>JAODXP020000030.1:7503237-7523237 GCA_027497455.2 Sardinella longiceps
TATCCAAAGCGAGTTAACATTTAGATTAGTCCCGCCTGGAATTCCTGGGAAATACTAGCTTTGCCAGACCACAGTTCATTGCTGAATGTGGTCGTGCAAGCCAGGCTACAGAATATCTATACTCAACAACAAATCATATAGTAACAACATTGATCATACGATCCATGTTCATTAGGCTACAATATGTCACCTAACACCTGAGGAAGACGTACTGTAGACAGGTCAAAACATTGTGTTGACTAATAAACTGGGGTCAACAATGTGCAGACTCTACCTCTTATGTCACTTCCTATGTATAATTAATGCTCTGATTGGTCAATAGTCTGGGAGGGAAGTGGGTTGAATGGGAGTCACTTACCTGCTGTTAAACTTCCCTGGCTCCTCCTCTCTGGCGTGGTGGAAGTCCAGGCTGAGCTCGGCATCGATGCCCAGGCCAAAGTAGTTATTCATGTGGACGATCTGTGAGACAGAGAGTAGGCTTATTAACTCCTCCCAGCAGCCAGAGAGAAGCTTTATACTGGCCAGGCCGTGACATGCAGTGTATTAAAGTGAAATGCTACTAAAGCCAATGGGTATTAGGGGACAAAAAAGCTTGATTGATATGGAAGAAAAGCTTCTTTTAAACATGTATGTTGCCAGAGTCACCTCTTTTGCATAATGACCTGTTTTGATGATGAAGTAGGTGAAGTTATAAGAAAATATAAAATAAAAGGTGATCAATTAATCAACTTTAATAACTATGTTGTTAAAAATGTTTGGCTTCTTACTGTTACTGTACAGGTAGTACAGCTATAGGTAGTAGGGGAAGAAAATATGGGTATGGAAATAGTGACTGACTTGAACCACACACAGTGCTGTACTTGACCGGAGCCCAGTCCCTTCAGAGGTCAATGGCTCTCTGGGTCAGGGAGAGGGTTCATGGTGGCTTACCTTGGGCGGCTCCAGGTAACCATTCTCCTTGCCGTCCTCGCTCATCTCCTGAGCGTCCAGCAGGATGGTCCAGCGGTCCATCTCCACTTCCTCCGCCTCTTCCAATGAGATGAGGACGCTGTGCGGGTCCTCGCCGCTGTAGCCCGCCCCCCACCGCAATACCCGGGCCAGGTCATTTCCTGTGCAAGATGCGAGAGAAACAACAGCTTTGAAAACAACTTACTACGAAAGCAGGAAGTCACATTGTAGCTCACTGTAACCACAGGAAGTCTCAATTCTGCAGTTTGTTACAAGAAACTGAGGGTAGGATACAGGTAGTACAGACAGACAGGTAGGTATGATTAATTTCCTGTCGAAATTACTTAGAATGGTGCAGTGGGAAAACAAAACAAAAAAAAATACAGCATTTAAACACAGTTCATCTTAATGACCGCAATGCCTAGAAATGAAGCCACAAAGGGCACATTATAAGAAGTGAGAAGTACAATGAGTTCCCTGCAGCAGCCAGTCGAGGCCTGAGTCTGAGTTGTGTGTAGATGCAGAGCTGTGTATGCAGAGTTTGTCAGCCGGTGCAACACCTCATGTCTGACTTGCTAACACTGTTCAGGGGTCTGTGAAAATGTGCTAAGTTTGCGTCAACAGCCATTTTCTTCTCCCCACGGGAGGCCTGTTTTCATACTTTGTGTGTGGTCACTCACTCTCTCTCTCTCTCTCGCTCACACACACACACATACACACAGAAAGTCAGACAGACAGACACACACACAAACCACATTCAAACACACAGACACGCACAGACACACGGACAAAGACACACACACACACACACACTCTACATTCAGGCACACACACACACACACACACACACACACACACACACACACACACACACACACACACACACACACACACACACACACACACACACACACACACACACACACACACACACACACACACACACACACACACACACACACAAATATTCTCTGCTTCCTTCAGTGAGCCAGTAATGACTTCTACATGCATTTGCTGGTTCTGCTCAGTCAACACATAGACAGTGGGCTGCTTTAATTGCCTAAGTGAACATGAGTTCAGCACTCACTCCTCATTAGTAACATTCCTTTAGTTCATCCAATAGCATGAGTGGGTGACAGACCTCAGCTGTGTTTCAATAACAAATGCATCACCATTTTTTTTTCTTTAGCTTTTAGTGAACTCAGGGAGTTAATCCCTGCATTTTAACTCACAATTTTATTAGCTATCCCACAAGGTTAAGTTTCAAAGTCCCGAATACAATTGTTGGCCACAATCTACAAAGAGTACCACTCTAAGTATTATATCTACTCCAGAATACAGTAATTTTCCCCGAATATAAGCTACACCGTCTATAAACCTCAGGCTAGCGTTTTATGCATACTAAAAAAATTAAAATCATCTATTGACCTCACCTTTCTATCAACCTCAAGTAAACATCACCAATTGAATCACAATCACCATGATCACAATTTTATTAGAAAATAAAGTGATAAAAATAAATGTATGTCCATGCCCATGCATTAACCTCATATATATTTATGTATAAGAAATCTCGCAAATCTCTCAAATCTCAGTTAACACTCAGGAAAATACGGTAATCGATGACTATATAACAAGAAATTAATGACAACTCAAGTATACACAGGGATGACTAGCGTGCGTGGGAAGTCTGTGTTCTCTGCTCCGAGGCTGTGTGGGCAACTCACCCGTTCCCAGGGGAATGATGCCAATGGCTGGTTCAGGACAGGCCAGTTTGTGGCGTATGGCTTCCAGAACCCCTAGAACCCAGCCCACGGTCCCATCACCCCCACACACCAGGATACGGAACCGGGGCACCTCTCTGAACGTGTGCAGCCTGGAACACACCAACACAGCCAGGAAAAAAACATTTAGACAGTACATTATTGTGCACACATTTGTATCCATGTACGCATGCACACACACACACACGCAAACACACACACACACAAATTTACAACATGTTAACTATCTCCACACAACACATTATGATACGAGTTGAAATGCATTCAAACCTGACATTTAAGAAGGGGGTAAAAAAGAGAAATACACTCTAATCGGCTTGGCTAGAAAAGAAGGGTGTTGTGACGGTGACACAGTCAGGATCAATTTACCCAGCTAGTGGACCTCCATTGGTCAGCTCAAAGACCTGGTGAGGATTCAGAAGCTTCCGGAAATTGTACAGAAGTTCCCGTCCCTTTAGTCCTCCACTCTTTGGGTTGACGTAGACCAGCAGCGGGCAGCCCCCCTTCTGCAGCTTGCTTGTCTGGGGAGGAAGTGGAGGAGGAGAAGAAGAAGGAGAAGGAGAAGGAGATGCATGATAGGGCTTCTTTTTGTGTCCTTACTCCTGTTCTAGTACTTGCAAATGATCTTGTCTTGTTTCAAATGCTTGATCAATTTATCACCCCATTAATTACAGGCTGTAATGAATGTTTTTGCTGACAGCTGAAAAAAAACTTTGGGCCTCATTCACCAACATCTTAATTTTCTTAAATTTGTTCTTAAGGTCCCATTGAAAAAAACTATATTGGTGAATACAAAACTTCTTAAAAACTGCGTAAGGATTTAAGAACGCATTTCTTCGTAAGAATGGTTGGTGAATGAGGCCCATTGGCTTCAACACGATTGATTGCAGAGCGTCAATGATGCATAAAATGGCCACTAGAGGGCATGAGTGAGCTGTTTACAAACCAACAGTGCTTAATGGCTTGAGGCAGACAGCGTCACAGCTGCTCAACACACATGGGCTTGACAAATGGCACGTGAGCAACATGACCGTAAGGATCTCTTGTGTGTGTAGCCACACCAAGACACAGCCACTCCAGCTCTGAGAGATTGGGAGTTTGTGGGATAGAACAGGGTTATCAGGGAGACTGGCGTTCCGATGTTTGTTTGCTCGGAAGAGAGGCTCACCATGATTTGTGGGATGACCTGTGAGGTGAGCTGTTTGTCATCGATGGATGTGTCTTTGGCCAGCATGAAGATCCGCTCAGCCTCAGAGAAACAGGAGATTTGAAGTGCCACAGCACCTGCCGAAGGAGAGAGAGAGAGAGAGAGAGAGAGAGAGAGAGAGAGAGAGAGAGAGAGAGAGAGAGAGAGAGAGAGAGAGAGAGAGAGAGAGAGAGAGAGAGAGAGAGAGAGAGAGAGAGAGAGAGAGAGAGAGAGAGAGAGAGAGTGAGGAAGGGAGGGTAAGGAAGAACATGACTGTTCAACTGTCTGGGAGTTAGAAAAGGTCACTTTATCACGAGCCAACTAATGCAGTTAGGATAGTGGCCTAGTGTAGCCTAATTCCAGGACACAAGGTCAACTCAAGGTCTCTGAAAGACCACTGACTAGACTATGGAAAAGCACAACCAAGTGATAACATATTGCCTGTTTAACTTGAGATAACTCAGTTGGTACTCCATATATTTTACTGGACATGTCATAGTATGTACTGCTTTTCAATGAGAATGTCAGGGAAAGTCCTCTGTCCCCTTTTTGAAGAGGCCAACTGCTGTCTCCAATATTAGCCATTGACATCAGAAAGAAATGCGGTATTGTGTGGTGTGCTAAGTGTGTTGGGTGGCGAAGCGGGCCACTGATAGGCTATTGGACAGCGCGTGGCATCACGCCTGGGAGGGCACGGAGGTTGGCCGCCGGTGACCGGACACTGATGCTGGCCACAGCAAGCCCATTGTCTCGGCAACAAGGAGCTCATTTAAAAGGCAGTGGGCCGGGGCATGGCCGCGTGTTTAGGGCAAAAGGGGATGAGAGGACGATGGGGGTTTATGGAGTGGGATAAGGGGTGTGGTGGGTGCCCTCATGTCTGCATGGTACCAGAACCGCCCCCCCCCCCTCCTCATTCCCATTCTCTAAATAAATAAATAAAATAAATCTGCTTGGTGTCAGGGTGGGCAGTCGCTGCCACGCTCTGGTTGGTAATGAGTGGGCATGGGGCCTAATGATGTGGGCCTGCCGAGTGGGCAAGAGGCAGGGCTGATTTAGTAGCTGGGTAGAGGGCTGTGATGGTGGAAATGAGGCATCCCCTCATCAGCACACACCAGGAGCTGGGGAGAGGCTGGGGGGTGGAGGGAGAGGCTGGGGGGTGGAGGGAGAGGCTGAGGGGTGGAGGGCTGGTGTGTGGAAAGAGAGGAAGGTTCATTAACTTAAGGTGGAACCATGACAACAAACTCTCACCTTGTGTGCTGTACACGTGAGTGATGGTGACCAAGTGATCTGGAGAGAGAGAGAGAGAGAGAGAGAGAGAGAGAGAGAGAGAGAGAGAGAGAGAGAGAGAGAGAGAGAGAGAGAGAGAGAGAGAGTGTATGATTGAGGAAGGGGAAAGAGAGGGTTGAGGGAAGGGAATGGAGGGAAAAAGAACGGAGGAGAAGAGAGATTAAGAAAGGGAAAAATGGGTTGGCGGGAGAGAAAGAGAGGCGAAACAAGAGTTGGAAAAACATTTAGATAGACAAGTGCATTTTCAAAGGCAGAGCATGGTGAGAGAGGGTGAGAGAGAGAGAGAGAGAGAGAGAGAGAGAGAGAGAGAGAGAGAGAGAGAGAGAGAGAGAGAGAGAAATGGAGGAGGGAGGGAGAGACACAGATTAAATTTGATGACCTTAGACATCCATTATAGCCTGTGCTGCCGTGCATATCCTTTAGTGTCGAGGCACAGAAGCACAGAGCACAAACCAACACCACCAGCTAAGCACTAACAGTCTTACAGGACTGGATCTGCACAGATTAATCAAGGAAAGTGCAAAATATAAATAAAAAAAACATAATAATAAAAATCATATGAAAAAGCCAGAACCTGAGCCTCATATTACAAAGAATTCTGTGGAAACTGAAGTCAGCTCAGAGAAGCACTTAAAAAAAAAAAAAAAAAATGTTCCAACACCTGGACTTTAAAGTTACCAGTAATGAACATGTGGAGAGAGAGAGAGAGAGAGAGAGAGAGAGAGAGAGAGAGAGAGAGAGAGAGAGAGAGAGAGAGCATAAGTTTATAACAGTAACCCTAACAAAGAGCAGCTCTAATGCTTATTGCACACACACACACAGGATCACACATATCCGACATATGAGCTTGTTGTTATTCTGTGAGCCTAATCTCTATATCACATCATAGCACAATACAACAGGCTACTTGAGCTAGACTACAGACCCATGTGCTCATGTGATTACCATTTGTTTATTCAGGTTTGCATACACCAAAACAAACATAAAGCCTGCACTCCAGTCTGGCTAGACATTCTTTCCTCGTTTGTTTTGGCCTGGATAAAATGGCAACCATGGTGGTGGTTGGTTTTTGGTTATGTTTTGCGTTTTGCCTCAACAGCTTGATGTAAGTATATTGGTTTGTTTTGTTTTGTTTTTTTCTCTGAATCCACAGGCAAATCCTACACGGAAATCCCATGGCTAGAGATTTCCACAAACTACAATCGCCCACTATATCCCAGCATCCCCGGCACTAAAAACAAAACACAAGCAAAAACAAAAACAAACAAAACAAATTAAAACAAATAGTTCAACTGTTCTTTCTAGTCCTGCCATGAAGATTATAGACATTGCCTAGCAACCTATTTAGTAACCCTGTCACAGGGCTGAGGGAAATGAACCAGACGTCAGCCTATTAAAACACACCAGTCCTCTCACCTTGGTGGCCCAGCACTGTGGTATGGGTTAGCTCCTAAATATCTAAACTGGCGTCTGTTTCCCAAAAGCATAGTTGCTAACTAAGGTAGCAACTATGTTGGTAGCAATGCAATTTCTCATTCCCAACTAACTAAGTTGCTAAGTTGCTAGCAACTATGCTTTTGGTAAACAGATGCCCATTGCCCACTAACTAAGTTGCTAACAGGTTAGCAACTATGCTTTTGGTAAACAGACTCCCATTGCCAAATAACTAAGTTGCTAAGTGGTTAGGAACTATGCTTTTGGTAAACAGACTCCCATTGCCAACTAACTAAGTTGCTAAGTGGTTAGCAACTATATTTTGAGGAAACAGATGCCTGTTACAGTAGCTGAGTGGTCTGGATTGGTGGTGGGGGGTATCGTGCTGCAGAGTAAAAGACTGCAGACTGCAGACTTACTCTTTATTTCCAAGTGTGTCTGGAGCAGCTCAGCGTATTCCTCTTTGGACAGCTGCAGAGGCAGACCCCCCAGCAGCAGGTTCACCTGGACCACACGATTACGGTTCTCCACGATGTAGAAGCGCGTCTGGTTCATCTGACGCAGGGAGATCTGGGGCAGGAAGACAGGTATGTTAGACAGACAGACAGGCAAGCAGACAGACAGACATGCTTAATGGGCATGAAGACATGCCTGCCTCTCCCTCTCCCTCTCTCTCTCACACACACACACACACACACACACAGAGACAGACACGCACAAAGACACACACACACACAAAGACACTCTCTCTCTCTCTCTCTCTCTCTCTCACGCACAGGCAGTACAGGTAACATTTATGTAAGTACAAAGCTTTAAGATTCAAATCATTATCCACCTAACCAGCTGTGTATTCTCCCACACATTTTTTTCCCTTCACCCACACACACACACACACACACACACACACACACACACACACACACACACACACACACACACACACACACACACACCAGAGAGAGAGATATGCCCCAGCAGGGATTCCACTGTGGCGGGGGAGTTGGGTCATACCTTTCTTATCTCCTGCAGTTTGTCCAGCAATAGCTCCTGACCAGTCAGAACCTGCCGCTGAACTGCGTAGGAGGAGGCCAATGAGCCACATCAGTATAGTGTATCATTATACAGTAAAAATATCACATAGTACATCACCACAAACACAAAAATACATGCAAGACTTCCCCCATTCGTAATGTGTTAACAATGAATGATGAAAGTATAGTACAGAACAGAACAGTATTGAAGTATAATGGAAAGGATGTCTGCTGATGTGTTCTCATATAGGGAATTAATAGATGAGGTGGAGAACTCAATGGCCATTATCCCACTTATCACCTGGTTTCATGTGTGTAGTATACTATATAGTATGTAGTTTAAGTATATTACCACAACCACAAGAATGCATGACTTCCCTATTAAGAGCATCAAGGGGGAGAACTCATACCACCACAAACACATAGAATCACACTTGTGTGGCTTATTCAAAGCTACATCATAGCAGTAGCCTTATGACCAAACAAAAACTACTTGGAAAGGTTGTTTAGGGACTGAATGTTGGTGCAAGTGAGTGTGTGGGTCTGTGGGTCCTGGCATGGAAACAGCATTTAGCAGCAATAGAATATGGTAGAAATGTTTTGTATGATATGATATAGAAACGTTTAGTGAGTGAAGTATACAGTATAGAAGCTGTTAGATGCACTCCTTCAGCCGGTTTCTCTTACCTTGTTTGCTGCTCATAAACACCTCTACCAGGTTGAAGTTTTCAGGACTTTCATCCTAGAGCAATAAAAACACACACACACACACACACACACACACACACACACACACACACACACACACACACACACACACACACACACACACACACACACACACACACACACACACACACACACACACACACACACACACACACAGTGAAACCAAGAGTGTGAGAACAAACCAACACCATGGGCCATATCTGTTTTTACTGCCACTGGGATTCAGACAGACAGTCAGACCTCCATGCTGTTCTCACGTCACTGCAACGTTACGAGTGACTGCAGTGGCAGAAGCACTCACAGGGGTTGTGTGTTTTACAGCGAAATACAATCCCCATGTTGCATTTGTGCTGATGTGCTCACACAGTGGCATGCTGTACTGTGCTAAACCATACCTGCTTGCCCAGCTGGATTAAGACTTCTTTAATGGTTCCGTCTACTGTGCTTTCTTTGCCAACTGTAATGGAGACGTGGGCAACGCCATGTCTGCAAAAATAAAAACCAAAGAAGAAAGAAGAAATCAAAGGCTAGAACAACTTTGTTTAGAAGTGGTGGAGCTTTAAATGATTCCATTAACGAAACTACAGAGAATTCAATTTGCAGAAACCATGAATACACACGAGTCGTCTCGTTTCCCCCTTTGCTTCTTTCACACATTTGAATGTGACATTTCAGTCGTGTCGTTTCTAAGCTGCTCAACATTCGTGGACTTAATGGCCTCACGTGTCACTGGAAAATGATTACATTAGGAATGTCTCCAATCCTCCCTGAGTTTTTGGACCACCAGGAGAAAAAGAGAGAGAGATGTTGATGTTGTTGTTCCACTTCTGAAGCTTAATTATGAAAGCCTATTAACGAGCCATTAGGTCATTAACTGGTAGCCCAGCTTGGGCCGAGTTACTGTATTTGTCTGAACTAGTCACCGCTGTCTAGTTGCCATGAAGGCAGAGAAAGATGTCATTCTTCGCCTGGTGGGTTTTTATTGGCTTTCCGAATGAGTGAAGTGACTGGTGACTCATAAAATCTCAACCGAAACTCTGATGTCATAACGTCATGACTTCAATCAAAACATAAACCCTTGGAATGAAATAAAATAAAAAAAAAGAGCAGTGGTATAAATGTAGGTAGCCTGCCGCTTTTATTACTCTGACAGAACCTTCTTTCTAGTCCATAATTGGCAGTCATTTCTTTCATATGGTAACCATCGATACTCTGTGAATTTCATTGAATGTGAGAAATTGGACGATGGGGGATTCATTTGGCGACGGAACAGCGGCAGCATTCTTCCCATCCCGACACACTCTCTGCACCGTTGCCCGGGCACCATCATTCCCCCATGGCAACGTGACTGCATCTCCCTGACAACGGGGGCCCGCGAGCGCAATCGGGGTATCAATCAGGCCAAGTGCGTGTTTGACAGCTTTTATACACTGACCCAGGAAGTCAGAAGCAGAACGTGTAAACACTAGAACCAGCTGAGACTCTACATCAGGCAGTAATCTCTCCGCAGGGCCCGGCGACATTTGGAAAAGTTACGCTTTGTTTGAAGACAACAGAAGTGGCGTTTTATTTAAAGAGTTTAAAATCCTTTCTCCTTTTGGCAGCACTGTGTCTTGAAACGGAGCGGCGTGGAGAGTGTTTGCCTTTATTTGGAACTGGAAAGAAATGTACGAGACAGTTTGTAGATTATCTTACAGTCGTAAAGATTTATGTTCTCACATTCAGGGGGTGTTTGGTTTGAAAGTGACCTTCATCTTCATCTGAGTTAAACACACACTAAAAACGCCATGTGCATTCAAACAGCCTCAAGCTTGCATTTACCGCAAATGCCAGTGGAACATTAATTGATGCTGTTGCCCACACGCCCACACACACACACACACACACACACACACACACACACACACACACACACACAAACACACTGTCTCTTCACCACTGTGACGTACTTGAGCCAGCCGGCGTAGATCTTCAGAACTTCTGAATCTCGTGGTCGGGCCCGAAGCAGCCATGCATCTGGCACATAGTCCCTGAAGACTGATTTGTCGTCGGGGGTGCCATTGCGGTTGATGATGTCGTCAGTGAGGAGGGCTGGCTGCTGGCCGTGCACCTGCAGCTCGTAGTCCTGAGGCTCGTCTGGCAAATAGAAAGCCCTCAGGGCAGCCTCCTACAGACAGACAGACACACACACACACACACAGACATACACCACACACGAAAACACACACACACACGCACACAATACACCACACATGCAGCCAACACACGCGTACAGCTGACGTTTATTTCTATTTTAAGGTTTGTGAAAGTTTAATTCAAGCTTTCAAACAGACAAAGTCAAGTATACAACAGAGGATGTGTTTGACAGGAAAACTAATAAACCAGTGCTCTGCTGGTTCAACTTGTTGTCTGGGAACAGCTCCCCCACCCCCAATATCTGAGGCATCTCTTATTGCCTGCATTGTCTGCAAAATGGTGAAATACCTCTAGACACTGTCTTGCAAACATCCAGTAAGTATATTTCCTCTGAATAGGGTGAGCTACTACTTCTTTGTGATGTGCCACACACACACACACACACACACACACACACACACACACACACACACACACACACACACACACACACACAATGCAACGCTCACACACACACAAAAACACTATGCAATGTACAGTCATATAACCAAAGACCTCACCACCACTTCCTCATTCTTAGTAATTCGTGGAGTGGAGACCATGCGAAACTGGTTGCGCTTCACAGCATCATCACCATCAAACACTTTCAGCGTCTGCTTCCCTGCAAACAAACAAACCAACCAACAAACAAACAAACAAATAAATAAATAAACAACTTTTTCTTTTGAGAAAGTGTCAGCAGTATGCGGTTATCCACACCTCCTGCTTTATCCTCTTAGCAAGCATGTTTGCATAGAAGTCTTAAGCTAAGCAGCATTTTGCCATTATGCAGTGCAAACGTGTCAGCAGATCAAGTTAACCTGTGTCTGTGGGAGTGGATGGCTGGTTGTCTTTAGCTGCCACCGGAGTAAGAGAATCAACATCGTCCAGATTATCTAGGAAAGAGCACATCATCATCATCATCATCATCATCATACAAAATGCCCTTGTAATGACTGCAATCAATGAACAGCCACTAAGTAATTAAACTCTGAGGTCCTACATAACAAAAAATAAATAAATAAAATAATAATAATAACAACAACTGCTCAGTGACCCTGCCTACGATCAACAGTGAGTGTTTTGATTTTTTAAATCTGCCGAGGGCTTCAAGCTTCATGCCGGAGGGCAGGGAAAGAGATGAGACCTTGGCCAAATACCTCAGGGGTCACAGAGAAAGTTAATCCCTGGCTTAGCAACATTCTTACCAGCGAGGTCTCATTATTGATCATGGCTGCTGGTGATCTGCTACCACAAATGTTTCTCCTCAACGGCTGCAGCACTACATAGAGAGAAGCTCAGACTAAAACTTAATCTCCATCATTCTCTTTTTTCTCTTCATCTTTCTCTGTATCCCTCCCTCCCTTCCTCCCCTCCTTCTCTCCTTTTTTTCTGTCACTGCATCATTTGTCCTTTCCTCTCCATTTCTTCACTCTTCTTCATCCCTCTTTCTCTTCTTCCCTCCCTCATCCTTCTTTCCCTTCCTCCCTCTCTCCTCTCTCTCTGTCTTCTAGTCAATACTGTGCTCTCACGGTGGTGTAGGCTTACCCAGCTCACACTGGGAGTTCTCGGAGATGCGGAAGATGTGCATCTTGCTGAAGTTGCGTGAGCAGATGTGCAGGCAGGCCGGGTGAAGGATCATGTTGTGGAGCCGCCCCATGCCGCACTCGGGTCGCACGGTTATGTAACAGGACGCGTGAGCCTGCGGAAGAGAAAAGCAAATGCAGGGCGCCCAGGTTAGATCACGCTGTACCCCGTTGCGACTGAGCTGCGCTGAGATCCATCAGGATAATTCCACCGAGGACATATTTAATTGCTAAAAAGGCAAACAGAACGTCCCCAAAATTAAAAGCACCCATTCTGTCGCACTAAGCCTTTCTGTGTTCCAAAAACAGAAAAAAAAAATTCACGGTCAGCAAGCAAGTTTTGCTTGGCTCTTTCTCACATAAACCATTAGCCTTTTGCCTTAATCAATGGTCTCAACACTGGGACAATCAATTCACAAACAGAGTCACACTCACTCAGTATGGGGAATATGAGTCTGCACTAATTCTTCTGGTGGCGTGTCTTAGGATATTATCCTTCTATTAGAATAAGTGCTGAGAGACTTTCTGCTGCTGAATGGACAAGGAGCTGGGCATTGGGCATTCCAGACAGACTGGGCGTGGTGCCATGCGGTGGACTTAACTGAGGAGCACTAAGGGTGTGTGTGTGTGTGTGTGTGTGTGTGTGTGTGTGTGTGTGTGTGTAGGGGGGTTCGGATGGACCCACTCATGTGGAAGGGAGCACAGCTCTGTGACTAGCAGTGATGAATAAAACATAAGCGTACTGCATGAAACGGCTCGACAGGAGTGGCTTCAACCATGTACAATACTTTCGGGGCCTTCACTGTGTCAATGCAATTGCACTCTGGTTTTGACAGCCTAGTTTAGTTTCTTTTTTTCTGGCTTGTTTTTAACACACAGCTTGGCTTATGTTATTGGTGGGACAACCGTGACTAAGATAGTCTGGCAGTCAATTGTTCTGCCCACACCTGAAATTTCTAGAAAGAAACATTGAAAGCTGTGGGTTTTCTCATACAGAACTGGCAACGGAATGTTCCTAATTCACTCAGACACAGACTGGACCTTGGCAGCACTGTTGTGCCGACAGCTTAAGAGCTACAACAAAATCTCTCTTGCCAACTTGGTAAAGTTACTTTTTTCTTTTCTTTTCAGAGTGTCACTTCAAAAAAGGAAAAATAAAAGAAGGTAGCATTCAGTTAGAGATGGACTCACCGTGATGCCGCACCACTCGCACCGCATACCGGACAGCGCGTCGGAGGACCCACAGGTGCGCCTGCACACCTCACAGCGAGCCCCCGACGCCGTGTTTCCCTCCCGCCAGTGGTGGTGGTACGTATCCTGGCAACACAAACACGCAACAAAGTATGACAAAGAAATGACACACAACAAAGTATGCACTTTAGGTATACACAGAGCATATAAAAGCCACATCATTCTAAGTATTAAGTATGTTAACCCAATAATCTGTGAGGCTCCATGGTGCTCAAGTGTATTTTTACAGCTAGTTAGCTAGCAGCTAGCTAGCAGCTCTGTTACCATGGTTATCGGTATGTTGCTAGCCAGTGCTAGTGCTAACAATTGATACTGATGCTGCCATTTAGGAGTTGTAGAGAAAGCATGTAAACATTAGGATCTACAGCACTTGACCGTGCTTGGAAGAAATGAGTTAAAGGAGCAGTGTGTAAGAAATGTATTCCAAATAATCATTAAATGGCCTTGATATGTCACCAGACATGAAGAAATCATGTTCATTTTCAACACTGATATCACTGACAGTTGTAGTCCAGCCAGAATATTTGCATTTAAGACAAGAGTGTTTATGTTGTCATTGTCAAGGCTTCATTATTCTTCCGAAATACATCGTGACAAAGTGAGAAATAAAACAAGAATATGTATAGGAGATGCCTTTGAAAGATGGAGATGGCTGAAAGCAGCAAAATATTTTGAACACGATTGTATAGTAGTACCAATTTCGGCCACAATCCTGCACACAGCTCCTTTAATAAATTGTGTTGTGTGAAGTGTGATGGAATAGTGTTGTCTCTGACTGGAAGCAGAGTCGTGGATAGGAGACCAAACTCACATAGTCCTGAGTGTCATCCTGGTGGCAGAGGCGACAGTCACTGCAGCTGAAGGGAGCACAGTCACTGTGGACATGCAGCTCACATACTGAAACACACACACACACACACACACACACACACACACACACACAAATGTCATATGAGGACAAGTACTTTGCATCTATAACACACAATTCACTCACTCACTCACCCACACACACACGCACACACACACACACACACACACACACACACACACACACACACACACACACACACACACACACACACACACACACACCATCCCAACTAAAGGCATTTGAATGCATATGGCTATAAAATAAATGACACCACGATGAGGACAAGATAAAGAGGCAACCGCAGAAAGGGACTGGAAACTACCCCCTATTGTTCCAGATTTTTTTTCTTCTGCTACACGATTATATCTTTATATCTTTATGCCCACTTTGGTTAGATACAGTATGCAAAAGGAAACATTATTGCTGTCAGCATAAAAATAGCTTTGTTGAGAAGGGAACTACAATGCAAATGTACAAGCCTACAAGCAAGCCTGCCTTAGGTGGGATAGAACTGCCCTCAGATAGTTTGTCTGGGCTTTATGCACTGTGTGTGTGTGTGTGTGTGTGTGTGTGTGTGTGTGTGTGTGTGTGTGTGTGTGTGTGTGAGTGTGTGTGTGTGTGTGTGTGAGTGCTTGTGTGTGTGTGTGTCTGTGTGAGTGTGCGTTTGTGTGTGTGTGTGTGTGTGTGTGTGCGCGTGCGTGAGTGAGTGAGTGTGTTTTGCCAGTGTTTTCCTCTGCCCCTGAATCAACTCTCTGTTCTTAGAATTCAGGTCCCTAGAAAAGGCCATCCTCCATTTCCATGGCAACCACAGTTCTCCATCAAACAGGAGAGAGGCTGGTGCTGACAAATGAGCAATAACAGAGAAAAAAAGGCAGAAAGAGAGAGAGGCGAGAGAGAGCGAGAGAGAGAGAGAGAGAGAGAGAGAGAGAGTGAGAGAGAATGAGAGAGAGAGAGAGAGTGAGCGCGAAAGAGAGAGAGAGAGAGAGAGAGAGAGAGAGAGAGAGAGAGAGAGAGAGAGAGAGAGAGAGAGAGAGAGAGAGAGAAGAGAGGGAGAGAGAGAGAGAAACACTGCTGAGAGGATTAAAGAAGAAAAAAAGACTCGGAGCGGAGCGGATCGGGGAACAGCGCGGAGAGAGACTCTCTATTGAGGCCGAATGGGAACTTGGCTTGTTGGATCCGATCCCTGCCAGTACCAGGCAGTGAAATATAAAGAAGTTCGAGGAGCCTAAAGCCTTTTCAGCCCTAAAACCGCCCCACTTCTCCCCCCTTCTCCCCCCTTGTGCTCTCAATCCCACGCAGTACTAATTACATAACCACTAAAGCAAAGCCTCAGTCTCTAGGTGCTCTGTGACAACTCCCTACTTTACTTCCCAACAAAACCATTTTAAACTTCAACTCAAACATTAATCAGTCAGGTCGATCAGTCATATGAGCCAGGCTTCTTCCTGGTATTAGGAGCATTTATCAGAAAGTATTTAGTGCTATAAAGGGGAGTTCCATTAGCAACTACTTAGTGCTATAGAGGGTAGTTCTATTAACATCTATTTCATTTGGAGATTCCATTCTAGCAGGAGAACCATTAGCAGTAGTAGAAGCTTTTGGTTTGTTTGGGTTGAAGCATGTGGCTATTAACGGAGTTAGATCCCTACAGAAGCTTCCATAGAGATAAAAGATGGATTTTTGCAGTGAAAAATATCACAAGATTCCTTGCAAAATTTTAGGAAACACCTACATAAAATCAGAAATTCTGATTGCAAAAAAAAAAATCTGGAATGACTGTTCCATCTCACATTAAAAGCTACACCAGATAACATTTTAATGAATTCCACTATGTAATGTTTCTAAATATAGCTGATTGTGGATCTCCTCATGGATCAGAGGCAATTCCACGAGAAACTGAATCATCGGCACGGTAGGCAAATCATCATCACCGCCAACGTCATACAATACAGGGAACACAGGGAACTGGTTATGTGGTTTCCCAGAAACATTGCATAAAAAGTTGCCCTATGCCTCATCACCTAAAGGTGCTTGTGTCCCATAAGCATTTTGCTACTTGATTAATGTGGCTACATGGGAGGGTGCAGGAGTGGGAGGGGCAAGAGTGAGACTAGGCTAGAGGGCAACAGCATTGCTCAGCTTTGCTTATTTATGTCTTTCACTTTAGAGGAGAAATCTGATGTCAATAGCCCTGTTGTTCAACGTCACAGAGCGCTTTCTGTAGGTAAAAGAACAAGAAAATTTTATATCAAACAGCAAACCAGCTGCCAATATTATCTGAATGGGCAGGGATTAAATTGGGATCGATTATGTGTTTGTGTGTGTGTGTGTGTGTGTGTGTGTGTGTGTGGGGGGGCACCCATTGCCTACCAGTAGACTTGGCTAAGCCTATATGCCGTGGTTCAGCCCTGGATAGCCTAATTTAACTTCTGTGAATGGGGCATAGTAAGTAGACTAAACTGGAAGAAAGTTACTGTTCCCCATTTAGTTAGTGTCAGTTGTCGATTCGGTACTCAGTCTGCGTCATTTCAAATTTTCTTGTTCCTTTTCCTACTGACAACACTGTGTGACCTCAAAACCAGGGCTATGGATTTATTCCCACCGGATTTCTCTTTTAATTTCCTCCAGGGCGACAGCCAAGAAGACAAATGAGGCCAGAGCTCCGGGCCTCTACGGTCATACCCTCCAGTCCCATGTGGCATTGGAACAGAACAGAACAGAACAGAACAGAAGAGAACAGCTCTTGGGGTTCCGCTTAGGGAGTCCATACTCACCTTCACAGCGCAACGCACTGCTGCCCTCCAAATGTTTTCGGCACACACAGCAGAAACGCTTCTTCTGGCCGGCCGGACCGAAGCAGTGGGCCACAGGCACCTGGGAAAAGAGAGAGAGTGAGAGAAAGAGTTTGAGAGAGAGAGGAGAGAGAAAGAGGATGAGAGAGAGAGAGAAAGACGGAGAGAGGGAGGAGGAGAAGTAGAGAGAGACAGAAAAATGCAGAGGAAGAGAGCGAGAGCATGAGAATACGCTTTGAAGTTTCATGGAAAGATTCCTCTAATTTTTCTAATTCTTCCAGGATGACCTTGAACTCTCCTAATGAACTACTGGCGTGGCGGAAGAGAACGGAGCGGGGTCGTCGTGACCATGGCAGCGCGTCAGAGCACATCACCACTCCGTCACGCTCGTTAGAATGTAATGCGAGCGGAGAGGAATGTGATGGAGGCTCGTTGGCATGCAGCGGAGGTTCGCTCGCTCGCTCGCTCTCGGTGCCCCGAACGTGGCACTCAAAGACACTGCAGCACTGCAGTCGGGAGGAAGGAGACAGGAGCAAAAAAAAAAAAAAGAAAAAAAAAAGAGAAGAAATCCTCCACTCCTGGTCCACTTGACTGAGCAGAGTCGCAGTCACCAGCAGCCCACATGCTTCACTGAGGGCACCCATCACATAGTATGTGCAGACAGCATTATAAACGGCTACGCTAGAGCAGCCCGGATGAGTGAGGAAAATAGACTGAGCGACGAAATGGACGACTAGCTCAAGTGTTGCCGTTTGTATTTCTTGCCTGCTTTTCCCCCCTCATTTTGTGTGGGGTTTCAATAGGCTTACATTCAGTCTTGATCATGATCATGAACATAGCCAGGGCCAGACTGGATGGTTTTCTACAAAGAAACCTCCACCTGATGGGACAAACAGCATATGGAGGATGGATGGAGACTGGGAATGACGGCTTGCGGACTCGCTGGCCAGATGGATGGACAGACTTTTCCTAGAGGCCGGAGAAGAGCAGAGTAGCTCAGCCCAGGGCCAACTACTGTCCTGCTCTTCCTCCTCCTCCTCCTCCTCAACCTCTCCCTCCTCCGCTGTCGGCTCTCGCTTCACAGCTTTGGCACGGCACTGCAGTGCTGGCTGTGATGCCACTGACCTTGAGAGAGAGAGAGAGAGAGAGAGAGAGAGAGAGAGAGAGAGAGAGAGAGAGAGAGAGAGAGAGAGAGAGAGAGAGAGAGAGAGAGATCTCGGCGGCAAGTCGTGCCAAACTCTCGCTGCCCAGGGAAAGATGCCCTGTCCAATCAAATATCTCTGCCAACCTCAGACCAAAGTCAATAGACTGTGAAGGATTTCCCGAAGATTTAAAGATGTTTACAGATTCATCAGAAACGCTGCTGCTGACTGCAGTACGAGAACAGGACAGGTTTTTAAAAACTCAGCCTTGGTATGTCAATGACCAGCCGGAAAAATTAGGAAATCCCTCAAAGAAAGTGGGACAAATTCATTCACACCAAATGTGGATGGAAACTTGCAAGGGCCAAAAAACCTAAGTAGCTCAATGGTTCATTATTGAATCGTTAACCTCCATGACCACCAAAGCACTGCAGAAAAGACCTTTGTTTTCCTGAAGGCTCTAAAAAAGGACTTTCAGATGGAGGTGGAGGTGGAGGAGAGTGTGTGGAGGAGTGTGTGGGCCGGGGTGGAAGCCTGGTGGGCGGTAGTGCTTTATAAGCCCTGAGGGGGTGACCAGTATTCCCTTCTTCCCGCCAGCCATGCCTGAATGGTGGGAAAGCAGTGCGGCGAGATGCCCATCACTTCCTTCCTCTCCAGGGAGCGCTGGAGGATGAGCCTGGGGTGATCTTTAAATAATCCCTACGCTCCACCTCTACCCACCCCACACCCACATCCCCACCCCATAGATCCCCATCATGCTCTTCAGACATTTTTAAACAACAACAACAACAACAAAAATAACAACAACAGCAGCAACAACAACACTGGGTACTCATAAACTGCATATCTAGTATATACTGTATTATAGAAATATTATAAGAAGGCAAACCTTGAAAAATGTTATGAGAACCAGGAAGAGCATTCCTGGTTGGCCTCATACGGTATACAGTAGACAGTTTGCAGCTCTTATTGCAGTCTGAATGACTGATAAAAGGGGCTAATAGCATTACTGTTTCCTTGCATTACTGTGCCTTACAGAGTCAGACAGTCAGGTAGTCAGGTAGATATACATGTATTGTGTATTGTGAGCTAGTGAGACGGGAGCTTTTGTTTCCTATACAAGCAGCTAATAATAGCCCTTCCCGTTTAGTTCCAAGTCATCTATCTGAGACAATATGCATTTCTCCATTGTCAAACAACACGTGAGTCATTAGCTTCCACTATGATGAAACTTGAGAAGATATCAGTGTCTCTCTCACGCAATGGGAAGCTAAAAGCACAGAGAGCAAACCACCTTCAGCATCAGGGCCAGCTGACCAACTGTGCGTGCGTGCGTGCGTGCGTGCGTGCGTGCGTGTGTGTGTGTGTGTGTGTGTGTGTGTAAGAAATTAGTAATGATGAGTGAGATACAGATGAAAGGTTAGAGGGAGAATTTCTGTAATTCAACACACAGGCAAGGCAGGCAAGACGCATAAAAGTTAGTTATTTACAGAGAGAGAGAGAGAGAGAGAGAGAGAGAGAGAGAGAGAGAGAGAGAGAGAGAGAGAGAGAGAGAGAGAGAGAGAGAATGTGCATGTGCATGTGTATGTGTGCGTATTTGTGTACAAGACATTAGCAAGCCATGAGTGTGTCTATTGTGTGTGTCTGTGTGTGTGCATGCATCTGTCTGTCTGTCTACTGTAGACAGTAACCGTTTGTGAACTACACAAGACTCTAACAACTAAATTTGTGTGTATGTCTCTCTGTCTACTGTACACAGTAGCTGTGTCTGTGTGTGTGTGTGT
>JAODXP020000030.1:7528237-7555737 GCA_027497455.2 Sardinella longiceps
AATAATCCTCCATGTAGAATTGCGTAGTCGATGGAGAAAGCCACTAACAAAATGTATTGACAGATGCACAAATCGCATTGTACAGTAATTCAAATAGTAAGCTCCAGCTAACGGGGGATGGACGCTCCCACAGATCTTGCAAGTGCGATATCTGCCTGTAGGAGGCCCGGACAAGCTCGCAAAGGGGCTCATTTTAATCCGGAACATTTCTCAATCCCAATGAGTTCTAGGCAATGTATATAAAGGTACAATGTGTAGGAAACGTCGAAATTTTACATAAATGTTGCAAGTGGGGGCTTTAAAAGCAGCACACATTGGGCTGCAGGTTGGACGTCAGATAGTGGCAGGCCTGACCATGAGTGTCTATGGCCCAAACTTGAGCGGTATGCACAGCTTGACTGATACTAATATCTGACATCTACCAGCTTGTTTGCAGCAGACGTCATGTTGGATCGGTAACTTTATAGGCCGATAAGTGAATTACTAATAAAGCCAGCAGCATCGGCAGCGACAGCAGCAGCAGCAGTCTGTCGGTATAGTGGCAAGATCTCTGAAGTCAGCCTTAAGAGTCCCCACCATAACAAATTCATGGACACCAGCTAATCATTTTTGAAAATGTTTGTATTCTTCTTTTGATTCCACCTTTTTGCTCTACCATCATGAAAGTCTTCATATGACATCCCTAGCCTACTTGAGACTTATCCTAAAGTAAGGGCCTGGAAGATGCTTGTCTGATGACAAAATTAATTAGCAAACATAAAAAGCCATAAGTCATAAACGGAAGAGCGGATAGGAAGAGGCCTTTACTTACCCGCACGAGCGTGGGGGTCATGCACGAACACACCGTCCTCACGTGCTTCAGACACTTCTCATGGGACATGAAGTTACACACTGAGGGGAAAAGAAGGAATGGTGGGGGTGGGGTGGGGGGAGGGGGGAGGACAAGGACAGATTGTCAGTCAAACAGGCTGAAAGCATGAGGAATGCATCCTTATAAAGAGAGAGGAGAAAGGAAGAACATTCAATCCCAAGGATTGGGATTTTTTTAAAGGCAAAAATTCTAAATTTTTGTTTCAGATTTTAAGACCACTTTTCAACTGACTACTAAAGGAAAATAAAAACGGGGCCTAATAATAATATAATCTGCAGATTTCTTTGTGTAATTTACATAGAAATGTGTAACAGCATACTTCAATGTCAGAATACATAAAAACTCAGCCTACACAGGGCTGATGGTGAAAAAAAAATCCTGAGCTTGAACTCTTTTCTATATCAGGGATGTGTGCACAGGTGTCTGGGTTTTATGTTTGCATTGCAACACACATTTAAAACTCTACTCTACTAGGTAAATTCAATATCTTTGACTAGGAGGCAATGATGAGCATGCAAGGATGTACTTTTAACTTGGAACATGTTATTTATTAATTCCCATGAGTTCCATGAAATTTATATAGGTATACAATGAGCAGTAAACATTGAAATTTCTGTTGAATCCTCTTTACATATCTGGGTACTAGGCTACGCCTGATATCAGGCATGGCGCCTGAACACTATCAGCCCTGCCTACAGTAAATGTGTACAAGTTGGCAGATCTGATAACCCAACAAAACAACAACAAACTGAAAATCATTTGTCTCCATACCAAAGTTAAATGTCTGTCCACCAGCAATGCCACACTTTTATAAGGCCTCAAATATGAAAAACTAAATTAAATTGAAGCAATTTTATATTGCCTTTTTCATGACCTGCAGAGACCCTGAAACCAGACATCAGTGATGCCTGTATCATTTGCCCCTTTTGGATTCTAAAGCAGACAGGCACCAACACTCCTGAAATGTTACTTTCCAAATAATGTGCTGGCTCGGCAAGCACTGAAAGCTAGTTTACGCAATTGATGAAAGGAGTCTGTCACATGTGTCTACTTTATGTTGCATATTTCACAGTGAAACGGTCAGGTATGAGTCACAGCCAAATACTCCTTCACAGTCAATTTCACAGAGTAGAAACCTCTGTTGCAAGATGCACTGGTTTTAGCACTGGACTGGATGAGACTAAACTATACTCTAATTGAGGCATTTTTTTGCATGTTTCCAACAGCTGGCATTTGACAGCTGGGAAACCCTCTTCAAAACACCCAACGCAGCGTGCACCACCCCGAGCAGCTTTTCTTACAAGACTGAGCAAAAATACCAAACCATTTCCTGTTTTAGACATTCTTAGTGGTTTCCTCCGTGCTTAGTATAGCTCTGCTCAGTCCCATGCATCAGATTGACGGTGATATGGATAGATGATTTTGATCTCACCGCAGCAGTCCTTTTGGCACTCTCCCATGACTATTAATACGCATTGATTGCAGCAGAATGACGGCGTTGGTGTCTATGGTTTCAGCTATTTACAGACCCTGGCAAAAGGGCACGGGAGGATTATGGCACGGGCCACCGGAGTCACCTGTGGGCCTTCAAAAAAAAAAAAAAAAAAACCCAATGGGGATTGAGTCCAAACGCCCTGTGTCGCGAACAGACACACACACACACACACACACGTCCCCCCCTCCCCCCACAAGATTTTCGACACTCTTGAGGTGATGAGCCTTGTGGGTTTTGCATCCTGAAAGGGTTAAGGAAGCGAGAGGCTTGAGAACAGAGCGAGGCACACAACTCTGGGACCCAGGCCTGCTTAAGACGCCGCCAAACAAACAGTTTGGGTCTGGCTGAATGCGATGCGGCTCCAGTAGACTAACTGCTGGGCCTGTTGATTTGTTTAGGGGGGCCTTGGCTGTTGTTTTGCTGGCTTTATGGAAGGTTATTGACACAGCGTGCAACAGATTCGTCACTTCTACAATGGTGAATGAAGGGCTGCCAGCTCAGTGACGGAGCCTGGTTCACAGTAATTACTAACCGCTCAACGAGCACAGCCAATCAATAGTGCAGGACATCTACACACACAGCCTAACACTCCACCCCCCCTCAACTTCCCTCCCCTCCTCTCCTCTCCCCTCCCCGAGCCTCTATTTCACCCATCACTTCAATCCAAGCTCTCGGTCTCGTGCTCTGAAGGGCCATTCCCACAAGCTGCTAGAGAGGTTGCCTTGTTTATCTTCAACTGAGACACATGCATCTTCTCCAGTACATACAGATATAGTACTTGTGTGCATGCACCATGCAGCCTGCCTGGTTCCATTGGATGATCTGTTGCCATGCCAACCAAAAAAAAAGAGTCAATCACGACTTCACAGCCGCAGATTGTGCAACACTGACAAATCTCTCTTTCTCTCTCTACCTCTCTCTGTCTATTTCGCTCTCCGTCTGCCTGGTAACACCAGAGCTGTCCATTAACCACCCCCCCCCCCAACCCAACCCACACACACACACACACACACACACACACACACACACACATACACATACACACACCATGGTAATGAAAGAAAGAAAGAAAAAAAAAAAAACACGCTGCTGACTTGAACTAAATCATTCTTCATCACATCATCTTTTTGAGGTTAGACCAATTTTTTTATCTGTGAAAAAAAAAAAAAAGATTTCATAACGTAATGGGGTAAACTGTTGGCCTAGCTTTCTTATCGACTTACTGCTCCTTTCTTCTTATGTCCTCCTTCTATGCCAGCTTCTGCAACTAGAGCGCTTTGCCTAAATCAACAGCCCTACTTTGCATTAAAGGCAAAATGTTTAGATCTGATTCCATTCATTCACACGCACCTGTTTTGCACACCAGGCCATAGAGCTTAGCTGGGTTCTGTTTTACTACAAGATTTGATTACAAAAACGACAACAACAACAACAACTAAAAGCAGGATACATGCTTCTCTTTTTTGCACGAGAAAGGTTGTCTACTTTATAACAGATTCTAAAAAGAATATTAAGCAGGATCCCTACTCCTCTTTTTTGCACGAGAAAGGTTGTCTACTTTATAACAGATTCTAAAAAGAATATTAAGCAGGATGCATGAGAAAGTTTGTCTACTTTATAACAGATTCTAAAAAGAATATTAAGCAGGATGCATGAGAAAGGTTGTCTACTTTATAACAGTTTCTAAAAGAATATTTTAGAACCCTACCCTATCCCTACCACATATCCACACCCTCTGTGACTGGTCTGTAGCCTACTGATAAGGAGCTAGCCAGATGAAGTAGAGGTCCAGGTCCATAGCCAGGTGCTTATCAGGATGCGCTTATGTGCGGCAGTTGATGGTTGTGATCTAGCACAGAAGAATATCAGTGAAAATAGCTTCAACTATTAAAGCTGCTAAGTGTAACACTCATGGTTCAATACAGTTGATCAGGGCTTTAAAACTGTTTATTTTTTTTGCCAATTGGTTTGTTCCAAACAGAATTAGCATTTTAACATTTCCGCTAAATAATAACATTCCAGGTTAGCTGTGTAACATAAACAAATATGCTTTCTTCGGCTATAGGCCTAGTAGTCACCATATTGTCCTTTAATCCATACCTACAGCAAACATTACACTAGGCATCTGCTTTATACAAGCTACTGTACATCACTGTCTTCTTACAGCTTTGGCCTGTAAGTGAACTGATTTTCCTAGTCAGACAAAAAGGGGGGCCGTAATAATGGATTCTTGCCATCTAAACACAAATTAAGCATTAAATAAAGTACTCTTAACATTAATGTTAAAGGTGAAGTTCATATCTAAGACACATATTTTTTATGATTTATAGCCTCTAATGAAGTCACTGGTTACCATTATTGTAAATAAATGTTTCAGTTCCAGGAAATAAAAACTTATAGAGTTCCTGGTTTTCTGTTCCTGGCAAAATGGCAAAAGTTTCTGGTTTTCATTTTTGTTCCATGAACCAGTTCAACTGCCTTGCAGTATAGTTGCTTCTTAACATTCTGTGATTTCCTGGGAGGATGAGAATATAGCACAGCAAGAGAGAAAGTGACAGCAAGAGGTCACACTCTGACTCAACTGAGGTAAACGTCAACCCAAACAGGTTCACATCACCGAAAAGACACACGTGCCAAAAGGAATGCTTTACAGTAAGTCAGGTTTATGTCAGACACTTTCACACGGATGTGGCAGTTGGAACAGGTACTGCCAACACCTGCCAACCTACAAAGAATCCATCTTTCTTCCTGCTTATTATATGACATTACAAACATCATGTTCCTTACCGAAAAGGAAACATGGAGACGTAAAAACTTTTTTTAATCATGAGGTGATCAAATCTCCTGATCAAATCTCCTCTCACAGTGTTTTATATTTTATAAATGCTTGCGCCTCTCTCTTTCTCTTCTTTGTTCATTTCTTGACCAAAGAATTCAAGAAAAAAAATCTCTCTCTCTCTCTCTCTCTCTCTCTCTCTCTCTCTCTCTCTCCCTCTCTCTCTCTCTCTCACTCTCCCTCTCTCTCTCTCTCTCTCTCTCTCTCTCTCTCTCCTGAAGAATTCAAGAAACAAATCTAAATGTTCTTTTTCCTTCATTTGGCTCTTAACTGAACATAAACGACCCCGATCAGCTTGAGCAGTGGAATAGGGTATTGTAGTATGAATCTGCATCACTCTCCCAATCAACCATGGGTGATTTAATTAGGTAGATGTCAAAGCAGGGGTCTGAGGTTGGGGGCCCCGGGGGGGTGGAGGGATTGATGGGCACGGCTGATCCCCCACTTCCCCGCCGGCTGAAAGTAACTGCAATCATTAAAATCACCTCTTTTGAAGAGATTAAGGGTGCAGTGGCCAAAAAACACGACTACGGAGCGACACATCATGAAGCAGAAGTCAATCGATCGCTCTCCTCCCATCCAAACTGATGGGCCGACCACTTCCTATGGCATCCATCAGTGACAGCTCAGCAGCCTTCAGCTGTTGGCTCACTCTCTCGTACTCACTCACGAATTCAAGAAAAAAATCTAAATCTCTCTCTCTCTCTCACCATTTTTCTCTGTACACAACAATTCTTTTGGAGAAATTTGTGCTGATTCTAAAGGTTGTGTATGTTTACCGAGTTGATGATGTACAGTTATAGTATTGGGCAAATCTGGCTAATAGAAGTGGATAGGCCTACACAAAATCTGATTCTGTATGATGCAATTAAAACCAAGGTCATTTATGCACTCCAGCCTGGGGCATGGACATGTGGCCCTAGCCAGTTGACTGAGAAGCCCAGGCTCCCGGTCAGCTAAGAGGCTCTTCCAATGTCACAAAGGAGATAAATATCATTACCTCCGCCAAGGAAGTTATGTTTTTGCCAGCGTGTGTGTGTCTGTGTACAACATAACTCAAAATAACTCACGGATGTGGATGAAATTTTTGGACAACGTGTGTATAACATGTAAGTAACAACTGATTAAATGTTGGTGGTGATCGATGATCCAGGACACGATCTGGAATATTGTGTCTGTGACCACATTGCCTTGGCGGAGGTCTGTGCTCTCCGATCGCTTTTCTAGTTAACATAATGCAGAGCTAGGCTTGCAAAATACAAAATATCTTAACAACTGAAATATTGAGTAGCCTATACTAAGGCTACTCAATGGCCTAATCCCAGTGACCCCCTGAGCCCTGAACTGTACTAGTGTGCACTCAAAGGTTGAGTATCTGTGGGACATACTTGAGTTTTATGCACAGTTTGACCAACAACAGCAGATCTAACCACAGACCACAGATTTAACATGATGAATCGCCAACAGAGTCGGTCTTTATGTTTGGCTTATTGGTGCCAATTAATAGTGTGCTATGTTCAGTTCTCTGTTGTTTGCCCAGAGGGTGCACACTACAAGTCTTTGAAAGCACAGGCCTTGGGTTTAGAGGAGACACCATAATCTTTCTGACGTGACTCAGACTAGCAAAAATTATGTGACAGTAAAGTGGTTGCAAAATGCGGGAAAGCCATGTTCACCTGGCTTCATGACTTACTCCCAAGGCATGTGTACGGTCAGGCAGAAATTCAACTTGCCACTGCTACGGAGCTGTAGGTCAGGATCATGCCCAAGCTTTCTCCTTGCCCTCTTTAAAATATTTTACTGATTGTTTGAATTCACAGTCCAACAGTCTGCCCTATAGGGTATGGTCAGGCTGTATGGGTTTGGGCATGTAGGCTACATTGAACCTTTACTATTTCAGTAGCAGGGGAACAGGCAGTAGGCCTATTCTAAGGATATCCTACGGGAAATAACAGCAGTAGCCTAAACGCCGTACTAGAGGAGATTCCAGTATCCCCCTATCAGTAGTAGGCCTAAGTTTAGCCTAATAATTAAATAAATCTGAGGAGAATGGAAAGGCAGGGTCGATTTCAAACCAAGACCAAACTGGCATTGACTACCACTTACTTACCTGAGTAAGAATAACAACTGCATTTATTTTGCTTAATTCAAGGGGACTTCAACAAATCTGACATTACAGCCATGACAGTTCAGCTATGACGTTAATGTTACTCCTACCTTCACAGAGAAAACCGACAAGTCCCCAGATGAAGTCACTGCAGTGATGACAGAAGGTGGGTTTAGTAAGGGTCACTTTCCGAAAGCAGTGTCCAGGAGCGTTGACCTGGTACTTTGTCCTGGAGCCCGGCGACTGCTGTGCCTTTTTCCTCCCGGAATGGGGGCTCTCATTGGGACTGGCGTGCTTGAGACGACCGCTATCTGCCATTGTGAAAACAGCTGCTGTTCCTGAAGTTTACAGAAGCGTTTAAGATAGGGGCAAATATAGCTGTAGGTCCAGATGTCTGCAGCAATGATTTGTGCGGATGCTGTGTTAAACCACGCCATTCACACGCCAAGTCATTCTAACTTCTGAGTTGGCTTTCTAACCAGCCATGGTTCGGGAAAGACTTAGTCAAGCCTATCAACACCGATTCTGTCCATGAACTTGCATATGACTGCGCTGAGCTACAATAATAAAAACCAAGACGTGGTTAAGCTACTTTTACGGAAACAAAAACAGATTCATGACAAACCGACTTCAGAGATACTTCAAGAAAAAAATCTAAACGCCACTGCTTCCTTCCAAGCGCTGTTTACGCACAGCCAAGATTGGGAATTTAAAATAGAATTATATTCAAATTGCGAGGTTCAATGGCACCGGATCGAACAGTTATTTCACAAAATCCCTCTCTGTTGACGAAGAGACCAAAGATTTATAAACACCACCTCGGCATCAAACGTGCTTCTTGTTTTCATGTTCTTGAAGGCTGGCGAGATTTTCGACAACACATGCACGCACGACTTCCGCCTGCGAGCATAATTATATTCCACCCGCAGTCACGTAGTGTCGCCTATCCTCGCCGATGCAAGTACAAATGAGTGAAATCATTTTCATTTTCCTTGCTTGCTGTGAATTCGCATTGGGTGTAGAACGCGGAACCCGTCTGATCGTCGTCACTTGGTGTTCTCCATCATCCCGCCCTCGGAATACATAGGAGAAGGCAGCTGTTAGAGATTCCTGAGCACGCCCCATCTCCCTTTTTCTCGCTTTCTCCCCACACACTCGTATGAGCACTCGCATATATTCAGGCTGGTATAGCCTACTTAGCAAAGATTCGTGTTGTACGTCCACGAATAGGAAAAAAATGGGTGGCAGTAGATGAGTGTAAATTAATTCTAAGTTATCAAGTCAAAAGTCAACCGACTTTAATTTGGACACCATAGGGAGGTTGATGGTATTTTTCTGCCCTCAACAACACCTTCCAGGCAACAGTGTCCGAAAGGCACCACCTTAACCCTAACCCTAACCCTAACCCTCTTAACCCTCACCCTAAATCTAGATTTGGGATAGTGCCTTAAGGACAGCGCTGCCAGGAAGATGCTGTAGAGGGCAAAAAATACCAAAGACTTCATAAGTAACTAGAAAACTCTGTCATATAGCAGTCATAATTTTGAACATGCTTGGCATATAATATAATTTAACTGTGTTACCAAAATGGATGGCACACTAGGCAAGAGTTGGCAACACTAAACATGCAACCAAGTTAATTTATGGTAAGCTAACGATTAGACATTCGACACAATTCTCAAATCCTGACTTACTAGACTGGATCAACCTGAAAAACTGGGTTCAATGAAGTTCTGACATAACTTGCCAAATGACACCCTCAAAATCAAGTAGACACTATTGTTGAAAGTAAATTATTTAAGCCTATACTGTGAGGCCTGTGTAGACAGTCAACATATTATCTGGGTTTGTCTGAATAGTTCAACTTAATTATGTAGGGATTTATTTAGTTTTTTAGGCTCTTTGGATAAAATTTTTAGGGGGAAAAAAACTCTGTCCAAAGAGAAAACACAAGTGACATTGACCACTTCTTCCAGAGAAACAATAGTTATGGGGTACAGACTGTCCCCAATTTGTTTGCCACCAGCTCACAGAACAAGGGCTGTGAATGAGGCTTCCCTGCTTCGGCCTGCATCGGTCTCTTCTACGCCCGGATCGGAGATTACGTTACATAAAGGTTACTTTGTATTGCTGACCCCACCTTTATGTGATACATTTAACATCTACTTACTCTGTGGGTAAAGATTGTATGCAATAACCTCATGTTTGAATTATCAAGAAAAAAATGTTTTTTGTTAATGAAACTTATCAGTGGCAATGACCACAATGCTACTGTAGCATTGTGGTCATTGCCACTGATAAGTTTCAAGTAATCATTTTCATTCACATAATCCTCCAAGTGTCAGACAATGAAGCTCACTTATCAGGTATGCTACACTTTACATGCCTAAGGTGCTCACCAGTTGCTGACCAGACTTAAAGCAAAATTAGGGCTATTGAACGTTAAGGCATATTTTGGGGGACTTTTGCCTATAATGCAATAGCCTGAGCCAGTTCCAGCCTTTTAGCTGACCTAGACCAGATTTGAGTTTTGCCCCCTCTTTTGAAATACAAGTGAAAAAGTGAATGTGATGCCCTTTTGATATTTGGTGCCCTTGGCGATTGCCTAATTTGTCTATGCCTAGAACCAGCCCTGGCAATAGGACAGTGATTAGATTCAGGAGGTGAGATGGAGACGGACATAGGATATAAAAGCAGATTACACCTGTACATTTTGAACACTGCAGGCACAGCATCCAAACAGACAGGCTATGGAGCAGTTATTTTCAAGCAGTTAATTTATCACAGATCTGCATTTAAAATGAACTAAAATAAGCATATTCACTGACAAATTGTAAGACAAAGCAACACAAAACTAAAAATGTGACATTTTTCACCCTTTCACAGTGGTCTTACACCATAGCTTTGTAGGAGCGGCTGTATGTGACATATCTGAGGAGCTGCTTGTAACCCTATGAGTACTGCTTGTTGACTGCCAGATTGAAGGTAGACAGTCAAACACACACAGACACACCGGCATTGTGATCAACTTCATACAGACATGCAGCCATATGCCGGCACGCACACTCACACATGCAATACACATGTGGCACATAAAGCTTCACACAATAACACACACACACACACACACACACACACACTCCAGGAATGTTCAGGTTGTCATAAATACATTTGGCACACGCATACACATACACGTCAGGAATGATATTGAAAAAATCCTGAGCCTCAATATCTTCTATCTTCGTCTATCTGGACAAGGAGGCAGTGATGAGCATGCAAGGATGTACTTTTAACTTGGAACATGTTATTTATCAATTCCTCACAATTTATATACGTGTACAACGAGCAGGAAACATTGAAATTTTAGTCGAATCCTCTTTACATGTCTGGGTACTAGGCCACGCCTGATATCAGGCATGGCGCCTGAACACTATCAGCCCTGACACATACACACAAGCTGGATTGACTGGGTTGTAGAAATCAAATTGTATAGCACAGCAATGCCTGATATGACCACATAATTGGGAAGGGGTACAATATGCAAGGTGCAAGAATAATTGGAAATCAACTAGAAACATTTTGATGTTGCTAACTCTCTCTCTCTCTTTCTCTCTCAAACACATACTGTACACACCACAGCGATGAAGTAGCATGACAAAGTTCATATTTAAATATAACATAGATCATAACTCTATTGTATTCTATCCATTTCTATTATATTTGTAACTTTTTCCTAAATTGTGTAAACATGTTATTGTCACATTTGTGCTTTCAGGGGGTGAAAAGAGCCATGGCAAGACAAGTATTATAAAATATAACAGACTATGAAACAATTAAGAAAAGAAATGCTATATTGCTTTAATATGGGGCTTCAGCAGAGATGTAACATCAAAATTGCAACATACAGGTAAATACAGATAACATACTGTACCTGTTGCAGCTGGCAGAATGTTATGGGGTGGAGTGCCTGAGAAGTTCCTGAACTCTTCCGCCACCTAGTGGCTCACTTTAAGAATCTGTAAAAAAGATACAGCAACACGTGCTGAACCCACCAGTACACAAGTTACTATAGATATAGGGTTTAGATATAGTATAGTGGAAAGGGCATGTAATGTAAAGTAATCCTATGTCATGTATGTAATGTAAAGCTATTAACAGTTAAACATGTGATGTATTAGGAGAGTGTTGAAAAAAAAAGAGAAAAACTTCACCATAAATTATGACATTAGCTTTTTATTATAAAAAAAGTATAACAATAAAATGAATTAAGCAGAATTTTTTTTCCTCTGTACAACACTGTTACACAGGAGGTACAGACATAAATAGAACCCTAACAAAAACACAGTGCCTAACAAACCTTTGGTTTGTTTTTAATCAATTGGTTCTGCTGCTCTCAATTAAAACACACGGTACACAAGACAAAACTACAAAATAACTTTACAATGCTTGGATGTCATATACAATTGGGTTTCTGACTTCTTGTCAGAGAGTTATAGGGACCAAAGTGTTTTGTTGCTGTTGATGTTTTAATCTCGGGGATGGGGGTGGTTTCGAAAACCATCAGTCCTTTGGAGACCACCTCCACAGGGAATGAAACATATGGAACATTTGCCGCTGAAAAACAAAATAAAAAAATAAAAAAAACAAAACAAAACAAAACAACAAGAAAAACACAGCTTTTAATGATTTTGCTAAGAAACATCTGAGCACCTTTCTTGACACCCACCCTCCACCCCCTCCCTTTGCCTACAACAGGCATGGAGATACACTTTTATATATATATATAGTTGAGTCAGTCAATCTGTTACAATATGCTTAGCATGGTGCTACAATATGCACCATGACTGACACAGTGGATGAGATCAGTTTTCAGCACCTAGTTCAAGCCCCTTAGTTTCAAATAAAGAAAAGACATGAAAAAAAAGAGAGAAAAAAAAAGTCATAACAGAGTCATAACAATAGTAGACTGAACCCTGAACTCACAGCTTATGAAAATATCTCATACAGAGGCAGGAATGAGCTACTGGCATGAAAAAACAAACAAACAAACAAACAAACAAACAAACAAACAAACAAAAAAAAACGTTGAAATAAAAACATTCGGTTACCAGAGAAAAAAGTAATATCCTGTTCCTGCTGTCATAGTCATGTCCGTCTTTCTCTGACATCGTTAGAATATAATGTGCATCTACGTATACCTAATTCACTGTAAAGTTGTCCAATCATGCAGTAACCACTCAAGATAACGGCCAGTTCTAAAAATGGGTTGTCTGCCCAAATCAAGTACCAGATTTAAGATGGACTCTGCCTGTCTAGATGAGAATATCTATTGAGGTCTATGGGAGACCTAATGTGCTCTGCGTGAGTGAGACAACAGATGCCGTGGCCAAACCAAAATGAAGAAAAAATGCCAGCAAGAGATAGTAGACCTCTGGGAACGGTGGCGGCCATGTTTGGAAGATGAAGAGGGTTGAATGACTGCCGCAATGCTAGAAGGATGTTTCCAGAAGCCACAGAAGCACAGAGGCCCAGGCGTGACCTTGAGGTCACCCTCGAAAGAGACGTTACTAACTACGGCAGGCAGGCCACTGCCGAAGCGGCCAAAATGTCAGACATGATTTGACTGTGGCATTTCCTCGACAGACCCCAGAGTTCAGCCTTTCTAGAAATGTCTGACTCATTAGGCCAAAGAATCAAAAAACAAAACAAAAGGACAAAAAAAAAAAAAACAGAGCTTAGTCATCAGTTGATACACAGAAAAAAGAAGTGGGGTTCCCCACTCACTGGAAACGAAAAGAGGAAAATAATTAAGAAAAAGAAGAGAAACAACTCATATGTTAATAACTTCTTTGTAACAACGCACAGAGGAGATTATGGTGGTGCGTACATGACTCCAAACAACAGGTTGGTGTGGAAGCAGACTCTGTCTGTCTGTCTGTCTGTCTGTCTGTAAGGGCACAGTCAAGGTCAAGCTTTTCGAATTGCATCTGGAGTTGGGATGGGTCGGGTGGGATGTCATGGGCATCCATTCATTCGTACACGAACGAGGCTGGGTTGAAGCAGAGTGCTTGTTTTAAATGTGGTCTGACCTAGCGCCATCCACTGGCCACAAGAGTCAGAGCACCCCGCTGGGCCTATTATGTGGCACACAAGCTAGCGGCTCGATGGCTGGCTAGTGGTGGTGGTGATGGTGGTGAAGATGGCGTCAAGCTTGTGTAGGGGGGGTGCGGGTGACTGACGGCGGGTCCAGTGGCTCGGCTTTTTTGGGGGGGGGGACTCTGGTTCTGGCGCTAGTTGGGCCCTAAGCCACAGCCTGCTGGGGGTTTTCGGGGAGCTCCAGACGGCCGCACAGGGACTCGGTTAGGCTGAGGCTGGGCCGATGGAAGGAGGTCTCTACCCCGCTGTCACACGCACCACTCTCCTCCTGGCAGGCCAGCTTCAAGCCCAGCATGTCTGCAGACAGCCCTGGGACAGAGAGAGAGAGAGAGAGAGAGAGAGAGAGAGAGAGAGAGAGAGAGAGAGAGAGAGAGAGAGAGAGAGAGAGAGAGAAGGAGGGAGGCAGAGAGAGAGAGAGAAAGAAAGAAAAGAGAGAAGGAACAAGAAACAGAGAATGAGAGAATGAGAGAGAGAAAATGAGAGGAAGAGACATAGAAAGAGAGAGAGAGGGAAAGAGACACAGAAAAGAAGCGTATGCGGAAAGACAGAAAGCAAGTACCAGAGAAAACAAGAGAGGAAAAAGCAAGAACAAAACAAAACAAAAAAAAGGCGACAGGTTAATTGAATTCGGCTTTTGAAGATAGCCGCAAAAATTCTTCTGTACTTTTTGTGAAACAACTTCGTCATCACTTCACATCCAGATGTTAAAACGCCGGATGTTAGCAACCCTGCAGAGGACAGTCTACGCAAATGCTTCAAAGAGTAATTACATTGAACTCTGAAATGTGGAAATACTGTATGTTCACACCAATAAGTAATTTGTTCTTGTAATATCCATAGTGCTGTGAACATCCATAACATACATATTTCTCTTGGAACATCAATAATGCCGTGATGTGAAGGAGTGCAGTATTCAACAGTAGATGTTACATAAAATCAATGTACAAAATATCTAAAGTTTAGTCCAAAATGCACAAAACTGCTGCTGCTCTTTTTGCACTGAGGATAGTCATGGACTGAAACGTTTGCACAGCACTCTGCACTTTATTGCACTTTTTGCACATTGTGGTGCCTCTAAAATTTGTAAAAACATGAAAAAATACTGAAATACAGTGATTTAAAACTTAAACTTTTACGAAAGATATTTTACTAAAGTTTTTTTTCTCGAGTGTGAGTCCTTCCCGTTTCAAGATTATCTAAAGAACAACATGTTTGCTCATGTTTTGTCATCCATAGCGTGGAATTGCCCGTTCGCTCACAAACAGTGTGAATCAGTCCTTTTCTGAGTAAGGAAGTCTTTGAACAGCTGATATTGTTTTTATCGCTGCCATCATTCTAATAGTTAAAAGTGCAAGTAGGGGGGGAAGCAGAAGTGTTCCAAAAGGGCAGATATGGGAGTTGAACATCCCAATAATCCCCTTAGGAGCCCATAGATGTCAGAGCCATTTCCCAGGGAATCCCCCCTATAGTCTGATGGTCTGTCCCCCAAAACGCAACATGTCTAACATGAGTGTTTGTGTATGTGTGCATGTCTGTGTGTGTGTGTGTGTGTGTGTGTGTGTGTGTGTGTGTGTGTGTGTGTGTGTGTGTGTGTCATCTTTAGATTTACTGTGAGGGGTAAAAGGGAACTCCCTTTGTGACTTGCCCTAGGGAACCCGTAACCCTTGGGTCTGTGAATCACTGGAGGTGTGGGCTGACACAGACACCGCCACAATAATAACCTTTTGTTTCCACAGACACAATAAGACGCTTCACAAAACAAAGAGGAAGTGACATCATCAATGGGCAAGATAATGAGATGTCCTCCTCTGTCACTGCACTTTCAAATTATATCTTACTTTCCAGTAAAAGAGAGAGAGAGAGAGAGAGAGAGAGAGAGAGAGAGAGAGAGAGAGAGAGAGAGAGAGAGAGAGAGAGAACTATACATCGTTAAAGTTTATTTTGCATGTTACTCATTTGCTCGTTCACGGTTCAGTTACAATCGCGTCTCAAAGGGGACACAAACATGCTTTTTCAAATCTTACCCCCACCTTGAAATTGAAAAAGGCATATCAGCCCCGCTGTCTTGTCAAGCATGAAGGATGTGAGCTGCAGTGCAAATGACACTGGTGTGATAACCACACGTCTGTAGAGATACTGTCTGACCAGCACTCGCCTGGCTGTCGCATCGAAATAGGTGGCCTTGGTGGCCTCAGGCGAATCCTTAGAGCCTCTTTGTGTTTAGGGTTAAATTACTATCCAGATGCTTTTGTCCAAAACAGGCATTGAAATAGACATTAGAAGTAGATCACCCGTACTTTAAAGTGCTTTTAAAGGAGATTTTGTTTTATTATTGCTTGGGGTACCAGCTTCCAATGCTTTGTTTGCATTTCACTGAGTGAAGAGATTGTAACATAAGTTTAAACAGTCATTTTATCATTTATTTTATTATAATTTTATTTTATTATTATTTTTTTTAAAATGTGAATTGGCCAATGGAGATGTAGCAGAGGGTTTGGAAAATATTTGAACTAAACGTTATACTGAACGTTACAAAAAAACAACAACAACAAAAAAACGGTTTGGTGTTTACAAGCTGCCGCTTGGCCCAGCTGACTGCACCTTCCCACTGCGATTGACATAGACAGTGATTCACTCATCACCTTGACTCGCTATTCTCTCATTGGCACTCTCTTGTCCCATGTCACCTTAAAAAGCTGACAATGTTCTAACTTGTTGCTGACGTGCGTGACATTTCATAGCATCACTGTAACGTACAGCAGATGTCAGCTGTAATAGACTTGATTTCACCTCTAACCACTGACTTCCATTAAAGGAAAACTATGCAACTTTTCACTATTGTTTGAGGTTATTATTTTTTTATATATTCCCAACGGCCATCAGGATATGCACTGGTGTAGTTTTGGGTGAGGGCCGGGGTGAGAAATACAGCATGACATCTCTAACTTTTTTGATATCAGATCATTAGTATGTTGTAGCAATGCAAGTAAGACTTTGGAAAATGTTTGAAAGGTTTTGTATGTCTTTCATGTAGCTAGTTCACTAGTTTTCCAGCAAAAACTGCATAGTGTCCCTTTAACATCGGAGTGTCTATTGTGGCTAGTGATGGTTGATGGGAATAGGGTCTTACTTGTGAGGTGTGTGGGGTGTGCGGGTGGAGGAGACACAGGGGTGGGCGATGGGTGGTGCTGATGGAGCACGTTCAGGATGCTGCTGTTCCCCACCTCCCTCAGGCTCTCAAACAGCTCGTGGACTGTGCCCCCCGACACCTGTGCCGAAACAGAGACAGGATATAGTGACTGTTTCTAACTTCACTGTTCCTATGGTCACAACAATAAAGCTCACTGAATTGAATTGAATTGAATTGAATTGAATTGAATTGAATTGAATTGAATTGAATTGAATTGAATTGAATTGAATTGAATTGAATTGAATTGAATTGAATTGAATTGAATTGAATTGAATTGAATTGATACGATACGATACGATACGATACGATACAATACGATACGATACGATACGATACGATACGACTTTATTGTCAGTTTTCACTGACATTCTTTTTGCTTTCCTGAGCAAGACTCGTTTAACTCGTTTAAGACAAAGACATGCACGTAACATCAAAAGACTATTGCACATGTGGTAGACATAGGACACAGGCTCATGTACAAGACATAAATACAGACATACATGCATACCTACATTCTGTACATATTACATACAGTACAACCCACATAACTTGAAGACATTACCATCATGGAAGATGACACTATACATACAGTCTTAAGACTGGTTCAACAGGAGAATTGATTGATGTATGAAGGAATGTTTGAGTCTGTTGCGGTTAAAGGAGGGCACTCTGAAACGCCTGTTGGAGGGTAATAGCTGATATTCTCGGTGAAGAATTTGTGTGATGTCAGTAGAGATGCATGTGGCTAATCGGAGCATACTCTTGTTGTGAGCTTCCTGGAATAGGTTCGCTATGGGCAGCCCAATCATCTTAGATACCTAGCAGCAAGTCTGTATGCGTGTGTGTGTGTCCATGCAGGCACATTCACATAATTTGTTTTTAATATTTTTTTGTCTTATCTGTGTATAGATTTATTTTTACGGCACAAACCTGTCGTTCACTTCCATACCAGGGAACAGATTAAGTGGTGTTTCAGGTATTACAGGTAAAACTAGTGCTACAGCTAGCTGATCATTACTACAGTACGCCTTACAGTAAGTACTTTATCTTCAGGGCTTATAGGCCGTTGACACACATGTTTGACCTCTATGTGTCAACACTTCCTGATCACATGGGCGTGTCGATTTCTCTCAGCAGCAGACGGATGACATGTTTTTCTCTGGCTTATTTATTGGATGTTTATAAAAGTGTGTCATCCAGCACTGTAGCCCAGTCAAACTGGTATCTTATAGATGACGTGTAAAAAGGAAGAGCGTCAATGGTAACCATGACAACTGGAGATGCTATCACAACATTAACTGTGGTTTTACATTGTAGTGTGTGCAGAAATATGAAAACGTTCATACAGAAAAAAAAAAAAATGTGTTTAGAAAAAGAATGCCTGGGACATACAGTACAGACCAAAAGTTTGGACACACCCCCTCATTCAATATGATTAATCTATTTCAAGGACAATTTATATTGTAGATTCTAACTAAAGGCATCAAAACTATGAATGAACACATATGAAATCATGTGCTTAACAAAAAAGTGTGAGATTATGACAATCTTTTGGACCTGAACCCGATCAAGATGGTTTGGGGTGAGCTGGACCGCAGAGTGAAGGCAAAAGAGCCAACAAGTTCTTAGCATCTCTGGGAATGAATAACTGTTCAAGACAGTTGGAAAACCATTTCAGGTGACTACCTCTTGAAGCTCATCCAAAAAATAAAAAGAGGACAAAGCAGTTATCAAAACAAAAAAAGAACACTTCGATGAAACAAGAATATAAAACATGTTTTCAGTTATTTCACACTTTTTTTTATAAAGTACATAATGCCACGTGTTCATTCATAAGTTTGTTTATTTTGTAGATTGTCACTGAAGGCAACAGTCATGAAAATAAAGTAAATAATTTAATGGGAAAGTGTGTCCAAACTTTTGGTCTGTACTGTAGGCTTCTACAAATAACCAAAAATGTGTATGTGTGTGTGTGTGTGTGTGTGTCTGTGTCTCTGTGTGTCTGTGTCTCTGTGTGAGTGTGTGTGTGTGTGTCTGTGTCTCTGTGTGAGTGTGTGTCTATGTGTGTGTGTGTCTGTGTCTATGTGTGTGTGTGTCTGTGTCTCTGTGTGAGAGTGTGTGTGTGTGTGTGTGTGTGTGTTCTCACCTCGTAGCTGGTTAGCAGAGTGCTCGCGGGGGACGGACTGAGGCGGAATGCGGTGGTGAGCACCCCCAGCCCCAGAGACTGGGCCAGATTCTCCCAGGCACCCTGCTGCTCCTCCAGCGCTTCACACAGAGCCTGCTTCACCTCCGGCCCCAGGCTACGCATGTCCCCTGTGTGCACACACACACACACACACACACACACACACACACAGACCCATATGCACACGCACGCACGCACACATACACGCACACACACACACACACACACACACACACACACACACACACACACACACACACACACACAGAGAGAGAGAGAAACATCTTCATGTAAATAATAAGCACACATCACATCTTGTCTAGTACATGCACAGCATATATTCATTTAAGACAGAGAAAGCGCACAAGATACAATTCACATAACACATTCTGACACATACATACACACTACAGTACACATACAGACATGCACACAAAGAAACACGCACATCCATACTGACACACACACACACACAAAGACTTGGACATACCCATACACCACATGTCACAGTTAACCAGTGTGTGGCCCTCAAGCCAAGCCCTATTCTGCATCACACACACACAAGACACTTATACCACATGACATGTGAAGGTCATGATGGGCTTCAGTGTTTTTGTGTTTCTCACACACACACACACACACACACACACACACACACACACACACACACACACACACACACACACACACACACACACACACACACACACACACAACTGACATGCACTCACACACACACACACACACACACACACACACACACACACACACACAGACACACACACACGCACAGACAGACACAGACACACACGCACAGACAGACACACACACACACACACACACACACACACACACACACACACACACACACACACACACACACACAAAGAGCTGTCATTATGATGTGGCCAGTGGTGAGTCATATTAAAAAGGGGAGGAAAAATAGCAGAAAAGCCCACAATAACAGTTTTCACACTTCCCAATGACATCAAGTGTGAAAACAATGTGGTGACACTGACACCATGTTTTTTTTCCACCATTGTTTCATTCAAAGCAGTCATATTTTGTTTTGCTTTTTTTCTGCGAAAGAGCACTTTTTTGGGTGTTGATGTGTGTTTCTCTCTCTGTGTGTGTTTTGATTCTTTTTTCGTCTTCTTTTGGCCAATGTCTCTTGTTTTTGGTGGGTTTTTATGGACCGTGAGAGTCCTTGGAACCACACCCCAAACAAGCATCATATCGCAGACATGGCAGCATAATCATAGAGCTCATCTCGGTGAGACCAGAACGGAGCGCTCGTCTTGCTGATGAGTTCAAGCCATCCAGCCGAGAGAAGGAGCAGAGAGAAGACCCTGAAGGCTCTGTACCGTACCTTGCGTTGGGACGGGAATGGGCCGAGTCTCCGGCTGGTACTCTTTCCCTCTTAGTATATCTCGCACCTGAAAGCACACAATCATCCGCACTGAGTCAATGAAATATTTATCTGTTCCAACAGCGGGAGCGACACTACATGTATGCTGGATGGAAATAGAAAAGTGTGTTAAAAAATTCAAGCCCCCCCCATGAATATCTTTTGATGCTTATGAGAGGAAAACATTCCACAGAGTAACATCCATGCAGGAACATGGAGAAGCCATCAGAACGGGTTTAAGTGAAGGACCCTAAGTGAGCGACCCCGTTTGTTTTCAACATCCACACTATAAGCTATGTAGTGTACTCTATAATGCATAAGCACCATATATACACAACAGTATATATACACATATATACAGTATACACTATGTGATTAATAAGTGAATGTTCTTAGGTTCCTTAATTGGGTGTTTAATATGCTAAGTAGACATGGTGTTCCAACTATATGTTGCAAGTTTGCAACACTTTGGAAAAAAGTGTCTACTAAATCTGCTCATCTTCCCTGAAGTCAACACCTTCCCTGAAGTCAACTTTCCTTTTCTTTAAAGGGACACTAGGCAGATTTCCTTTCATAAATGTACAGAACACAGAAACATAAAGATATTCTTTCAAAGACTTGAAAGAGGTTATGAACTGACTTCTTCAGAGGCAGCCATGTCCAAAGGAGTTGTTCCAGGGATGAAACCTTCATCCTCCTCCTCCTCCTCTTCCTCCTTCTCCGTGGTGTCCTCATCTTCCCTGAAGTAAACAGGTTCAAAGTTCTCCTTGTGTGGATCTGCACCTGCAGAGATGATAAACACACACAAACAAACAAAAATAAACAGAATAGTAAAACTAAAATAGGATCAAACAGTCTCATGTCTTTCATAGACTCATCCATGACCAATACAATTTTCAATTTCTTCATGTTCTTTTGGTTCTATAATAAGAAGCCAAGCACAAGCACAAACGCAGGCGCAACACTTATTGTGTAGAACTGAATTGAATTGAAAACTTTATTACAGACTCAAAATGTCCCATATAAGATACATAAAAAAGACATAAAAACACATAAAAAAACAGACAGGTACATCACAAACACCACAAGACACATCTCTATGTTGTCTTTGCCTTAAACTCATAAGGCCTTAACGCCTTGTGGAGCTAAGACACTGCGTCTCACAACGTGGCTTTCAATAGCCCACAGGAGGAAAGATTTAGGGAATCAGCGAATGGCGCACGGTGGGGAGGTAAGCCATACAATACAGGGTGGTGTGGCACAGCAAACCTCATCACAACCAAAACTGTCAGGGCGCGGTCGTGACCAAGACGCTGGTCATGCCGCCTGGCCCTTCTGCACGGTGGGTAGGGTGCCATATTGTCGAGACAGTGGGTTCACACTCCAACAAGAGCATTGTCTGCCATACCTACTAAATACATATTCGACTCTTGGGCTGAACCTGCCTGCGTCATCCTACTACGCTCCGTCAATGAGCAAACAAAAAAATATAATTCTGACAAGATGTTGGGACATGTTGTGTTTGGTAACATGTTCAATAAATCATATCCCGACCTGTCTCGTCTCCAAGAGCGGTTTGATGATGTCTATTCAGACTAAATAAACATCCTGCACTAAATTGTGTACTACACAAACAACTTGTCATGACCACGGCGTGTTGTGCTTTTTGTAAGGTCTGCTTCAGATATGAGTTTTCTATTAAGGAAGATGACAAGTCAGATTGAACTACCATTCATGTTATAAACATCTCCTTCTCTACATCTGACTTTAGCCGACTTTAAGCTATATTAAATTTACATTTACATGTAATTTAGAGAAAGAAGAACCCTTCCATCCTCACATGCTGCCAAGTCAACTTTATGACATTTAAAATATCATGTGGTTCTCAGCCTGAGGATTGAATTACGGCAGTGAAATTACATACTGGTAGTTCTGACACAATGTGGATGGGTCGCATTATGTCAAAATCTCATTTAGACATAATCTCAACACTGTTTTAGACATCAGCTCTTTTTCCTTCCATTTACATTCAGCTTACCTGCAGCCATGAGGAGGGCAGTGAGCTTGACCGATCCACGGCCGGCTGCAATATGGAGCGCTGTGGAGCCATTGTAAGTGCAGGCGTCCACATCAGCATTGCCCTGCTCCGACACCAAACACAAACAAACAAAGCACAGGCATTCAGCAAACAATTCCCCTCAGGCTTGAGTGTGCACAGGCAACACACAGACAGATATTAACTACAAAAGCTACATCTCAAAGACAACTAAGGGTGGTATTCTCCCAGGTGATTATGTACAAAAACAAAAAAAAAAAAAAAACAAAACAAAACAAAAAAAATGCTTAAATCCATGTTTTTCAGCCATGCGGAGTGTTTTGTTTACTTGAGCTCCTGGGAGAATACAAGCTGGTCAGTCACACTAATGTAAAGGACCATCATACCATTCTTCATTGGGATTGATTAAGTACATTGACGAGTACAGTGGTCACTAAATGGTAAATGGACTACATTTACATGGAGCTGCTTCTGAGAAACCAAAAGTGCTTTATAATGTCACACACACACACACACACACACACACACACACACACAGACAAACACACACACACACACACACACACACACACACACACACACACACACACACACACCTCTTTGGCAGGGGCTGCCATATAAGAAGCCTAACCAGTGGGAGAGATTTGCAGTTCAGTGTTCTATATGCAATCACTACATATTGCTCACCAACATACATAAGCGCGCACACACACACACACACACACACACACACACACACACAAACACACAGGCACACACCTCAAGGAGCAGGCAGCCGCTGAGGGAGACGTTGTCATGTTCGATGGCCAGGTGGAGCGGCGTGCGTCCGCTGGTGAGCTCCTGGATGTTAGCGTTGGCCCCAGCCTGCAGGAGCGCCCGCACCGCACATAGGCTGTTAGCCAGCACAGCTAGGTGGAGAGCACACAGACCTGCAGAGGAACACACACACAGAGTCACAATTGTGCCTTTCTTTCTTTTCTTTTCCTTCATCACTCTTCCTAAAATGCCTTAACTGTAAGAGGAGAGAGAGAGAGAGAGAGAGAGAGAGAGAGAGAGAGAGAGAGAGAGAGAGAGAGAGAGAGAGAGTAGCTTAAGCCACAGAGATCTTGCATACAGACAGACGGGATCGCCTAACCACAATATCAAAGACATCTGTATGAGATCAGCTAACCTCCGGAGCACTACTAGTCAGTAGGCCTTCTATCATTTTCAATTTGATATTTACACATCTGGAAGAAAAAAACAACAAATGAAACGAAAAGAAAAGAAAAGAATGGAAAAAAAAAAAAGTCAACAGAACTTGTCTTAAGTGGCTTTGATGGTTCAGTGACGGGGTGGGGGAATCCCACTGATCATATAGTTTCCTGTGGTGATTCACTTTGCTATTATGCGTCACGGTCTGAGAATCCGTTCACGCATAGACCAATGTATCTCCATGCTTAACGAATGTCACACTTCCATTGCTTGGATTTGATTGATGATTTGTCATTCAAAATGATGTAAATTCATAGTGGTTCGAAATAAGTCACCCATGAAGCAGACCCAAGATACTGTACATCTGCTAAAGGTATGATGCTAACAATGTCCATGAAGTAGACCCAAGATACATCTACTAAAGGTATGATGCTAACAGTGTCCTTAATGGGACGTTCATATCTCTCCCAAGGCACTGAACACAGGCCTCTGAGGCACTGAACACAGGCCACTGAACACAGGCCTCTGAGGCACTGAACACAGGCCACTGAACACAGGCCTCTGAGGCACTGAACACAGACCACTGAACACAGGCCTCTGCCTGTAATTACTGCTCTCATTGTTATGTTTACACTGAACACGGTAGCTAAAGCCCCGTTTTAGACCAAAAGCTGAGCATGAGCGCGGCGTAAGCATTCTGCACGAACCGGCTGCTCGAGCGCTGCATTTAAAATCTATGGACATCTACGGGCACACTTACCGCTCTGAAAATGCTTGGAAAAATACTACTCCTTTCTTTTTCAAAAAAGCAGCGTGGGAGCTGCACGGTTCACCGCTCAGAAACTGGACAGGAGTCGTTGCAGAACATGCATGCAGTGTGAATGAACTAACCTGTTCACATGCATTCTAAACAAAAACGCCCCAAAAACGCCCCAAAATCCCTGCCCTGTGAGGTGGCATGCCAACATACCCGTGGAACTGGGCACTTCCATGAGCTCTGCCACCCGAGGGTGCTGTAGCAGTTGAGCCACAATGTCCCCTTCCCTCTGCTGGGCAGCCAGGTGCAGGGCCGTGTTGCCGTGGCGATCAGTGAGGCTGGCGTCTGCCCCGGCGTCCAGGAGTGCGTCGATGGCCTCCCTCTGCTGCGTGATCACTGCCAGGTGCAACGGGGTCTGGATGAAGGTGTAAACATAAACAAATAAATAAATAAATACCAACAAATAAGTAAATAAACAGTGTATGATCAACAACAATGTATGAATACAATAATTTATAAACATATCACATTTGGTGGGTATTTCGCTTGAGTAATTACATAGGCCTTTTATCTCTGCTACATGATTAGCATGTTTATGCATGTATGTGTGTGTGTGTGTGTGTGTGTGTGTGTGTGTGTTTCTGCAGGACAACCTGGTAGAGATCATTCCTCATGTTGACTACGTCCTCTCCTGGAAGAGCAGTGATGATCTGAGTCAAACTCCTCACTGAGTCTGTCTGCTTGTGAATAACACTGAGATGAAGCCCACTAAAGACAGGGAGAGAGAGAGAGAGAGAGAGAGAGAGAGAGAGAGAGAGAGAGAGAGAGAGAGAGAGAGAGAGAGAGAGACGGAAGAGGATGACAGGGTGAGACATAGGTAGAAAGAGGGAGAGAATGGAGAGATAGAGAAAGAGATGAAGAGAGAAAGGGACAAAAGAGGATAAGAGACAATGTGTAAAAGGCAGTTAGTGAAACAGTTAGAGAAAAGAAATACTTATTTAAGAATATCAGGGTTTATGATAGAACTGTTAGCAAAAGTATAGTATACTTCTGTAGTCATGTCTTTCCACAACACAGACACAGACAACTGAGTACATCTGTGTTTCCAAAGGCAGTATACTCATTTCGTGTGAATATCTTTCAGCACCACAACCAATCCGTGTTTGACATAGTATAATAGCACATCCAGAAGTACACAAGTACACTTTGACCTTAGCAGACATGACAATTTAAGAGTGGTGCACTTTGAAAAACAGTCCTCTAAATGCAAGGTTGCAGAGTCAGTAGCAAGTGGGTAGTCTGAGTGTGGCTTGGTGCCTGTAACCAGTCATAAAGAGGTTAACCAGAAGCTCCCTAAGGGGTCATTTAGGGACCCTTTCATCTGGGGACTGTCAGTATCTCGGAGCATTTTCCCCCCGTGGAGAAAACCCTTAGTTATTTGTATAGCTAGATTTCAATGCCTTTCGCAGCAGGCTTACTTATTTGTATAGCTAGCTTTTAGTACTTTTTTTCACAGAACTAGTAATTGCCTTTTCACAAGTAATAGTAATAGTAATAGTAATAGTAAGAGGTTAAGGGGGATAGTAGTGTGTACACACGTGTCTCCATCCTCGTCCTGAGCTGTCATAAGGGGGCGCTGCAGAGCCAGCAACGCACACGGGTCTCCCGTGACCGCATACTGGAACAAAGCTTGAGCTTGCCGTTCTGCCAAGTCGGCCAGTCGCGACTCCAGGATACACACTGAGTACACATCAGAAAGAGGAAAGGAGAGAGAGTGAGAAAATTCACAGAGACAGATGAGGGACTAACTGGAATCTAATAGATAGATTCAATATTATAGATACAGTAGACTGAATCTAATAGATAGATTCAAACTAATAGATAGATTGAATCTGATAGATAGACTCAATGTAATAGATTGAATCTAACTGAATCTAATAGATAGATTTGATCTATAGGTGATCCAATAAACATCTTCTCTGAGTACTGTCTGACAATCTGACAATCAAAGTAAAATGACATGCTGACATGAATTATGTTTAATAAGATGATCTAAAATGATATGAAATGATATAAATATCTTATCATAAAAACATTATTGCGGATTTAGGCCACTTGAGTTCACCTGTGTTCATCCTATCTGCCTGAACCTCCTCCATGCTCTCCTCTTCTTTCCTCTCCCCAGGGATGTGAACTTGTGGCTGGGTTGTGAGCTTAACTACACCTCCTGAGGCACCATCATCATCATCATCATCATCATAATCTTCATCATCATAACCGTTGCTGTCATTATTACTGTCCTCCATATGAGGTTGGTGGGTTGCTGCATGGAGAGACAACATTGAACACATAGCCAAGTTACTAATGCCATTACACAACATGAAAACCGTCTGACACCACAAAGTTGGTTTTGTAATTTGGTTTTGATGCTTTTTTTTTGTCCAGAGTTATTCGGTTCCCTCATCCTCCACCCCCGAGTGTTTTGACCTTAATCTTTTCAGTTAACTGACGCCAGTTTGTGAATTATTTGCTAAGATGGGAGAAGTTAGCGATTGGTTTGTGAATGCTACAGTGCATTCAATGACTACACAGACTAGCTGTAGGTCACAGGGGCTAACTCTTTAAACACTTGTTGAAAAACATAACAACATAACAGTCTTGATTGAGTGACAGCTCCACTTTTACTACTGTTTGTCTATAAAGAAAGGACAAGGTGAGTAGCCCTTGGCCTGTGTTCAACACGGTTTCAGTTCCACTCACCATGCTTGATGTTCGTACCTCCACCCCCCATGCCTGGAGCGAATGTGTAGCCAGAGCCGTAATTCTGGAAGTTGGAGTAGCCATAGAAGTGCCCTGCAAGTTATACAGATGCTTATACACATGTACTGTACTTATACAAAACCAGAAAATAAAGGGATGATGAGGGATTCTCAATTAGTTTCTTGATTATTAATTCGTATTGAATACTTAGTGATATGAGCAAAACTGCTTGAAAGAGGCAATGCAAAGTTGTATAAAGACTGCAGGTTGTTTTCGTGTTTGCTATCTACACAGACAAACAGTCATATACAGTAAGTACATTATCTACATTATAAAACTATAAAAACATTATCTAGTCTATTTAATAATAAAAATAATAAATTCAGGGTTTTGACTTCATTAAGAGTAAAACAACAACTCCATCCATATCTTTTTCAAGACAAGGATGCTCAATGGTGTTTTTCCCCCCAAACGGCACCATCCAG
>JAODXP020000030.1:7560737-7603237 GCA_027497455.2 Sardinella longiceps
CGCATAGACACATGCAATGTGGGTTTGAGAAAGTCATCATGATTTTTGGCATGGTGACATCAGTCGGACACTTCCTCATGGCTCCTGAGGAGTGGAAGAACGGAATGGCAGGTGGAGCCGGGCGGGACCCAGGAGCTCCACTCATCACCATCAACTCCATTCACCTCATGGCCTTAATTTCCCTCTGGGATTATCTAGAATTTCCCTCTGGGATTACTAAAGGAATAGTCCAGCTCTATATGAAAATTGGTTATTCACCTCCTAACTCTGAGTTACATATGTGGGTAAAAGCATTTTGGTCTCATTGCTTGTTTTTTCCTAGTATGGCATTACCAATTTTCCCCATTTGTTAGCTTTAGCTTAGCATAGGCGCTGGAATGCAAAGTTGCCAGATAGCAATTCTTTGTTCAATGCTCTTACCCACATATGTAACTCCAGGTAAGGGAGTGAATAACTGATTTTCATAAAGAGGTGGACTATTCCTTTAAAGTATCTATCTGTCTATCTATCTACAGTATATGGTCAATCAAGTCTCACTGACTGATTATTAAAGTTTCTCTCTCTCTCTCTCTCTAGGTGCTGTGGCACTTCAGATCTCCTGTTTCTCTGAGGCTGAGCAGATCTTCATGCTGGCCAAAGACTATCAGGTTAATCAAGTCTCAATGACTGCATCCCTAGCAGAAGCATTTTCACCTTTCAAACTCATTCCAATTTCAATCAACATGGTTCAGCTCGAGCAGATCTCATCCCGTCATCTACCATCAATACATGGGAAAAGATTCCAATGCAATTCTCTCAAGAATTGGAAAAGGGAACATATAGTGCAAGAGTCTTTAGATGTAGCAATGCAATATCGTTGATCCTCGTTTTGAGGGAAAGTAACCACACTGAGATAACTTCTTCTCATTTCTCAGTTTTACTTTGGTAACCGAGGCTAGTTAACACAATTTCGATCAGCGAAGCTGTGCTGAACACACTCAACCCTATTTATATACAAAACAACTGTAACATGTACTGTATCATAGTGATTCCCAGTCATTCACAAAACAACCATCTTTAAGGATATCAGTTCTCTAGCAATATATGAATGTCATTTGTGGCTTCCACTACACAAAGCTATATCCTCTGAAAGTGAAACACTAGCTTTAAGTTTACATACCACAGGCTTAGTCATCAACAACATCATCATCATTTGTTTTGACTGGTACTGTATGTGGCAGACGTTCCCTTAAAACATAAGCCTATGTAAAAAGAGACGGGCGATTATTAACTTAGGCTTGAGTTTGCTAAATTACTTCAGCCATATGGTTAATGTGCAAAGGCTACGCATACGAATGCAGGTCTTTTTTCTTCAGTCATTTTGTCATTACATAATGATGATATGATTCTACTTTATTTATTTATTTATTTATCTATGAGGGCTTTTTGGATTCATTTTGATAGGACAGTAGGGAGAGTAACAGGAAACGATTGAGAGAGAGATGGGTAAGGACCAGGAAATGACCTTGGGTCAGACTCAAACCCAGGTCCCCGGATTTAACAACCTGCTGATTCAACAGCCTGCTGAGTAACAGAGCCCCCGATTGCACTTTATTTAATTATTTCATTAAAGTATCTTAAAATAAACAGTGGTGGTTACACATTTTTTACTTATTATTATTATTATTATTATTATTACTACTTAAAATAAACAGTGGTGGTTACACATTTTTTACTTATTATTATTATTACTACTACTATTATTTTCCTTTTCTTTTTACACTGCCTTGCTGTTGTCGGGACATAATTGCAGAGGAGATGAGACAATCCTTAACTGGTTCTCATAGCGCAAAACAACACAAGACAGGGAAACAACGCAACAGAAGTGCTAGAAATCATAACCTGCGGCGTGGTATTTACAAACCATGTGGTGAAAGACCGGAGAGACTTTTGTGAAAATGTGGAGTAGTCTGACCTACGTACAAGACCCGTTTGACGACGACACTTTCATCTTCACTTTCAAGTTCAACTTTCTGTGTTCACAGACGCGGAACAGCTTACATAACATAAAGTACCACTTAACCAACAACTTCTGTTGATGTTATGATGCAATAATATGATTGATTGACAGGAGATTCAGAAGGACGCAATTCTCAAAAAGACAAACTACTTTTAAAACCATAGATATGTCCAGCATTAACAAATCACAGATATAAGTGGGATAAGTCAACAATCTTACTTAACCATAGAGTACTAAAATCAACTGCATTTAACTGTGTGTGTGTGTGTGTGTGTGTGTGTGTGTGTGTGTGTGTGTGCGTGAGTGAGAGTGTGTGTGACTTACTACTGTCATAGATGGGCTCCGACACTACGGGGTCCAGCCTGCGTGAGAAGCCCCCGTCACTATCCGGCAGGAAGGCGGTGAACATGAGTCTCACCACACTCAGGTCCATCTCTTTGGATTGGTGTGTGGCTGCCGTAGCAATGATGCTCTTCTGATGCTCTGTCACACACACATATTACCACACATATTTACCATCACGTGTAAAAATAACACTGACACATCCTCGTGAGCATACTGTAACCATACATATGCCCATGTAGATATGGTAGTTTTTTAAAACATTTTAGAAAAAATATTTAGAGATGGCTGCAATGCAAAAGATTAAAACACTGAAAGGGCTATGGATACTTTATAATAGCACTTTATATAATACTACTATAAACAGAAATCAACACTTATACCCCCCCCCCCCCACACACACACACACACACACACACACACAGGCACAGCTACTACAACACTTAGTCATAATAACATTTTAGCCACACATACACTGTAGCAACGCACTCGAATACAAACTCTCGCACACACTTTCTTCAGCGAAAAAAAAAAAAATAATAATAACACATCTATTCTAAGATAGATAATGCTATCTGACTCTCTGACTCGCTGACTGACCTGTGAGGTCGCGAGGTAGGCGCACCTCCCCCTGACATGCGTCAATCTCCGGGTGGATGACCACGCCACTGTTGTAGCCCATCCGGTAGGCTTCAGTCATACGTTCCTCCAGAACCTTGGTAACGTTCTTCTTGGTCACGTGCAGGATTCCCAGGTTGGGAAAACTGTGATAAATATCATACAGTGTGTCAGAAAACACAGACAGCTCAGTAAGCTTCAGGCAAACCAAAATGTCTTTAATGATGGGCCTACTATCAACAAACATCACACCAGTACTACCCGCAATTTCCCGACTATTAGCCGCAGCTTATACATTGATTTTGCAAAATTTCTTCCGCTATGAGGTTAAAACAGGGGGCAGTTAATATGGTGTTAATATGGTTTAGTTTTTTTAACTTGCATAAAACACTGTCCTGCGGCTTATACACAATGCGGCTTATATGCGGGAAATTACTGTATAAAACTGTGATTTCTGATGAACATAGGCTTCTGTATCAGATTAGTTCAGTGGTTCTCAAACTTTTTCTGTCATTCCACGCTTTGGAAGGCTGAGAATTTTCAAGCCCCATCTGCCCTGAGATATTTCACCGAGTGGGTATGCCAGTGTAGAGCAGGATGTAGGATGTAAGATGTTAGAATTTTCATGTTACTAATTTTAAAGTCAAATTTCTCACAAACCGCTTATCAGCAACAATCAGAAAACACCATTGCAAAGCTCAATTTACGGTCATGTGTGCATATCTGACAAAAGCTCCGCGAGTTAGGCGTCTCGCGTCCCACCTGTCAGGTGTCTGCGCCCCACTAGTGGGGCCCGTCCCACGGTTTGAGAAACGGCTGGATTAGTTTAATAATGTGCCACATTACATTTATTTTTTTTTTATTCATAGCGGGCCGCATGAAAGAGAGCAGAAGGCAGTGGTTTGGCCACCCCTGCTCTACACATTTAGAAACAAAACAACAAAATTGGGGCAATTCAATACTAGCCACAGCAGCAGCAGGAGCAACAGCAAAAGTGACCAGATCGAATCCCAGATGATGTCAACTGCAGCTGTGTGTGTTTCAACTGTGTCCTTGCTGACGGATTGTAATGAATTAAAGAGATAATTCACTCGGCCAAAAATAAAAAATTCCATCATTTTGCTACTTCATTTCCTGACAAATATACCTCTGTGTTGGGTTTTGCCTGTCGGGAAATGTGTGATGCTTCTTTATTCCTTACACAAAGTGTTGATGAGCAACAACCCCCTTTTTCTACTCAAGTCAGGTGTTATTGTTTATGGTTATGTTGGGTCAACAAGCACTTTCAACAAGCACATTTTTACACAGCCTCCTAGTGCTTTTATTAAGAGTTGTGCTAGTGCTTTTTCTGAATGAGTAAGTGATTTGTTTTGAGCAAATGATCCATGACTCATGCATTTCACAAAAAAAGCAAGAAAGACATCTTGATCTTATCTTTTTATATCATAAAAAGCTGGGAGAGACATTATCCAGAAATCACACCTCTAAAAAAAAAAAAAAAAAACCCTCACCTACTACTTTGGAAGCTGACCACAAGCCTTGGAGCTTACATCAAAGTTAGCCAAAGGGCTTTTCCTTAATTGCCACAAGACCACATACTGATGAATCTCAAGCTTCTGTCTTTGACCAAAGAATTGCAAAACTTCTGCTTTTGGGGCATTGCCACATTAGACATCTAAATGTGTTAGGAGTTTCTAGGGAAGGTGATCCTTTTCTAATGCTTTCAATGTTTGATATAAAAAGTTGATAACTTCTTATCAAAATATATCATTTGATAACCAAAATTTTATGTGAACAACTTATATTTGATTTGAAATCCATGATCCCTTTTGACCGAAATTGTATATTTTTACAGATATTTTCATCCATTATCAATCCAGGACAACGGCATGATAAACTCTGTGTGTCACTCTGTGTGTCAGGGCTTGTAGATTTTACATTTTGTCATGACCGTTTACAGTTTTCATTTCCTGAATTTTATAGGAATTGAAACCAAAAGAAAATGAAGCATCTTTTACACAAACCTGTGGCTTCAGTGTTATGACTATGACTCACGTGTATGCGTGTGTAATTAAGAATGACTGGCGAGGAGCTTTACCTGATGCTGTTGTCTTTGGGGGGTAGTTCAGCGATGCATATGCCCTTGTCACATTGCTTGCCCACGAGGCTGTGTGCATGCAAGTGAGGATCTTTGGTGTTGGTGACCAGTTGCACGACCACACGCGCCGGACCCTGGTAATTACAGATCTGCAAAGCAACAAACAAAACCACCATATTAGTGTCTTTCAACTGAAAATCTGACCAATATACCAAATGACTCAAATTCAACTAGAATTTATAACATATTACATGATCTACCACATCCTGAGGATGGTATAATTTCAAAACGCTCCAATGAGAAACACAAAGAGAAAATCAAACATCAAAAACTTAACACTGTGTATCTGTGATTAGGCATGATTGCACTTGACTTGTTAACTTTCCTTCCCTTGTTGATCGGATTCACTAATCTAGATATACTGTAACAGTCCCTTGACTAATGCAACACGCAGACACATCAAATTTGGGTCATTTTGTGGGGTTGTATTGGGTTTTAAAATGAGGTGCAGACAACCCCAATCAAGGGCTTCAACTATCAGTTATAGAATTACTCATTCAGGACAATGACCTTTATTTTAATGAATAAAATCAAAAATCAAAAAGCTCTAGGTGATGGATCCTTGAGGGGAAACATTTAACAGTAGTGCTACATAAATCCGCTTTGAAAGCACCATCAAGGACATAGATTCCATTTCAAAAGACATCTGAGTCACAATACAAACAAAAACTTCAAGAGCTGCAAACACAAAGTAAACAAAAGTAAACAAGCATGTGGAGAAAAACAAAAACAAAAACAAAAACGCAGACTTGGAATCAACTTGGTATCAACCTTCCAAATCCTATACTGTATGTGTGACAAATATAACTTCCATCTTATTACACGCCTCATTATAATTCAGTACAATGCTTCACTTCACGTTCAATGGGCCGTTCCAACGTTCCAAGGTGTGATATTTCTGCAATGACTGTTCCCTTCTGTGAAAGGCAAACTCAAATAAGTCCAGCTGGGGTCATAATACACCTTTGCATTCCCTCCTCGCAACACTTTGGATTTCCTCGCAACACTTTTTGCATTGCCTCGCAAAACTATTACTTTCCCTTGCAATAAGTTTTGTGTTCTCTCACAATACTGTGGCTACTGCCTACAGTGCTTCAAGCTTCACTGATAGCCTGCCATGCAGAAACATGCAAGACCTGAATTCCCACACTTTCAAGCCAACATGAGTGATGTTCCTATTGGACTTGCAAATATTGGTCTATCTGCTCACTTTGTCCATTTAAATAAGTTTTTACCGTGCCGTCAGTTGGCTTATCACGCAAAATCAAATAGTCAAATCAATCCTTGTTTTCATGGGTGCAATAACAAATAACTTGCTATGAGATAATGTAAGAATTGTAACCTTCAGAGGAGTTAATAAATTCAGGTCCTGCATGCTGCTCAATGGTTGGCCATAAGTGGGAAAACGTTATACGAAGTATACAAGTCCGTAATGCCTCCCTAACCAAGCATTATCCCTTACTTGATTCTTGATCCCTTAAAGGGCAACTTCAGACAGTGTCATCACCGGCGTTCACAGACTTAAAGGGCAACTTCAGTCAATTTCAACAATAGCTGTATTGCACAAGCTGCTTTTTGGACCTCCATTTTGGTCCAACCATATAGGTTTCCTTGAACAGAGAATAAGCCCTGACAGATAAGCTATGGGGGCAGATTTTTAACTGTTTTTTCAGCATCTAAACATGCTCTAAATGTCACCCCAACATCATCAGACACACTACAACACACCACTGTAGTGTTTATGACTACAAATGTCTAGTGGTTAAAATTGTGTTTTTATGCAATGTTTACAAAATGTTTTGTAAACAAACAACATTTGGCTGCTTGCATAAACACACAGTTTTAACCACTTTTTCAGTCATTTGTAGTCATACACACTACAGTTCTGTGTTGTAAGGTGTCTGTTGATGTTTTATAGTTTTTGTGGTGACATTTGGAGTATGTTAAGGTGTTAAAAATACAGTTCAAAATTCTGCCCCCATGAGCTAGTTGTTAGTGATCATTCTCTGTTCAAGGAAACCTATATGGTTGGACCAAAATGACTTGCGTCTTCAGTATTGGCTAATCTCAAGGAGCTTGAGAAATAGAGCTATTGTGGACACCGATGATGACATTGCAGCGTGAAACTATATCCGATAAGAGCTAAGGTGTGCACAGGTATCGGCTACAGATGTACAGGTATAAACCAATGACTCTTCATAAGGTGTACAACTGTGTTTCCTAAGGTGAGTTTTAAGTAGCCTATTGAATCAGGACATGAGATGTTCGATTTAGGGACGGGGCCTGAATTCTGTTGATGGCGTCATACGGGTAATAATAAATAACATATTAAAACAATATACAGAGAAAGAGAAGAAATTAAAAATAATAAATTAAAAGACAAAACATGTAAATACTGTATATATGCCAACAAAATGGTGTGGACACAGCCAGACAAAAGGTAAGCAGATAAGGCTGTAAGGTAGGTAAGGTTGCCAGTTGTCTAATCAGTCTGGCAAAAACAATAACATTCTTCTGTCATATTTCGAGAGAGGAGGGGGATTTCCAACACCATTCCACTCCACAGGAGGGACTTTCTTCACAGGACCAAAAAGGTTTTGACAATTGGAGAGAACAGGGTGACAGGGCGAAATTAATTGCACAACAACGCCGCAGTTTTTTAATAGATCCACAACCCGCCGAAGCCTCGAGTCAGTGAGTGAGTGTTGGATGGACCACAACCGACGGGACATTATTGTCTCTAGTGGCGCCGTCTGCGACGCGGGGCTGCCGCGAGGTGGCACAACCCCTGTGGGGAAGCGTGTGGCGAGACCCGCTGTCTGAACATTAGTCACTTTCTGAGCAGCTAGCGCTGCGTTCAAGAGGGCACTTTCTCCTCCTGGGCAAATTTGACTCACTTACAACAAGGAGCATCAAAGTGAAACGCCCAACCCAACCCACGAGAGACAGAGAGACAGAGTGGGGGACAGACAGAGAGAGAGAGAGAGAGAGAGAGAGAGAGAGAGAGAGAGAGAGAGAGAGAGAGAGAGAGAGAGAGAGGAATGAGCAAGAAATGAAAGGCAACCCACACAATATCAGAACAGGAGGATGAAATTGTGCATTTCCTCTTCATGTCAGTGTCAGAATGAGAGAGGGGGGAGAAGGAGAGAGAGAATAAGAGAGTGTGAGAGAAAGAGATAGTGCTAGAGAGACAGAAAGAGAAAGAGAGAGAGGAGTGCGGAAGAGAAGAGCAAAGAGGAAACGTGCTGTTGATGTGTTTGTGTGTTGATTTGTGACGCATACAGCGTGTGGTAGGACTATGTGTGGAAGTTGGTACCTGTGGGAAAGGGATGGGAATCCCTCCGCTACTTCTTCAGAAGTGAGCAAAAAAGACAGACAGAAAAACAAATAAACATGGAGAGACTGAATGTGCGTACAAAAGAAAGAAGATAGGAAGGAAGGAAGGTAGAAAGAAAGAAAGAGAGAGAGAAAGAAAGAAAGAAAGAAAGAAAGAAAGGTACAAATGACAGAAGGAAGGATGGAAGGAAGGTAGAAAGACAGAAAGAAAGAAAGAAAGAAAGAAAGAGAGAGAGAGAGAGAGAGAGAGAGAGAGAGAGAGAGAGAGAAAGAAAGAAAGAAAGAAAGAAAGGATGAAAGAAAGAAACGTAAAGAAGTAAAAAGCAAAGCTTGAAGAGATAGCCTTTCGGAGATACTGCTATATGTAAAGCTGAGAGGAGAATATTACCATCAACAGAGAGAATGAATAAAAGCGATGAATTTGTGAGTCTCTTCAAAAGTGGGGTGGGGCTCTACAGAGAAGATGCTGCCTATGGAAAAGGCTTTGGGAATCCCTCGTGTTCTATACATTTAATGGAGCTGACAAAGTGCCCAGTAAACAGGGCTGAATGTCAACTCTCTCCATGACATAAGCAACAAGCATATGATGCGCTGTGGACTGGTGTTGGAAAACACCCACACGCATAGTTCTACTGACCCATCAAAACCAAAAGAGAGAGAGACATAGTGTGTGTGTGTGAGAGAGAGAGAGAGAGAGAGAGAGAGAGAGAGAGAGAGAGAGAGAGAATCGAAAGTGTATATGTTTGTCATTCATTGTACCCCATTGCACTTTGCATGTAAACTTATGTTATGCAAAAATATTTGTCATGCCAATAAAGTTTGCTTGAATTAAATTGAATTGAATTGAGAGGGAGACAGAGACAGAGAGAGAGAGAGAGAGAGAGAGAGAGAGAGAGAGAGAGAGAGAGAGAGAGAGAGAGAGAGAATGAGTTTGACCTATGAGCTAGTGTGTCTTGACCCACGCAGAGTGCAGAGCACAGAGCACAGAGCATGCCTAAAGTGGTGTTTAATCTAAAGGCACTGAGATAGGCAGATACTGTAGACACACACGCTCTGTTATTTCCTCATGTCAACAATGCCTGAGGTGTATTTAGGGAACTAGCACCCGAGGACATCATTTTACAGAATTAGAATCAACATGGAGCTGCATGAAAAGCCACGTTCATAAGCTGAATGAGCATGCTATGCCACAGTAAAAAACACACACACACACACACACACACACACACACACACACACACACACACACACACAGCTAGCTTAGCTAGCTCTAGTCACCTGACCAGAGCACAGTAAAACCAATTCATACATTCATCAACCCACCCACACTGCACACCCACAGATATAGACCAACACACACACACACACACACACACACACACACACACACACACACACACACACACACAAGCAACACATAACTGCAGCCCCTGCACAACAACAGGTCAGCGACGTGCAGCATCTGCCAGCGCGGTGGCTGTGAAACAGGTTTATCGTTACGCCGCTGAGGTTTGCACTCGAGGAGGGTGAGTCGGGGAGGAGGAGGAGGAGGAGGAGGGGGGCAACAGACAGAACATTGTCTATGCTGTGGTGCTCCGCAGGGCTCCGTGCATGTCTGAGTCTGCCTGCCTGCGAGGCCCTTTCTCGCTCTAGAGGAGGGGTGGTGGTGGTGGTGGTGGGGGTGGTGGGAAGGGGGGGTTTGAAGATAGAAGCGCACACCTCGTTTCCCGTTGGTGACGCCGCACAGCACTTCCTACTAATTACGCCTCTGACACACAAGGAAATTCCCAACAAGGCTCAAAGAACTCACAACGAAGAGTAAGACAGAGACAGACAGAGAGAGAGAGAGAGAGAGACAGAGAGAGAGAGAGAGAGAGAGAGAGAGAGAGAGAGAGAGAGAGAGAGAGAGAGAGAGAGAGAGATTGAAAACGCTTTTGTGACGGTGTGAGAAAGACACCAAGAGCGAATGAATATGTATATGTGAGTGGGAGGGTGTGTAAAAAAGAAAGAAAGAAAGAAAGAAAGAAAGAAAGAAAGAAGGGTAAGAGTGAGGCGGGGGAAGGGTGTGATAGATAGGAAGGTAGAGTTGAGAGCAGAACATAATGACAGAGGAAAAGAAACCCAGAAAGTGATAGAGACAGAGCGAGAGAGACAGGGAGGGACAAAGAGAAAGAGAAAGAGAGAAAGAGAGAGAGAGAGAGAGAGAGAGAGAGAGAGAGAGAGAGAGAGAGAGAGAGAGAGAGAGAGAGAGAGAGAGAGAGGATGATGGAACAGAAGGAAAACCAAGATGTAGGTAGGCCTACAGAAGGAGAAATTAGGTTTTCCCCCATCCTTGTCTTCATCACCAAAGGACACCGGTGCTGTTCTTTTAGTCGAAGATAACAGCCACTGAGTCAGTTATCAAACTTTCATCAATAAATGATTCTTCACACACAAATTGCCATCTCAAGATGTACCACTTGGTGCAAATGGAGCTAAAATGCAGAGAATACACAACTACACCTGCAGGGCGGTCTACCTCTTGGTGCCCTGGGCACACTGGCCCCCCCCCCAAAAAAAAAAAAACATAATAATAATAATAATAATAATAATATAATTAATAAAGCCATTGCTGCTCATTTCCATTTTCATTTTTTTTTTTTCAAAACTTTATGGTATTTATGGTAGCTATTAGTTACTCACTATATGCATGTCTAGCTTCTACAGCAAAGGGCGTCTGAACCCAATCCTCCCTTTCTTGTGTGAACTTCGCACTGGTCTGAAAGCAGGCAACCTTAAGGGTGTTCATTACTGAAATGGTGAGAAAACTCCTGTTCAAATTATAGGTCTATATCATAAAGTGTAGTGATTTTTATGGTTCATTTTATTTTTTGAGCTCTTTATTAGATGGAACTCCAGCAGCCAAGTTTATAACACCAGATAAAGATGTTTCAAAATGGGGGGGGCGATCTTTACACTGAAATTGAATGCCCTCATTCTCAAGCAAGTACATTACAAGTGGCACCAATGCATGCGTCTGGTTGTCTACTTTCATTTGATACCAAATACTTCTATTGTAGGCACAGATATACCCGTACCAAAGCTTCCAAAAGACAATGAAGCAGAACCGGATCACCCGCGATTGTAATTTTCGGCGCTCGCGTGCGCAATAATAATTAAAAAAAAAAAAACTTCGGAGAGCCCGCGATGCCGCCCTGGGCGACCGCCCATATTGCCTATGCCAGAAACCGCTCCTGCCTCTCTGAGAGTCTAAAGCTGAACCGACAGTCATTCATAAAGATGAAACTTAGTGAAGACGATCTACAAGTGAGGTCATATGTCACGAGAGGTCAGAGGCAGGCAATCGGGCGGGTCTCACCTTTACTTGAGGGTAGGTCTTCCTGTTCTTCTCACTGGTGGCTCCAGGGAGACCCCCATGAGAGGGGCCCTCACAGCCATAGCGAAACCTGAAGCCCCTCTGAATCAAACAGCAGCAGGACGGAGGGAGGAAGAGAAAGAGAAAGAGAGAGACAAAAAGAGAAGGAGATAGAGAGGGGGGGGCAGAGAGAAAGAGAGGGAGATAGAAAGAAAGAGAGGGAGATAGAGGGGGGGGCAGAGAGAAAGAGAGGGAGACAGAAGGAGGGGGAGGACAGAGAGAAAGAGGGAGGGGGGGCAGAGAGAAAGAGAGGGAGACAGAGAGGAGGAGAGAGAGAGAGAGAGAGAGAGAGAGAGAGAGAGAGAGAGAGAGAGAGAGAGAGAGAGAGAGAGAGCGAGAGAGAGAGACTCAACATCAGCAACCACACAATGTTCAGCGCACAAATTTGCAGATTTTTTTCCTAAATGACAATTTTGGTTTTGTACTTAGGTATGATACCGGTGCAAACTTACTTGTTTAGGTTGCTCTACAATCTGAACGTAAGGCCCATCAACTGCAGAGAAAGATGAAAATGTTCATTTACTGTCACAATCCAATACCATTGCCATGCATCACTGATGTAAATCACTGTACTGTCTACAGTACATTCATCACATTCTTTTGCTCTGCACTGACAGATACAGTACAGTTCATGCTAATGCAGAGAATACAGAACACACACAGCCCAATTTAGATTTATGTTGCACCATTTCTTTTTGTCAGACAAGAAAAAAAAAAAAAAATACAAGCATCATAGCACTAACAGTAGTGATCTGTCTGCAATGTTTTCAACAGAAAACCATGCATCAGTACTCAGAAGCAGAAAAAAAATCAGTAAATAAAAGGAAATTAAGAGGAAATCAGTCAAAAGAAATGCTCAGAGGGATGATGTATGTATGTGGTTTGCAAGAGAGCTACTCCCTCTGACTGCGATGTTTTTGCTTACACTGAAAGCGCTCTTCCCCTTCCTGCCTTCAACAGGGACGCGGTCCTAACCACATCCTCCCCATATTAAACACCTCTGGGAGGCGGAAGCAGCTAGCTGGTTACACACTGCCCTGCCTCTCTCCTGTATCTTGATGGTGAAGACCACCAAACTGCCCACCGCATTCAGCTCGTGTTTGTGTTGTCATTTGTGTTTATTGTGAACATAAAATACAAACACTGACTCTGTTCTGTTGCAGTTATTTGAGCTGATTTCTGAATCGTTTAGCCAAACAGTTGTGAGTTGTGATGTCCTATATTGTACATCTTAGTTTAGTTGTATGTCTTAATTTTAATTGCACATTTGGAGCTTTGAGAAATGCAATTTCAGTCTCAGTGCAATGTACTGTTGCAGTGCTAGATTGACAATAAAGTTCGCTTTGACTTTGACTTTGACAAACATGCACTTCTAAGAAAATAAAAACTGTGCCACCAGGCTCTCTGGGCTTAAATTGAATGGCATATGCTTCATTTAGTATACTGTGTCATACATCCTATTAGATATTACAGTAGACAGTATACTATTAGTAGATCCTATAGCACATTGCAATTGAAAAAAAACACGACCAGAGAGGTATCTGCACCCATAAAATACATAGGCAGTGTCTCAATGGCACACTGGAGCACTTTGAACAATATGTTTCAGTGCATAGTGCCTTCACTCTCACAAACACTGCAAAACTACAGTCATCAACCTTAATGTTTGTTTGAGTCGGCAATTTACATCCGTCATCTTCGCCTAGTTTTACAAAGCAGTGATCAATTTGAAGCATCACTACATGTTGAAAATGCACCTTGTGACAGAAAGTTCTACTGTAAGTGCACACTATGGACAACATCGCAGTGCACTGATAGAAGTGTGCGATTTGAGACACAGCCATACTCTCACTGATAACTAATGTTTCACTACATATCAGTATTTCAATGCACAGATGTGACACAACCCTTCCTCAGAGTTTCAATCATTTTCAAATTGTAGATATCACATGAGCAAGAAATCTGAACATGTGTGCTCTATTCATAACCCATTCAACCGCAATTCAAGTTCCACTTACAAGGCTCTGGAAGAGTCTACAAGTACAACTAGTATACGCAAAAAGGAGGACCCGCCATTCCACCACTGCAGCCCGAAAGAGAGAAGTGAGAGTACACCCTAAGATGCTGAAGAAGAAGACGCCTTTTTTCTTTTTTCACTTTAGCTACTTTCGTTGTTTAAGTCTCTCTTCGAGACGCAAGGTTTCACAATGACATCATGAAACTCCTTCATGGATTGGCGTGTATACCTCACCTTCTGAGTACTGACTGAACTTTGGGAGTTTACAGTAGTTTTCACAGATGGCTCTGGACAGTCCCCAGTGGGTAGATAGGTTTTAACTTCCCTTTAAAGTCACTCATTCAACTTTGAACCAATAGTAATATAGACTAGAGTAGACATTCGAAAATGGAAGTTATGTGTTTTTTTTCTATCATTTAGTCAAAGGGATGACAGTGTCTTACCTATTCTGAGACTGGTGGAATATGACATGTTAGGGAGATTCACAGGAGTTTCAATGTCAATCCAGGTGGGGTCTAAGGAATAGTCAAAAAACTGTAAAGAAAAAAAAGTAGAGAGAAAAGTTATGTTTTCTGTCCTTCAAAGCTTCAAAACAAAGACAGAGAAGTTGCTACAGTAAGTAGCTATAAAACAACAATCAGATTATCACTGCCAGATATCAGGCAATTTCTTAGCAACATGGACTTCATCGAGCTTGCTTTAAGTTGAGTTAACCACAAAATGTTTCAACTGTAATGGCAAGAAAGCTTCTAAAGCTTTTGAAAAGGGTCTGCAAAAAAAAAAAAAAAAATCAAACAATCACATTAGCACACACTAGCTGTCTGCTTGGTTCCATGTGGTGAAATCAACAGGTAGACGTAGCCAGAGGTGGAGGCTGTCAAGAAACGCAAACCTCAGCGTATTTTGAACAACTTCCTGTGAGCAGCAACTGAGCACGCCTGTTCACCAGCCTCTTTGTGCATCCTAGGAGATGCACATGCACCCAATAGTTCATTACAACCAGTTACTGAAGCATGGGAAGGAGCAGAAAGTGTTCCTTGCATGACCCCTCTCTAATGCATATTAAATCTCTGGTGTCACTTATAAAGCTTTCACAGAAGAGATTTATAAAAATACCTTCTACAATGAAATAGTTACTTACATTAAAAAGCCAAGTGGTTAAAAACATTGTGGCTAATGTAGGGTGAATAATATCCTCTAGTGGTCTTATTCCAACATGGTTCAACAAAAAGCATGTGTCCAAATCTGGCTCTTTTTTTTAGTCCCACCTCAGTGTAAGTGTTAACCACAGAAGTTGCAATATCTCCTAAACCTTGACTTAGGTTTATGATAGCCTAATTTTCCAGCCTACTTCTGAGAATGTCCCATTAAGTGAAGAAACACAACTCACCTGACTAGGGTGAAGGTATGAAGCATCCTCGGCCATGGTTCCTGAGAGCAAAACAGACATGCACAAACATATGGCAAAAAAGTCACAAATACTATCATGTCTAGTAATAGGCCATTATTCTGAAGATGCACTGGCGTATAGATCAAGATGGAGTAACACTAGGCCTAAAGGTTTCAAAATTCACAATAATAAACACATAACGTTACATTTTGTCTCAAATATGCATTTCTCTTTCTTTCTTTGATTCTTTCTTTTTTTCATATAGGCCTAACTTTGTAACGTTAGCCAACTATTACGCTGTAGGTTGCTGAAGATTTTTTGATCAGAAGGATACTTCGCTTGCTACTTGTAAACATTTGTACACTGATGAGCTTTAACATTTGTTGAGTAACAGGTTGATTTGGTTCCAGAAATGACAGATAACATCACATGTATATTTTTTGTTTTGTTTTGTTTTGTATTGTTTTGATACACAAGCTGTAGGCTACATGGTGCTATAGGAAGTGCTTGTGTTGCTGAAGAAAAACACAACAGTCGAGAGCATAACGTTACTTCTCCACCACCTTGTTCTTTGTTTTAAATAGTTGCCATGTCCATTAAGTTAACGCTGGTTGTTGAGAGACAGGTAAGGCAGTGCTACTGTGCAGTGTCATACTGAAGACTGGCTTGTCTGTCCTCTACACCAATTTTGACATAGCCTTACAACGATGTTAGATAGCCTACAAACTCAAAGGTCAGTGAGACCATGTTCAAGACAGAGTGGTCAAGAACAAGGAAGTGGACCGCATCACAACACAGCTAGGCTATTGATTGAGCCGAGACCCCCGCTCATGATGAGCACTTTGACTACAAATCCTTGCCCGTAAACAAGAACATGATTGCCTTACCTTTCCAAGTTACAGTCCTATATCCAGGATCAACATAAAAACTGCAGTCGGCCCAGACGCAAAATCAGAATCTACTTGGCTAATTATTGCGCCATGCCGCGGCAAAGTCACTAAGCTCGCCAAATCGGACAGCGCGTCAGCATGAGTCTGTCAAAGTCATTTGCATCAACTATTCCGAAGGCTTCCAACTAAATCATCGATGTGTAGTTGCATCTAATCCGTGCGAAGGAAAAATGAAATTCACAAAGTGCCTGACACAAAAGATAAAGTCAGGATCGGGTCGGTGTTTGTACAGAAAACTTGACTTCCTTACTGGAAATTCCCTGTGACGTAACGCAACGTGAACTTGCTTGCTTGTAACAGCCACAACATAATCTCGCACAATCTGCCCTCTTGTGGTCAACCAATATACTTGCTATTCCGGTGAAAATTAAAAAAAGAGAAAAAAAATATCCTGCCAAAAATTTCCCCTGTTGATAAACTATCGAGGTTTTCATTGAAATTACTCCCATGTGACAATAAATAAAATATTTTTTGAGAAAATAATGGCGCTCTACTCTGAAAATGACGAATAATAATAGGCATGACGACAGGACAATAAACCATTCTTGAAATGGAAAGAAGATGAAGCCTAAAGTAGTCTAGACTCATTACTCTGGTCTTAGACCCTTCCTATGATTAGATCACACTTGAACAAGTCCTTCCAAAATAGGCCTATTTGTTTCCGATTTTTTTTTCCCTCACTTCACAACCTTTCTGTCTGGTGAGTCATGCAAAACATTATTCATCACATTTGTTCACACAATAGGCATAATGGTATAAGTCTTAGGTATAAGACCTAACCATTATTGTTTTGTGATTATACATGTGATTGCAGACATGGCTTCAATGTTTTACAGGCCAAGAACCTCTCAGGCTTTTAGACAAAGGTTAAATATGGTTGGCACAACAGGTTATTAAACTGTGGCCACATCCAGTAGGCTAGCCTGCTTTGTAATGCAATAATTATAAATAGTCCATTATGTACAGGTAATTCCTCATGTTTGTTTTGTAACTTTAAAAAAAAGGATTCGAAAAACAAAAATGGCAAACGTAACCATGTCCATCTGAAGAAACTCTGAGTGGCCCTGGTTGGTGCCACAGGGCCACTGTTGAATGTTTCTGTGGCCCTTCACAAAATATATTTTATTTACAAATAGTGTATTATATTCTAATATATTCAAAACTATATTCTATATTCTAATAGTCATATCTTCCATCACAATCCACTGTACCTTGACCTTGTTCGACATCACCACCAGCATAAGAAATTTCATAAGCAAAAGAGAAAATTTGAAAACAGCTTGGTTTGCAGACTTTACAGGTGTTTTGATTTAGAATCACAACATCCTGAATCAAAGTGGACCAAAATCCTGCTCCTCCTGTCAGTCAGTATGGCACACTGGAAAGCAGCATAACAACAGTTGTCCCAGTTCCCAGATCTACCTTATGGGACTCACTCACCCTAACCTGGGGGGTGGGGATGTTACACCTACTACCACTAATCTCATGGCTGCTCTTAGCATCTGTTGTTCCCTGGGTTGCTTGTTAACACTGAGATATGCTGTTAGGCTACTCCTGAATTTACCCAGTTTAGCCAGAAACTGAGCTTTGCTGTGATTTTTATTTGATTTGATTTATTTGACCAAGATTTAAAATAAAAGAACATGATACAGATCAAAGACCGTACAATCTTTTTCAGCAAGACAGTCCGGATTACACACACACAAAAAACCTTGAGGCTTATTTCCATTGTGGTCCCCCACACATTGCTGTGTGCCTCAATGGACTCAAGCATTCAGAGTTTTCCACAGATCTGAGTAAGACACAACTTCCAAAAATAAGAGCTGGGGTGAGGGGTGGGTGAGTAGAGAGATGGGGTGGCATGGGTGGGTGTGGGGGGGCATTCCTCCTGGAGGATGGGTGCTATCATTAGCACGCTATGAATAGTGCAGCAGTTGTTGAGAGCCTTCAAGGCCAGCAGAGAGCTAGTAGCCTACAGTAATGCTTTTCTCTGCTGTTTCACTTGGTGTCCACTAGGAGGAGCAGTAGTAGATACACATAGGAACCTGCTAGCCTAGAACTCTAGGTATCAGCCATAGGGAACCGTTGTATTCAGACATGTGTCTATCCAATCATGTGGACAGGGTGTCACTGGGTGGGCTTAGTATTGTCTGAATCATCTTGTTCATTTTTCAGATTGGTCCTAGTTAGAGTCATAAAAATCACTTTCTGTGGCTCTGCCATAGTGCCATCTCATTGCATGCACAGGCAGTTTGAAAGATTCCAGCCATAGGCTCTATACATCGTGGCCAGACTATACATTTTATGTTTTAGTCTGGCTTGTCAGACCAGAAACCCTCTAAATATAGAACAGAATGCAAATAAATCTCACATTGTAAAGCTGTTGGAGGTCATTTCAATTAAAGGCCTCTCATTTACTTAAGATCAAAGTGCAGATGTCCCGATGGCCCGAAAGACTGAAATGAAAATGGACTACTAAAAAAGAAAAGTTTTAGCTTGGGGAAAAGAGCTTCAATCCAAAAAAAAAAAAATATGGAAGAAATGTAAATTCCGTCAACTTCCTTCTTACATTGCAATTCCTTCTCACATTAAACAACAAAAGTTTACCAAAACCTTAGTATCCTTTGTTGTTCTCCTTGTACAAATTCCCAGGCCTCTCCCTCAGTGCTGGTTCTAGCCTTTTTGCAGCCCGAAGCCAGATGTGATGTCTGCCATCTTCTTTTCTAGAAATATGAGAAAAACTGAGGGGAAAAAAGTAGGCTAATAAATGTGTTGCGATGCCCCCTTGATATTTGGTGCCCTAGGGTTACTGGCCTCTCAAAAATAAATAAATAAATAAACGAAAAACTACCACATAACACATTCATTTTGTTCACTTTTTTGCAACTTTATTGAGAAAAAAAAAAAAAAAACATAATGAAGAGCTATTAGTTGATCAGTCGTCCCATTATTTTTCTTTTAAAATGGACTATTCAGTGCAAAGAGGACAGTGTTGAGGAGGACAGATGAACTAAGAGCTCCTGGGACCTTAAAACAACTGGAAAGAACAAAAATCACATGAGGTGAAGGGCTAGACAGCAACAGGAGTAACAAAAAAGTGGACAAGTGAGGCTCTCCCCAACTCTCCCATTATGCAACGTCACATGTCAGCAGAACATACGATCATCTTTTTTTTTTTCCTTTTAACTTTTAATTTACATGCATAAAATATATAGATATCTTTTATTTCTTTTCATTAACTGCTGATATAATAAGACAAGCAGCTCTTGTCTGCTTCAAAAACAGTCAGTTGTGAGCGAGATTTTTTGTTTTGTTTTGTTTTTCCTTTCACAGATCAGTTATAGTTCATGTTTGTTATTGTAGAAAGCTCACATTATTATAGAATTATAGAGCACCGACCAAGAGGTTGTTCCAAAGGGAACAGATTGCGACAACGTGAGAAAGTGCCGCAGGTCAGAAATTGCACCTTGTGTAGGTCCCTGCTTAGGCTGGGTTTTTTTTTTTTTTCTTCTTGCATTGGTTTCAGTTATGCTGCCGCTGTCTTTGTAAGATTTTTTAACATTTCTCTCTTTCTCTCTCTCTTTTTCATAAAAAGTGGCTGTGGCCAGGTACACAAACATGCTTTGTGGATAGCTCAGTCCCATGGGGCTTCTTCCATGACCCCCGAAAACCAAAAAAAAAAAAAAATTACACTGAGGGGGAAGGGGAAAAAGTGCTGATTGTGAGTCTTCCCCACATGGAGAAAGACAAAAAAAAAAAAGAAAAGCGATTCCATCTTTTCCTTCTTACGTGAGGAAAATGAAGAACGTCAAAGAACATCACATGAGGGAAGAAAGTCAGGGAGGAAAAAAAAAAGATGGGGCAAATAAGGTAAACATTTCTTCCAACAACAACAAAAAAAGAGGTGGATGATGGCCTGGTTAGAAGCAGGTATCACATGGCGTACTTTTGAGTCCACTCCCGAGCTATTCTGTTGTACCTGAGAGACAGAAAGAGAGATACATGAGGACTCAAAACACAAGTCAGAAAAGGACAATATCAAGTGGACGACAGTCAATATTTGCTGCAAACAACACACTATAGACTGGCAAAGTCACACACAATCATAACATAGCTAAAGTACAAGTCTGGGGTAAGTTTAAGCATAGCCCTGCTGCACGAGCCTTCTAATAGCAATGTATTTCGCATGACATGAAAGAATTTCCAACAGCATAGACCCGACGCAAACGCGAAACACTTTACATTGAGTCAAAGTAACCTCAGATCTTACTTTCGGTTTTGAATAGCCAGGTCCCATTGATTCAGTGTAAAGTGCCTGTTCGCTTCTGCGTTCGCGTTTGGTCTGTGCTGTACCAAATGATTTTGTTCCACTTGCTAACTAGCGTATTTAGCAAGCTCTTTCAACAGGGCTATGCTTGAATTCATTACGGTATTTTCCTTTAATGCTTGCTTAATTTATACACTTTGATGAGGTGATGTTTAAATTACTTTGCTCCAGAGGGTGACCATGCATGCACACTCTTTTGGAAAATACAAAAAAGTAAGAAAGTGTTCTCTTAAACCATAATAACTGCAATGTTCCTGAATCTTCAGGATGCATTCCTACTAATGTTCGGGTAGATTACAAAAAATATAGAACATTTGAGCTATTAAACTTAGGATGCTTTGTCAACAGAGTGTGTTGCATGCACAAACAACAGCTAATGACAACTATATGACAATGGTTCCGTCGATGAACAGTAGAAAAGGGACACTTCACACACGCACACACACATTAGCTGTGTAATGCTAACTGACTAGCTTTCTTTAGCCATAGCAGAAAACCCATGCTTTTTAGCCTGCTCTTCTCTGCATGGTAGAATGACATTCCCACTTGGTTTCACTGGACAAGTCAACTGGGTCTGTTTGTGTATTTTTGGAATCCAGCTCCAAACCAAGGACCTACAGCACATTCTGAGCTCTTCATCTAAAAGCGGAAGTTTGCAAGTCATGCATCACCAAGGTTCAAATGCGACCAAGGTCAAGAGCAAAACCAGAAAACAAGCTTTCAGTTGTTTTGTTTTTTTTACGCAAAATTCTTCACTTAATGGTGTAGAATGGATACAGTACAACAGCTCTTCCTGTAATGTATTTCTACAGAAATAGAAACTTTGTGACATCAGTTCATTATTTACATCATGCCTAAACGCCTCAGCAAGTAAATTACCGAATGCAACCAACACATCAAACAAAGCCCAACTCATGGGTGGGCAATGGCATATAAACAAGTGCATCAGCCAAATGCTGTTAGTGTTATTGTAGGCCAAGCCTTTGGCCGAGGCAAGACAAATTCACCAGGGCTCACCTCAGCCCTACAGCATTGCATACTTCTCCGTCCATTCTCTCGCTAGTCTATTATACCTGATAGGTGGGGAAAGGGGCCCATTGGAGGTCATCATTACTCTATAAACATAGTCATTCTAAAACACAACATGGCAACTGGTAGCTCATAATGACAGGAACAATCAGAAACATTCTTTGATTTCAGGTGTTCCGTATCTCTTGACGTCTGATATTTTGAAGACCTACTGCAGTACGACTTTGGTCAAGAGCAGCAATTGATGCAGATTAAGTTTGAGATATTCAATAGAGAAAAATAAAATAAAAAAAAATAAAATAAAATTGTGCTGGTACTCACTTTTCACTATCTGTTTTGTAGATGCGTGCAATCTCTGGCACTAAAGGGTCATCAGGGTTTGGGTCACATAACAGAGAACAAATGGACAAAAGAACTGCAACAGAGAAAAATGAACAAGCACATTGTTAGAAAGGAGGTGCTTCTCTAAAATATGTGGGGACCATACAGCTTCTCCTTAAAGCTTCAGAGCAATTTGAGGATTTTTTTTTTAAAGTAAACAGAGCAGATTGAGGGTACAACACACAAAAAAGGCTAATCTAACCTGAAGTTGACAGAAACAACTTCCCAAAATAAACAAGTTCGACTAAGTTCTTGAACCTTGAGGTCATCACCATGATTCTATAACCTGGCTTCCTCTTATTGCTGTGTCATTTGGTTTGCTTTGTGAATAAAGGTGGCTACAGACCAAAGATCCGCAACGAGACGGGCTGCAACGTCCTAAAAACATGAAACATTCTAAAACTCCGAAACTGCGATTTGACATGTTAAATCTTTTGCGACTGCTTGCAACAACCTGCGATTATTGATTCACACCGCTGCAACTCATCTCGTTGCGGATCTTCAGTCTGAATTGAGCTTGAGAGTGTCCTTTTAAAAAAACAACCCATGTTAGCACTGCATGTATGGAGGGGCAGGAGTGATAATACTTCAGCTAGTAATTATAGTTCTTATCAGGAATGCCACACACACACACACACACACACACACACACACACACACACACACACACACACACACCTTCAATCAACTGCCATCACACATTCCTTTCTCTGTACTGCCTCCTCCTGTTTTGGAAGGTAAACAACAAGCTGGTATGACCCACATACCACTACTGGAGTGCTCCTGCCCTGCTGCATTTGGCAGACCATTGAAGTGGAGGAGGGCAAGCCCTATAAATGAACTGGGTGACACTGGCATGCATGTCCGTACCTACCCCTGCTAGACAGGGGCTAGTGATAGAGGACACAGTGCCGCATGCCAATTAGCCAAAACTACTGACACTGTTGTGGGTTTAATAAAAGCCAGTTCTGCAGTATGCTAGTTCGAGACCGCACGGGGTGTCTGGATTTACACATACTGCCGCCAGTTAGCCGAGCTACAGTAGTTGGCATCCATTACTAGCACAAATTAAACACTTACACAAATATCAGAAAGTAATGCATGTGTGTGTTGTGAGATAAAATGTTTGTTTGTGATTTACGGATCCAGCGTCTGAATCAATATCAGACCTAAGCAAACATGCAATATCAAATGAGCTACACCAGATTGAGAGCTCACCTTTAGAGATGGTTAATGCAGGCGACCACTGGGATCTTAAAATATCCAGGCAGATGCTGCCATTACTGTTAATATTGGGGTGATAAATTCTTGTGGTAAATGCAACCTGTCCAGAGAAAATAAAACCATGTTGTCAGACAGAAACACTGAACTACACAGAGACATTTGTGAGAAATTTGACACATTAAGTTTGTGTTGCCATGGCGAGTGCCAGCAATAAGTAAACATTGATACTTACCCTGGGTGGCTTAAAGGGGTAATCTGTGGGGAAATGAATAGTCAAGAAAAATACACCCCCCTGATATGGACTGTCATTCTGGAGGAAAAAAAAGACACACAACCATGATTATGGATAGGCAATCGACTGCAGCTATAAGAGAGACATGACAATAAAGCAAAATATTGCACAGTCTGCATATCTTTATGATACTTACAGGTCCCATAATAGTAGCTTGCCAATGAAACACTGAAGAAAAAAAAAAAGTTTGACAGCAAGTTAGCACAAGTTGCTACATTCTTCAATGCACTGACTTAACTAGGCCTAGAGAATGCCACAATATAGTATGCTTTTGTAGGCTGTAGTCCAAAATCTATATAAATAAGCGTAGGCCTACTTGTGTCTCCAAAAATAATATATGCCATACAACATAAACTACTTTTACTGTTTCAGGTAGCCCACATCTTTTGCTAGGCTATGATTGCTACTAATATTTTCACAGGCCAACAGCCACAGCAACACCCAAAAGGAGTAGCAGATACCTTGGAGGATGAGGAAAGCCAACATACTCATAAACATAGCCTAATTTATCATTGGACACTTTGATCAACTAAAATTACTATAGGGTGAATAGGCCTAGATTCTTATACATACTGTATGTTTGTCTGTGGCTCAGACAATATCTCTTTCACTCACACACACACACACGCACACCACTAGTCTAGTGGCAAAATCTGTGCCATTTATTGAACCTAAATCTAGGCTCGTCTGCAAATGTACTTAGACTATAAGGCTTACTGTCATCTCCGACTGGTCCAGCTGAGCACTGTGCGGGTGGATCACGAGCCAGGTCATTTAATTCCTAAAGCAAACAGTGGAAAAGGGACATGATTAAGGACACAATTATAATAGCAAAGCCTAGCGTGGCACTTATTTTCACATTGACACAAATATCTGATTGAGAGAGTAAGCCTAGTCGGGTCCCCCATGTCAAAAAGACTGTGCTGTCCTGAGTGTCAGTCACCTGACTGCTGTGCCGGCTCACTTCTAAATGTATGAAAACAGGTGGGACTCACAAGTGCAACTCTACCCGTCCTCAAAAAGCACTGCCCCTTACTCCTGCTGAACATGTCTCGACACGGCGGAGGCTTAGGCTACACTTCAAAACATTGGGCTTTTCAGAGCACACTACAAGAGGCCTACGGTGAATAACAATAAAAAAAAAATAGAAAAAAAAGAGAGCCCTGTAAATTTTGAGAGGCTTAGAATTTCAGTACCACCAGTTCCACCAACACTCTCTCAACATTGCCGTCAAATCTACTACTGACTAGGTAGCAACAATACTGAAGCTCCACTGACTCAGCTGTGCTTGTTCCAGTGCCGTGTGAACGGCATATTCCTTCAGAGTTTGTAAAACCATGCCACGGTTTCTGCCTTTTCCTGAGCCATGACCCTACCACAGGACAAGAGTGGGCCTATGACCTGATATTCACCAGCCAATATCTGGGTCAGGCCTCTCAACACCTCATAAACACCTTTCAAATTTGGGCCCCTGTTCTACACTTGTGTCCGCAATCAGACTGTAGGAAACTTAATCTAAACGTTAGGCCTACCTTTAAGGCCATAGGCTAGGCTACATAGGCCTAGGCTATCGGCTCCATCTAGGCCTAAGTAAGCATGTAGTGAGGTTCCAAGCCTAGTCATTCAATTTAAAGCAACACTTCCATTAGTAGACAACCTTTGCACACAGTGTACGGATGTCAGCGCAATCCCCATAAAAAAAATGAAAGGAAAACTAAGACTATCCACCTTACATAGGCGTCAATTCAGAGCAGAGGTCATCATATGGCCACTAGGATAGGGATGTGGTTCCTCAAGCTAAATGTGACACTAGCCACTGATTTCTAGAGTTGGTAGGCTAGGTCTAGGCCTACTTGTTAACTTGTTAAAGTCAAAGTGAACTTAGTTCTCAATCAGACCATGTAACAACAATTACACAGAGGACTTGACATTGTAGCCTGACATCGCCCGCCCATAATACGAATGTTCATACGCATCATGGTCTGGGCACGGTCCTCTTGGGCGTGTTTACATCTGAAGAGAGTCTACCGGCCAATAAGCGAAGCTGATTAGACGAGCTGTCCAATCGTTTCAAACCAGAAGTGAATGCCCCCCGCGCAGTATAATCGCGTCAAGTTAAAGAACCTCCAGACCATGAATACGGATGAAAAGCAGTATTATGGTCGGGCTATGTCAGGCTATTGACATTGTACTCCAAATGGGCAGCATTAAAATTTGTACTGGGCAGTTAAATTCAAGGACCTTTATAGCTTAGGACACATCTACCCCCCTCTTCCCATCAACAGGTCAAAGCCAGCAGGGCTCTGGCAGTAGGAAAGCAAATAGCTCTGTGACAGTGCCCACTGCCAAATATTTCCTATTTCCATAGGCAAATCGTACGTACAATAAACTTCTGTCATTTTGACCTTTACATAAAAACTTTTCTAAGTGACCAGACAGAAGATAAGAGTGTACGTTATTTGGCTACATAGAAAAGGTATTGAAATAGTCACAGATGGCTACAGTCAAAGACTGTCAAAGTGAGTGGAGTGGATAGACAACTCAAGACAGCCAGGCAAGGTAGACACACCCTAGAGCCTGCGTCAACAGGAACAGGTAGCAGCTTAGATTACAACGTAACATCCACACCCTGTTCATCTCAAAATCTAGGCTGGGTCATCGTGGACCTCAGTGCACCTCTCTCATCACCAGTCTTATCTCTCTGGAAAAGGCCTCCGCAGGCAAGCGTGAAGTTACACAGAACCTTGCCAGCGTTTCTGCCTAGTCAGTCACTGAGCGAGAGGGGGAAAAAAAGACGATGAAAGAGGTCTTATAAGTTATAACTGAGATGCTTTCGGCACTTCTCTGTGGTTTGTGCTGGCTAGACGAAAGAGAAATGGTAGACAGCCAACCACCTTTAACAAAACATGCAAACCACAGCTTCAGTAAACATTTTAAGAGCACACACAGACATGGCCTGTATCTTGATCTTCTCGTAATGGACTGTGAGCACTGTGTTGTCATGCCTTTCAACAACTCAACATACTGACAATTTTCGGTGTTGTTAGTAGCTCTGAGCTCTTCACTCAGCCTAACAAACTCTGGAGAAATCACTTATAAATGCAGTAAGTTATGCTGTAGCTGTAGTCTAAGGAAGAAATTGTTCAGATAGACAATCATTAACAGGAAAACTGAGATCTCTACGCCACCATAAAACCACAGGCTACAACAGCATGCAGAGAATCAATCTTTATCCTTAATGTTGACAACATGCTGTGAAGTGTGAATTTCACTGTCAGATGCAGAGCCTAGTTTACATTTTAATCTAAGTCTTTGCCTTTTTCAACAGTGAAAACTGTCACCTGGGCACCACTTTGATAAAACAGTGGCCTAGCCTGTATCAGACCAGCTGTGAGGGAAGAGCACCTATTTTTAAACAGACATATTTTAGATTGAGCAGAGGGCAGAGCATATGGTAGCTTTGGAATAGCCTCCACTAGCCTAACTTTCGTAAGGGAAGTCCATATACAAAACAAGTATTTGGGGAATGGGATACAGACAGCTCGTCTTTCTGCACTTGCCATTACTCCCGTTCCCTTCTTTAAGAATAGTAGTTTCGAATATAGACCCGACTTACGTCTAACTAGCCAAACTGGATTTCTTACAGAAACTTTAAAGATCTAAAATTCACAACCCTAATGTAAGTCACTGAAGGATAACAAAAATGTCAAATTGATTTAGGCGTCAAAAAGCAAAATTTGGGTGTATGACAGGGTCATTTCACAACAGAGATGTGTTTGATTTAACTGGCCGGTTGGAGTACGACCACGGTTCCGACATTAGTAGGCCATCAATAAATTAGAGGATCAAACTAGCAATGAAGTCAGCCATAATATCAACCCTTAACGTCAGTCAATGCTATGTAAACTTCACAGTGGTTTAATTATGTATAATGTTATGACAAGCGTTTTTCTGCTTCGCACTATGTCGCACCAAGTTTTTAAAAAACTGACTGTGAGTATACGACATAACGTTAATGTTAGCTTGCCATGTCATTCTATTTTAAGACGCTATTAGTTAGCAAGAGGCCACATCTACAATAGATAGCCTACTTTGATCATTACAATCCGATGAAGACAATAAGCGGGTAGATGGGGTATTTTACGCTACTTTGTGTCCTATGCCACACGGCTATTCTTGACAACTCATCATTAGGCAAACCAGCAAAGGTTTGTTATGGGTTGTGTAAACAGTGCTAGCTAATCTTTCTGACATCTTGCAAACTACCATTAACGTTAACGTTACCTTGGATAGCGTGAGCTACGGTGAACAGTCAACACACTATTTCTACCATATCCTCTCCAGTAAGAGGAAAGATACTAATTTATTTAAGATCCATTGACATTTCCAAAGCTAACGTTAAAGCTTAAGCTAACCCCGACAGCTTTTGAAAACCAGAACGTAACTTGCAGTCATTGGCCTCAGTACAAATGCTTTATTCCAGGTAAGGCCAATGGCATATTCTAGCCAAATTTGTATTGCTTAACTTAACTGAAGAGAGGTTTAAAGGTCTTACCTTGTGAATTCGTTTCAGTGCCATTGTTTATATGCCAGTTGTCACAGAAGCTCAAGTCGCTGAATGCTGCTAGCTTATGATAGCTAGCTAGCTTGCCGAATATAACACCGTATTATAGTGCCTCCTAGACGCCTAGTCAACGTTAGCAAACGTAACTGTGAACTTGACTTCAACTTGCCACCCCGTGTTTAGTGGCAGTACAACTAGCAGCAGTCCAGCGAAAGCAAATTGGGGAAATAAAGTGTGGCTGGAAAGCCCTATCCCCAAACCCCGTCTCCGGTGTCTTTCCTCCGCTATCAAACGACAAAATGTCCGCTTCAGCCGGAACTACACACACCCAAGCAACTAGGCCAAACTAATATCATTCCGCCCACCACATATCACGTAAGAGGGGCGGTGGTATGCAGGAACTGATTGGTTTACGGTAAGGTATGAATCACAGAACTCTGCTCTATAACCACTCTACAATAAAGTGCAGTAGGCCACAGTGATTTATCCAAGTTATGACATTCCCGACAGTCCATATTAGGCAACTTTACTAGTCTTTTTCACCCATGACTCAGTGTTATCCTGCATCATAACAGTAGCCCAGGCAATGTGGAAATATCCTATTATCCAGGTAGGCTACTTTTGATCTAGGCATCTGACGGCAGGGGCAAGGATCATCAGCTCTGAATGTTGATCAGGCTACTCAAAAGTGTTGCTTGTCCCATATGGAAATTTTCAATTCCAAGGGCAGTTCAGGTTCTCAGCTTTAGAGTAGGCCCTGGCCTAACCTCTTTCGTTTCTGTGGAAGGCAGCACAGAAGTGTGTTAGGCCAGCAGCCTAGCCTACCTACTGCCCTATGCACCAGGCCTCTTGCAGGGGCCCTCAAAGTTATGATGGGTGAGGGCCAATTTAGGGACCCAACATTGAACTGAGGGCAGTCAAAAGAGCGGTGGGAGAAAAGAAAAAGAAGAAGAATATGTAATCATTTTAATGACTATGTTGCATCTACAGTTTATATTTATGAGATGATGCTAAACACCACTAAATCAAGATTCATTCTTTAAAAACAATGTGCAGTTTTAACAGTTTCATAGACATTATCAGATGTTGCGGGCTGCTAGAAATATTTTCGCTGGCCGCACTTTGAGAACCTATGGCCTACTCACCTTTTTCAACTATGTCACTATGAGGCACTAGAACGAGGCTTGGGTGGTAAAACTTCCCCAGAACTAGCTTCTGGGGATGGGATGCCCCTCATCTGCCCAACTTTCCACCTGACTAACAGTAAGAGAGGGAACCAGCAGTACATTTTCTGTCCAGCATCTGTGAGAAATTATTGACGTTCCGTCGGCACTTCCTCTAGTTTACCACCCGAGCCTCGTTTTCGTGCGGAATGGCGGCCAGGTGAAAAAGGCGAATAGCCTACACACCTCTGAGACTGATGTCTGGTCTTCAGCACTGTGGGGTACCTGCTGCAGGCTGCTGCTGCTAACATAGTTTGCATGACCCAGAGTTCTCAGCTCTCATTCTTGACAGACACACAGACAGACTTATTGAATTGGCAGTTTATCCAAACAATGGGCCAATTTTGCAGTAATTTCCCCAAAAAGGTGGAAAGTTAGGCTCTGGTGTTATTATGCTTTAACAGCAAAAAAGATTCCGAGTCAGTGTAGCAGAATCTAGGCTTGTCATCAAGATGTCATTAGTCACACCTGTGGTAGGCCTAATTGCTACTTCCTGGAAATTTTGCTGCTGCGAAAAGTCCATCTCCATAGGACAAGGCTGTACAATTTCACCAGTTTTTGTATACTTTACACATTAGACCTACACAGCCTACTGATTGCAGGAGCACTGGCCTGCCCTAGGCATAGGCCTAATGCCTGCAACAAGTTATCTGACAATGTACATCACCAATTGATCGCATCTAAGATGAGTTATACTTTGGAAGTTAGATCCAAGCAGACAGACCTGCCTGGTGGGATCTAACATATGCAAAACTAAAGAACGGATACTTCCATAAGGAACTTCCAGTTCCCACCCTGTTATCGTTAGGCAATAACTTGTAGGCCTAAATGGTCATTTTAATCTTCAAGATACGAATACCTTTTAGACAGAGATCACTCACTTTTTGGACTAACAGAGCCATCATGTTCATGATTGAACTATATATCTGTATTATTGTTTTGTTTTGTTTTTTAACACTTTGCTAGTTATGTATAGGATTAATTGGTTGTGCTGACTACTGACTTCACACACATTCAGCACTCCTGACACATCCTACCTCTGGACTGCACACATCCTCTGCGCTAGACTCATTTTGAACTCATTCAGTCCTCAACACTCATAAACACATCTAACCACACAGCACATACTCATACAACACACATACCTACTCACACTTGACCTTCTTACTTACACACACATCCACACATCCACCCCCCACCTCATTGCACATCACTGACATCCCACAATGCACACAGTACACTGTCTCAGCCTCAGACAGCCTCTGACATTCAGCACACTGCCCACCCCACCACCTCCATCACCATACCTCTCCCCCACATACATCAGCACATCATCACCATGCCCTTTTCCACACATGCAACAGCACACTGTCTCTTCTCCTCTGTCATCCCCCACCATGACCCCTGCTGTTTGGTTTTCCCCCTGAGCAGTGGATCTTAAGGGAGTTTTTCCTTGCCCCTATTCAATTCAATTAAATTTTATTTGTAGATAACATATATACACAACATTGTCTCGCGGCGCTTTGCAGAGAAAATGAGTAGCAGGGGCAAGTGGCAAAAAATCCCTTTTCTTTTAGATGTTAAGTACTTTTAACTTGAAAAAGAAAAGTTATATTTACTTAAATCATTTGATGCAACAAGTTTCCACACATTTTTCAAGTAACCATTAAGGTGCCTACAGACCAAAGATTCGCGACGAGACGGGCTGCGACGCTCTAAAAACCTGAACGTTCTAAAACTCCGAAACTGCGATTTGACAGGTTAAATCTTTTGCGACGGCTTGCAACTGCCTGCAACAACCTGCAACGATTGATTCACACCGCCGCAACTACTCTCTAAAACCGTTTCATCTTGTCGCGGATCTTCAGTCATTACAAATAATTTTTTACAGTGTAGGAAGAAACCTTGGGCAGATCCACGCCTCATCGGCTCAACCCACCTGCCGGGGGCCTAGTGAAGTATCCGTACAGTCAGTAGCCTGATACATAGATTGATCATGATTTACTCAGGGTGAAAGCATGAATACAGAATGTCGTCTGAGAGTTACTAAAAGGTAGGGAAAATGTACTGTAGTTTGTGGGACAGTCAATCAGGTAGAAGAGTCAGGGGATTGATTCAATAGTTGGGTGGCATTTAGGTATTGGCATTGGGTGGAGGTTTGATCATCTGGAAGACCAGCAAGGCCGGGTCCATCATGGGGCCTCTGTGAGGAGAGGAAGGCTGGTACTGGTATGTGGCGCCGGAGAGGTTGGTCGGCATCCATAGTGGGGTAGGGGTTGATGGCAGGGAGGTACAGGTAGGGGAGGACGGGAGGCTCAACAGTCAAGCGGGATGATTGTAGTGCATACCTGGGCAAACTAAGGCCCGGGGGCCACATGCGGCCCATTGAGCTATTTAATCCAAACCGTGGAGCCTTCCCAAAATAAAATTATTTCTCATTTAGCCAAGGTGACTTAGATGGTAGGCCTGACTTATCAAATTTGTTGTAGTCAATGAAATACAAATCCCACCCTTTTCAACCAGCATGTTAACATGTCCTGTGAAAAGTGAGGCTACTGGTTTGAGACTTGACAATTTACCAGGATCAATGGTGGGTTTGTCAAAATCCAAAAGCCAATGTGGCCCTTAAATTTGGCCAAAATAATTGCCCACCCCTGTTGTATTGTGTAGGGGCAGAAGAAACAAAAGAAACGAAATATTAGGCCAGTCTATGAGGTTAGCACTTCATGACATTAATTTGTCATGTATTAAGTATGTCAGAGTGTCAAAGTGAGGCGAAAGAGAGTTATATAGGATAGCAACTGTGCAGTAAGTGGCCGTACTAGACTATCGCAGCAAAACTAAGGTATGGTGTACGCTCACCAGCTCACCAGCGCACCAGCCCAGTAGGGATGGTCAGTGGCCATCTTGGCCCAAGCAGGAGTAAGCAACAGAGGCAGCCCTTCCCAAAAAGCCCATGGGGAGTTATGATAGGCTATATGTACCAGGGGTGGTCTGTGATAACTTTCCAGGTGATCCGTGACTTGAGTTCCAGTTAAATCTAAGTATGGTTCAAATTGATTTTTGATTTGAGAAACAAGCACAGCTTTGCGCACAGGAATAATTTTACAACTCACCTGTGTCCATCACTCTAAATGCAGTGTAAGAATGAACTCCCTGCATACTTGGGTAAATTAAGTTAAAATGTCTTTTCATATGTAATTTATTGCCATCTTTTTATTTATAATTGGTGGGGAGCTTCGTAGGCAAAATATTGCAAGTTTGCATATACTGGAGTCAAATGACTAAAATGTTATAAACAGAAATACAGGTTTGACTTAAATATATATGTTCTTAGTTTTAGCTGTCTTTAAGTCAAACCTGAGCTGTATTTATGTTTATAACTTTTGACACCATATGCAAACTTGCACTATTTTGCCTATGATACTCCCCACCAATTTTCAAAGCTAACAACATCAAAAATTATTTGTGTATTTGGACAGAGGAATAGGAAATACTGGAAAGAGTATTTGGCAGGTAATAAACCATTCTGTTTTGGTTTTACTTGTGATTGGTCATGCACTTGTATGTGCTGTAATTTCTGAAGTTAAGCCAAGAAATTAAGCCAAGAAAGCTGTCATTCACCCTGTAGTGTATTTAAAAGTGGCAAAAACAGTATAAAATGTTGCCAAGCTATTTTACTGGTTTGTTTTCTGATGCGATTTTTTATTGTCATATTATAAGACTACAGTATATATAATCATATAACCCCTATACATCCTCCTTTGCTTACATTCTTGAAATTCCACAGGTTGGTGTTGTCCAGTATGTTTCTGCATGCACATAATGTATCATTATTTTCTTGCTTAGCTTCCTCAGTTAGGTTGACAAAAATGAAAGTTAACCTGTCATGTGAGTTGATCAAAGTGTCACTTCCTTCTTAAGCCGTCTTTTGCAGTTGTCTCCAGTTGCACCTCTATTTTGAAGATCTGACTTGAAGAAACAGTCATGTCCCTGTCAACGCTTCTAGTGCTTGGACTGATTTTTGGTAAGTTAGGCCACTTATGTTAATTTTTTTCAAATATTTTTACATGTTTGTTTATTCAATATTTATTTAAACATATTTGGGATGTTAGGATTGGCCTGTTAACTTTGTTTTTTATCAACGTGACCAATTTAAATTTGGCTAGACTATAGCTTTTAGAACAAGTGTAAAGAATGGCTTGTCAAGTACTTGCAAGAGGAACTGTTATTTGTTTGGCTATATCCATCTTTGCCGATAATATGTAAACAATTTTCCATGAACAGGTGTGGTCCGGCTAAGTGAAAGCGAAAGTAATGTCTTTCCCGTAAATGAAATGAAAGGTAACAATGACTTGTTATTTCAGTGAATAAAAGACTTTTGTTTTGGGAAATTGTACGATGGAAAGTAAATTTCTCTGAAAATAAGTTGAAGTTTGAAATATTTAGGCTATGTTGCCAACCTCTGTTATTATATTTATAGAGGTACTAATCACTATTAGATTTACTTGGATTTGTTTCTCTGATACCAAATGTTTTCTAATTCCCTAGGATGTTTTGCAAAAAGATTTGCTGCTTCTGAAAAAGAATTCTGTCTCACTGAAGGTAAAACCTCTATCATGTCACAGAATATGTTATGGAACTCATTAGTGTAATTGTATAGTGCCTGCCAACAATGAAATATTCTAATGAAATGTAATGACAATTAAACCCATCATTTTACAGGTTCTGATTTAATCAGTTATATTTCCCATTAGATTGTGTGAATACAAAGCTGAAAAACGCTGTTGTTCCATGTCTGTTACTGGGCTATGATCTTCTTTACCAAGATTCTTGTAAGTAGATGATGATGGTGTTGTGTGCACTGTCTCTATGATTTGTCTTTGTTGAATCATGCTAAAGTTTAAGTAAACTATAACATTTCAGTAGTTGGCACTCTGGTCATCCCATCAATCTAAAATCTGATGTTTGAGTGATGAATTTGAGTGATGAATTGATTAATTTAATTGACTGAATTTCTTTTTTTCATTTATTTTAAAGCTTACCAGTTAAAAGGAGATACCAGTGTTCAACGTAAGTTCATTTGTAAAACATACCATGCAGTTTTCTGTTAATGTCCTCATGAGATTAGAACTGTTAAAAGTGATATATTTCTCCCTTTACCTCACACACACACACACACACACACACACACACACACACACACACACACAGGTATGGCTCACTGCGCAGTGGAAAAATGTGCTGAGGGACTAACAAAGAGTGGAGGGACCGTGGGACTCCTCTCAGGTGACAAACTTATGTATCCTTGTATTGTTTTGACTCTTAGATGTATCCTTGTTTTCACTCTAGAGGGTTAATGTGCATGAATCATCTCCCATCATGGGTACAGGATGTTAGCACTTCTCTTTCTATGAGGGATATTCAGTAAATCAGCCAGTAGTCCTGATGTTTGAGTACTGTAGGAAAAAAGAACAAGATGATTTGGTAAAACATGGACCAAACTAGAAAAGCGCTCAGAGAGCGCAGACCTCCGCCAAGACAATGTGGTCACAGATGGTGTTCTGGATCACCGATCGCCACCAAAATACTTGTCCCAATACACACGTTGTCTGAAAATTTGATCCAAATCCGTGCAGTACTTTTCGAGTTATGTTGCTCACAGACACACACACGCCGAGCAAAACATAACCTCCTTGGCGGAGGTAATAAATGAATAAGTGAATGAATGAGCGAAATGAATGAATAAGAGAATATCGCTTAGTGCGTGTAACAGGTGGTCAGAGTGGGCCACTCCGCTCCGTAACTCTATTTCCCAGACAAGTATGGAGAAGATGACCAGGGTCCTGCATAATCTTACTCGTCATTTTTTCTAGGCTGTCATAATATACGCCATCCAATGTAATCGATCCATTTAAGGCAATTAAAGGATAAAGAACTGAAGATGAACATGTATTCTTTTTGTCTTGTTTGCAGGGGTTGGGGATGCCATCTACTCTTGTCTCATTGCTATGAGTGACTGCGTGAAAACTGAATCAAAATTCAAGCGCAGATCTGAACTTTGATTGGTTTTGCCAGTAAAGCACTGTACATTTACAAATTCTATCTATGCACCCAACTAAAATGTTTAAAATCTTTTATATGCATTGCTGTCCATTGCTGCTTTTAGTTAGATTTTGATTGTCTGTGTATTTCCCTCTAATGTGATTTGAGCTCTGATTGATTTAAAGGTAAACAATTGTCCATATAAAAAGTCTAGATATTCAATAATAATTTAGGCTTCATTGCATAGGGACATGGAGAATAGAGTGTAGCATTCATGAAGAGTTTGTTGTAATAAATATGAGAGGACACTAGATGGCGCACTTTATCCCCAAATCTGTGGAGCAACGTGAACAAGCCTTGCATTTGAGGTTTTTGTGTATACTGTAAATGGACTAAAGCATGTTTTACTTTAGTTAGGATAAAGTTTTAAACATTGCCTTTATTTCAAAACAAAAAAATATAAAAGATGAATAAATGAAGAGTTCAGATGCAAAACCCCCTAACTCCACTTGACCACTTTTTGAGAAAAAGGCCATTTTTTATCAGGCGTTTACAGTGTTTTGATTGTAAACAGATATTTTAGACACGGCGGGGAGCAGGTTTTATTTTATTTTTTTCACAAAAACATTTCATTTACATATTCTAGATTTATACAGGATTCACACAATATCATTAACTCAGTTTTCACAAAAATGGTGTTTAGGGGGTTTTGCATCTGAACTCTTCAAATAAATACAAATCACAAATAATCACCAAAGTCCTGGTCTGAAAAACATATGTCTGCATTTTTTTTTATTAGTGCAAATTCTTCAGCAATGAGATTTGACCTGGAGAGTAGCAGGGCTTTCTGACTATTTCATCTTCAGTGTCTTCAGGCCTTAGGCCTATAGTTCTGGGTTTTCAACAGGATGTTGGTCAAGGGATTGGCATAGCCATAACTGATGTGGGACCTTTTCAGGCCCAGAAACAACCCCAGGCATCACCATCACATATTATGTTTCAATTGCTTGATATTAGCAGACTCCAGCACTTTTAATCTCTATAGGCTAATAGGAAAGACTGGGCAAACTAAGGCCTGGGGGCCACCTGTGGCCCATTGAGCTATTTAATCCGGCCTGTTAAGCCTTCCCAAAATAGAATGATTTCTCATTTAGCGAAAAGGCCTGATTTGTCGAATTTGTTGTATTCATGAAATACAAATACCCCTTTTAACCCTGCATGTTAACATGTCCTCTGAAGACAGTGGGGCCACTGGTTTTAGACCAACTGGTTGACTTTAACACCCAGCCCGTTAGTCAAAATCTAAAAGCCAATGTGGCTGTGTATGAGTGTTGGAAACTTGTGGTGGTGGTGGCATGTGTTTTTGGGGTGGACCTGTCTTTCAAGATTAAAAACAAAACCTCCTCTGACCATCCTTTTCCGTGTGGCTATTGAAATTTGGCCTAGAGGAGTCTGTTATAGTCTGCTTAGCCCTTCTATTCTACCAGAACTGCTTTAATTCACGTTTAAGTCAACACACTTTGGGCATACATCTTTCACCATGTAACTGGGCTCTATGTTGCCAAAAGAATGACCGATTAAAATCTCCTACACACTTTAATTCATGGTGTTGTTTCCTTAATATTTGAATAAGGATAGTTATTAAATAACAATATTTTATGATGATGATGTGTTTTCTGACTTGGCTAAGTCTCCAAAATAAAGCTGTAAAATATTCCCAATAGCCTATTATCTAGGCTGTAGTTTAGATGTTTCTTAATTTTCTTAATTGTCAATGTTCCAATAGCATATGGCTGTCTAAACAGCAACCATTACATAACGCCACTAGATGGAAGCAGTATACTGTCAAGTCTTGTCTGGCAAAACTAACTACAAAGTAAATGTTCAAAGCAATAAACACTTGATCACAAGATGAAAAAGGCCAGAATCCATAAGTCTACATATTATTGCAGTTGTTATTAATTGCAAATATTAAAGTCTGCAAGCCCCGACACATAATGCAGACAGGTTTTAAATTAAACGAAAAAGAACTGTAACCAAAATAAACGCCATAAAAGTCATATTTAAAGTGCATTCGTAGCTTATGGTAAACCAACATGGAAACATAAATCCACTCATTAAATGCAGATAAAGCGCAAGCAAGTCATTCAAAATCCCGGGCAACCAGATGGGCGCAGAGTAAAAAATTAGAGGAACTCACTCATGATTTTGAGAGGAATGCGTTTGAGAGTGTTATTAGACGATGTAAAAGAGCCGGTCTAACAGGGAAAATAGACCATGTCATGTCAAAAGGAAAGCAAGTCAAATCGTTTTGCCCCTGCAGGAACAAAATAGGCTATCGCCCGATCAGCCGCAATCAGTACTTAAATGGAACAGGAAAAAACGCGCAATAGGAATAAAACTCAGACTCAAATCAGAGAAGTTGCTTTGTCGATCAATAACCAGTTAGGATATCTAATTTGTTAACTTTTTTCATGTTTATGAAGACTTGGCAACTTCAGTGAACTAATCTGGGCCACATTTAATCATGTGCATAAAAACATATATTCGTAGCATGGCTTTTTCTTAGTGGTTGTGAAAATCTCAGAAAATAGGCCAGAAATCTCCAATACTCAAGGCGAATGATACACTGACTTGCGCAAGGACAAGGTTGTCAGTCAAGCCATGACTGAGGGACCCAAGGCATTTTCACAGCGCTATCTTCGTTGACCTCCTTGGTGACACCTGACACTGTTGGTACTGTTGTTTCTTGAAGATGTCTTACAGGACATAAGCCTACATGTTTGCTGTCATTCGGTTCGTTCCTTTGCGCCTCAGAAAGATTTTTGATAAAGGTGGGCCCTTCTCCATTCTGACGTCTGATCTTGACAGCAGTCAAATAACGCAAACGGCTGACTTTATCTCTAGACAATAGCCGAAAAAACACACGCGAAGATTGGTGTTAATAATAATAATAATAATAATAATAATAATAATAATAATAATAGCTTAACCCAAAGGTTTTCCTGTAGAACTTGAAAATGAATTCCACTGGGTGTATGGATATACAGCCTGCCTAAAAGATAAAAACACGAGAAAATATAGCCTATGCTCCACAAAGAATTTTGCCTTACTGTAAAAAGAGGCGCGTGTTGTAGCCAGAGTAAACTGGCAATACTGGCTAGACTATACATTTTGCGTGAATTTATTTCAATGCATGTTACATAAATATATGTATTTCAGTAGCCGGCATTCCCCGGGGACCATTTCTGGCTTCAGATCTTAAGAAAAGTCGTGCTTTATTAATATTTAATCGAGTTGTTTTTTGAAAGTTCTTGCCTAATTAAAGTTGAAATATCACTTTTGGTGGCTGGTATTCAATACATACCGCTAACACCGTAGAGCTTGCAGTTCACGGTAAAAAATAAAATAAAATAATCTTCAGTGTATCGTCCTCAGAAGCTTGTACAATCAAGCCCACCCACTGTGATTTTATTAGTTGTATTATATTTTATTATTATTATTATTATTATTATTATTAATAATAATAATAATAATAATAATAATAATAATAAACGACTTTGCATTTGAATTCTAAAAGAAGAACAAACTTATCTTCATAATTATCGAGAGTTTAGCCTTACTTTCGGGGTTAAGGGAACTGATTCTCGAACATCATGCAAGTGGCCGATGCTGTTCATGGGCAAAAAAAAAAAAAAAAAAAAAAAAAATGTTGGCAATTAAAAAGCATAGGCTTGGCTATAAGATAGCATGTTTCCCTATGTTGTAATTCTCTGTGTTCAAATCTACTTCCCTATCAGGTGCATATAGGTACAGTGAATTTATTTGCCTGCGACATCACAACCCATCACTTGGAGCGTGCTATTTGAAATTAATTAATCATACCATAAAACATCGGCCTTAAAAGACGGGAACACACTAATGTGCAATCATTCGTATTTGTTTCCAGAATGATTGAGATATAAGGTGTGCACGCTGCATCTCATGCACAGTCAACAGAGAACTACACGTATAGAAAATACCGTACAATCCTGTTGTGCAAAATTAACAAAGTTTCCACGAAATGTCTTCCAAAACCACATATAGTATTTGGTGATGAAAAAGCAATGAGGCTATTTCGGCTCTTGCCCGTGTGTTCACCAGCGCTGTTGTTTCAGCAGTACAGCATCACATCAGAAGAATTTTTTGCGGCGAATTTTGAAAATGACGCAATGGATGACCACAGCCAATAGAAACGCAGGACGGGGATTGACATTTAAATGATTTTCCCTTTTTAGGAGAAATCCCCGCCCTCTTCAGGTCTATGCTTTCCCCCCCTGAGAGCACATGAGCCTCCGAACCCGGGAGAAGGTACGCTCCGCTGGGACAGAGGAGGCATAAAGAGACGGGGAGGGAGGGAATGAGATTTCTTGCTACCCAATCCCCCTTTTCCCCAGGGAGAGCAAGCCTTCCCTGGTCCATCCCTCCCTCTTGTTTGGTAATCATTTCATTTTACTCCTTTTTGAAGCAGTCGCCTGTTTTATCCCACTTTTCATTTCACAATCCCGTGCGCGTATGTTCTCCTTCTTCTGAGCAAGTTCGGTATCTCCCCTCTTTCTCCCCGCGACGAGAAGCTCTTCTTGATCCCGGCTGATCGTTCTCCTTTGAGATGCTTTTCAGTTCTATCACTTGCCTTCTCTCCACCCTCTTTTAACTAGAGACCGGTTAATCTTGAGTGAACTGAACTTGGTTTGGAATCTAAAATAAAGAGGAACACCCAGAGGGATAACAGCACACGTCTTTGGATAAGGACCGCTATCGCTTTCCCTTGTTACACTTCAGGGAAGGTTTTTCCCTTTCAGTTGGGTTTTGTTAATCCAGGTGGCCTTGTTCTGAGAGTGCAAGAGGATTATTCTACGAAAGTTGGTGTTGAGCGACATCCCTGAAGGCTGTTTACATGTTCTCCATCCAGGACAGTCTCCCTCGGGGAGCCTTGACCATGAAAGAGGAACCCCTCACGAGCGGCATGACTCCGGTCCGCTCGTGGATGCAGAGCGCGGGGATTCTAGATGCCAACACAGCAGCACAAAGGTAAACATCTTGCTCTGAAACACGGCTGCTCGGTGACAAAATGGGTATAACATGCCGACATCGCAATATATCGCTAAAATTGTCCAAGGCTAGCCTAGCATGGCCACGCGTTAACGGAAGTGCTTTTCGCTTAGGCTGGAGTTTACATCAAGTACCGAAATGCGAAGTAGACGATTTGCACGGTTGAAGGCTAGGGAGGATATGTTTCATAGACACAGAACATGTTTCCTCATAATAGACATAAAACATGTTGTTCTATGTATTTCACTGACGTTATGCACATTAAGCACACTGACACTATGCAATAGTTTACGCATTGGAATTTTAAATGCGAATATCAGAATTATAGACTATTTTGCAGTGAGATGAGAAACACTCAGGAAAAGTGGACAGGCTACAAATAGTAAAGGCTGAAATGTATTTCACGTGTCATGCTTTGACCCTGAGCCAGGCTAACGCTTAACCTAAACATAAGGTAGGCTTACCAGTTGATGGATAGTTGATGACTCCTGAAATTCTGTTTCGCTTAGTGTGATGGACGGAGTTCTTTGCTTGTGTCCATGACATTTAGCTTACATATTCTGTCTAAATATTGTCACAGGTTGGTAAATCTCACCGATCTCAAAACAGGCGAAGGTAGCCTATGCAATTAGAATATTAAGCACTGTTTTTAGTTGTGTATTATGTAAATCAAATTTCCCTAGGCATGTATCCACTGTCGAGGAAGTTTTCATCGAAAAGACTGTAAATGTGATTTAATTTAGAAGGCGACTGGTTTCCTTCCCTTACTCGAAACATGCAAATGAAGAGTGCACAGGTGGAAAACGGTGAAGCGTGCGAATAACACGCAGAAATCTCCAGAGACTTTTTTAAATAGTCTGATCGGTTTCTTAAAACTGTCAAGAATATATTTTCTGTCTGCACAGAAATAGAAAAAAAGTAACTCAACAGTGACAGGTTAATATGTGTAGAAATGCATGTAACTTGAGAGATTTCAGTCAGAAGTAACCATCAACTTTACGCAAACTACGAAATAGACCATAATAGGCCTACTTTGCAAAATATCAATATATCTTTGCACGACTGTTGAAAAGAAGTTCTCCGAAAGAATCCTAACTTCCCCAAGGTGGTTAATGGCTCGCTAGGGGGAAAGTGTGCGTTTAAAAAAAATGTCGAATAGGTTTTCCATTGCATTCTTGTCAGGTGACAGAAAAAAAGGTTGTCTGTGTTCGTGATTGTATTTTGTCTTTAGTAGGCTATACATGTATAAAGTAGGCTGCTATATATGTAGCCTATATAAAAAAGATATGTGATGGCGAAGGATGATTTGTTTCAGACAATCTGACCCGACCCTTTTTGATATGCGCTTAAACACCAGTGTTTGAGAACAAAATCAATCCTTGGCTTTCATTTATTGAATGTAGGCTATAGCCTATATTTCACACAACTGTAAATGATAACACAAAGAAAACCTAGTCGTCAGCCTATTCTGCGCAGGGAATATTTTAATAATTACCATGTAGGCCTACACAAACCCTTCACCTAAAGCACGATGATACTTAAAAATAATATAATATTTCCAAACAAACTTCATTGAGTCACTTTAAAATAAAGTAAAATTAAGAAAGGAGCAGTTTGACATAAAATGTTTTTAAAAGATTTTAAGACTCAGGGAAAAATGTACAGAAATATACAAAAGACTTACTTCAGACTGTTTTATATTTTAAGCGTAAACACATATTCCAAAAGCAAACAGAATACCAGACAGTTCAGAAAGTTCAATATGGAGGTCATTAATGTCACCCTCGGATAGTCGCACTGAGGTTTTGGAGACAAGAATATCTCCTTTCAAACCCACGCTTCGACCCGCTCATTGTCCCTAAGATAATATGGGTCCCTCCTCATACCACTAATCGTATTCTATGCTGTAATAATAATATTAATGAAAAAATATCAATAAAAAAAAATAAATATAAAATAACCACTATTTGCTTATGTTGTGAAAAAGGCTTGTTTTGGAGCAGTTTCCAAATGCATTGACGAGATGAAGGAAATATATTTTGCGCATACAAAACACGTCCAAAAAGCTTACATTTGCACGGGTTTGTTGATCTGTTCTA
>JAODXP020000030.1:7608237-7615737 GCA_027497455.2 Sardinella longiceps
ATATTTTAAGCATGTCAAGAATTTAATAGACATAAATGTACAAACTCCATCTAAAGTACAGTATATCCACAAACCGTTCAGAGTAGGCCCCCACTTGAAAATTTCAGTGATTTTTTCGAGCGCTTATTTTCAGTGGTACCTGTCATGGCAGTTATTGACATAACTGAAACGATTTCTTTAGCTGGGGCACGAGTTGTTTATTTTGGAGGTGCTTTAGCTTGGCATGGCCAGCCGTTGTGTGGTCACGTCTCCACTGTGTGTGTATGTGTGTGTGTGTGTGTGTGTGTGTGTGTGTGTGTGTGTGTGTGTGTGCCACTGTGGGCCTACTCCAGCTCGAGAGCACAAGCACGAGCTCGCGTCAAAACACAGAAGCCAGCTGGTGAAATGTGTCAGCTTATCAGCTCTAAGACGTGACAGACAAGCCAGTCACACGTTTGCTGAGGAAATTCGCTCGTTTACTCTTAGTGTGCAGGATATTTTTTTGACACTTTTCAGCATGCTCTGCCGTTTTGTGTTTAATTATGTTTTATTGGAAATTATCTATAAACTGTAAACACTGTTAGTGCGATTTTTATGTAATGCTGTAGTTAACAAACATGCCGACACAAAGTAATTTGTGACTAATCCAATCGCGCTAAGATTGCTTATAAATTTATATTTTTAAAAAATCAGTGCTACAAAATCAGTCACCACATATATTATTTTTACTCTTGCATTCTGTGATCATTTTCTTTGATAGCTCTGAGTTTACTTATAACAGTATGTTACAATATATTTTAATACAGAAGTGTGCTATGGGACTGTGTTGGAATCTGCATAAGGTACTGGGCCCTACCAGGCTAAGTGGTTCGGCACTGACACCTACGTGAACCCAGAGATTTTTCGAGTTTGGGGCTTTGGTTTCCGAGCAGGTCCACAGAGAATCCCCTTCATCTCCCCCTCGTCTCTTCACCTCTCCTTCCCCTGCCTTCTCTTCTATTTTCTCTTTCTCTCTCTTTCTCTCGCTGTCTTCCTCCTCCTCCTCCTCTTCCTCCTCCGCCTCTGCTTCCCCCTCTGCTTTCTCGCGGAGCTCCACAAAAAGCCGGGGCCGCGCTCCCGCCGTGTTGCAGCCTTCGACTCATTAGCTCGTATTACACAGCTAATAAGACCTAACCAAACAAGCGGCCGGGAGGGAGGGCGTCCTCGCGCCCTGCCTGAGTAAATGTATGCTGGAGTAATTGTATCCCTCTGCATAAATTACCTTCTCTCCCCTCCTCTCCCCATGTACACATGGAGTATGTGCATATTTTAAACAGGGGGAAGGTGGTGATGGTGGTGGTGCTGGGGGGGGGGGCTCTCGCTTCCTACGCCGTGCCTGCTCTGCTCTGCTCGCGTGCAACATTAATGCGCGGGAAACATTTCCAGATAGGTCACTTCCCTCCCCGGCGAGCGCATCCCAGGGTGTTCATCACCCCGCGGCGCTACGCGAGGACGTGATGCCGCAACGTCAATGAGGCCCACCGTGCCTCTTCGAAATCAACTTCCCCACCTCCACCTCCAGCCCCCCCCACCCCCGCCTCTAACACACACCTGATCCGACCCAACATTTTATTCATGTTTTGTTTATTCATCAGAAGACTGAAGCATGAGGCTAAAAAATCCAGGGGAATTATCCAGTAAAAACAGCAAAGAGGAGAGATCTTGCTTCTCATTTTTTGGGGGTGCAAGGCAAGCACCTGTTTTTATTTTCAAACTTGCCGCTCATTCAGACAGGTGGGTGATTTGAATCAGAGGGGCTTGTTATAGTGAGACCTCATTAGTGAGAGGGTGATGGAGAGCCACCAAACACCACCACCACCCACCACCACCAGCACCAGCACCAGCAACACCACCACTTTAGCTAAAGGCTCTCCCAAGTCACAGTCCATTGACTGGCTGATGGATGCCAAGGAGGGTGCATTGGTACCCCCCCCCCCATCCCTCTCTCCTCCAGGCCCCCCCTCGCTCCCTCAGCTGTGCTGCTCCCTCTCTAGTGGCCCCAAGGAGAGACCCCCCTCACCGCCTCGTCCCTTTAGAGGAGCCTCCACCCACCACCTGTCACCCACCACACACACACTTATACACACACACACACACACACACACACACACACACACACACACACACACACACACACACACAGTCTTTCAAACACACAGTCTCTCTCTCTCACACACACTCTCTCTCTCTCACACACACACACACACACACACACACACACACACACACACACATGCGTGCGTGCACAAGCACTCTGCTCCACACTGCAATCTAAGTCCATCACAAACAGCTCATTGGGTAGCAGAGGAGCACTCAGTGCAGATATTCATGCTAAAGAGAGTATTGTCTATGAGCACACTCCTGTGAAGCAATTAGGCCTGATGGTTTCTCTGGATGCCAGCGATCACAAATCACATTTATGCAACTGATGATGATATCATTGCATTATTACAGATGACATTATAGCAGTTTACTGTAATGCACTCCTTGCTGGTCATCACTGTTTTTTTTTTTGGTTAGTTGTTAGTTGTTAGTGTAATTGCAGTGCAAATGTATTATTAGTATACAGTATACTCATTTGGCTCATGCACTATCACTGTTTACTTATATAAATAGGCATAGCCATAGTTTCTCATGCAAAGCCGTAAAAAAAAGAGAAAAAAACATGCATACTCTGATAACACAGATGCATGCATGCTTATAGGCACTATGCATATGCCCAGAACTACACACAAAGACACGCACACACACACACACACACACACACACACACACACATTACACATACAGTGCACATCTATGCGTATGCGCTTGTGCAAACACATACACACACACACACAGACAAACACATCTATGCTTATGCGTCTGTTCAAAAAAACACACACACACACACACACACACACACACACACACACACACACACACACACACAGCACGGAGCCCACAGTGCCCACCTTATTGGCAGCTCTCCTCTTCCCCTGCATGTTCATTAGCGTCTCGTTTCAGCCTGGGAGTCCCAGTGCTTAATATGTATTTCCCTCAAGTGTGCAGGGCCTCCAGCAGTAAGGGCTTTCGCCCCGGGTTACTTTTTTTTCATTTATCATAATCACAATTTGCTGCATTGCATTAAGCCCCGCGCTGACTAAAAGGCACAGACTTGAGGACCTTCGTTTGCCCAAGCAGAGAGAGAGAGAGATGGGCGTGTGTGTGTGTGTGTGTCGGGGCGTGGGTGGGTTGGTGGGGGGAATGGAGATCTCTTTCTCTCGTTGCTAAATGTCAATCTCGTAGAGCACTTGCAAGCACCGCACATAATTGTTTGTTATTAAATCAACGCAGTGCGGAGCAAGGGTTTGTGCTCGTCTAAGAAGTGTGTGAAAGAGTGTTGTGATTACACATGTGGTGGTGGAAGGTGCATTTTTTGCAGTGGGGAAATTAAAGTGGGGCATGTTCGCTTGTCGGTGTCGAGAAATGTCTTGCGGGAAGTGTTGCATCTAGGAGGTGAAGTTGCACACAGAGACACACGGAAGGTGTAGACGTGGGAAACGCTCGCTGATGGTGGTTGTTGTTGAGCTCCTTGGAAAAAAAAAAAACTGTTGATTTGCTGACAGCCTCCCTCTCCTTTCCATCTCCTCTCCTATATGTGTGTGTGTGTGTGTGTGTGTGTGTGTGTGTGTGTGTGTGTGTGTGTATGTGTGCATTTATCATGTGTACGATGTGCTTGTGTGCACCACCGATGCTGTTATTTTTACAACTGACTGAGTGCTGGTGTCATTGGCGGGCTGACGCGCTCCTACAGAAGTGGATGAGGCTGCAATTAGCATAATTAAAATAATAATGCTAACAAGCTTTCTGTGTCGATCGCTTCCCGCGCATAAACATGCAGAGTGTATGAAAGCCTCACTGCCTGGCCGCAGCACAAACATTATGGCCAGCCTCGGTAATTGAGCTAATGGTTTGGGGTGTGTGTGTGTGTGTGTGTGTGTGTGTGTGTGTGTGTGTGTGTGTGTGTGTGTGTGTGTGGTGAGGGTAAGTTTATGATGCGATGGCGTTTTGAGGGGAATGCCACTCTTGTTTCATTCAGTAATCCAGCAAAGCTTCAGTAGAGCTGTTTTGTGTGAGACAGCATGACACACAGAAGCTCTCAAACTCATCTGTGTATTGGTCATGAATGTGGCTACGAATGTGCACATATTTAATGTAGTCTTGTATTGCATATATCGGCACTTGCACCTGAAAACAATGACAACATTTTCGTAATGTAACAGATCATAATGATCTTGATTTTCCTTTTGTCTTTTTTGCGGCCTTTTTGACCCTTTTTTTTGTCATTGAGAATCATTGACATTGACATTGAGATTTATTGCTCTCAACCTCAACCTCAGTCTTTCACATACACCCTCTCTCTATTGTCTTCTTTTGCACACAAACCATCATGGAATTAGCTTTCTGCGCGGCAGGCTACAAATGAGGCATTAGGCATTGGTAATAGGGGTGGGGAAAGGTCAGAGTTTATTAATCTACTATCTGGGGAATATATTACTAATGTCGACAGCAAACAGGTCTCACTGCCAAACTGCCTGCAAAGAAATATGAAGAAATGTGCCCTAAATACATTCAGCTTGATAGCTTTAAAATGATTTAATTTACAGTAACAAACTGCTGAATATCCAGGCAAGTAAAGCTTTATGAGCAGATGTTTTTTTTTTCTTAAAAAAAAAAAACTTAAATGAAGTTTTTTTTTGTGTGTTATGCTAATCATAGATCTGTTAAGATATTTTATCATTTTATTGATTCTGTATTTTTTTTTTTAACCACAGCTTTTTGCCTGCCAGGTATTGTTTTAGACATTTCAATTTGTCTTTGTTAAGTTGCGGCTGGCTATGCTCCTACACGCGTGGCTTTGCACCCATTACCGAGCGCAGATTCTCAAAGAGATTCAAGATGTTTCTCATTAAGCTTGTCAAATGAAATGTTGTGATTCTGCACAGACGAAACTGAGGAGGAGGGATGTTGGAGAGTGAAAACAGAAAGAGAGAGAAAGAAGGACTTTTGCGTTTTAAAAAACAAGACCACCTATGGTTCACTAAAGTACAGACAGAGAGAGAGAGAGAGAGAGAGAGAGAGAGAGAGAGAGAGAGAGCGAGAGAGAGAGAGAGATGGAACGGGACATGGGGACGGTGTGCACGGCCTGACCTGGGAACAGCGTTTAGTGCAAAGAGAGACAGGAAGATGAAGACCAGGGGGAGAGGGAAACTGCATGGGAGAGATTGAGTGAAGTGTATGCACTCCTAGGTGAAGTGAGCGAGTGAGTGAATTAATATGTGTGTGCGTGTGTGTGTGTGTGTGTGTGTTTGTGTGTTATCGGCCAACACACGTTGGCCCTCCATCTCTGTCAGCCAGTGGTTCAGCTTGTTCTCCAAATCAATGGTGAGGCGTGGCACTCAGTATGGGTTGTGTGGCGCGTGTCTGAGTGTGTGTGTGTGTGTGTGTGTGTGTGTGTGTGTGTGTGTGTGTGTGTGTGTGTACATGTACACACGTGTGCTTGTGTTTGTATATATGTGTGTGTGTTTGTGTGTGTGTGTGTGTGTGTGTGTGTGTGTGTGTGTGTGTGTGTGCGTGTGCTCCGCTGGTCTGACCCTGGGGAGGCGGTGCCAGGCCGGGTGAGTTTGACTGACAGGTCAGGGGGAAACTGGAGTGCGATGGTTGCCAAGCAGAATAGTACCCAGCAGCGCCTGGCAAACGCAGAGGCAGACGGAGCCTTCTGGGGTCCACCCCCCCCACCCCCTTTTTCCCAGCCAAATTCCAATTGTTGGGGTGGCAGAGGAGAGAGCGAACACAAAAGAAAGGATAGCACATGCAGAGAATAAGAAATCTGAGCCAATTTATTGTTTTCGTCTCTTTCGCTTATTTCTCTTTTGACGTTTTTCCATTATTTTTATTTTTTTTCTAATGTGACAAATAGAAAAAATAAGATGAAATAGAATTTGGACTAAAATAAAATAATAGCAACTGTATAATACAATAAAATATAAATCCATATAAATACATCCTTGAAAATTCCCTTTTAATCCAATTTCAAACAACAACAACAACAACAACAGCAACAACAGAAACAATTCAGCAACAACAACAAAAAAAAAGTAAAACAAAAAATGCATTGTCCATTCTCATCATACTAATATAATTTTTCCCCATTTCTCTCTGTCTCTCTCCTATCCATGCTTTGGTGCCTGCAGCGGTGTGGGCCTGGCCCGAGCTCACTACGAGAAACAGCCCCCCTCCAACCTGCGCAAGTCCAACTTCTTCCACTTTGTGCTGGCGTTGTACGACCGCCAGGGCCAACCGGTGGAGATCGAGAGGACCTCCTACGTGGACTTTGTGGAGAAGGACAAAGTAAGCACTTTGGATTGTGCACACACACGCACACACACACACACACACACACACACACACACACACACACACATGCAGTACAGATAAAGAGATACACAGAGGAAATATGCACAGAAATGTTTCATGTTTCAGACTAAAGCTGAGATTGCACAGATTTGACATAAAATACCTTAAAAATTAGATGGTGCAGTTTACCAGACTTTGATGTGAATTTTAGTAGGGTGAAAGACTTGTTACATGTCAATGCACATGTAACTTTGACATGGTTATAATTGTGTTATATAAGATAGCTATATTTTTATATATTTAATATTTTTCATCATTGAATTGGCCGTGGTTTCATGTGGTCTTCATTAAGATATTACTCCTCAGATGATATAAATAACATCTGTAAACAAACACTCTTTGTTAAACAAATATGTTGTTACTTTCTCTAAAAAAGACATAAATTCAACCCAACACAAAAATTATTTAAATTCTGATTAAATATATGGATCACAACTGTGTGAATAAAGGCCTGTTTAAGACATTGACATTTCATTATTAAATGTTGTGGAGATTTTACAAATATACGTATGGATTTTTTTATTATTATTTCTTGATCAAGATGTGGTCTGATATTGGAAACCCAGAGTGCTTTTCCAGCTAAGGTTAAACATGCAGTTCCTTAAACCACACGTAGGGGGCAATGAAGAACAGAAACCAGTCAGCATGAATAAAAAAAAATAAATTAAACTGTTACCTTGCAGTAAATTACATGTACACCAATATAACAAACAAACTAACTAACAAACAAACAACACACAAAATAATTAAATTAATTGCTAAGTGAACAAATAAACAAACCATGACTTGAACAAACAATCCACCAAGAAACAGATTGTATTTAATCTCTTGACATCTGTGTTATCAGCCGAATCTGACTATATTCATAAACATAAGCTGGAGGCATCTAAATCACATCTAAATTTGGGTTACACAGGATTAGATGTGTAATAATCCAGGATAACCACACTTATCTAATTTTAGGTTTTATCTAAAATGAAGTGACATGGTTTAGTATTTTATCGTCTGAGTTTATATTTTCAA
>JAODXP020000030.1:7620737-7628237 GCA_027497455.2 Sardinella longiceps
TGAAGAGATCGGTGAGGCTGCGTGCTCAGGCTTAGCGTTACGCCGCACAGTCCTTTATGAGTCGAGGAGGAGGACGATGAAACATCTGGTCGATTTTAGTTTTGTCGTATGAAATATTGTAGGCAAGAACCCCCCCTGCCCCCCCCCCCCCCCACAGCTCCACAGCGGGGTCTCTCTTTCTCTTCCCTCGGTGCGCGTTATACCATGCCTTACCCGTGCCATATTTCAGCCAAATGATTGTGTTGACGTGCGGCCATAGAACACACAGCATTCACGTATGGCTCCTACCACATGACCTGTATAAGGACCACTTTGGCGCCAGCAATGAGAATCAGGAATGATGAAATATAAATATCGACCTGCTCTCAACCCCCCCCTACGCCCCTCACCGCTCATACACACATACCACTAAACCCCTTGCCCAACTGAAATCGCTTGACAACCGCACCCCCCCCACTCCCCCCAACCCCACCCCTGACCTATACACACACACACACACACACACACACACACACACACACACACACACACACACACACACACACCTCCACTCTTCACCCTAGCTCTTGGTGAAATTGGCGGAGGATGTTAATATAGAGGAAGAAGCCTTCATAGGCAGCAGCGGCCGGGGATCAATAATGCAAAGGGAGTCGTTAACCTAAAAGTATTGGTCCCCTGGGGCCGCAGTGTACTCTGTCTGGTCAACTGACCATAAAGGGAAATATGGGAGGAGGAGGAGGAGGAGGTGGAGGTGGTGGAGGTGGTGGGTGGGGTATGTTGAGGTTGGGTGGGATGGGTTAGTAGTGTGTGTGTGTGTGTGTGTGTGTGTGTTGTGTGTGTGTTGGGGTAGTGGCAGTGGTGGTGTAACTGTATTGGGGGTGTTGAGAGAGATGGGGGAGGTGTGTGGCCTCTGACATCATGAATGCTGAGATGTGAGATGTGTATGTGTGGGTGTATAGTGTATGGTGTGTTTGTGTGTGTGTGTGTGTGTGTGTGTGTGTGTGTGTGTTTGTGCATATGTGCACACACACACACACACACACACACACACACACACACACACACACACACACACACACACACACACACACACAGGGGGAAAGCACACTCGGATTCTTTGCCTGCCTTAATATGCAGAGATCATCCGTCATCCGGCTCTGAGTTGACAGGCTGATGACTGATGCCTCCGAGGTGGCCACTCTTTTGGGGCCGGCCCGGCCATCTGGCTGTAGGCAAGGAGGATCATGGGAAAGGGGGGGGGGGGGAACGAGGGTCTGTCTCTCCATGTGTGTCTCCGCGGAGACTGGGTACTCCTTCAGCACGGCAGACACTGAATCACTCAATCCATGGGAGAAATGTATTTCATATTGTTGTGGGGTTGACTTCCTTGTTACTTTTCCTGTCCTGTTTTCCCTACCCCTCCCCCCTCCTTTAGCAAGACAGGTTTTGGAGCACAGCAACACTTCTGTTTTTACATTTGCAACTGTAATACTTTTACTGTTTTTACATTTGTAACTGTTTTATTTTCTCTCTCCCCCTTGTGTGTCTCCCGTAGCCGATCATGTACGAGGGCCAGGACAAAAACCCAGAGATGTGCCGTGTTCTTCTCACCCACGAGATCATGTGCAGGTTTGTTTTTCCACTCTTTTAACATCTCTTTCATTAATTCTCAAGAACCGTCTGATTCATTAGCAGGTGCGCTAGACTTAGCTAGCGTATCGGTCTGTAAGAAACCAAGTCCATGGTGTTTGCTAGCCTCTTGCTCTGTTGAACTGCAGACACAAACATCAAGCAGCAAGCAGTCGACAAATCAGCTCTCAAGCATCCCTAATAATGCAGTATTTACTGAAACACATTACTGAGTACAACCACAGGATTATGTTTCACAGAAACCAGCTGAATGCTAACATTGCAGCTACACCACTGCACTGCTTATTATTTGAACACAGATCATCCAGCTACGATCAGCCTGGGTCCCTGTGCTCAGCATTGGTGAGGGCTATCTTTGGGAATGAAGGTGGGGTTGGGAGGGTTCGAGTAGGGGTGTGGATGGGGGTAGGGGGGGTGGATGGAGGGGGTGTCCTGAATCCTCCTACTGGGTAGCACTCATTAAAGAACACCCATTGCTCTTAATGCCGTGTAATTATGAACTGGCTGGGAGCGAGCTGGCTTGAGGCCCAGGAGGAGGGGGGGCTGATCCTGGGGTCTGGCCAGTGGGAGCTGGGGGTCCTGGGGCTGCGGGACCTGGAGGGGGTGGGCTGGGGTATGGTGGGGTGAGGTGATAGGGGTGCTGAGAGGAAGAAAGGGGAGTGTTGGGAAGGGTCTGGTTGGTAGCCTGTTAGGGAGGGAGGGGGGGGTTGGGGTGCACAGGGAGGGGGGGTGCTGGGGTAGAGGGGCAGGCCGCGTTAATAATGCATTAGAGAGGAAGCGCGGGTGCCATGTGCCATGCTGGGTGCCAGGGGAGGTATAGATGCCCGGCTGCCCCACCGCAGAGGTTCCTGCTGGGCAGGAGATTTCTGGGGAGATGGAGGGGGGCGGGGAAGGGAGGAGGAGAGGAGGGGAAGACCATGGCCGCAGAGGTCTTTGCAGAGAACTTTTTATGATCAATTTATGCACAATTCAAAATTAAAAATCATCTATTTTCCTAATTTTTTTACTAGAGGAGTAAGTTTTATATGTTGAATTTGGTTTAGGCTACATTTTTTTAGTGGGCAAAGAAAAGTTCTCTTTTTTTTCCTCTCTTGTCTGTGATTCTCTCCATCTTATCTGGCTCTAGCGAGCCCAAGGAGCAGCTTTTGAGCATTGATCGTGACACCCGGGGTCAGCAGGTCGTCTTTTACCCATCATCCCTCTGGACACGACAGCTGTGGGTGGAAACATAATAAGCACTCCAAACATTATGCCTCACATCAACCTTTTGACACAAACCATTATGAGCTCACAACGCGCTCTACAGTTACAAATGGACGCAAAAACCTCAAACCGATTCAAACCGCCAGTCTATACCGATGATAATAATAATAATAATTTGCCTCGTTGCCTGAAGTTATCATCATAAGCAACAAAATAGCTTTATTTTCCTCAGAGAGAGAGAGAGAGAGCAGAAAAAAACACAATGTTATGATGCACGGTGCAGTAGGCAGTTTATTTTTTCCTCCACGGATTGAGCGAAGGGTACTTACATGTTGTGCCATACTCTTTCTCCTGAGAATCAGTCTTTTCTCCAAGACGGTAGTCTTGATCGTCTTCAGAAAGGATCCATTTTCATAATGACGCCTCGCTCAGAGTCGGTCATTATGTGATTGAGTGTGATTATTAGCAATGGTCCCCTGATGAATGGTCTGTTTCCATTCACTAATGAGGGAGAGATGAGAGACACAAGCCCCATCTCCCTCTCTCTCTCTCTCTCTCTCTCTCTCTCTCTCTCTCTCTCTCTCTCTCTCTCTCTCTCTCTCTCTCTCTCTCTCTCTCCCAGGTGATAGAAAAGTCTTTATCAGGTCCCTTATGGTGCCCAAAGACATCAGGCGGCAGGCTGAAGCTTTGTCCTCAGCAGCTGTTGTGCACAGTTACAGGCTTCCCAGTGGCAGCAGTCTGCCTTCCAGAAACTTCTCATCCTGGCACTCTGATCTAGTGCTGTCATTTCAACCCCTTGTTGTCCTTCATTGATGTTATCAGTTCTATTAAATCTGATCGCGTATGATAAATCCTCAGCAAATCACAATCTGGCTTTCCCTCCCTCCTTTTAGTAGTAGTAGTTTGTTATGAAGTAGAAGTCGTAAAAGATCGCACAGAAATCGTAGAATTATGTGGGTATGGTTCTGTTTATACTAGCCTACATACACAAACCACTCACAAACTTGACATTGGCTCTAAAATAAAAACAACAACCTTCCCCCCTCATAGGAAAAAAGGCAAATAAACAAATGAAGAGGAAATAATGCCAATTGCTACCATTTGCTGGCCTGGCGCACCTGTGAAAGAATGGCACATTGGCCTGGTGGGTCTGGACTCGGCACGGCTAGTGGGCATGGCTGCCAGGCGGGAAGAGGCCAAGGCTCTGCTGCTCCTCTGCTCTGGTGTGCTCCGTTTGGGGGGGGAGTTCGGGCTGGGTGGGGTGGGGGTCTGGCTGTCTGTGCCACCGGCTCTCGCTCCAAGCCAGGCAGCCTGGCCGCATCTCATTACGGCTGGCTCGGGCTCTCGCCTTTGGGCCGGGTAATTATACCACTTGCCCTTTGAAAACAAGCCCTCCATTGACATCCACTCTCCCGGCGTCTTATCGGAGACCTGGTGATTCAACAGGCGAACGGCTCTGCTCTCTCTTCTCTTCTCTCTCTCTCTCTCTCTCTCTCTCTCTCTCTCTCTCTCTCTCTCTCTCTCTCTGATGCCTTGTCTTCAGAGTCCCCATGAGAGGCTTTCAAGCCCGTCTGATTTTTTTTTTTTCGTTTATTTTTCATTCATTTTAAGCGTGACTCTGATATTTGAGTGCAGTGTGTTAAATCCTGCCGCTCTGGTGCTTACACGATTCCACTCTTTAGACATTTGAAGTGAGAGCCTGGCCGACTACACAGCCGGTGATAATGATGTCCGTGGCTGGCCAAATGTGATTGTATTTGTGTGTGTGTGTGTGTGTGTGTGTGTGTGTTTGTGTGTGTGAAAGAGAGAGAGAGAGAGAGAGGGAGAGGGAGAGAGATGATGTGTGTGTGGGTAACAAACCTACAATCTCTCTTTATTTCTTCATAATTCTCATATCTATTTCACTCTTTCTATCTGCATAGGGATAGAAAGAGCGAGAACATTTTTCTTTGGCCTTTTTTTTTTTTTTAACCTCGTCTAGACCTGCATGAATCTGCAGGTTTGGTGCCATTTTTGTGCCACTGCTATGACCCGAGGTTTCAGATTAGATCTCAGCCATTGTTTGGTTGGCGGCTGTCTGCCCCTCCATCATTAGCCGACCAGGCGATAGCCTCGGCGCACCCTGGGGGGTGCACCATTAAGGTGATATTACGGAGGCTCCGCCAAGGTTTGTTTTTGTGTGAGAGGGGCCCGAGAGTCCCCCGAGGGCCAGGCTAGTGCTCCTGGGGTCCGGTTTGTTTATAACACTCCTCTCACAGTTAGAGGAGGTTGTCACCACAGCCGCACCATTGGGTTTCCAACGCTAATTGGTCTCCTGGAACTTTGCTAATGGTTCCGAGTAGCTGGGGGAATAAATTATTGTGTCATGGGCTATGGCAACAGTCAATCTCGCTCGCACATACACACTCACACTCACACACACACTCACACAAACAAACACACACACACACACACAAATAGCCAAGCAAAAAATAACAGGGTGTTTTTTTTTTTCCACGGTACTTAGAGATCAAACAATGTGATAAATGATTCATAAAGCAGGTTCATTTCGCATTCGATACCCCTACATGTGGATTGTTTGTCAAATGGCAAATGCGATACTCATCAGTGAAGGGGCCAAGGCGGGATGAATATAGGCAGATTATTGGTCTCTTTGCGGTCCATGCCCCGGGATTATAATTGAATCACAGGAACGAAAAACATCTAAATTACCTTTTAAGAAAGCAATCCCCTTCCAAAATGAGGCATTTAATCATCAATTAAACAATATTGTTTCAGTCTCATTTAAAAAACCTTAACCGCATGCATTCAGATTGCTTTCACCAGTTGGCAGGTCGAATGTTAATATAGACAACTCTCTTCATAACCCCGTCATTGTTTGAGATGCAATAAAAGTCACTTAACAACGACCCATTTGTATAAATAAGCTCATTTGTTTGTGTTTGAAGGCAAGCGGGGCATTGCTAGTGACCACCATGCCAATAAGATGGGAGGTTTGGGAGACGGAGAGATGGAGAGAGAGAGAGAGAGAGAGAGAGAGAGAGAGAGAGAGAGAGAGAGAGAGAGAGAGAGAGAGAGAGACCGAGAGAGATAAAGGGAGAGAGAGGGCATATTCTGGGGGAAACCACATACCACCACATGTGGTGCCAGCTGGGGCGAGGGCACGGGCAAGGGCAGGGGTGACGGAATCGGGGGGTAGGGCAGCGGGGACGCAGGGGCGGCACCGGGACATCTCTGGGCACTGTCCAAACTGTCAGCGGCTCAGCGAGTGACCTTGGCTGGACCCCGGCCCAGCTGGAGCGCGGGACGAGCCGGGGTGTGAGGGCAGAGTGTCAGGCAGCCGCCAGCTTGCTCACGACTCGCCACACCTCACGCAGACACACACACACACACACCAACACACACAAACACACACACACACACACACACACACACACACACACATATTGCCATTTCTCATCTTTTTTAAAAAGCAAAACAAACTGGTGAATACTGCTCAACAACAGAACTACAGCCAAACACATACAGTGTATGCTGTATATGCAACCACTCATCATTGTCAGACATTGTAGATGCTCACCTTACTCTTCAGAAAAAGAGCATATCACAAATGCTTGAGGAAAAAAAAAGCAAAAAAGCTAACAAAAACGGAACTTATACATCAAATAACGTTGTTGTAGGCATGTCATTTCGTTGTTCATCAGTTGTACCTGGTTTATTTTCGATGGCTTTAAAGCTTACCTGATATGCTTGTGTGAAGAGGCTCTCCTGAAGAAGAGTATTGACTGTGCTGTGTGTGCCACTTATATTTCAGTCGGTGTTGTGACAAGAAGAGTTGCGGGAACCGAAACGAGACACCGTCCGACCCAGTCATCATCGACAGGTAAGAGCAAACACTCCCCCCGTCTCCATCTTATTTTCTCTTTTAGGAAACTGCCTGAGAGGCGATCACCTGGATGCCACAGGCACCACTGACATGATGTACAGAGGTTAGATGTGTCTGTCTGTCTGTCTGTCTGTCGATCTGTTTGTTGATTTGTCTGCCTGTCTGACTTCAAGATGGGCTTTCCAGGGCATTGGAGCACTAGGCAAATATCAGAGAAGACAAACAGAATGTGCTTTCACGTGATTCAATTTTGGTAAATCTACTCATATGTCTGAAGCCAATTGACTGTCTCTCTCCACATGTTTTGTTTATGAACTGCACTCCTCTTAGCCTCTTTAGAGGAATATTGCTCTGAATCTTGAAAACAATATTTCTGTGTGAGCTGCGTGAAAGCAGCCAAATGCTCAACACAGAGCACTTCATCTGTGCGATCATCACAGATATTTGCACTCCGAGTGATCAGCTCTTGGCCGTAGCTTGAGGAGTGTGAAAGGCGCCCAGATCAATATTATAGCACCAGGGAGCGTTCTAGAAGCAGCCTCGGAATCCATTTACAGCAGGAGCATGGGGTTGGTGCGCGTTTGATTGGGCAGGTCACATGACCCGCGCAGAGAGTAAAAAGCCCATCTGCTACGTTTTTTTTTTTTTTTTTTTTTTTACACAGACGCCACACGTCTGTCTGCTCTTCCACACAGATGTAGAGTTTTTTTTTTTTTTTTTACAAACACTCGATTCCATTCCACTCAGGCATTTTTTTTATT
>JAODXP020000030.1:7630737-7633237 GCA_027497455.2 Sardinella longiceps
TTCCCCCCATCCCACCCTTAAGTCCCCCAACCACCCCCTCTTCCCTGACACCCCCTTATTCACCCCAGTCACTGAGCACTAATGCTCCCTCCCTCATGATCTGACAGCCCAGGGCCTCCCTCTCCTCTCCCCTCCATTTGTGGTTTCCTAGTCAGGTGGCAGGAGGGGCATTTGGGGGGGTGGGTGTGTGTGTGTGGGGGGGCGGTGGTGGTGGGGATGGGTGTGGATGTGGGGGAGTAGGGAGTGTGGAGGGGAAGAATGTATAAGGGACCCAGGAGCACTTTGTCCATTATGTGATGAACCCATCTACACACACACACACACACACACACACACACACACACACACACACACACACACACAGACAGACAGACACACGTCTTGGCCATCTACTGTGGTCGTCAGTCGACCCACACCGCCACACCCCCTCTACTCTCCCTCTAGCCCCATGTTGGGGGCATCAGCTGGGGCTTGTGCTTCCTGAAGAGCTTTCTTCTCCCAGTCCACTCCCAGTCCACTCCCCAGCCCCGTCTAATCACCACCCTCAGGACCATTAGCAGGCCCTCAGAGCTGGAGCTAAATCCTGCAGGACGCAAGACTCCATTTAAAAGCATTCATCTCCTCTTGATATGTGGGGGACTTCTTATCCATTCATGACAGACAAGACAGACAAGTAGGCAGGCAGGCAGGCAAGCAGAAAGAAAGAAAGAAAGAAAGAAAGAAAGAAAGAAAGAAAGAAAGAAAGAACAAACAAAGATAGATAGATAGATAGATAGATAGATAGATAGATAGATAGATATCTCAATATCTAGATAGATTTCTGTCATGATATGATATGAATTATGCACTTTTACTGTATTTATGCCTTGCATGCTCTTTATATACTGTAGGCCTATTTACTTTGCCATGGATCTGTGCCCCTGTCACTGTCACTGCAATGACCAGCCCCTGTCCCCCCAGTTTGGTTGCCAGTCAGTCCCTGTAAATGGTGAGCTGGTGTGGGGGTGAGCTGGTTGGAGCTGGTAGGGGGGGCTGGTGTGGGGCCAGTGTTCTCCTCAGCTCTGTGGCTGTGCTGTGCTGTGCTGTGCTGCTCTGCCCGGCGCTGCTCAGGCGTGACAGGTCAAGTGGCTGGCTGAACGGCTGGATCACTCTGGAGAATTAGAGGTGGAGTCGCTTGTTTGGTCTGACCCCCCCCCTTAAACCCCTTCCACCACCACTACCTACATAACCCACAGACCCCCACAAACACACACACATACGCGCACACACACACACACACACACACACACACACACACACACACACACAAACACAAACACACTCACTGACCAACCTCACTCCATCCCACCACAACCCAACAACCCCCCCCCCCAACCGAAGCGGCACAAACATCTCACATGCTTAGCTGACTCTTCAACTAGACAGGGCTGAGGCTATGGTCCCCCCTTAACACAAATCACCACTGTCCCTTTAGCCAAACACACACACACACACACACACACACACACACACACACACACACACACACACTCAAACATTTGACATCTAAATCCACAGAGAAATGACCCTTGTTAGAAAGTTAGGGCATCTGCAGAAAAGTGGTGACAACAACAGCAACAAAAGGCAACAAACAAACAAACAACAACGGAAAAAAACAACAAAAAAAAAAACAGTATTGTGTGTGGGCCTTATCCCGCGCCTCCTTCCCATCTGAAGGGGTGGAAACATTTGTGGGAAAAATAGGAAAGATCCTCCGCCAGATTTGTTGGTTGCGAAACATCTGTTAGATTTTAATAACAAGCTCAATAACTTATTTAACAGTTCAGTGCTAATGACAAACATCCCATAATATAATAGGAGACACCATTCAGTACAGATGTGATGACGTTCACGCTCTCGCTGCTGGTGAACAAGCAGGTTGATTTACAGACGGCTTAAAGGCTGAGACCAAAGGATTCTCTTTTTTTTTTTTTTTTTTTTTTTTGATTCTGCTTTCAAAATCAACAATAGGATTTATGATTCATTCAACTGAACATGAATATTGACCAATTCTTGGGTGGCGTCCTTAGTTAGCCATGTGGTTAGCACATTTTCGCACCCCCGACAAAAAAAGGCCCCTGAAAAATAAATAAATAAAATAAAAGTGACAATGAAGAGCTTTTCGCACATGCTTTGTGTCTTGTCTTTCAGCTCATGTTTGCAGCGTTCAGGACAGACAAGGAATTGGTGGGAAGAGGGTTAGAGATGCCACTTATGTGTGTGTGTGTGTGTGTGTGTGTGTGTGTGTGTGTGTGTGTGTGTGTGTGTGTGTGTGTGTGTGTGTGTGCACGTTTTAGAGTGAGTGAGTGTGTGTGTGTTTGTACGAGAGAGAGAGAGAGAGAGAGAGAGAGAGAGAGAGAGAGAGAGAGAGAGAGAGAGAGAGAGAAAGTGTGTGTAAGAGAGAAGGTGAAACCTGAGGATGAATTTGAGAGGGTGTGTGTGTGTGTGTGTGTGGGTATGG
>JAODXP020000030.1:7635737-7638237 GCA_027497455.2 Sardinella longiceps
TACCTGTTTGACTGTGTGTGTGTGTGTGCGTGTGTGTGTTTATGTGTGGGTTTTCCATTTTCACAGTAATCTGTTCTATGGAGTGGCAGTGCATATGTATGTGTGTGTGTGTGTGTGTGTGTGTGTGTGTGTGTTTTACACAGTAATCAGTGCTATGGAGTGGCTGGGAGTTGAGTGTGGATGTTAGCCAGTCTCGGCGGGCGTGTGTCTTGGGCAGCTTGAGCCTGAGGTGAGACGTGTTCCTGGCAACAGTAGCAGCAGCACAGGCACCGGAGGCTGGTAGCGCCAGTGTAAGCAGAGAGATGGGTAGAGATTCTGGAGCAGTGGGGGTAAGGGTATCTGTGTGTGTGTGTGTGTGTGTGTGTGTGTGTGTGTGTGTGTGTGTGTGTGTGTGTGTGTCTGTGTGTGTGTGTGTGTGTGTCTGCATGTGTGTCTGCGTGTGTGTATGCGTATCTGTCTGTGTGTTTGTGTGTGTGTGTGTGTGTGTGTGTGTGTGTGTGTGTGTGTGTGTGTGTGTGTGTGTTTGGAGGGGCTGGGGGCAGTGGTGGTGGTGGAGGGGGATGAGACCCTGAAGCCAAGCCTGGGGGCTGGGGAAGAGTGATGTGATCTTGGGGGAAGTGTGCACCGGTCCAGCGTGATAGAAAATCCATTCATTCCACTACGAAAGCACCGCGATGAAAAAACATTATAAAGACAAAACAAAAATCTTCAACATCTTCCAACAACTTTTTTTTGTATCGTTTTCAAATGTTCTCTCTTCTCATTTCTTCCCAGCTCTCTCTCTCTCTCTCTCTCTCTCTCTCTCTCTCTCTCTCTCTCTCTCACACTCACACACACACACACACACACACACACACACTCACAGAAAAGCCCCCAAAAGGTCTGCTAGAAGGAGCGCTCGACAGGCAATGATGCTTCTGTGCTTTACCCACAATGCATTTTGGGGGTGCTGGGGGCATGGGAACGCAGCGGAAGCCTGTGGCACTCGGTCGGGCGGGGCTAGCATGGCAGCGGCGGCTAAACCAACCCCATATCTCTCACCAGGGCCGGTCGCTAATGCCGGGTTATCCCCGTGCCGCTCCCCCTCGGCGAGAGAAAGCCCTATCGATCCTTCCGGTTCTGTTGATCTCGCCTGTTGACATATCGCTGCCTCCTGCGGCTCTCAAAGAGCCGACGCGGGGTGCGATGTAATCTGCTAGTGTAAACATAACACCAAGCACCACCCCCCCTTCCGGCGAAACCCCTCGGGGTGTGGTATGGATACGGGCCGGATGCGGGCCGAGCCCAGAGACAGAGAGAGGGACAGAGACAAAGAGAGAGAGAGAGAGAGAGAGAGAGAGAGAGAGAGAGAGAGAGAGAGAGAGAGAGATTTCATTTTTTATTTACTTTTTATTTACTTTCATTTACTTGATGTATGTCAGCTTTGGCAACACTACTGTTCTGAGTCATGCCAATAAAGCGCATTTGAATTAAGGAGAGAGAGAGAGAGAGAGAGAGAGAGAGAGAGAGAGAGAGAGAGAGAGAGAGAGAGAGAGAGAGAGAGAGAGAGCGAGAGAGACACAGAGAGAAAGAGAGCAAGAGAGAGAGACAGAGAGATGTCTGAAAGGGAAGTGAGCAGAGGCAATGAGAGATGGAGAAAGAGATTAGCTGGTGATGCCGCCATGCTGGTGCTGACCTCCTGCTCTGTGGGAGGCATGGTGGAGATGGGAGAAGGGAGGAGGTGGTATAGCGTCCTCTGTCAGCCTGATCAATTCACTTCAAAACCCTAATCGGTTGAAGTATTACACTGAAACCTGTTAAAGTACCATCACTAGTACAGTACCTGAGGCCCCTACCAATACAATTACAGAGCCCAGTGTAGATTTTCTTTGTCCTGTTATTGACTTTACACATAGAGTAGCCTATATTTAAGGCATCATTTGCTATTACCCATAATTCCTTGTGTTAGAGCACCAATGACAGCCTCCAGTTGTTTTTTTTTTTGGTATGTGTGTGTGTGTGTGTGTGTGTGTGTGTGTGTGTGTGTGTGTGTGTGTGTGTGTGTGTGTGTGTGTGTGTGTGTGCACATGTGTGTGTGTGTGTGTGCGTGTGTGTGTGTGTGTGTGTGTGTGTCTGTGTGTGTGTGTGTGAGTGTGTTTTCACCGGAGGCAGGGTTGGGCAGGTGGACAGCTGAAACTGGGCTCGGCTCCATGTGATCCTCCTCAGAGACCTGCGGAGCTGCATCCTCACACTGACACCTCTGATTGCACTCCTCCTCCTCTCTCTCTCTCTCTCTCTCTCTCTCTCTCTCTCTCTCTCTCTCTCTCTCTCTCTCTCTCTCTCTCTCTCTCTCTCTCTCTCTCTCTCTCTCTCTTTCCTGACCACCTTAATTACCAGAGTGTTTCCCCAATTAAAAAATGCACCAAAAACATCCACCACTTCTCCACCCCCCAGACCCCCACACTGCACCCTAGCCCAGCCCAGCCTTGCCCAGTGCAATGCAGCCTCTCCCTCTCTGACT
>JAODXP020000030.1:7643237-7645737 GCA_027497455.2 Sardinella longiceps
GACAGACAGCAAGGCAGACAGTGCTTGCATAGGGGAATGGGGGGGAAGAGAAAACGCAGCAGCAGGCCCACTAACGGTGCTTTGGAATGCAGAACCTCACATGGTTCTGGATTCTCACCGGAGCGACCTGCTTAAAACCACAAGTAGATAATATAAGGGTGTGTCTGGGGTGTCTCAACCCATCACCCCCCCCTGTCTTCTAGCATTCAAACATAAACACTTAACTGTAATCTTATTACTTATTCATTGAATTGTTTACAGTATCTTTGTTTTTCAATTGACATTCACAGCCTTTCTTGATCACAAGCAGAGTTGTTATTTTCCTCTGTGGCCGTCACACATGTCAGGCTAGAGTTTAGAGTCTTAGTGTGATATGATATCACAGGGCTACTTCACCTTTCCGTTCACTAATTTAGTCCTGTCTACTCTACTCTACTCCACTCATTTCTCTCTCTCTCTCTCTCTCTCTCTCTCTCTCTCTCTCTCTCTCTCTCTCTCTCTCTCTCTCTCTGCTTATACATGAAAAATGATGCTATAGATTTTTCATGGCCCCAGCACCCTTTTATTATTATTTTTCTCTCACCTGAGCAAAGTGATGTGTGCATCCTCTGACATGTCTTAATGGCCAGCCGGGCCAGCCACACTGGGAACTGGGAACTGGGAACTGGGAACTGGGAACTGGGAACTGGGGCTGACCTACAGTATCTACTGTAGAGGTGGTGGTGTGGTAGAGGAACTTATGAATCAGCTAAGGCAGAGACAAGACATGTCAGACAACCAATCATAGAGTAGAGTGCTTAACACTATTAACAAGGTGAAAGAAATGAATTCAATATACTCATACAGTACATGTCCTAAATGTCCACGCTCATGCACACAGGGACACATATACTGTACGTGTATGCCCTCACATGCATTATAGTGACTATTTCACAGGTGTGCTCTATTTAACATTAAAGATGAACGTTGGGTTGGCTGTGACAACCAACTGATGCTGATTTTTTAGTCTGTTGCAATATAAGCACCTTTACATTCACCCTCTGTTAGAAAAGGGGTATCAACACTGCCCCTTGCCATATACACAGTCATGGAGCCTTTTCAACAACAACAACAACAACAACAATAACAACAAAAAGAAAATATTCAGACACAAATGACTAAGTTCATTTTACCAGGGTCATTTCCATTTTTTCTCGCTTTTGTTTGTGGGTGGCCTTAATGGTTATGGGTTCTTTTTACTACCGCAGCGATTACGGTGGAAAAGGAAAAAAAAAAAAAAAAAAAAAAACCTTGCATGCCGTCTCACCGCTATCTTTAAGATAAAAGGTCTTTGGCCGCGCCGTGAGCACGCCCTTTTGGACTGTAAAGGATTGTTTGCAGCCTGCTAATCATGACTGCGGCGTCTGCTCTCCGAGCATTTGGCAGCGCCAACGAGGAGGGCGCGGGCAGGAGCCTGGCGCTGCCCAGGCGTCTTTAGCGGCAGTAAAACCCTCTTAGTGGGTACTGCCATCTGGCCGGGGCCCTCTCGGGGGGGCGCGTAACGTGCCCAAAAACGCGGGGTCGAGATGCTTTACTGCCCATGCCTGCCGTCTGCAGATGGCACCCGGCAAGATCTGCTGGAAGCGGCAAGGTCGGCTCGGCACGGCGCGGCATGGCTCGGCATGCGCGTGTGTGTGTGTGAGTGTGTGTGTGCGGGCGGGCGGGTATGTGGGCATGGAGCAAGGATGGGAAGCACTAAATGGCATGGAATGCATTTGAGGGAGTGCTGGACAGACATGCTTATCAGGGCTGGGGAGTCATTCCTCCATGCTGAGAGAGAGAGAGAGAGAGAGAGAGAGAGAGAGAGAGAGAGAGAGAGAGAGAGAGAGAGAGAGAGAGAGAGAGAGAGAGAGAGAGAGAGAGAGAGAGAGAGGAGAAGAGAAAAAGTGGTGTGTGTGAGAAGGAAAGAGTGAGAGATGGAGTGCCTATGTGTAATGCTATGAACGCTGGTACCTCTATTGTCAAAATACATTTAGACATATTTTTTCTCTGAGAGCTGTGTATCTTTTCACTACATGAATTCTTACTGGTTTTATTTTGCACCACACAATTGTAATGTACTTCTTTTTATATTATACTATCCATTAACACATCACTAATTGAAATATGTAGGCTACTTTTTGTAGTTGAACAGCACAACACATAAGGATGTGTACCAATGGGTTATGTGCTTGCACATGTACACTGGGCTTATATCCACAAAAGTCAGTGAGGGCGTGTGAGTTTCCTTTGTTTGAGTGTGCATTAGCTTGCTTTTGTGTGTTGTTGTTGTTGTTGTGTGTGTGTGTGTGTGTGTGTGTGTGTGTGTGTGTGTGTGTGTGTGTGTGTGTGTGTGTGTGTGTGTGTGCGCGTGTGTAAGTGTTGGTACACACACACGCTCAAGGGCAGGCTCTTGAGGTCTGGTGACGGAGCACCGGTTCAGGGGGACTCTTTCTTTTCTGGAGGGTGGCAGCTGGCAGGA
>JAODXP020000030.1:7650737-7660737 GCA_027497455.2 Sardinella longiceps
CAAATGGCCTCGCCATGAGTCATTAGCAACAATTAGACAAATGAACATTTGCTTTTGCCCCTATTTCTGTTTTCCAAAATCCACATTATTTTATTTTTTTTCACATTGTGTAAACAGGTATGGTGGTATTACATTGAACATCTGTTCTCATGGCCAGATGTTTTTGGTGCGCAGAGTTACTGTACCCCCACATTGCCATTGAATTTTCTCTGCTTGAACCGGTTAAGGCAGAACCTGGTGCAGGATTTTGCGCTGTTTTTTTTTTTTTTTTTGACTGAGCGCACATTGTAGTCTGCACACACTGGTCTCTCAGATGCGCTGAACTTGAGGTCAGTCTGTCTACTTCCCTCCATCGCTGTCTCCCTCTCTCTCTCTCTCTCTCTCTCTCTCTCTCTCTCTCTCCTTGTCTCAGTGGAGCCCTGTGGTCTAATCTTATGCTGTAACAACACACTTAACCAGGAAATGATAAGTGTACATGAGCTATCTTTCTCTGACTCTCTGTGATCTTGGCTTTCACGTCCAATCCTCCCTCCCCCATTCCTCCAAACACACACACACACACACACACACACACACACACACACACACACACACACACACACATCTCTGGGTGACGTGTTGAGTTTATAGAAAAGTGTCTCTGGTGCTTGCTCACATGGCCCGTGTAAGTGAGGACGTGGGGAAGGGGGTGACGGAGTCAAAGGGTGGAGGAAGTGGCCTGAGGTTCCCTGGGGAAAGTTTGGGGCGGCCCTCCTCCACGGCCCACTTCAGACAGACGGACAGTACAGCGCAGCACAGCGCAGCGCTCGCTGCCTTGCCTTGCCTTGCCTTGCCTGCTGCTCTCCACACAGGAAAAGGACGCTGCTGCTGCTGCCTGAAGGGCCCCTCGGCTCCTGCATGATTCAACAGCACCGATCCTCCCGGGCTTGCAATGCCGACCGGCTGGCCGGCAGGAAGCGCAATGCTGACCTCTGACCCGGAGGCTAGGGAGTTTTGAAAACCTCTCTGCACGCACCACCCCTCCATCACCATCACCACCACCTCCTCCTCCTCCACCTCCTCCTCCTCTCACATCAACACAACATCATTTCTTCTTTTCTCCGTCTTTTCTCTCCTCATTCCTCTTCTTCCTGGACGAGTGGAGAGAGAAATGCACAGCTTGACAAGGGCGCTCACTAGAAATTTTGGGCCTTATGACAGAAAATAATTTTGGGCCTCCCAAACATTGATTTTAATATTCAAAATTTCTCTGGCCCCAGGCCCTTAGAATCATCCTAACTCCACCCCCCTCCCAATGTGAGGTTATATGCAGGTGATGGTTGCCTATTATGTCAGTAGAGGTGCGATTAGTGGTGAGATCCAGCCTAAATCCAGACTTGGCATGTGTGAGTCACCTGGAACACAGGAGGAATGGAGGCATGTACTTTCTTAGTGGAAGTAATTAAAAGCTTGAAAACTTCAGGGAAGGACCACATTTTAGCAATAGGCCTACATTTATTGCAAATCTGAGAAAATATGACGTACAAAGTCGCTCAGTCCATGAATAATTAAAAAGGTCTGTGTTGCTATCTTAAGTCAAAAGAAAAATAAATACTGTGGTTTAATTAAAAAGTGAAAAAAGTGTAACTTTAATTTCACAGTGCTTATTTTCTGCTAAACTTTCTAATCTGTTTTGACCACAAAATAACACATTTAATAAACAAAAAGACTCAGTTGGGTCAGACTATTAGAAACAACAATAAATATAAATTACGTATGATGTAATCAAAAGCAACACATAAGTCGATAGGGAGCTTTTCAAGGACCAAAACAATATGCAAGCAGTAATTGAGAGAGAGAGTAAAAAAAAAAAAATACACCTGGCAGAGATTTTGCTCGATTGGGCACCGCACTCGAAGCTTGGCACGCTCGGAGTGTTTTCTTTGAGAAGTGAAGTTGGTTTACTGTACTGTACAGGAGGCTTGTTTTCCTGGCACACTGGGCCTCAGGTGGACGGACTACACAGGCAAAATAAGAGTCCATCTGGACCACGGAGCCTGGTGCTTCCAATCACCTGCGTATAGCGTATAGCATAGGGGAAGAAATAAAGAGTTTTTACGTGTCTCATATTACTTATGTGTCTCTTGATGATTGAGCACTGAATGGAGTGAATGAAAAAAGGGAGAGAGAGAGAGAGAGAGAGAGAGAGAGAGAGAGAGAGAGAGAGAGAGAGAGATTGAGAGAGAGAGAGAGAGAGAGAGAGAGAGAGAGAGAGAGAATATGTACTGCACATGTTTTGGTGTAAATGGAAAAACAGGCGTTCCAGACAGCAAAGTCATTTGTGACAACTGGCTCGAAAAAGCTGTCCTTTTTTTTTTTTTCTTTCCTCTCGTGAAGACGCGACTCATCGAAATGCGTAATTATACCACATTAACACTGATTACCACAGTCACTCCACGTCCAGCACACATCCCCCTTGCAAGGAAGTGATCAGCTGTGACAACATAATGACTGCTGGTCACCACAGCCAAACCTCGCCATTTTTCTCTCCCTCCCTCCCTCCTTCCCTCCCTTCTTCTCTCACTCTCTCCCTCCCTCCCTCTCTCATTCCTCTTCACTTCATAATCATCATGACATGTTTTATTGACCGCAATAAGGCGTCATATTTCCAGCACTAATTCGGCACTAATCTTACAAGAGGAAATAACACTCATTAGGCATACGACGTGCCATAGAGAGAGAGATAGAGAGAGGGAGACAGAGAAAAAGAAAAACGATAGAGCCCTTTAAATCACCAGGTCGTGGCAGACACCCACACGAGTGCCTCGCAGCAGATAGATGTTGCGTAAATACAGATAGAGGGAACTTAATGAGTTGAGGCGTTTATGAGCAATATGTGTGTGTCGGCTTTATTGGTTGTTAGCTTGACTGGAATGACAGATTGGATTAACACCGCGTGTGGAAACCGAAGCGTGGCGAGTGTAGGTGGGATTGGGTGGTTGGGCGGTATAAGATGCCGTTTGTTCTGTTCGGTTGTTTGTCTTTTTCTTCGGTCTTTGAACGGCAGCTTTTTATGAATTATAGGGTGTGAACAGTAAACAAACACCTTGTATTGGAAGAGATGTTAATGTGGTGAAAGAAAGGGAAGGAGGAGGAGGAGGAGGAGGAGGAGGAGGAGGAGGAGGAGAGAGAATGTCGCTGCTGTGGATTTTTTGGGGTCCAGCTCTGGCGTCACTTCAGTGGAATCTATGGCAATCCAGATTACCCATCTGTCCAAAGAGAGTGAGAGAGAAAGTGAGAGGGAGGGACATGGAATGAGAGAGAGAGAGAGAGAGAGAGAGAGAGAGAGAGAGAGAGAGAGAGAGAGAGAGAGAGAGAGAGAGAGAAATGTGTCCTTGGACAAGCCCCCAGGCGGGGGCATGGGCCACGTACCGTTCCAGCTCTTTTATTTATTTATTTATTTCAAATTTATTTATTTATTTATTTATTTGCCTTTTTCTCCTCCTCCCTTTCCTCTCTGCCTGGCCAGAAGACCCAGCCTAGCAAGCAAAGCAAAGCACAGGGGATGCCAACTCGCACTTTCCCAGAGCTGGACACAACTGAGGAGACTGCCATCGGGCAGAACGACGCCCCGTGGGCTTGCTGGCACCTCCGCAGCCCTCTGATAGAGGTGTTAGAGATGGCGCCATCTCCACGGCGCGGCCCTTACCTCATCCCTGCACAAACGATAACACAGGGAGCGCTCGTTGTTTTTTTCGGCACATCTTAAACCCCGCCACCCGTCCACATGGATAGGTATCTGTCAGATTTGAATTTGATAGAGGAACCCTGGGTAGTGTTCAACAGCTCTGTAACATATAGATCAGCATCCATGTTAAAGTTGTTGAAGAGTATAACCTGTATATCCTAGACTAGGTAGTGTCCTAGCTAGGATCCTTAGGAGTAAGTCCACATCAACCCTCATTGGCAGGCCTGTTCTTGATTGTTTTACAATCTGGCGAGCTTGAAAGAAGAAGGGAGGAAAGAAGAAGGGAGGGAGTAGTGCTGGGTGACAGAAGAGAGCGGCTTGGCTAATAAAAGCTGTCCTGGTTGGAGCGAGAGAAATGGGAGGAAGGCAAAGTGAGATGAGGCAGAGGAGGAGGAGGAAGAGGAAGAGGAGGAGGAGAAGGAGGGGGTTGAGATCTCAGTTCATTAGAAGAGGATGCCAGTCAATGAGAAAGAGGGGAGCCTGTCATCAGTCTCAGCACCTCCAGATGCAGCTTCGTCACAGGCATTAATTAAGCTTTACCTTTACCTTTAGCACCCACACACACACACACACACACACACACACACACACACACACACACACACACAGAGGGAGAGAGAGAAAGATATAAGCAGGTACACACATACACACCTTTGAGATCCTGTGTTGTGTTAACACCTTGCAAGCAGTGGTGAAAAGTCTAGGAGAAACCTGTCAGGCAGCTGCAAAGTGTTTAAAAGGACGGTGGGAGGGGGTGGGCGGGGAATGGTGGACGGTGAGGAAGCAGCATTAACGCATTGCTAAGATTGGCCTGGTTTGCTATCTTAGACTGGCCTCCATTACGTACCAAAGCTTTGATTTTTATTTCATTTAGACAAAAAAAAACAAAAAAAACATGGTTCTGTTTTTTCCCATTTGTGCCAAAAACACTTAAGTTCCCTCAATGCTTTCTTTATTTTACACGCTTAAAATCCTTTGAGCTTGTGTGTTTTTGTATTTATATGGGTGTTCAAGTGAGATCTCTTTTTGTAAAGGAAGTGAGATTTGTTCGCAGACCTGTCGGGAGGCATATTGTTATTCACTGTAAAAGCAATTTCTCTCTGTTTCTCTCCTTTCTCACCCCTGATAATTCAGTGTCGAGTTCAAACAGCATAGAGTAATTTTGTACAAATTATGTTCACTTCTCCCCCTCAAAAAAGAGAAAAAAAAAATCCCAGCACATTGTTCTTTTCGCTTCTCCACTTGACACCCTGGAACGAGGCTGCGATCCTTTCATCTCCTTTTGAAGCGAGCGAGCTTCCCCCTTCTCGTGTCGAATGTGGCCTGGGACGTGGTGGAACGCCTCGCCTCGAACTGAGATCCATTTACCCAGTCTGCTTGGTTTTAAAGTAATCCCAATAAAACTCCTTACAAATTTGATCACAGCAGTGTTCCACACCTCTTCGTTTTGTTAGCCTTTGTAGTTCCATCGCTTCTCCACACCTCCCACCCCCCCTCCCATTCTCGTTCTTACCCAGCTATGAGGTCCTGATGTGGGTTCTCCAGATCTACACCTGGGACTTCCCAACAGACAGGGAAAAAAAGTAAATAGAGTCCCATTGCATGACAGCAGTAGTGAATAGTTTTGCTCAGCTACTACATCATGAGCCATAGAACCTCAGTAGGTCTCATAATTGAGCTAACTACACTTCCGCAAAAAAACTAATCCCAGCGCTTGTAGAGAGTCATTGGATGGGCTTAGCCAAGGAACATTGGTCACTTGAATCTGCTTGTTTGTTGTTCTGATTGGTCGTCGCTGTATCCTATTGCGGGCAGAGGCAGTTTGTAAGACAACGCTGATTCGACCACTAGGATTAAGCTGTGGTCTACTGTATGGTCAGACTATACATTTTGACTTGTCAGGCTAATTGCATGAAGCACTTGGATGCAATTGTGCTCAGCGACAGCGCTGGTTGAGCAGTAAGACTGCATGACGTTGCCCAGCCCCCTTGTTGTTGTGCGTTGATTTGATTTTTGTTTGTTGTTCGAGGTCGGGCTGCCTTGTTAGCCCCCGGTTGCCATGTTTGGGAAGCCTGTGCTTTTCTTCACACTCTCTGCACACACACACACACACACACACACACACACACACACACACACACACACACACACACACACACACACACACACACACACACACACACACACACACACACACACACAAAATGCTGACAGTGCAGCACTACGTGACTTCACACTGTTCTGGAGGAAATCAGTGGCAGTGGAACAAAAGGAGAATGAAAAAAAACCACAACCAAACCAAACCAAACCAAACAAAAACAACAAAAAACAAAACACAAACAAACCCCCCAAACAAGACGGGTGACGGGGGCGGGCGAGGGGTGGATGGATGGACGTCGGAGACTTCCTGTGTCCCTGTCGCGTACACGAACCCTTGAGCTTGTTTACCGGCGGGCGGCGCCGTCTCTGCTACGCGTAATCAAAGCCAAGGCCAGGGAGAAGAGGGGGGAAAACAAAGATTGACACCGACCATACCGCTCTTGACAAGCCGCCTCGTCGCGTTTGTTCAGCGAAATTAAACACTCTGGACTCCTCTCACCTGCTCCGCCAAGCAGCCGCGCATATGGCCCGCGAGTTAAAAATAAAGACAATGCGCATACATTACCATATATAATGCACAACGACCCCCATTTAATATGCAAATTCCCTGAAATATTACTGAACACCTTCTGTTCAGAGCGAATACATTTGAATTTGCAATTAGAATTATCCTGTATAATTAATGAAAAGCGTCAATTTTTGGCTGCTTACTAATTTGATTAAACATGTTGATGAGGCATTTAGAGGCCTCGCCGCATGGAACGCGAAGACCGGACCGCGAGACAGGAGAGTCGGGTCGTCGGGGGGAGTGTGTGTGTATGTGTGTGTGTGTGTGTGTGTGGGGGGGGGGGGGGTTGCTTCAGTGTTCTGTCCAGTTCCCTGGTGACCTTCCTGACCTGGATTGCAGGCCCAGATGCAATGTGTGTGTGTGTCTGTGTGTCTGTATGTGTATGTGTGCGTGTGTCTGTGTGTCTGTCTGTATGTGTGCGTGTGTGTTTGTATGTGTGTGCGTATGTGTTTGTGTGTGTGTGTGTTTAGAGGTGCAAGGTGATGATCTTGCCTCAGCTGTTACTGGTGGTTGAGAGGTAGGCGTTTAGGTGTGTGTTTGGGGGTGGGGGTGGCAGGGGGGTTACAAAGACCCCAATTAGCATGACTGAAAGTGACCACACCATGTGTTTCAGAAGGCATGGCAACAAATTGCCTGAATTGCATCGTGCCGTCTCTTACAAATCAGTGCAGATTTGTGTGCACATACTTTCTCATTTGTTTCTCTCTCTCTCTCTCTCTCTCTCTCTCTCTCTCTCTCTCTCTGTGTGTGTTTGTTTCCTCGATGACTGCTGTCTGAGAGATGGCCTTTAAAACCATAATGCTGTCAGTGTTGGAAACAGGTGGTTCTTTTCCTATCTAGCCAATCTGACCCCCCACTTCAGGCCTCAGCCTCGTCATCGTATCTCCTCATTGACCTCATCCTGGACACTCATTTAGATCTAATTAACTCCAAAAGGATTCCTCCTCCTCCAGTCTGGCTCACCAATACACCATAACTCATCAGCCTAAGGCTTCGCTCATTGATCACAGCCGTCAATACTGAATACGCTAAAAAAGGGGGTCAAGGAGCAAGCAGAACACATTACAGGCTTTGCAACTAAACACACACACACACACACACACACACACACACACACACACACACACACACACACACACACACACACACACACACACCTTTCATTCTCATGCTCATGTTCAGGTTTGGTTTGATAATGTAGAAAAAGTGGAGTTTGAACTTGAAGATGGTGTCTTGTATCTGGTGCAAACATGTATGCTGGATTCATTCTTTAATATCTCAGTACTTTTTTTTTATAACTGAATGTTTTTTTATGGTCTCTCTCAATCAGATGGTCTGTATTCTGTAGTCTTTTTTAAAAAGATGACATCAATGAATGTTGTTAATGAAAATATAATTACACATAATTACACAGATTACATAATTTCACAGATTATACAGACTAGATTACAGAGTCTAGTACTACACTAAATTATCATTGATGAATAATTTAGTCTAGCACAAGGGTTATTCTGTGTATTCTGTGAAACCGGCCCATATAACTGTATAACCAGTGGACAAAATAAGCATGGAGTCTTGAGAGTTGTAGCAGTGTCAGTGTCGTGACGGTGGACTTGGGAACTGGACGCTCGTGTCGTGTGACCTGCGTTTCGTGTCTGGCAGAGAGGGGTTACTGCAGGGGGCAAAGCCATGCCTAGGACCCCAGGCTCTGCAATCCTAATGGCATTACCAGCTGAGGCCACAGCAAGGCCCACTGGGAGAGACCGAGCCACGAAATCCTCTTCCACTGTTTGTTTGTTTGGATGTTTTTTATTATTTGTTTTTATTTATTTATTATTTATTTTGGGAGGGTTGGGTTGGGTGATGACTTTCATCTGTTTTTCGGTTGAGATTTGCCCTTCCAACCACATCGGAATCTGCATCTCATCGCCACTGCACGGCACGGCACGGCAGTCCAAATCCGATCAGTGTGTTAAATGGACTGTGATTGGTCTAAGCTCCATTCCCAGGGTGCTGGTGGTGGTGGTGCTGCTGGTGCTGCTGGTGCTGCAGAGCCGCAGTGCTGTAGTTCTCTGACCTCAGCCTCAGACCTCAACCCTCTGCTCTGGCCTCCCCATATGCTTTATATCTAACATTGTAGCTGCTGATCCCAGCTCCGGCCCAATGCTGTTTCAGATCCGGGCCAGATCGGGGCCACATCCGGCAAAAGACACAGACAGCAGTGAGTGTGTGGTCTGTCTGTCTGTCTGTCTGTCTGTGTCCTGCTGGTGTGTGAGGGAGCTGAGGAGTGGGGGTGAGGAGAGAGGGTCGGAGCACGCCCTACAGCTGATGCTGACATCATCCCTTTGTCGTCAAAGGATTCTGGCAAACGCTGTGTGTGTGTGTGTGCGACTGTTAGTGTGTGTGTGTGTGTCGCGTTGTTTTGTGTGTACAGGGTAAAGGAACATATGTGCATATGATCGTGTGAGGGGTGTGTGGAGGCATTGTGTGTGTGTGTGTGTGTGTGTGTGTAGGGGCCTGAAAGCATTTGCCAACATCATGGAATGACCTACGTGAGAGAGTATGTGAATTTTGTATGTGAGCATGTCAAGGATGTGTATTTCTGTGAGGTTCTGTGTGTGTGCATTTGGATCAATGGCTTAATGGCTACATACGTGGGACAAAAAGAATGTGCCTGTGTGTGTGTGTGTGTGTGTGTGTGTGTGTGTGTGTGTGTGTGTGTGTGTGTGTGAGAGAGAGTGTCTGCCTTTGGTCCTGATCCAGCATTTGCACCTGCACCACTCTCTTAGGGCCTCTTCTCTCTTCCCTCTCTCTCTCTCTCTCTCCCCATCTCTCCCTTTCCTCCTCTCCCTCCCCTCATCCCTCACCAACCCCCCCCCCTTTCTCTCTCTCTACCTCTCTTTCCATCTCTCTTTTTCTCTCTCTTTCTCCCTCATGGCACAGAGCCATGCTGGAATATCTGCTGCTTTTGTAACTGCTCCCTATCAATTACACTTCTCAGCTCTTATGAATATGCATAGTATTTGTAATAAAGTGACTGTCCTAACCTGGGCTTTGTCGAGGGGGGACTGGCTCTCGCGCCCTGCCTGATTGAAGGCCTGTTTGATTAATTTCACCCAAACCAGCAAGATGGTGAGTTCAGCCTTCAACTCCCCGTGCGACTGGGAGCCGCCTGACAACCAAAACCAATGTATATTAACCTTCCAAATGTACAAATAGACGCCAGAGTAATTGATTTTCATGAAAAAGAAAGCCCTCGGAAATCTCCCATGACTGACTGAGGTTTTTTTTTTTTTTCAAATGTCGTTGTGCATTGAGAGTGAGGTACAGATGTGCACAGAAATTCACAAAATTAAAAAATTGTTTAAATATGCATTAGGTGTAGGCACTTCTGTCCTTTCTAAAAAAAAAAAAAACATGTTGAAACTGATTTTATTTGGTCTGTAGTATTTCCCACCAGTTCATTAATAAACAAAAAAAAGTAAACAAACAGAAAGAAGATAGAGTTTATACAGATCTGAAGGATGCCAAGGCAATCCTTTCATAGATTTACCCAGCATTACCTGGCAGATGAGACTTTAGATAACCTTGAACGTTGCCTACAG
>JAODXP020000030.1:7665737-7668237 GCA_027497455.2 Sardinella longiceps
CGTCTTTTCATGCACCATTGGGTAGCACTCATGTGAAATCACAGTCATCTTGCCCATCAATATTTTATGCACAGACATAAGGAATCCGTATGTTGTAGAATATGCTCTAATCTATGCATAATTTGAGGACGTAGGATTTACATTCTTTGCCTTTTAGTACAAGGTATAACCGTAATTTCAGTATCCTGCTCTGCCTAAGACTTAGATACAATGTTCAGTGCAATTGTTCATTTACCATCTGCCTAGCTCATCTCCAACGCAAACACAAGCAGGAATGTTGACATGATTACATTGTAAAAGAAAATCACTTTGCACCAATTTAGGATAACGTATAGCCCTGCTGTGTCCGTAGCGGGATTGTGGCAGTGTTTGTGATGTGATAGATGCAAGCGTTCAGAGGCCAAAGGGCCGTGTTGTTTTGATGTGCTCGCTGTGATACGGTCCTGCGCTCAGGAAATGGATGAGTTGCTCTGCAGCTTGCTGTAATTTCTGATCCATTCCCGGCCCATGAGGTCAGCGCCAGTCACATATTTTATTTTCTCTCGTTAGTGCATTATGTCATGGAGTGATTGCGATTGGAGAGACAAATATGTTCTCTCGCCATGGCAACCAGGGGTCAAAATACAGAAAAGGTTGGGGGTTGGGGTAGTGTGTGTGTGTGTGTGTGTGTGTGTGTGTGTGTGTGTGTGTGTGTGTGTGTGGGGAGGGGGGGGGGGGGGTATAGGATTGCAAATGTGTGTGTGTGTGTGTGTGTGTGTGTGTGTGTGTGTGTGTGTGTGTAAGTGGCAGTAAATGAGTGAGTCAAAGAGAGAGAGCGAGAGAGAGGGAGAGAGACTTGAGAGAGAGAGAGGGAGAGAGAGTCTTGGTAGATTCTAAAAGCAAATAAATACAGAGTCTATTTGTTGAATGAATTTATAATGTGTGTGTGTGTAAATATTTGTGTGTGTGTGTTCCTCTGCCTGCGTATTTTCATTTGCATACACACACACACACACACACACACACACACACACACACACACACACACACACACACACACAGGAGGGCTCAGTGTAGATGAAGATGGTACGCTGGGAGGCTGCTTCACTGGGCCAGGCTACTACCAACCCCTCTTCTCTTCTCTTCTCTTCTCTTCTCTTCTCTTCTCTTCTCTTCTCTTCTCTTCTCTCCTCTCCCACTCCTTTTCTTTCCTCTCCTGTGTTCTTCCCTCCTTTCTTCTCCTCTCCCTACCTCTCCTCTCTTTTCTCCATTCCCACTCCTCCTCTCATCTCCATATCTCAAAGCAGCTGTTGTAGAGAGAGGGGGGAAAAAAACAGCCATGCAGGCGATGCAATGCAATGTGATGCGCTGCTCAGACGCAGGCTAAGATTCAGACGGGCCGGCCGCTCTTTTCTGCTCTCCATGCCAGCACTCCCACCAGCACATTTCAACAGAATGGATTTTCAATAGACTGACCCTGGGAGCAAGGAGCCGCAGCAAACAGAAAAATGGTCTTATCCCAAGTTGCTCTGTGAAAGAGATCCCTATGAATGCTCCTTTTGGCAAATGCTTTGCAAGATTTTATTTATTTTTCGTGCAGGGGAAAGGTAGATGTTTGGGAGGGGGGAAAAAGAGAAAAGAAAAAAACTGTTGACAGGTTTTGACAGTATAATGGAGGATTTAATTCTGTGACTTTTTTTTTTTTTTTTCCATTTTCACCTTATTACTGAGTATTCACAGCTCAACCTGATCTCACCTGTTTGAGTGCCAAATCGTGTCTTCAACAACCGAATGTTCCAGCTTTCAAAACACTTTTCCTCATTTTTTTCAGAGTGGAAATCTTATTCATATATAAATATGCAGGGATGCAAAAGATGGATTCGCCAAGGGAAAGGGTGAATGTCGTGTATGTGGCCTGTGCTTTTAGACGTAACAAATGAATTGTGCAACACACTCTTTAGCTGTGCAAACTGTTTTTGTGTTTCCCAGCAAAGTTTTGGGAATAAGGGACCAAGTCTATGAGGTGGCGCAAAAAACAATAGACAGAACAGAGAGAAAGAGAGAAAGAGAGAGAGAGAGAGAGAGAGAGAGAGAGAGAGAGAGAGAGAGAGAGATCCGTTCCAAGGACTGTTTTAGTGCCTCATCAAATATTTAGTTTGATTGTACATGGTCCTGTAATTGCCATCTTGGCTAGTGAATTATTGATAGCATGTAGCAGAGCCGAGCAAGGCCTAGTCTTAGACCGAAAGACACACACACACACACACACACACACACACACACACACACACACACACACACACACACACACACACACTCACTCAGACAAACACACTCTCACACACACACACTTATTCACAAACATATACATTCACACACAAACATCTTAGAGTCTATAGCACCTAACTCCTGGTGAGCCATATGTCCACGTAGCCTAACGGCTTTGTAGTTAATTGGAAAGCAGGTGGAGGTAACCTCTAATTAGGAAAAAAATGAAGCTTGGCTTGGGCTTTGTTTACTT
>JAODXP020000030.1:7673237-7685737 GCA_027497455.2 Sardinella longiceps
GTGATAATGTGGCAATTAAAAAGAAAACGCTCCATCAAAACAGGAGGGGGGTGGAAGAGGTGTGTGTGTGTGTGTCTGTGTGTGTGTGTGTGTGTGTGGTGGGCTTATGGCGCGGGAGATGGATGCACAGAGATTACCAGCCAGTAGGGAAATGCATTAAGGCCGCAATCCATTCTTACTGTATGCCTTAAAGTCTACCTCCAGCCACGCTGTCTTATTACCACCCGTCCTCATCGATATCCTTTCCCAATCAATAACACTCCGCTGGAGTGAAAATACGTGTAAATCAACACCAGAAGCCTCTGCTCAACCCCCCCCCCCCACACACACACACACACGCACACACAACCTACTCTACACTCTGATAAAGAATGAAAAATCAAAACCTGTGTCTAATTACGCACCATATATCTGAATGCCTCGCCTCTTCATGGCCACAGGATCATGGGAGAAATTTATGGACAGAATCTGTCACTGAGAGCTTGTTTAGGGAAGTGAAGCGTGGAAGAGTGTGAATATTTCTTCCGGGTTTTTACTGTCATGATGAGCTACATGTTTTATGTGACAGCTAACGAGTGACTTAATGTAAGTTTTGATTTGCTTATCAAAATGATGCTGATCTGGAGTGTTTTTTTTCTCTCTCTCTGTTTGTTTGTGTCCTTTTCAGATTCTTCCTGAAGTTCTTCCTCAAGTGTAACCAGAACTGTTTGAAAAATGCAGGCAATCCCCGAGACATGAGGCGATTTCAGGTAATGTCTGACAACTTATGTTGGTACTTTTGTACTGTATAAACACCCGACTTATCTTAACTTCATTTATTGAGACTTGAGCTGTAAATCTCTGTGGTTTCTTCGTGCAGGTGGTGGTCTCCACTACAGTCAATGTGGACGGTCACGTGCTGGCTGTCTCAGACAACATGTTTGTGCACAACAACTCCAAACACGGCAGAAGGGCCCGGCGCCTGGACCCATCCGAAGGTAAATCGCTTAATGACTGAGAAAGAAAAGCAGGAGCCGAGAAGGACGGCATCTCTTCTGCTGCTTCCATCTATCTACAGACAGAGAAGCAGGCAGACAGACAGACACACAGATAGACAGACAGGCAGGCAAACAGACAGACACACAGATAGACAGGCAGACAGGCAGGAAGGGAGTCTAGCAGGAAGGCAGTCAAGCCTCCTTGTATAAAAAACAAGTCAATATGTTCCGGGACTGTAAGAAAAAATAAAAGTTTTTTAAAAGTAGGATGTAGTGAGAGGGGAGGAGGGGATTTATACAAGAAGTGAGGCTCTCCAACGTTCCGGCAGATTTTGCCTTGCATTATGGGATATGGCCCGAGCATATGGTTGGTGATGGGGGCCACACGATAGGGACTTTCCTTCCTCTTCTTCTTCCTTTTTTTTCTGAGAGATGAAACGAGAAACTTGTGTCACCTGCACGCACGAGCACGAGCGTCTGCGGGTTAGACGCCTGATGGCCTGCTTTTGATGTGTCTGATGAAAGTTGACGCCGGGGTGCCGTGGAAACCTAATCAGGGTTCTGTGGCGGGAAACGATCATCACATCACATCACATCGTATCACAAGGTGTGATGTATGTTTCCCAGTCTCTCTGTGGAGCCCCTAAATCACAGCAGCCTGGCTTTGTGTCGAGTTGAGAAACTCATCGCTCTAGCAACAGATATGACAATGACACCGCTGATGCTCTCCATAGACGTAAATGTGAAGATGATAGGTGGAGGAGAGCATTATGGGAAAAAAACATCCCATAATGTTTCCTTTTTCAAACACTTGCAGTGGTGTCTCAGTAGGGAGGAGACAGCTGGTGCCCCTTCTTGTTTTACGCTCTCTTAGTGACATTGGGGACATTATGGGATGCCCCTGATACTGTTGTTTTATTTAGTCACACAGGTGTTACTGGAGTAGTTTCCCCTCCATGGTGAAAACATTTACTTTTGTGACCAGGAAAGTAATTTAGAAGCAGCATACCTTAGCCCAGAGAGAGTTAGGGAAATAAATAAATAAAAACAAAAAAATAGACACAATAACAAACAAACGAAAAGTTTGTGACGAGAAGAGCTTGTGAGGAAAATGCTAGTCTGTATGTGCCAGTAAGTGGCCCTTGTGGCTTGCAGCTGGTTCTATGGGGTTGGGCCAGTTAGTACTGGGTGGCGCTTGCTGGAGCTCCTCTCGTCTCCTCTCTTCTCCTCCTGTCTCCTCTTGTCTCCTCCCGACTCCTCTCCTCTCTTCTCTTCTCTTCTCTTCTCTTCTCTTCTCTTCTCTTCTCTTCTCTTCTCCTCTCTTCTCTTCTCCTCTCTTTTCTTCTCTTCTTCTCTCCTCTCCTCTCCTCTGCTGGCGACGACTGCTGGATCTGCCAGGCTGCGACGAATCAATTCCCCCGCCACGCGCGTTGGAGACGGAGGGGGGGTCAGACGGCCTCCAGTCTGCCTCCAGTCTCGCCAGTCAGAGACAGCACTGTTTACGATAAAACACAAAAGCATTGAGTGGTATTGATTCACAGACGATGGGAGACAGAGAGAGAGAAAGAGAGAGAGAGGGGAGATAGAGAGAGAGAGAGAGTATAAAAGTTTATAATTTTCATCTTTGTTTTTTTTTTTTCTTCTTCTTTGTCTCCACTCATTTACGGTCACTGGTTCTCATCTCCCATTTATTACTTTATCGCTGAAAGAAGAGTCTAGAAAGAAAGAAAAAAAGAAGAAGAAGAAGAATATCTGAAATGCCTATGCTGCCTTCATTCTTGGACTGAAGTAGAAAGTGGATACTTTGCATTTACAGTCATTGATGTATATCTTTATGCATATCTTTTTATTGCTGGAAAAGAAAGAAAGCTTACTGTAATATCTGCTCAGAACTCACTCGCTTACTGAGTCCATTCTGTACTCAGTCTTGTGAATTCTAACTCACTGTGGAGCACTTGCCTGGAAAGTGGACTTATATTTTTCAAATCCATAAAACCAATAAAAAAATGTCAGGTATTTGTATGATGTGAATGATTATAAGACATTTGAGGATTTTTTATATTCAAGGTTACATGGAAAAATATGTGCAGTAGTGCAAAGTATTAACATAGTTCTACGTTTTCACATTTGCTCTTACCCATCTATAATCAAGAATTGCCCAATGAATTTGTACTGTCTCTGGTATTAAGATTAAGATTAAGATTAAGATTAAGATTAACGTATCTGAGTACCGTAGGCGTGCATTGTGACCCCTATCCTGATGCTTTGTTTCCCGAAGCAGCCACGCCCTGCATTAAGGCCATCAGTCCTAGCGAGGGCTGGACTACTGGTGGAGCCACAGTCATCCTCATCGGTGATAACTTCTTTGACGGCCTGCAGGTGGTCTTTGGCACCATGCTGGTTTGGAGCGAGGTGAGTCCCCACAATGGAGGAAGTGTGAGAACACACACACACACACACACGCTCACACACTACACCAATACATACACCACTCACCAAAATACACACAGACACACAGTGCACACACATGCTCACACAAGGACACACAATACACACACACACACACACTCACACCTGTCACTGTATATGCTACACACATCTGACATGTACAAATTGTTTTTTGTTTGTTTTTTTCTCAAGTTATTTCCAGGTGTGAAAGCATGTGATCACTGAGAAACAGTCTTGCAGGTGTAAGACCTGAAGCCATGTTGGAATCGACTGAAAATGGGCTCAGATAACAACTCGTGTGATAGAGATTTTGCACAGAGACATTAAAATTTCAGTATATGTGGAGAATTTCCATTTCCTCTGAATTAAATATAAGAGGATCCATAAGAATAAGTTAATACTGTCAAGTTGATTTAAACGGCATAGCAGCAAAGACATTGTTAAACTGTTGTGAGGTCTCTTTAAATGGAGACTTTCTCAATGTTGCTGTGTTGAGCACTGGATGGTAAACGAAAGTGTGTTTTTGTGTGTGTGTGTGTGTGTGTGTGTGTGTGTGTGTGTGTGTGTGTGTGTGTGTGTGTGTGTGTGTGTGTGTTTTGTAGCTCATCACACCCCACGCCATCCGGGTCCAGACTCCTCCAAGACACATTCCCGGCGTGGTGGAGGTCACTCTTTCCTACAAGTCCAAGCAGTTCTGCAAAGGAGCTCCTGGACGCTTCGTCTACACTGGTACGCAAACCTCTTGTCCTCTATGCAACAACTGTCTGTGTGTGTGTGTGTGTGTGTGTGTATGTGTGTGTGTGTGCCCTCGGGGGCAGTTTTGCTCATCTACTTCGATACCAATGCCTTGCCCACTATGTAACAACTCCTGCCGTTCTTGTCAGTTAAAGTTTTAGCGTCATATACAGAAATATTAGCATTTACCCTATACAGTCTCTCTGGTCTATTGATGCTGTTGTCCCACACACACAAAGGGGCCTGTCGGTTCTCCGCGCTCCACGCTTAGCTGTAGCTTTTGTCCGACGTCCGGGCTTCCGTGTCCTCCAGGTCTGGATGAGTCCACGCCAGACTGGAGTATCACTTAGTAAAATCACTGCATTTCTTTTTTTCCTGGATGAACGGCGGGTCCGATTATTCCTTCGGAATAATCCAGATGCCATTCAAAGTAGCTGAAAGGTCAGATGGAAGACTGTTTGGCCCGATAAGTAAATGTCAGAGTGGTCGGCATAAAGGCAGGGGTTGTGTTAAGGATTTCTGTTAAACATGAGGTTTATCTAGCCTAAACCCCCCCTCTCCACCTCCCACACTGCCGCCACCACCTTCACTAGCCTTCTTCTTTGTTCAAAGCCGCCACTCATTCAGATGTGTATAGGCAGAATAGGGAGACAGGTCCACAATAGAGAAGGACAGTCCATCTCAGCGACGCTGTTTCCTTTTGCCATGCTAATATCTGATCATTTTTTATGGGTGTGATATGACTGACAGCTGTTTGGGGGGCATTTGCTATTTCTTTTTTTTTTTCAATTTCTTTTTCTTTCTTTTTTTTAAAAGAAAGTGCTTTTGTGAATGGATTCTATTTTATTCATCTGTATGGGCAGGACGGCCAACCACAGTTCAAAAGATAAATGTGGTTTTGGGGGTTGAATTGGAATGAAAGAATCAATCAATCCACCTTTTCAAAAGTTTAGCTGTGTGTGTAAATCGTGTGTGTAGTGTATGTGCATGAGTGCCGACTGTGGTAAATACATCACCTACAGGTTACAGCGAGGGGGGGGGTATGCTATGATAGAACATTTAGCTTTCTCTTTAAGTGCTCACTACGTTAGCTAGACAAACTCGTCTACTGCATCACGTAACTTCGGCACTTATTAACATTTAGCTTTCTCTTTAAGTGCTCACTACGTTAGCTAGACAAACTCTCGTCTAATATTCTATGTGATGAATTCAGGACGGAGACAAAAGAAAAATGGCCCCATCACAGCTTTCCCCCCGACTTCAAACCCCCACTCTCCCTCAGAACGAGTCGTTTGTTGTGCAAAGCAAATTGGATTCACGCATACATATTTTAGTTTTTGTGGCTGCATCGACGTACACTTCGGCAACTTATTTATTGTGCCAGGGATGTGTGATATTCATGAATGCAAAATGAAGCAGGCTTTTAAATAGTGAATAGGCAAGCTGTGTATAATTGAAGAGGAAAGAGAGTGCATCCAAACTCGATGATGTGTTTTACACAAGGGAGCTCCCATATGCCCTAGTGAGCTCATCTCTAAACTAGCATTCCAGGGCCCTTAAACTCAATGTGTTTTTGTTTGTTTGTTTGTTTGTTTGTTTTATTTTTTTTCTGAATAGAGTTGCATTCAGTTTTGAATGTCTGGGAGCTTTTCATTTGGGTCAGAAGAAATTAAGCGATTCTTATAAAAAATATAAACTTTGTCAAATGAAGGACAAAAAAAAAAAAGGCAAATGAGGACACACGTTTTCAATTCTCTTTGTCATGCATTTTAAATAGTTGGTCTTTAGTGGTTGGCTAAAAAAAGTGCCAAGAAAATGCATCATACAAATATATTTGAGGCAGTTGAGCGTCTTGCCTGTGTGTGTGTGTGTGTGTGTGTGTGTGTGTGTGTGTGTGTGTGTGTGTGTGTGTGTGTGTGTGTGTGTGTGTGTGTGTGCATGTTTACATCTGTGTTTGTGTACATCAGTATAAACTGCGGCTGGGGCAGATGCCCTCAGGGGCAGTTTTGCCCGGCTACTTTGATACCGATGCCGGGGGTGTTGATGTGGATGGAGTACGAAAAAGACGGTGAAAGAAACTCTGTCTCCATCTCTCCCTCTCTCGCTCTCTCTATCGCCGAGCTATGAAACGGTCCCCCCTGACCACTCTGTGAAGCTGGAGACAAGTTGCCCCTTCTGAATTTCCTGTTTGAAAGGGAAGGGGAAGGGAAGAGGGGGGGGTTTCACAGTCTCGTGTTTCACTTCACACTGCCCACATACTTGTGCCATTATGCAAATGCAGGGCTGCAACCTATGCAGACGTTCACTACTGCATTAGACTCACTGCTTGACAAGTGCCTGTATACAGACCGCAGCCAAAGGAAGCTCCAGAGCTTGTAGGCTTAAATAATAATATGGTGTAATTGCAATGGAATGCATATTAAATAGATGCACTCTGTGGGCTTTTGCTGAGAGACTACTCCCCCCCTAAGTATAAAATTATTATTGTTTGGTTGAGGAAGAGCTTTCTTATTAGTCTTAGAGAGAGAGAGAGGCTAGGAAACACACAGCAGGCACAATAATATGTTTAATAATGAATCAAGCATGTTGTATTTGTCTTAGATGGTGCTGTGTTTTGATCGTAGATTCGTAGATTTCATTGTGTGTACTCTCTGTTCTTTCTTTCTTTCATTCTTGCTTGCTTTTTATTCTTTCTTTCTTTCCTTCTTTCTTTCTTTCTTTTCTTGTACTTGCTCACTCCTGCTGTCTCTGTTCTGCTTTTTATACACGCTCCCACTCTTCTTCCCCCTTTTCCTCTGGGGGCCCTGGCTCCCCAGGTGTTAGCTCCAGGAAAGGTGTGTGTGTGTGTGTGTGTGTGTGTGTGTGTGTGTGTGTGTGTGTGTGTAGTTCATGTGTGTGTGTGTGTGTGTGTGTGTGTGTGTGTGTGTGTGTGTGTGTGTGTGTGTGTGTGTGTGTGTGTGTGTGTGTGTGTGTGTGTGTGTGTGTGTGTGTGTGTGTGTGTGTGTGTGTGTGTTTGTGTGTGTTAGTTCATGTGTGTGTGTGTGTGTGTGTGTGTGTGTGTGTATCTGTGTGTGCACGTGTGTGTGTGTGATGAGGATGGTGGGGGTCTTGGCAGTGTGGGGGGTTTAGGGGGGTGGTTGGTGCTGGGTGTTGAGGGGGAGAGAAATGAATGCGAGGAGCCTGGAGGTATTGACTTTCCTGGGAAAACACAGCTCTCTAAAAATCAGTAGCCAAATACTGCAATAACTCAGCGCCCATTGATTCCCTCTCCCCCCCAGGCCACATTGATCTATGCATTACAAGCCTTGAGACTGGAGGCATGAGTCCATCCTCACCCCCGGCCCCTTCCCTTCCCCAGCGCTGCACTGAGGCTGGAATAAATTAGGCTCTGTTATTGTGGCCATCACTGCTATTGTAATCCCCAGCCATGGCAGCGGGAGGCTCAGGTGAAGCCAAGCCTGCAGTCCATACACAATAATTAGACTGTCATCTACAATGGGCTAGCATGCATTATTGCTTTAATATGGAGCTCATGGCAGCTGGCAATACTACAGAGAAGGAAGACGAGGAATACACATAGACAGATACAGTGCATAGATAGATAGATAGATAGATAGATAGATATTATAGCTACAGTAGATGGATACTGTAGATAGATAGACAGACATACATACATACATACATACATACATACATACATACATACAGACAGATATATATATAGATAGATCGATAGATAGATAGATAGATAGATAGATAGATAGATAGATAGATAGATAGATAGATAGATAGATAGATAGATAGATAGATGTATACTGTACATAGATATTATAGATACTGTAGATAGATACTGTAGACAGACAGACAGATAGATAGATAGATAGATAGATAGATAGATAGATAGATAGATACTGTACATAAATACTATACTGTAGGTACTGTAGATAGATAGATAGATAGATAGATAGATAGATAGATAGATAGATAGATAGATAGATAGATACTCTGCATTGATATTATATATACCGTAGATAGATAGATAGATAGATAGATAGATAGATAGATAGATAGATACTCTGCATTGATATTATATATACCGTAGATAGATAGATAGATAGATAGATAGACAGACAGACAAACAAACAGACAAACAGTCCTAGTGCGTTCAGACTGCAGTGGCGAGCTACAGTGGAGTGATGCTCCTATCAGACATGCTCCACTGCCCCTGAGAGCTCAGTGGGGGAGTCAGAGTGTGACAATATCAGGGGCACAGACCTGTGGGGAGAGAGAGCTCTGCAAGTCTGAGCATGTCCACATAACACTCAGACACCCAGAGTCTGCCTGTGGCTCTGGAGCTTTAGCTGTGGCTGTGGCTTGGCTGTGCCTTGGCTGAGCCTTGGGTGGCTTTGTCACCCTTGTGGAGGGAGGAGGAGGGGATGGGAGGGGGGTGGGTCTGTTAGACAGGCTGGGGAATAATAGCACCACCCCCCTGCCACTGTCACTGCCCCTACCCCCGCCACCCACCGCCATCGGCATCATCGCTGTGTGCCTGCCTGTGTGCTGCTGCTGCTTGTGCCCAGACTCCTGCACCTGTGGCTATCGGGTAAATCTGGCGTATGATTAGCATCTGTCATCGATTGTCTGAGTGAGCGTGTTAACGCGCTCGCCACAGAGAGCGAAGAGAGAAAAAAAGATGGGAGCAAGATGGGAGGTTTTTTAGAGACACAGGGAGAGAGAGATAAATAGATAAATAGAGAGAGAGAGAGAGAGAGAGAGAGAGAGAGAGAGAGAGAGAGAGAGGAATGGTGTTACAGGGCCACCTTTGCGTACTGTGTAAGAGAAAGCCAAAGCTAAGTCCTTACGTTGTGCTATATAGTGCAGACAAATCAAGTCAGCACAGTTTGTGGGCCTGGTTGCAGCGGCCAAACTTCAAAGAACTGAACTGAATTTTTTTCCCTGCTTGTTGGATGGGGTTTGACATGAAGCAATTGTTCCGGTGCTGATCCAGAATGAGGTTAGACGGAAAAAGAGGGCAGCCTGCTGGCATGTGCCGCCGTGCCTCGTAGCTCTGTGCCGCGCAGCGCCGCGCAGCCGTCGGGGGCTGGCGATCGGACCCGGCAGTTGTACCCTGCTCTGTTCTCACTTTCGGCCAGAACTCCCGGCGCCACCAAAGACACGCGCTCTTTAAACTACGCCACTAAAACCCCCCCTTTTTACGACGGTGTCCCCTCGGAGCGGCAGTCAGCGTTTCGCCTGTTTCCTAAAAGGCTATTTTCCCTGCGCTTTGGCTGCTCGAACTGGGGACCTGCAGCGAGAGGCCTTCTGTCACTATGAAGGAGAAAACAATAGTCCACTTTGTACCTTTCTTCCCCCCTTATTTCGTGGAGGACACATGGAACACATTAACGGAAAAAAGTTCCACAAGGCAATTGGAAGGTCTAGTGAACACGGTGCGCATAGGGGCAGAGCATTGCGTCATGTGCGTCGTTATGTTTCACCTTTTTCCCGCGACTTAAGGTATATATCCTGGGCCTCATGCTTATGACAACCTTTTGAGTAATGGGTTTGGTCTTGACCCGCTTTTTTTTTGGTACGACTTCCTGTATTCAGCCCCTAGGCGAAAGGCAGATCTTTTTTCTTAAGTTGTTTCCAATTTCATTCAAGTTATAGGTGGTCTTAGGAGGAGAAAAAAAAGAAAAGAAAAGAAAAGGAAAAAAAAAACAGCCATTTTCTTAAGATAACTTTAAGATGATCAATTTTGGCATGTTTTGCAAAATTGGGATGATGCAACAGTGTAATTCCTTTTTTTTCTTTTCAAAGCAACACATGAGAACAATAGGAATTGCAGTGCTGGAATATTTGATAATGGCCGAGAGCAGACGTCAAAAGCTGACTGGTTTGCTGCGTCAGACGCTGCGTTTCCACTTTTCTTTGTTTTTGTTTGTGTTTCCATGGCTTCCCGAGCACACATGTCAGGGCAACTTTCACTCTGACGCATCGCCAGGTTGATTACACGAGCGTAATGAACATCAGATAGGCGCCGCAAGTTCGGGGGGAATCAGAAGAGAAGGCGAAGTAGAGGTGACAGAAACACACCCACTCCCTTCTGTCGCCTCTCTTCCCTGTCACACTCTCCCTCCGTTCACTCGGGGCTCCTCGGAGACTCCGCGGCGTGACGCAACCCCCGTGATTAGAGAGCGCATCCGCCTCGCCGACTAGATATGTTAATCATCTGCTGGATAATTGCCTGTGTGGCGCCTTGATTAAGCTGAGTGACACGTCCAGGAAAAGCATGTTGCCTCAAAGCGACAGGCCTTCCCAAACTGCACAAGTTATTATTGTTTTTTTTATTATTTTATTTATATATTCTTTTTCTCCTTGTGTCTTCTTGGAGTCCCGGCTTTAAAGTTTGCCCCACTACAGTGCGTAATTATCTGACTTTGGTTCCACGGGTCTTTTGTCTTTTTTTGTTTTTCGAGAGAAAGGGAATCCTTTCTATTTGATATAGGAAGTGAATGAGTTCTTTGCGGAGGACAAGCAGCAATTCCCAGGACACACCATCACAGCCCATCAGAAAGTTGAAAGCCTCTGTCTGAAGTCTGAAGACAGATACTGTGCCGCCTCGAAGCCACACACACACACAAACTCACTCACAGCACAATCCACGTGATGAAAACGGCGTAATTGTATAATACGTTCATTATGCTCATTTGCCAAGGTTTTCCGGGCCCACGCCGCGCATAGAAATCGATGAAAACGGTTTGTGTCTGAGGCGTGCGGGGGTCAGACACCGCTCATTTGTTACCAGCCCCCCCCCCCAAACACCAAAAAAGAAAACCCCAGTCATTTTTCCTGTTGTGTCGGAGAGGGGTAAATTGAGGTTGAGTCACGTACAGTACTTCCGTCATCCTAATCGCAGCCATAACGACCAAACGTTGTCTCGGCCTAATTAAAAGTGTCTGCCGAAGGGGTACAGAGAAACCACGACGGTGGGTGTATAAGGAGGGGAGGTTGGGGGGTTGGGGGGTGATTCCTCTGGTCCTCTTCATCTTCCCTGGTGGTGTCTCTCTCGACCCCTCGCTCTTAAAAGGGGCCTGCACCGCATCCCGAGCCCGGGTCGGGCCCGCCTGTCAGTCACAGTTTAAAGTTCATGAAATTTCTATGAGCATCGATTGCATGGGTGGCAGGCTGGAGTGGAGTGGAGTAGTGAAGGGGGTTAAGGGGGGGTTGGGGGATGGGGGTCAGGCTGGGTTGGGGTGTGGTTGGGGTGGGGGGTGGTTTGGTGTTGATGGTGTGTGTGTGTGTGTATGTCTGTGATCGTGTGTGGGGTGGGTGTGTATGAGTGAAGGGGAGAGGGTTGAAAGTGGTGTGTGTGTGTGTCTGTGTGTGTGTGTGTGTGTGTGTGTGTGTGTGTGTCTGTGTGTAAGTGTGTGTGTGAAGCAGCAGGCCGTGGTGATTGATCAAGCCTCACGCTTTGAATTTCTCCATGTTGCCTCCCCCCATCTCCCACTCCTCTGCTCTCCAGGCACACAGCTATGTGGTGTGTCCATGTCAGCGTGCTTGATATGGGGCTGGGAGAGAGAGTGTGTCTACAGCACTCATCAATGCATGCTTGTGTGTGTGTGTGTGTGTGTGTGTGTGTGTGTGTGTGTGTGTGTGTGTGTGTGTGTGTGTGTGCGTGTGTCAATGCGTAGGCATGTACTGTATATGCCCACACCGATTTTCATATGTCACAGTAACCTGATGTGCTCTGCGGTCGGAAACGTAGAGATTGGGGGAGAAGGGAAGGGTGGTGGTGGGGGGGGGGGGGACGTTGTGAAGAGGAAATCGATAGTGAGGAACAGGGGGCCCCGAGACGTTTGTCAACAGGCCAGCTCAGTGACCTCAAGCCTCCGCCCCAGCGACACTTGACAGACTCGAGCAGAAAAACAAATCACTTCCCTCCGCCCGCTGTACGGCCCCATTGCGCATCGGAATATATCCCTCTCAACGCCCCTAGCCCCTATCACTCCCCAACCCCTCAGCCTCCTCTAAATATGTGAGGCAGATCTGCAAGCTGGGTTAGTGTGTGTGTGTGTGTGTGTGTGTGTGTGTGCGTGTGTGCGTGCATCAGTATGTCAGTGGAAAGAGGTGATCTACCATTCTAACTGGTATCTCTCAGTTTATATGTGTGTGTGTGTGTGTGTGTGTGTGTGTTTATGTGTGTTTAGTGTGTGTGTGTGTGTTTATGTGAGTTTATGTGAGTTTATGTGTGTGTGTGTGTGTGTGTGTGTGTGTGTGTGTGTGTATGTGTGTGTGTGTGTGTATCAGTATGTCAGTGGAAAGAGGTGGTCTACTATT
>JAODXP020000030.1:7690737-7695737 GCA_027497455.2 Sardinella longiceps
ATGCACATTGAGGCTTAGCTTTAATTCATTGCTAATGTTACCTGGAGCTCCCACAGAAGCATGCAAAAGCATTATTTGGTTCACTAGGCCTGTGTAAGTGGAGACAGCTGTTAGCGCAGCGCTAGCTTTGAGTTGCTGCCCTGGGTTTGCTGCCCTGGGTTATCTGTCTGTGTGTGTGTGTGTGTGTGTGTGTGTGTGTGTGTGTGTGTGTGTGTGTGTGTGTGTTTGTGAGACTAGAGCTGGGCTTGTGCTTTGAGTCACTAAAGGCAGAACAAAAACAAACGACCAAGAGCAAAGGCGAAAGATGTGAATCTGGCGCTCATGTCGCTCTGTTGCTACATCTTTTTCTTTTGCAATCTCGCTTCCTTTGAATCTCTTCCTACCTCTCTTCTCTTCTCTCTCTTTCTTTTTCCTTCTTTCTCTGAATCTGTCTGTGTTCCTCTTTTCCCCATCCCCCAAGTAAACATGCTTACACACCCAGAATGAGGCGTGCACCCACACACACACACACACACACACACACACACACACACACACACACACACACACACACACACACAAACACACACACAGAGCGACTAGCGGAGGCAGCGGAGGAGCGCTCTGCATGCTGACGGCCGCCCTGAGCGGTTTGCCGCCTGGTTAGTATGAAAAGATTATTTTCCCCCTAAAAAGGCGTGCGGCTAAGTGAATGAGATTCTTTCGGGCAGGGAACTGCTGTAGAACGGGGTAGGATCAGATGAGGACTGACAGACTAAAACAGCTGCCAAATTGAAACCATTTATCAAAATCTGACGTCTGAGAATCCAGTCACCAAAAAAGCAGTTTATTTGTAAATTGATACTAATAGTGAGCATGCATTGTCTGAAACTCTTTTTGATGCCACGGCTCTGGTGGAAAGAGCAGAAACATTCCCATCCCTTTCGCTTCCTACGGTCTTATTTATTCCCAAAGTGAAAAAAATAAATAAATAAATAAACTCAATAAGAATGTAGATTTTTTTAGATTTTTTTTTTTTTACCCTCCCCTCATCACCTCAGAGATTTTTACACTCGTGCAGTAGCATGAATAAATGAAGAAGTTCACAAGTCTGTCAAGGAAGGAGGGGAAATGGGCCGGGCTTGTGTGCGTTAGTGTAGAAAGATGGCGATGATAACAAAAACATAGCCCCATATCAAAATCTGTCTTCTGTCTCTGAAAAAAAAGGGACAGAATCATTTCCAATTCAAAAGAAAGTGGATTTCTTTAACAGGCATACTCATGCTGTGAGAATGTGATTTGAAATAAAAACGATATGAGGTGAGTTGTTTATCTTTGACAGTAATTCTCTCAAAACGAGATCAAAATGGGGAAAACAGAGAGCTAGTATAAAAGGAGTAAATGAGTGATTTACTCAGTATTCCAGCCTTTAACTGCAGCTCTATCAAAGCCCTGTTTTAGTATGTGCTGCTGGTAGCCCTGAAGGTGAATACGGGCACAGCGCTTGCCAGTTCTCCAGAGATGCCCTCTGCCGACGTCCTCTCCATCGTCGATGAGCTGAGCTGAGCGCTATAGCGCCAGCACGGGTACAAGAGCCCACCCCCTCTACCCCTCCCCTGCCCCCCCCCCCCCCCCCCCATCAACCCCCTCCAAAACCCCCCCACTGTGGTCTCTCGTCCCGAACGAGTGGCCCGTGCCAGAGATGGACACGGCGTGGCTGAGGCCAGCTGTGGCGGCTGATGACCTTTGCGGGGCCCGGGCCCCCGTATCGGGTTTATCTCTAATTTCATTTCCAGGCCGCCTTGGCCGCGAGCGCGCACCTCACCGGCCAGATATATCAACGATATGGACGCCGTTCAAGACCCTCCTCAGTACTGCAAGGCAGCTGCATATTTCACGGCGGTGCTCTTAGCCCACCCCCCCTGCCGCCCCCTTCAACCCACACACACACACACACACACACACACACACACACACACACACACACACATGCACACCTCTACCTAGCCACCACTGTTGTAGCCGCCGTGGAGCTTCTCCAAAGCATTCCCAGGTTACCACGAGTTTAACAGCCTATGATTCCATTTCAGCAGACGGGGGGCGTGTGTGGAAAGAGCCATAATCACACAGGAAGTATTGCTCTTAGATACGGCGCGGCCCAGGCCTGCTTTAGCACAACAAACAAAAACGCCTGTTGTGTCTGCTGTGTTTGACTCTGATGGGAGATGTTGATATGGTTACGCGGGAGCTGGTCTGCGTTCTGTTGGATCCACCCTTCCAAAACCACCCCCCCCAACACACACACACACACACACACCACACACACACACACACCCTACCTCCAACCCTCCCCTCGCACGCCTGGCTTTCCTCTCAACCCGTCCAGATGTGGCAGGGGTTAGTGGCCCATAGCTGTCTGTGTGCGGCTTTTTATCTCCCGACCGCCCGCCAATCCAGCTGATGTAGAGATCAGAGCTTGTGGATGGCCCCTTTGGCACGAGCCTTCTTTGTTTGCCTAGAGCTTTTGGTGTTTACCCAGATCTCTGATTTCTGGCTTGTGCACGATACCTCAGTTCATATTCCTGTGTAGATCATTCACAGTACAGATAGCCCTTGTTGGGTTATGAGCAGAGGGCTGTGCTTTCCTCAGGGTCAAAGACGCTGGCCATCCAGGTGACATAGCGATCAGCTGAGGGGCTGTGCTCATCTCTGGCCATCCAGGTGACGTAGCGATCAGCTGAGGGACCGTGCTCTTCTCAGTGTCAAAGTCACTGGCCATCCAGGTGACATAGCCATCAGCTGAGGGACCGTGCTCTTCTCAGTGTCAAAGTCACTGGCCATCCAGGTGACATAGCGATCAGCTGAGGGACCGTGCTCTTCTCAGTGTCAAAGTCACTGGCCATCCAGGTGACATAGCGATCAGCTGAGGGCTTTACTTTTCTCAGTGTCAAAGTCACTGGCCATCCAGGTGACATAGCGATCAACTGAGGGCTGTGCTCTCTGCTCTCAGTTGAGGGTGGTTGCACTATAGGGCCTTCACCCTATTCAGGTGATATAGAGATCCACAGGCTAGGGGGCATTGTGCCTGTGTGTGTATGTGTGTGTGTGTGTGTGTTAGTGTGTGTGTGTGTATGTGTGTGTGTGTGTGTGTGTATGCCTATGTGTGTATGTGTGTGTGTGTGTGTGTGTGTGTGTGTGTGTGTGTGTGTGTGTGTGTGTGTGTGTGTGTGTGTGTGTGTGTGTGTGTGTGTGTGTGTGTGTATGTGTGTTTGCCCGGGTGCCTGAGAGGCTAAGCAGGAGCGTGGTGATTTATCATTGTTAAGGGACCTGTCGGATGGCTTCTCCTCCAGGGTCAGCTGATCCGCTCGGAGGGAACCGGGGAACCATCCTCCCGTAATTGAGCCCCTGGAAAGAAATGGGGAGAAAAGGAGAAAGAGAGAGAGAGAGAGAGAGAAAGAGAGAGAGAGAGAGAGAGAAGAAGTTCACCCAGAGACAGCCATGGCAGCCAACAGACAGATATGCATGTTAGACCCGAGTTAAAGAAAAGTGGGGGAGAAGGGGGAGAGAGAGAGAGAGAGAGAGAGAGAGAGAGAGAGAAGGCAGCGAGTAATGAACTGATGTTTGTGCCTGTAGATTAGTTTAGACCAACAGGTGTTCTGCATCCAAGGGGGGATACAGTGAATGATCTGATGAACAGGTCGCTTTCAAAAAAAAATAGAACAAGAAAAAATAAAAGTCGTTTTTCGGAGTTCATGTTTTCCCGTTCCCCCAGAAAGAGATGTATTCACGCGCGACCGGAGTGGACGGTCTGCTGCAAAGAGATACGTGCCGTTCCCTCCTGGCACGCTCGGTGACGAGATTAGCATCCGCTCGCTATTAAAAAAAGACCTCTCTCTCGCTCCTTTGCCCCTCTCTCTCTCTCTCTCTCTCTCTCTCTCTCTCTCTCTCTCTCTCTCTCTCTCTCTCTCTCTCTCTCTCTCTCTCGTGCACCCCCTCATCTTCTCCTGCAAGGTTTGGGCCTTGCGGTTAGATAGTTAAACCTGTCCGTGACTGATCTCGGGGGCGTGCGTAGGCTTCACATGGGATTGCCTTCCCCCACCCCACAACCCACACTCCCACACACTCCCACACACATACACACACACACACACACACACACACACACACACACACACATACACACACACACACACACACACACACACACACACACAACCCTTAGGGCTCCTGTCCTCATGTTGGGTCAGAGACCTCATCGCTCACAGAGGGGAGAGAGAGACACGACACGACACGCCGCAGGCCCCCCAGAGTCCCACCAGACAAGCCCTGTGCCAAACCCCCTGTCCCCCCTTTCCCCCATCCCCCCTGTCCCCGTCCCCCCTCTTCTCCTCTCCTCTCCTCCCCAACCTGGGCGGCTCCCAAGGGGGCCAGACGGGCTCCGGCATTCCCGGGCCACGGGGCCCTCGCTCATGTCCGCCCTCCTCCTCCTCGCCGCTCCAGCACCAGCCAGTGCTCACTGACACCTGGAGCCATAATGAAATCCCAAGCTGCCTGCACCGATGCACGTCTGCAGGGGTGACAGAGGGGCCAGGCGGAATAGAGAGAAGAGGAGAGGAGAGGAGAGGAGCGAGAGATGAGTGGGGTGGAGAAGAAAGAGAGAATAAGAGAGTGAGTGAGGGAGGGATGGAGTGAGGGAGGAGGAGGAGGAGGAGGAGAAGAATAGAGGCTAGGGCAAGGGAGGAGAGCGGAGCTCGTCGGTGTACAGAGGGAGCACTGCCCCAGAGTAATAGAGATCACAACATGACTAATAGTGTGCCTGCCGGCTCGGCACGTCACTGCCTCTCGCTGAAAGCTAATAAGACAAAGAGGGAGCGCTGCCCGGCACCACTCGCTCTCCATCCCTCTCTCTCTCTCTCTCTCTCTCTCTCTCTCTCTCTCTCTCTCTCTCTCTCTCTCTCTCTCTCTCTCTCTCTCTTCTATCAGTCTTTCTTCTCCTTTCCTTGACTACCTCTCTCTCTCTC
>JAODXP020000030.1:7710737-7718237 GCA_027497455.2 Sardinella longiceps
TTTGTGTGTCACCACTGAACCAGAACTTTTTTCAGTTGCCAGTTAGAATAGTTACTCTACATCATAGCACCTCTCTTGAGATTGTTGTGAATTTTAAGTGAATAAATATATAAAAATAGATTATTTTTTTACGTTACATTTATTTTTTTAGATTTTAGCATGTGAAATAAGATCAGATAGGGTCAGGTGTCAGATATACTCATCTGTGTGTGTGAGTGCGTCTGTGTGTGTGTGTGTGAGTGCGTCTGTGTGTGTGTGTGCGTGTATTCTCAATGTGGAGATCCTCCATCAACTCCTAACTGCCACCTCGCCTACTGTACTTCCCATCGCTTTCCACCACTAACACATTAACATCCTCCTCATGCTCCTACCCCTCCTGGGACTGAAGCCAAACCTAAAGCCCAGTCTAGTCTGTCTCCCTCTGTCTCAGAGCGAACATGTTTTACATGAGGCTCCCATGTGCCTAGGCTCTGACTATGTCAAACGCTGACCTCTGTTTTAATATACACTATCAACTTTTGTTTTTAGTAGAGAGCTGATTTTTACAAGTTCTGAAAGGACAGGGTTGTTTTGTTTTTGTTTTTTTCATTAAGGTTGAAGCTTTAGAGTTGGTTTTGATAAATGTTAAAACTGTGTTTTAAATACAGTTTTTTTTAATCTAAACATTTCAACAGGCATGATTTTCTTTTACTTTAGCTCTGGTTGATTTTAGATTACTCTAGGTCTTCAAGAATGTTTTTCCTTGTACATTTACAGTACCATGATCATGTTTAAATGATTTATTTGCTGTATATTATGTGAGTTATGTTATTTTTCCCCTTGCTTTTTTTCATTTTCACTCTACTTATGAAAGTAGTTCATAAGTATCCATTGTGTTTTGTTCCATAAGTGAATATCTGGGCTTTAAAGAATAAATATATAATAAAGAAATCAATAATAAGAAGAAAATAAATAAATTGGTCTGACATTTAACACTCAAGGCTACTTCAGCTAAAGTGGATGTCAAGCAGCTTCCCACAGCTCATGCTCTGATTGCATATCTCTCATACTAACAACCAGACTAACCCATCGAGACAGTGCATGGACCATGATGATACTTCAATAATGTGCAAGTGTGAAGTGACTTTTTTTTCTTTTTCTTTTTTTTTCTTTATTTTTTTTCCCCTTCATGCAACATGTAGCTTTAGCCTGATATCACCCACAGTTAACATCGAGACTGAACTGCTGCAGTTAGCCTATCTGATGCTTGTACGGGTTGGGACTGCAGGCGATAATAGATGGGGGGTTGTGCAGATACCTGGCAGAATGGCTGAATGATTTTTATTCAGTTCTGCCACCATCATGGTGTTATATTAGAGGTGTTTGTATAAAATAAAAGTTATGGATCAACTTTGCCGTCCCAGTAGCTCCTGCTTTGCCCTCTTGCTCCATGGTTGTCCCCTTTTCCCCTCCCTCATTCCCCTCATCTCCTACCCCCTCTACCCTCACCCCTCCACTCGCTACTTCTCCATATGCATCCTGCATCTCTCATCCTTTACAAGTAACTGCTTGCTGCATGAGTGGGCCTGTGTCCCTTCGCCATTGCCTGCCATACATGTCAGCCTGTCTGCTTGGCTGTGCGTATGTGTGTGTGTGTGTGTGTGTGTGTGTGTGTGTGTGTGTGTGTGTGTGCCTGCTCGCCTTTGTCTTTTGCTGTCACCCATAACAGCCCTAAAATGGTGGCGCTGTCCTCCCCATTCCAAATCCTCCTCCTCCTCCTCCTCCTCCTCCTATTTTACCTTACCGTACACCTCCACCCCTTCATCTCCTCTCTCCGCATCCTCCACCTCCTTCTCCTCTTCCTTTTCCTCTTGCTCTTGCCTCCTCCTCCTCCTCCTCATCCTCCTCCACCTCCACCATCCCTCTCCTCCATGGCTGGCCCGACCCCTCTCTCATTCTCTCCTGTCCATATGATCTCTGCAGTCAAACAGAAGAGCGCCTTCGCCCCCGTCGTGCGACCACAGACCTCCCCGCCCCCCACCTGTACCAGCACCAATGGGAGCAGCCTACAGGGTGAGCACCCCCCCACCTTCCTCCCCACCCCCACCCCCCCACACCCAACCGCCCCCCACCTCTCTCTCGCCTCTCTCCTGCTTTTTTCGGGCCACTTCCACCCCCCTAAGAAAAAAAAGATAGAGTATGTGTGTGTGTGTGTGTGTGTGTGTGTGTGTGTTTGAGCATGTGTGTGTGTATGTGTGCATAAGTGTGTGTGTGTGTGTGTGTGTGTGTGTGTGTGTGTGTGTGTGTGTCTGTGTGTGTGCGAGAGTGACAGAGAGAGCGAGAGAAAGAGAGAGAGACGCAAATGAAAAAAAAAATCTTGCATTAATTGTTTTCCACTTGTAATGCTGAGCTGAGGCCAAAGTTGATCCATAACGTCCGAGTTTCTAGAAAATTCTATCTTGTCACATGCTGCTTATTTCCAAAAGCCAAATGAATGCGCTGGATTTTGACTGCAGTCAAATAATATCTGATTTCATGTGAATATGAAGCTGACATTAAAAATATCTAATTGAATATGCCCTTTCATTAAGACTACCCAATCACCATGGGTAAAGTGCTCCCTTAATGAACTGGGGTTCTGAGGTGATATGGAATATTAAATGTTAAGTGGTCTGGGTAATTTGGACAGTTTGACAAAATTGAATTTCATGATATGTTTCTAATATGCTATTAAGTTTATGATATGTTTTTCTATCCCCTTTAACCTCTGTTCCAACTGATACATCCAATCCAATTTTATCTCCTTTTTTTTTTTTTTTTTTTTTGTCCTCCCATATTGCACAAAATGTCAGGCTAGGAGAGAAATAACGAGCATGGTAAAGAGAGAATTGTCAACAATGAAAGATAACCTATATGTTTTTTATGTTCTTTTTTTGTATTTTTTTTTTTTTGTCTCCCTTCAGCTATGACGGGCCTCATAGTGCCCCCCATGTAAAGAGGGAGGACTGCTCTTTCAAGGCTTCCATTGTGTCCCTGACAAACTCACTGGCCCAAGAAATCCCTCCGACAGCCGCTTATCAAATACCATCATCCCACTGAGGAGAAAGACGGGGAAAAAGAAAGAAAGAAAGAACACCCTTTACACCTGGACAACTGAGAAAAAAAAGAATGACAAAAAAAAGAAAAAGAAGAAAAAAAAAGAGAAAAGAAGAAAATTTCACCTGGCAACCAGACTGCCCCTAGAGTCAGTAGGTTATGTTTGGTTTGGTCTTTTGCCTTCATCGCCATTATTTTTTGTTGTTGATGTTTTTTTTGTTTGTTTGTTTTTGCTTCCCTGTTTTTTGGGAGGGAGGGGGGTGGGGTGGGGTGGTCCTTTTATGGGGATGCTTAGAAAGCTGAGGCTCGTACCCTTGTCACCAGATGGCATTTTTGTGCATTCAGTGATGTTGTAAGGGTAGGACAATCTGAGACGCTATCGCATCATGGACTCTGTGGCGTGGCTTTTGATATGTAAACGGCCCCTTGACGGTGAACTGGGTGGGCTTGCGACTCAGTCGCGGATGGAGGACAGCCGATTCTCTTATTCTTCCTTTCTCAGTCTCTCTTTCTCCCGCCTCTCTCTCTCTCTCTCTCTCTCTCTCTCTCTCTCTCTCTCTCTTTCTCTCTCTATCTTTCTAACTCTGCTCCATATCTTTGTGCTGTTCTTATCGTGAGAAAATGGAGGATGTCAAGCGTCAAGTCCACGCAAAATCAGAACAAGGAAAAAAAATAACAATAACAAAAACAAACGGAACAAACTAGAGTGACTCAATGGGGGACTGGGGAACTTGATCCATAAAATAGGATCCCACTGGAAGTTTCAAAACACAGACATTTTTTTTTTCTACAATGGTTCCCCATCCGAACGACAAAAGAAAAACAGAGCACTAAACCCCCGCAAATCGAACTTTGTTTTGTCGGCAGTTGTCCAGGATTCAGAATTTCATGTTTCATGTGGGTTGTTTGTAAACTGTTCGACATTCAGTCCACAAGGGGAAAAAAAAAGAATTTGAATTCAGGAGAGGAAGACACACAACCTAAGTAAGCCTTTGTTCATATCTAACGAATGCCAGGGAATTCCCTTATCTGGGATGTCAATCATTTTTAAAATCAAATTGTCAAAGTAGGTGCAGTACATTTGAAGGGATGTGGGATTGGTAGATTTTAACCAAGAATGCTTGATGCAGTTTTAATCACATTTAGGTACTGGAGTTTATTGTTGAACTTCCTATTGTGTTTTTTTGTATGTATTTATAAACTATGTTTTGGGAATTGATTTGGTGATTTAGGCCTGAATAATAGAATGAAATATATATGTAAACACATTTGATGTCTTAATACCTTTTAGATATTGTAAAAAGAGTGAGGAAGTAATAACAATAATGATGAATTACACATTTTTGTAAAAACAAAACGAATGAAGTCTAGACATTACCAGGTCACCCTGTTTTTTTCAAAACAGGATGGAAGCTCGTCCACTTTTGTAAAAACAAAACAAAAGACAATTTTTTTCTGATTCCATATTTAACTTTTTTTGTAAACAGCATTTGTGTTTTCCTTGGTCTTGTTGTTTGTGTGTTTAATGTGAAATGTGTATAACCATAGTTATCTCTTAATGCACTATTTTAGTTGGGGCACTTACGAGAGCAATTCATTTTAGCAGAGAAAAGAAAAACAAAAATTGTTAAGAAATAAAAGTGAAAAAAAAAAGAAATACAAATATGCACAGGTATGTTTTCAACCATTTTTGGATTGAATTAGACTTTTCTCTCTCTCTCTCTCTTTTTTTTTGTCATAATAGCTAAAAATGGCTACACTTTTCATCATGTGAATTTTTTCTATATTTCTAAAGCTATCCTATCCCATAATAATTCCTCCTCAATGTACGGTTACTTTCTTAGATTAGTCTCTTCTCATCACTCGAACGCTATTTACAGTAGCTGGCTCACCCAATCCTTTACCTTCTCAGAACTGTAAACCCCTGATATCAATGTTTTTCTGTTGTTGTTTTTGTTTTTGTTTTGTTTTTGTTTTTGTTTTTTTGAAGACGAATGTAACATTCATGTTTGTAAAGGATCATAGCTGCACAGATTTTTTGAAACACGTTGAAAATGTCCGCTAGTTGAGTGGGGTGTGTGTATGTGTGTGTGTGTGTGTGTGTGTGTGTGTGTGTGTTAGTATGTGTGTGTGTGTGAAGGGGGGACACCACCACCACTCCCTCTCTGCCCACTCGAGCGTTTCCACTGATGTTTATTGTTGTCGTTGGTGATGTCGTTGTTGTCTTTGCTCACCCTCTGTACCATCTAATTATGCAATCTGTATTTACTGTAATGCAAGCAACTGTCTTTCCACTTCTCCGTGGGGTAGTTGTGTGATCAAAATAAAAGAACAAAAGATAATTATTGATGCCTTATATAATAGACTGTGCTCCTGCCCAAGCGATTTCCGTTATTTTACAGTAATATGAGTGCAAGTACAAATTACAAACGGTGGTCTTAGACACTTGGCAGCATTGTAATTTCATTTTTTTTTTTTTTTTTTTTTGCCGCAGTGTGAACTATATTTATGGTAGTCTGACTGATAGGACAATGGAAACTCTTATACAGGTCTGACAGTAGTGTTCTTTAGTAGCATACTTAGTTATTTTGGGGTAAAATTTCATTTTGGACGGTACATTCAAAGCTGATTACATTTTTGTAGCCTATGTCGTTTTAGAGGAGACTTGATGCTGAGGTGGAAATGCAGACAATGTCAGAATTTGTCCTGTGTGATCAAATATTCAGCGACAACAGAAACATACTGTATGGCTGTATATTTTGTAAATGAGCCAACTTTTGGGGACACACGGACCTGATGTCTTGGATGTGTGTGTGTGTGTGTGTGTGTGTGTGTGTGTGTGTGTGTGTGTGTGTAGTGTGTATACACTGTATGTGTATAGAAAAGGAGAGAGAGAGAAAGAGAGAAAGTGCAGGTTGTTTGTGAGTTCTGTGTGTGTGTGTGTGTGTGTGTGTGTGTGTGTGTGTGTGTATTAGGTATGTGTGTTCTGTCCCATTACAAAATGATATCTGAGTCAATGAGTCAAGAGGCGATGTGAATTACAGAGCAGTCGTGTGAGTACATGACCGAAAACACAGGAAATCAGACATGACAGTGCCCTCTTGAACTGAAAACATTTGAATTCAATATCACGGCTCTCACGAAAACAAGGGTACATTTCCGACTCAAAACCACACTTAACTGTACAAACTTCTTCACATTCCCTGTATCCATTACACCCATGGATTGAGTTTTGTTCTAGCTTGTGAAAATATTTTTGTCATAGATGTAGAGAACTGGCTTCTGATTCCTTCGTTTCAAGCAGATGTTTTTGAAACTGCAGACTGCTCTGATTCCCCCCACCCCCCTCCGATGTTAAACTCAAAGTGGAAAGGGGAAGAGGTACTGCATCTTTGTGAAATATGAAATATTATAAACAAAGTATATTAAAAAAGCACAATGTTTAATTCTTGTCTTTAGAATTCAAAAAGGGGTCAGAAGTACCCTCCTTTCATTTTCTTGTCAATTACCATTGCTGTACATAGGTGCATGTTTTTTTTCTGTGACTCAGTGCTTTTTGTACAGAAACAGACTAATAAAGATTACATTTGGCTTGAAATCCACCTCATCTTGTGAAGTCTCTCCTTCAGGAACCACATTAGCATTCATTTGTTTTCCATTGATGTGTTTTCATATGAATGCGGTTTGGAGAAATATAAGGGTTTTTTAAAAAAAAAAAAAAAAAAAAAAGTAACGTTTTATGTGCTCTCTATCCCAGCATGGGGCCAGTGCGATTCAGGCCAGTTATAGCCCCTACCCCCCCCTCACCCAACACCCCCATCCCCCCACCCCACCCCACCCCTCGAAACTTTCCAGAGATGCTCATCCTTCCAAGGCTTCGACCTCTCGCTCTGGAAAGCTTGCCAGCGCTCCTCAGTCGATAGGACATATTTTTGAAACGCCGTCCAAAGACTACATTCAATATTTTAAAGTTTTTGGCCGCTGTGCTTTCCGGACAGGAGATGCTGAGAAGATGTGTCAACCTTTTCAGGTCAGAATCAATCACTCTAAATCAGATTCAAACATGCTAAGCTCGCTGGACTTTCGGTGGGTTTACATATTTCGAAGCGGGAGAGGGGAAAAAAAAGAAAAAGAAAAAAAGGAAAAGAAAGGGAAAGGAAAGAAGTCTGATTATGGCCAAGATATTAGATTGATAATGATAGGCTGGGAGCAGGCTGAAGTGACCTGTATTTGCCTTCAGTGAGTAGACCCCACCTTCAACCCCAGGTGTGTGTAGGCTGCAGCTTGGACACAAGCTTTGGCCAAGATCTCTGTGTCCATGGGCGCATGTGTTTGAGCCAAAATGCTGGCTTTGCAGGTTTAATAGTGTATGCGTGTGTGTGTGTGTGTGTGTGTGTGTGTGTGTGTGTGTGTATGTGTGTGTGT
>JAODXP020000030.1:7720737-7730737 GCA_027497455.2 Sardinella longiceps
TGTATGAGTGTGTATGTGCGTATGTGTCTCAGTGTGTGTGTGTGCGAGTGTGAGTGTGTATGTGTCTCCATGTGAGTGTGTGTGTGTGTGTGTGTGTGTGTGTGTGTGTGTGTGTGTGTGTGTGTGTGTGTGTGTATCTCGGTGTGTGTCGGAGTGGTAAAAAGCTGCGCGCTGGAGCAGAATGACAGGGGACTGTAAGTCATCCCGTACAGGAAACAGGCCCCGGGGGCCCCTCAGCCCGCGATGACATCGGAGCCCAGCGCCAGCGCTGCACAGTTCAGGAGGTATGTAAATCACCCGTGCAAAAGTTCAGCCCGAGCCGGCCAGCTTTTCCTGGGAAGCGCGAGGCTGGAGGAGCTTTGGAAATATCATGTTGGCCCATCAAAACCATGTGTTGGACAACGAGGACCCTGTCTGAAAAGAGCACATATTTCAGCAAGAGTTTGGGATACCTCCATCTATACAGTACATGAAGAGTGAGAGAGAGAGAGAGAGAGAGAGAGAGAGAGAGAGAGAGAGAGAGAGAGAGAGAGAGAAGGACAAGGGGAGGGGAGAAGAATAAGAGAAAGAAAAGAATGAGTGAGGGAGGGAGCAAAAGAGAATGTTTCCCCTCCCCTGCGTCATTGATACTGCTACAGTACCAAACAGCAAATCGCCTTAGCAGGTGTTTGTTATTTATAAGTGATCCATCATCCCTGTCAGGACCCGATCCTGATTTTGATCAGGAGAAACAGTGAGACGCCCGTGGGGGCCTGAGAGGCATGGAGCACTTGTCAGGGAACTGATCCTGTACAAATAAGACGCCAGGTCACATCCCCCAAGACGTTGGCCCCCAACTTTCGCCATCAGATGTTCTTTTAATGTTGCATTAAATTCTACTTTTCATTTTGATGGGTATTTTTTTTCCGTAACAGCAAAATAAATGACATTTAATTTGCGTAACAGTATAAATGACATTAAATGATGATGCCTTATACAGATTGAGAACTTGTTGTTTCTCCTACTGTTTACATCACCAGCCCCCCCAAAGACACACACACACATACACACACACACACACACACACACACACCACTAATCTCCAGCTGGACTGCTGAGGAGTGTTACAGACTCATTCGCAGTGTATGCCACAGCTGTGACCGTGTGTGTCATGTTGTTCACATGGTTCACAGCTCCTGGTGTGTGTGACGATGCCAGGCGAGGCGCTCGCAGGTGAAACGCAGACACACTTGTCACAAGCATAAGGAAATCAATTTAAAAAAAAGAGAGAGAGCAGGATGTCGCTGCTTCAGCCAATCCACATTACTGCTATCACAGCAAAGCATTTGCCAAGTATCAGCCCCCTTTTCCCCTCCCTCCCTCCTCCTCCTTAACACATCACATACGAGTCACTGTTAAGTGCTGAAAAAGTAATCATTTCTTTTACCCTCAATGGAGTTGATTAAGAGAAAAGTGAAGCTATCCAGGTATCACTTTATGGCATTTTTACAGCATTCAGCAGACTGCACGCATTAATGTGCTAAAAAGGCTGTTGATTCCCATACATACTTGAGATACAATATTATACAGGCAATCACATAGCCATTATGGAGCCGTTATGGGCATCTGCAGTGCACTGTACTGTACTATGTGTGAGTGTGTGGGTATATGTGTGTGTGTATGTGTATGTCCGTATGTGTCTCAGTGTGTGTTGGTGTGTGTGTACTATAGAGGCTGTTGATTAACATATACTGGAGGTACAATATTATACAGACAACCACATAGCCATTATGGAGCCTATATGCAGGCATTTGCACTGCACTGTACTGTGTGTGAGTGTGTGGGTATATGTGTGTGTGTGTGTGTGTGTGTGTGTGTGTGTGTGTGTGTGTGTGTGTGTATGTGTATGTGTGTAGGTGTCTCAGTGTGTGTTTGTGTGTGTGTGTGTGTGTGTGTGTGTGTGTGTGTGTGTGTGTGTGTGTGTGTGTGTGTGTGTGTGCTATAAAGGCTGTTGATTAACATAGACTGGAGATACAATATTACAGCCAATCACATAGCCATTATGGAGCCTATATGCAGGCATCTGCACTGCACTGTACTGTGTGTGAGTGTGTGGGTATATGTGTGTGTGTGTGTGTGTGTGTATGTGTATGTGTCTCAGTGTGTGTTAGTTTGTGTGTGTGCTATAAAAGTTGTTGATTAACATAGACTGGAGATACAATATTATACAGCCAATCACATAGCCATTATGGAGCCTATATGCAGGCATCTGCACTGCACTGTACTGCACTGTAAGCGCTGTGAGGAGTTGCGGCCAGACTGGTGAAGCAGAGTCACGGGGTCATGAAGGGGAGTCTAATTGTGAGTGTCGTTGGGTTTGTTTAGTGAACTCCACTGTGGAGTCTGGAGCTGCCGTGGGAGAGCCCAGTGACAGGCCTCACGGACTGGCGGGAACTCGATCGCATCGATATGGAGTGGTGTGTGTGTGTGTGTGTGTGTGTGTGTTTGGTTGGGTGGGTCGGTGGGTGGGGCTGGAGGTCAGGGGTGCAGAGCTTAGTTTCTACCACACCCACACTAGATCAACACGTCCTGGGACCCCTGTTTTAGAGAGAGCAGAAGAACGAGAGAGTGAGTGCGTAGGGAAAAGAGAGAGAGAGAGAGATGGAGAGGGGCAGTGAGTGAGAAATTGAGAGAATAAGATGGACTAGGGGAAAGGCAAGGAAAAGAAAGAAAAAAGAAAATTCCCTTGCGTTTTTTTTTTGGTGAGCTTGCTTTATACTTTTATTCCAGTGCTCCAGTGCTCAAACGAGTCGGACCTCTGCAAGCTTGTTGTTGTTGAGCTCAAAGATACACACAGCCACGGCGCACACCTCTCGCTGAAGCTGAAGAAAAACGCAGAAAAGAAAAACACCAAAAGTACACTTTACACCTGTTTCCCTTTTTCATCTGTCTTCATTTTTCTGGGGGAGGCAGGATGTTTGGCTTGGCTGCGACCTGGCCCTATGACTTAATCCCTGGGTGCTATTGTTAAATTTTCGAGAAAATAATGAAAACCAAATGCGGCATGGGACCCGGGATTGAGTTTCAAGCCTGCGCTTTAACAATGTTATACTTCCAGCCATTGAGGCCAAATAATTCACTTATGTTTCCCTTGTAATATTATGCCAAACATGAGATCTTTACTTTGTCAAATCTGGTAAGTATCAAACCCATAGTATCAATAGGAAAACAGTTTTAATAGGCATTCCCAATAGAGGGCAGAGAAACACCTCTCACCTGGAAGCTATTAGGAGAAACAGGAAGTGTAGGCCGGGACTCGAGTGCTTCCCAATAACGTGGTGCGTCCCCTTGGGGGCGTAGAAATATGCCGATTCATCATAAACCATATCTGAGGCGGAAAGATAGAAATCACCATCGACATCTGGGGCACCCATAACGCCCTGCTTAAACTGCGCTGACGACCGCGTCGACGGATACCTCCGTTACGTTGGCGTGGAATTCACACCACCTTTCTCCACGTAGGCCAGCGGGGTTCTAATGAGAACTGAAAGGTTCCAGAGACATCTGTGCTATGTGTGCCACACATTCCATCCCACACACCCACACACCCACACACACACACACACACACACACACACACACACACACACACACACACACACACACACACACACACACACACATCATCATCCCCAAACCCTCATTCTCATCCTCGACCACAAACCCCACTCCTCAGTGTGTGGCAATGAAGAGTGTAATAAACAGAAAACCACGCATGGCAAAACACACACACACACACACATACACACCCATCCTCCCTAACCCCCCCCCCCATCCCCCCACACACACATACACACACACAAGCTCTCATGGAGATGCGTCCGAGGTCCCTCTCCCTATTGAAATTCCACGAGCGCAGACGTGCCGATCATCTTGTCGGCCCCAAATCAGTGCTAATAAATCAATCAGCGGCCTGGGTGTGCTTACAGCCGCTCCCTCAGCTGCTTGCTAAACAAATGGATTCTGCATGTTTAATGAGGATGAGGGGGGAGGTAAAGTAACTAATACCTCTGATGGACTCAGCAGACTCAGCAGACAAGGCAGATGCAGACACCTGCCAAAAAGACCGCATCGCCGTCCAAGTCAAGGATTTGGACAGTAATACCTCAACCATCGCAGTATGGGAAGGAGGGGTAGGCGAAGGATGTGTGTGTGTGTGTGTGTGTGTGTGTGTGTGTGTGTGTGTGTGTGTGTGTGTGTGTGTGTGTTTTGAGGGGTTGGGGGGCTGGGTGTGGGCTTCATGGCGTGGCAGATTTACAACTGGCTGTGAGATGCGTTTCTTGGGGAGAGCATGTTGCACCGTGAGAGGCCCCGAAATGCACACCAGCCGCGATACATGTAACAGCTAGACCGTGAGGTGCTTACTTGGCTCTGGCTACCATTGCTGTAGGTGTGTGTGTGTGTGTGTGTGTGTGTGTGTGTGAGTATACTGTAAGGCATTCTTAGGACTGAAGAGAGGTGATGAAATTGCCAGCCTACAGGCACTCTGCACCATGTCGGTACAGTACGTGGGAGGTGGGCAACTTCCATTCCTTAAACACTCGTGGGAATTTTTGAGGCCTTTCACCACGCCGCAATTAGCCGCTTCTAGCATGTTCTAGCACATAATGACATGGAGAACTGGAGGCATAGCTTTCAATAATCTATTCCTACCTCAGTGTTGTGTTATTTCAGCCTCCCCGAGGCATTCCAGATCATTCCGTACCCACCCAACAGTTTGCCTTTGGTAGCTTAAGACTTCACATTGAGCCTATGTGTAGCACAAACAGATTAATGTATAAATCCCTAACATGCTCACTATTAAAGGTGTTTATCTAGCGAGGGCACGATCATCAAACAAAGTCAATCCATCAGTATCTCACCCACTATTGTCACCGCGACCTCATAAAAGTGGCGACATATGTCGTGCGGCGCACAAACAAATGTATTCATGGTTGTGCTTTTGCGCCCGCATGAATATTTATCTATTTGACACCGATCCAGATGCCTTTTGGGTAAAACTGTTTGTTTAGAAGCAGACCCATACTAATGGGAGCTGGGGTGGCGTGTAGGAGTGATTGGGATGGGACCGGATTCAGGGCGGTAGCAGCATTAAGGGGAGAACCAGCAGGGCCAGGCGAGGCCGTCTCGGGAGAGACGCCTGCCAATTATCTATAGAATGGAGGGGTAAAAAAAAAAAAAAAATGCAGAATTGTATAGAGGGCACAAATGGATAACTGGAGAACTTGTCAGGGAGGGACTGCAAAAAGCTGCCTATTATCCTCTTCAGTCCCCTTTGCCATGCCCATGGAGTCTTGCCCTGGGAAAATTTGTTTATTTTGCTGATGTGAATAATCCTCCGAGGAACACTCGAGCACATGGTACCCTACGCGACCCCTGTCTTGTTGCAGCTACGGAAACAAATAAAAAAATAAATCAAAAACAAGTTCCATGCGAAAGGTTCTTGCTCAACATTAGCTGTGAATTAATCAGATGCCCATCATCATTATGACAGATCACTGTAGGTTCATCTGAACTTTTGAATGACTTTTCATTTGTGCTTCCAGTAAAAGTGGTACAGTATAGCCATCTGTATCTGCCATTGAAATAGGACATAAAGAAAGTTTCTAATAACATTAGGATCCTTAAAAGTCTGTTCGTGATGGTTCTGTTTTAATGGGGGGCTCAAGATATTTTACATTTCATTGCTGGCATGAGAGGACTCACCACTTGTCTGCTCCAGGATCCATCCACACACACACACACACACACACACACACACACACACACACACACACACACACACACACACACACACACACACACACCGTTCCGTACGGCAGTATAAAAGTACCCCCTGGGAAACTCACTGTGCGTACGAGAGTTCCTGGCTGGCAAGGACTAATATTAAAACAACGAAGCTCATAATTATCATAGAATTCCAAAGATGTGCGGCCCCGTAATTAGGCCACACAGGAGCCCCCCTTATAAAGTATGGATGTAATAAATAAGCCATTAGGCGGGCCGTAAAAGCCAAGGAAATAAAAGTGCAGCGCACTTTAGCAAGTGCAAAGGAAGGAGCGGAGCGGAGCGGAGCTGCTCTCTGGACTGATCTTTGAGAATGATGGGGTGCGAACGGCAGGCCCCACCGCTGCCCTTGGGTGTACGCAGCTCATCTTTATTCCTTAGACATCTTTCCGGTGCTTTAATTCTTCCTCTCTCTCTCTCTCTCTCTCTCTCTCTCTCTCTCTCTCTCTCTCTCTCTGACCCCCCTCGTGTCCTGTTATATGCAGGCCAGCCCTGCCGTGTTGCAGTTTCAGCCCCCCCCCCCCCACACAACTCCCCCCTCCTTTCCCCCAGCCCTCCATAAGAAGAAGCCTTAGAGAGTTATTCATCCGTACTGTATGTGGCAGACTTAATGCTACTTTGCAAGTGGATGGGGAATGCTGAAGGTGCATTAGAGCTGCACAGGGAGTCGTTTGACATACAGGCCTCAGCAGGGTTGCCAGATTTATATATGTAAAAAAATAGTCACTGGGTGAGTGTGTCATAGATTGTAGTATAGTACAGAATAACTTTCATTCATACCAGACACAATAGAATAAATAAATAAATGAAGTAAGTAAATAAAGGAGGCTTACAGAATGGTCATCGGATGTTTGTTTTGTTTTATTGTAGACTTTCTTGGTATGTGCCACAACACTTTGTGGACACGTTTTTGTTATATACAGGGCTATGTATGTGAGATTAAATACTCTGAAATGGAGCTGACTTGTAACGTGTCATTTACTTTTATTTTTGACACTGCAAAAACATTACATCCTGTATTAATGCCATACAACTACGGCAACCCCGGAAGGACAAACATAACAGTTTTCACAGTGAGGGTTTTAGTTCAAGCAACTCCACTTAAACAGACAAATGCTTACAAATTCATTGGGCTTGTACTGTACTGTAGATATCAGCTTGTTAATCGCTGCTTTGAAGTTTAAAAGGATCTAACATCTATGGAATTATTGAACCCCTCCTGATGGAGCCCCGCTGTTTTATTAGTTTCACTAGACCTACTGTTTTTTTTTTTTTTTAAAGAGAATATGACTACTATCCTAGAAGAAAAAAATCTCCAAAGTTAATAGCCAACAGAAAGAGTCAAAGGAAAGGCTAGTCTGATTATGGCTATAATTCTTGCATATACTAATTACAAGTGTCTATAAAATAACTCAAGCTGGTCAAGCTAATGAGCTCACCAGAGACCTATTGTTAAATTCCATTAAAAAAGATCTATTTTTCTCCCCTTTTTTATTTATTTATTAATATATTTCCTGGCAGCAATGGTGTCATCATATCAAATATAACAAAACAAGGCGAGCTTTAAAGGTCATTATGGAGCAAAGTTTTCTTGTTTGAATTATTAATGTAATTTCAAAGTTTAAATTAAGCTGAGCTGGTGAAGAGAAACAAGTGCTGAGAAAAAAAGGAAAAGTACTTAAGGATGAGACATCTTCACAAGTCTTCCTTTTCTCTGGTTCACACCAACTTCACATTTCAGCGTTCCCTGACACACAGAGAAGACACTGATACAGTTTCTTTCTTTCTTTCTATTTTTTTTTTTTTTTTTTTTTTTGCGCTGTCTTCCCTGATCTATAGCTGTCACTCTCCCAGTAGTACTGCCTTGTAGCACATCATTCTCGGAAACGGTTGTTGGAGTCATAATTATGAGTGTATGGCTCTTTACATGCACCCCACAAGAACAAAGTTGAGCACCAAAGAACCAAGCAATTGTGAGCAAATACTTACAGAGTGTGTGTGTTTCAATGGAAAAAAGGAGGATTTTTGCTGTTTTAATAATTCAAAAATGTAAATAATTCATGAACATTCAACACATTTTTGGGGAAGGCTGATGGTTTGTGTGTGTGTGTGTGTGTGTGTGTGTGTGTGTGTGTGTGTGTGTGTGTGTGTGTGTGTGTGTGGTTGAATGTGTGTGCTGTGTATATGTATCTTTATTTATTTATTTATTTATTTATTTATTTATTTATTTATTTATTTTTGTCTTGCTTTGCTCACTCAAGAGGATGCTAAACTCGACAGGGTGGGAAGATTCTAATAAAAAAGTAGTTGACATTTTAATTGCATTTTTCTCATCAAGGAGTAATCTGCAAGATGGGCCCTGGCATCCCTTCGGAGAGCAATAAGGATGATGTTATGATCAGTAATTTCTTTGATAAACACACAGCACCCCCATCGATCTTGAGAATACAGTTGCTTTGAGGAAGCCCGGCATCTCTCTGACTTCTGCGACTGTGCTTGCGCCAAACAAACAAAACCAGCATCTGTGACTGGTGCCACTTATTCCCAGGCAGACACAAACACAGTGGCATCTGTTCAGATTCTTTTTTTTTTGTTTTTCTTTTACTATTTTTTATTTATTTTTATTTTTTTTATTTTCACGGAGAAATGCTTATCTATTTATGTTTTGCGAACTTGCCTTTTTTCTAAAGTTAGCCCTGACTGCCCGCTGGACCGATCTTTTTTCAAATGGATAAATAATGACTGTGTAAAAAGGAACGTCACAGTTTCAGTAAATGTCAAGATTTTTATCATGTCACTGCACGCACACACGCAAACACACACACACACACACACACACACACACACACACACACACACACACAACCACACAAACACGCATGCACACACACACACACACAACCACACAAACACGCGTGCACACACACACACACACACACACACACACACACACACACACACACACACACACACACACAACACACACACACACACACACACACACACACACACACACACACACACACACACACAAAAGAGAACAACAAAGAGATACTGATCTCATAAGTGAATGCAGAGGCGACGCGACTGCTTGCCCCTTGGCGTGGGAGTGACTTTTTGTCCAAGCTATTCTAACATTTATAAGCCTATTCCCATACGCGCATACTACATACTGTATGTGTGTGTGTGTGTGTGTGTGTGACCACACACCAGTCCAGGGGCGTCTAATGGATGTCAGTTACGAGCTGCATAAACATAGTGAAGTGGACATGTCTCCCCCACTTGAGTTTATGGCAGAGCAACAGAAAGTGGAAAGGAAACAAATGTGTGTCCTGGTCTAGGTTCACATGCTAAGCTGGAGGGTGTGTGTGTGTGTGTGTGTGTGTGTGTGTGTGTGTGTGTGTGTGTGTGTGTGTGTGTGTGTGTGTGTGTGTGTGTGTGTGTGTGTGTGTGTGTGTGTGTGTGTGTGTGTGTGTGAGACGAACCCGAGACAGAGTCAGGATGAGGGGTGATAATTCAGTCATGATGGTGACACAAAGAAGCACCCACCTGGAACTGGACCCCTGTGAAAGAGACCTGCTATTTATTATAGAAAGTCCTCAAGCACTCACACGTGTGTGGACACACAGACACACACTCACATGCATGCATGTGCGCGCATACACACACACACACATGGATATACACATGCAGACTCACACACACACACACACACACACACACACACACACACACACACACACACACACACACACACACACACACACACACACAGAGACAGAAGCCTCCAGACATATAAGACACCATCTGTTATAATCCATAAGGATATTCATTAATATTAATCTCATATTATGCTATACGCTGTTTACTAAACAGCAACAAACCCTATTGTGAAAGTCCTCTAAACAATGTGTTTAAACCCTTGCCTTTTACAGTTAATGAACTCATTCTCTGCTTTAAAAACCACGTTTGCTTTGATCTCTCAGACAGAAATGTGTACACTGTATGTAAATATAAGCTGAATGCATCATGTATATTATATTAATGTCCTCCTATGGTGTTAAGTTCAGGAGCAATCACCCGGGTGCAAATTGAAACCACCCTTTAGTGATTCCTTGCCGTTTTGGAGGTTAAATGTTGAAGCGCTTTCTGATGGTTCCCTGATGGTTTAAAT
>JAODXP020000030.1:7735737-7738237 GCA_027497455.2 Sardinella longiceps
TGTCTGAGCTCATTTGCAGTGTGTCCTTTCCCACTGACAGCCCCCTAATTCGCATTTGAATTTAGGTCACATTGATCTGGGCCCTCGTCCAAGGCCTAGCCTCCCAGCGGACCCCCCGGCCAAGCAAACGCTCACAAACACACACTCACACACACACAGGCTCACACACACACACACACACACACAGGCTCACACACACAGGCTCACACACACACACACACACACACACACAGGCTCACAACACATGCTCATACACATACACACATATACAGAACACATACACACACACACACACACACACACACAGGCTCACAACACATGCTCATACACATACACACACATACAGAACACACACACACACACACACACACACACACACACACACACCACCCGTTTGCTTTTTCGGCCCTGCCCTGCACTCTGGTCGGTCGAGGATGAGGGAGGCGAAAGTTTAGCTGAGAAACAGCCTGCAGCACGGCGGGTGTGAAATTTCTGACGGTTTGGCTTTTGCAGGCAGGCGAAGGGAGGCATCAGTGGTGCTGGTGGAGGGGGGTGGGGGTGAAGTGGTGGCGAGGGCAGGGGCATGGAGGGCCGGTGGTGGGGGCATAGTGGAGGGGTGGTGGGGGCATGGAGGGGCATAGTGAAGGGGTGGGGACCTGTGAGGTTCAGGCCATAGAGGAGTAACTGGGGCCTGCTGAGAGGGGAATGGGTGTGAGCACATAGAGCTTTGGTCTCTTCTGTTTGTTTAAAAGCCGACCATGAGGGTCAACAACACAAAATATTTATGTTTGTGTTGTACTAGTGCATGTGTTTGGGTTAGACAGTTTACATTACACTATAAGTATATTTTTTGTTTGTTTGTTTGTTTTTGTTCCGTATTTACATAAATAATGAATAGATTATCCAATATCTAGCAGGTCATTGGCCACCAAAGTTTTATTCCCCGCATTGGAAATATACAAATAAAGGGTTAAAAAAAAGAAAAAAAGAAAATAGGGTAGAAAAGGGCGTTTTTCAGTGAAACGAGATTCAGTGGCGGTGGCATTAAGGGAGGGATATATCTCTGAGATGAGACTGGCTAAATTAATGCATCCCTGTTGCATAATGACTTGAGAAAAGCCCTGGAAGAGAAGAATTAAACAGTGATGGATTACGGGGATCTCAGGCTTCTACTGCAGGCTTTTCCACCAAATCTCAAGCACCAATAAACCCCATTACTACCTTGCAAACAGGACAAAAACAAACATTATCATTAATATTTACAAGTATTACTTGCACACAAATAAAGGAGTTCTTGACTCAACTTACACCACCTAACACATACATGCACACACACACAAACACACACACACACACCTCCCTCTTCCTCCTTTTCTTTTTCCGGCAGGTTCCCTTGACAATAGAGCGCAGCAGACTTTGGTGAGGCGTTTTTTTATGAGTTTTGCAGATATGCGAAGAGGCTTCGACCCCACCAGCGTGGGTTGTTTCACATCTCTCAAGAACTCAATTAATCACAACGTTTAAAATAAATAAATTAGAGGCGTCCCGTTCTGCTGCAGCGGCAGATGCCTCCTCATAGGCCGTCCCTAGGAGACCAAATTAAGCCACCGAATGTATATCTAATATACAGGCCCCACTAATGATACGCGTTAAAAAGTGCAGCTATGTAGGCACAGCTTAAAAATTACACGGGTCATTACGACAAATTGAAACTAAGATTTATCTTCTGCCAACAAAGTGCATAATTTGTTTTACCAGGTATTCATGGGAGCCACGTAATTAAACATGAAAACAGCACAAGGAGAGACAGAGAGACAGTGTGTGTGTGTGTGTGTGTGTGTGTGTATGTGTGTGTGTGTGTGTCTGTGTATGTGTATGTGTATGTGTATGTGTGTGTGTGTGTTTGTGAGAAAGAGAGAGAGAGAGAAAGAGAGAAAGAGGGCAAGTGTTCTCCAGTGGCTAGGTGATGTAGGCTTCTCCATGGTAGATCCAGGAGGAGCCAGAGCGTCCTCTGTATGTGTGTGTGTGCGTGTGTGTGTGTGTGTGTGTGTGTGTTACTGTGGCGAGCGCTTCTTTGTTGTCTGCTAGGAAGATGCTGTACAGTAATTAGGTGGAGGATGACACCCCACACGCCACACAAGGTGTATTTATTTATCCTTCCCTCTATTAAAACAGACACGTTCTCATCAGGGTTGATCACTCAGCGCTGGGTTTAGTGTTTCAACAGTCACTGTCAGTAGTGTCTTCTCTCTAATCCCTCTTGGCTCTATTTTCTCAATCAAGGACCCTTATTGTCGTGTACTTAAGTATGTAATTAATAACGGTGCAGGTTTTTAAGTGTGTACTAATAGAAATATGAAACCTTACAAGTGGCTCTGATTCTAATGGAAATTTGTAGAATGCTCTGCTACACAAGAGGAGTCTACTGCTGTCATCAATTAATTAAGGTATAATGCAGTAACACAGTGCCTACATGGACACTTTATACTAAAATGGTCCC
>JAODXP020000030.1:7750737-7753237 GCA_027497455.2 Sardinella longiceps
TCGTGTCCGCTGCGAGCTGACTCGGCCGTTTGAAGTCGGTGGCGGTGGTTGGTGGTTGGTGGTTGGTGTCGGGACACATAAATCGAGAGAGCTATGAGAGGGGAAGAGAGACAAGGAGGGGCCTCGCCCTGGTGAAGTCCGGGGTTAAGATGCTGAACTTGTCTGCTGTGACATCCTGGCTAGCATGTGTCTCACACCCTGCCACACACACGGTCACTCACACACACACACACACACACACACACACACACACACACACACACACACACACACACACACACATACGCACACATGCACACAAAGAGACAGTCACTCAGTACAAGCTCTTTGAAAGGACCTTTTGTTGCAGCTGAGGAGATGCATCTCTGAACTCAGTGACTGTAATTGGCCAGCTCATGTCTTCCCATCCAACAGAATGCATTTGATCTGCCGAGAGAGAGAGAGAGAGAGAGAGAGAGAGAGAGAGAGAGAGAGAGAGAGAGAGAGAGAGAGAGAGAGAGAAGCTACATAATTATTTGGATTTCATTTTAGTCGGGGAAAAAATACTGTACTGCTGACAGGAGATGACAAAGGCAAAGACAGACAGTTATACAGTATGTTGCAACACAGCGATTTTATAGTTTTGTTTATTTTTGTGTGTTTGTAACATTACTTTCTGTTCATCATTAAAAGATCACACTTTTGGCCTTTTTCTTGAGTTTCTTGGACAATTCATCCATTAATATATGTTTCTCCTGACCATGGCAATTGCATTATTAATCATTAAAGCAGTAATAAAAGATTATTTTTATTTCTTGGAAGTCAAATATCAGCACTATGTCTTAGAATAGCTTGTCAAAAAATCCTGAAGCCTTTCACAGGCTTCTTTTGTCAACAAAAATTGTGGGGGAGAACTGGAAACCTAGACGACATTATTAAGTTTTATTTTCATTCACATTTTTTTTATTTTTATTTCAAAGACTTCATGACTTTGAACTACTTTAAAATGTGTGGCTTAATAAAACAGAGTGTTGTCTTACACTCTATATAACGGTTGCACTAGAAGGTAGTGTAATTTAACCCTAATTCCCCCCCTCTTATTCCTGTGTAATAATTTTACACAGTCCTTTTTCTGTAGCTGAACTCTGCTTTAATAAACTAATAAAAAAAAAACAGCACCAAGGTGTCATTGTAATGCTTCTGTTTTATAGATCTGGATTCCTCCGCAGAAACGCAGGGGTCTCGGAACCGCAGCGGCGGCGGGAAATGACACACACTCTGAGCCAAGGCATAAACACCTGCGTTATGAGTCGACGCGCGACCCGTTTCATTAAAGCCCGAGGCCTTTCATCCATTCCTCAGTCGCCATATTGAGTCCGGGCCAGCGTTCCTCCTGATACCCAACCCCCAGTCGCTGTCAACTCATTAAGGATCATGTTTGCTTTGGACAGACGACAGTCACCCTCTCCATACACACACACACACACACACACACACACACACACACACACACACACACACACACACACACGCATGGGAACACCTCACTTCACTAACTTCACTCTGCAAACCCAGCCCACTCGCACACACACACACACACACACACACACACACACACACTCACTCACTCTCCTCATCCCTGCCACTTCAGCGACACTCTGCTGTGTGGAGCATAGCCGAGGGGAGGCTCAGGGAAAGCCATTTGCTCCGGTCGGCACGGAGACATCATCAGCGTTTAGACAAACACGGCGAGAAGAGAAGCCGAGGAATCCTCCAAGCGCCGTCATTCCAGAGCTTTATGAAGCAGCCGCACTGCTAAAGGTCTCAGACCTTTGTTCCAACGCCGTGTTTATTCGGCGCGGCCAAAAGGGGGGGAGGGGTGGGGGGGTGGTGGGGTGGGGATGAGAAGGTGTTCCGAATCGTGAGAGTGATTTTGATGTAGATTCCAAATTGCACCGGGTGATTAATAAATAAGTGATGTGCCTCCAACAAAAAATGAATTATTAACTTTTTTTTTTTTTTTTTTTTTTTTTTAACAACCCATCAAAAAATCTTAATAAACGATGGCCCAGATATTGAGATGCAGATCCTGGGAAACTTATGACCTGCATCCAAATTGTGTGTGTGTGTGTGTGTGTGTGTGTGTGTGTGTGTGTGTGTGTGTGTGTGTGTGTCTCTCTCTCTGTGTGTGTGTGTGTGTGTGTGTGTGTGTGTGTGTGTGTGTGTGCGTGTGCAGAAAAGAGGTGTGAGTGGAAATATCATGTCGACATGAGTACCTTTCCATGGCTCTCAAAGCAATTTGTTTTCCAGATTTGAATGTGAAATATGAATTATCTCATGGTAGAGTAAAATACAAGAGGTCACACACTTCTATATTTTACCACTTACTGTGGTGGTCAGTCATTTAGAGAAGGTTATATTTCTACTCTGATACTCCAAATGCTTCACTTGAAAAAATATTGTTTCAGCATATTTTATAATCATAGCCTGACATATACTGTATTACATTAAATTAAAACGG
>JAODXP020000030.1:7765737-7773237 GCA_027497455.2 Sardinella longiceps
TTACTGTACGTTGGCCTCGTCTCGCTCAAAGGTCGGGTTAAATATGTCTCCCTCAGCCGTCTCGGGAGACACTGTACGACTCTGAGAGGAAGTTTCTCCCCCCCCCACCCCCCGTCTTTTTTTTTTGTGGGGGGGGGGGGGGGGGGTAGTGTGTGTGTGTATGTGTGTGTGTGTGAGAGGGGTGTATTGGGGAAGAATTCCTGTCAGTGTTTTATGGAGTCGGTCAAAGAAAACATCCGAGAAACAGAGGGCTACTTGACGCTAGGCTTTACACTAGGGCACTATTTGGGCCGAGACCCAAAGGCCAACACTTTGTTGCACTACTGCATTCTGTATGTTTTTTTTTTTTTTTTTTTTTTAAAGGCTATTTGAAAAGTCTGGGTGCTGGATGAAACGTTGGACAATGGATTGTGGACAGATTCTGCCTGCGGTGAGGAGAAATGAGGCAATTCCAAAAGTATCTCAATCATCCCTTGTTGATAAAGATTTAGTAAACTTCCCGACACATGAATTACAAATTAGCACTGGGGTATTGAATTTATACTCTGCTTGCAGTTACTGTTTTCGGTTAAAAGGAAACATTTGTAGGCGGCTTGTCTGAAACACACAACTATATTTTTAAATAAACAAATGTTTCATTTACATGAATTTACATGGCAAAACCCAGGAAAATATTTAGGTAATTCACACTCAGTAAATATTTTTGTAACCGTCAGCCTTTGAGCAACAAACTACTGTATGTCAACTGAGGTAAAAGAGAACGATTCTGAAAGCAAATGGCCCTTTGAATGAGTTCTTTAATATCTTTTTTTTTCCTACTTTTACCTTCAATTTAAAGAAATAATTTAGCTCTGTTCCCTCAAGAACTCACAAGATTATACAGTTATGAATAATATCTACAGATCTGGCTTCCGTATGAATGTATAAGATCAGCTTTATGCACTTTAACACTGGGCTTATTATCCCTGAACACTGGTAATGGAAGATAAGTTGCTATTTAATTGATTAATAATAGTCTCTCATAAGTCTAAGTCTTCGGTGGTTTTCAATAGGATACTTACTGTTCAAATCCCCTGCTGGTGAGGAACATATGCAATTCACAGGTTTCTGATTTATCTGCCGCCTGTGAAAAAGGATTCTTCTGAGCCTATTATCTTTTGACTCGTTTTATTTTAAATTGACCCGATGCGATGCTCAGCCGAATGAGATTTGCTCACAAATTAATGAGTCCTACCTCATTAAGGATCTGGAAAGAAAAAAAAAAGCTTCATCAACTTAATTGCAGAAATATTAGAAAGTTTGGGGTATTACTTTTTATGAAGCGTGATTGTCTTCCGCTTGTTTTCTCAAGAATCTTTTCATATGTCTGTTCCTCGGGGAAGCCCCAACACACACACACACACACACACACACACACACACACACACACACACACACACACACACACACACACACACACACCAACCCCACAGGATCCCATGCCCCCCTCTTCCCCTAGGGGTTCTTTGTGATCCACGATCCTCAAAAACACAACACTGAATATGGAAATTAACGCACTGTCACTTTGTTCCCTTGTCCCTCTCTCTCTCTCTCTCTCTCTCTCTCTCTCTCTCTCTCTCTCTCTCTCTCTTCCTAAAAGACTTTACCCTGTTTGATCCATTATTATTAGTATTATTATCATATTGTTCCCCCTCATGGCTAGGATGTGTGGGAGCTGTGTGCCCGTGTGTGTGTGTGTGTGTCCCTGGAGAGCCTCTGGGTGTGTGTGTGTGTGTGAGGCACACATCACATCTGAGCACAGGGACATGTAGACAGACTGAGGAAGAGTCACTATGGGGACAGAGGAAGAGGAGGAGGAGGACTGGGAGGAAGAGGAGGAAGAGGACATGTCAGTGCCACATACTATTATGCTCATGATTAGAGAATGTTTCAGATTATGCCAGACCATTAGGACTACAGGAATCACTGAGCAATCAGTATTGAAACAGCTCATCTGATAGAATTGACTGAGAAAGCTCATCATGAATTTATATATAAAAAAAGTTGTAACTTCATTAGTCTAATACCAAATGTGTTTTGAGGCAGTGTATGGTATCAGAACACTTCTCTAAAAATAAGAAAATCATATGACCACTGAATTATGTTAAAGTAATGTGGTAACTGACAGGATCAAATGTCCAGTATTATTAATGCAATCGTTACAGATGTTTATGGTTTTTAAAGTTCAAACCCCTTATTTATTCAGGACTGCAATGTTAACATCAATAAAACTTTCATTTAAATAGAAAAAAACTGAGCCTTATAAAAATGTAATCAATCATTTCTAGTGCTATATTGAATACTGTTATGAAGTGAAGTGCTGTGGTCAATTACAGAAAATTAATGGGAACTTTAGAATTGCTAGTGAACAAAAACATAAGCGAATATATTACACATAAAACATTTTCCTTACCTCTGTTTGTTTCCAAATATCCAGGCATTTCCCCCATGCTGCATGTCTCCTTAGTGTACACTTAAGTTTGTGGTTTATAAAACCATGCTGCTCTTGAGCTCTTCAAACATGCTAAAGTATCCACTCTCAGCAGGGTGAAAATGAAACTAATCAGGAATTTTATTACTTATTTTCTTAAGCCTTCTCCTGATCCGAGCGGTTTTGTTTTATTTGTATCCGTGAGTGTGAAACGATGATGTCATCTCTATCAGAGTAAGCGAAGGCCCAAATGACAGACAAACAGACCTCCTCCAAATTCTTCTATTCCAAGTTTCCTAAGGAGAAATCGGAGCTGTTGATTTTGCCACTAACTAAGCATTATTAAAACAGTATTAATTGTTATAAATTATGCATCCCTGTCACTAAAAACATGGATTTCTGTGGGGCTTGTTTAAATTTCATATTTCACCGGAATCTTCCAAAATCACAACCAGATGTTGTCATCGGCTCCCCTTCCTATTTCCTGCGCTTAATTCCCACAATGCATTGGAACGTGACACTTCCTCTGGAAAATACAATAAAATAGAGAAGTAATGTACAGCTATTTCCTTTCATAAATTCCTTGGCCCTCTCGCAGTACAAGTACAAGTCTTATGTACATATATTTTAATGGAAAGCATAGCAGTGCATGGCTGTAAATCCAAGCTTGACAGCCACCACAGGGCTTTCATAGTGTACCTGGGTAAGGATGATTTATGTGGAGATGTAGTGCTCGTGCGTGTAATGCCTCCTCCTATCCTTGCGGCGGCCCGTGTCTCCCAGTTAAGATGGATGTCAGGGCCTTGTGTCTGTTTGCATATCCGTGGTCCCATCAATCGTGCTGGATAACTGGATGATTACCTGTTGACAAATCCATCGGACCCCGTTTTAGGATTTAAATCGCAAGCCAGCAGCTAGATTAAATGTTCTCACCTCTGTTTTTCGAGCGCTTTGATAAAACAGATAGGAACCTGGCTGGTTTTCAGTCAAGCACAGAGAGGGTTTTTTTTTTTTTTTTTCATTTTATTTTCCCACGCTGGTTTCTTCAAATGTGTTTTGCTAACAAGAGTGAGAAGAAAAAAAAAAGTAAATGCGCTCATACTGTTGGTTTTTCCATTTTTGAAAAATTTGAGGCTGAAAAAAAAAAAAAAAAAAAAAGTGACATTTAAGTGTGCTCAGTAGACCGTGGCTTTGGTACGTGCCAGGCTCACTAGTTCCTGTGAGTTTGGAAGGGAGGGAGGAGGCCATTAGAGAAGCCGACCCCTCGTAAACACACACCTCTTGAAAACCGCTCGTGCGCGCGGCAGCAGCGGCGGCGGCCCGTGACATCATCTCCCCACGGGGGGCAAAGATCAGAACCGGAGCGGGGAACCCGGTACTGGTCCCAGTGCAGCTCAGCTCAGCTCAGCTCCGCACAGCCCTCCACTCCACTCCACTCCCGGGCCTTCCTCCTCCTCCGCTTCGCTAATTGCGTCTCCTGTCCGAGGCTGAGGCGCGTGCTGGGTTTCGGCATCGCGCTTAAGCTCCCGCTAAGACCGCAGCGAGGTCCGTCGGGGTCCTGCGGCCGGCGCCGGCAGATATGAAGAGGAGAACGCCCGGACCTGGCCGAAGGGCGGTTGCCGGGGGTGGTTTGAGGCAAAGGTGTAACACAAAGCCCTTAGTGAACCCTGCGGTCAACCCCTGCCATGGTCCAGCAACTGAAAATCTGAGCTCTGAAGCTCAAGGCAACTGACTTGTTGTTTATCCTTAGGAAGAGATCAGCCAGCCTATAGCTGCAGGAAATGTCCTTGTTTAACAACCTACTTGCTTGCTTGCTTTTATTTCACCTCAAAGACAGCAGCAACTTCCCCATGTGTTTACAAAGCCACTGAATTCCCCTATAGGAAACATTCATTCTTAAAGTCGTGTAGCTAAAAATACACACAAGTACATGCAGTACATTGGATGCGGTTGCCTGCTACATCCATTAAGCATAAGAAAAAGTGAGGGGACAAAAGTGAGCGTGTTGGAGGAAAAAAAAAAAAATGTTGAGTTGAGAGGCTTAAAAGCATCAAGTGGTCCAGGTAGAGTTGAACTCTATCTCGCCATGGCGACCACCTGCAGTCCTAAATTGGGCAATTAGATCGGCAGAGTGTTTTCTTAGTGGGTAATGCTCAGTAATGAGTTCAGCAGTGCAAATCCACCCAGAGCCCACCCCTCAGCCCGGGATCCCTCCTCCAGGAGCAACCACCCCCCCCCCCCTTACCACCACTACCACCCAACAGTACCCCCACCCCCACCCCCCACCCCCCACACCTGACCCCCTCCAACCACCACCATGTTCCCGAACACCTCCACCAACATAACCAACAACCCCCCACCCCAACTAACTCCAGGAAAAACAATACACACACACACACACACACACACACACACACACACACACACACACACACACACACACACACACACTATATATATATACACACACATACACACACAAAAATCCCAATGCTCTGGCCCCCACAACAGCGGAGGTCTCAGCATTCCTGCCCGTCATTCTTTAATCTCTTTTCTCTCCTCTTCTCTACACCAACAACATCCTCTGGTCTCTCTCTCTCTCTCTCTCTCTCTCTCTCTCTCTCTCTCTCTCTCTCTCTCTCTCTCTCTCTCTCCGTGTGTTTCATTGACCAGATCCCCAAAGCTGCAGCATCCAGCTTCTGTAAATCCCCCTCTCCTAATTAAGATTTCTCTCACCCCCTCACTCGTTTTTTTTCCCTACCCCTCCATCCCCCCTCTATCTCTCTCCCTCCCTCTCTCTCTCTTTCTCTCTCTCTGTCTTCCCCCACTCCACCACCACCACCACCTCCACCATGTCTCCATACTCAGGGCCTCCAACATGGCCTGAAAAGTTCTGTGGCTGACAAGAAATCAATGGAGGCAGGGCACAGGGGCTCAGGTATCGGATTTCAGGTGGGCCCAGTGGTGCCCGGGCTGGGGCCTGCCAGCGCCGCCGAGCTGTCCGCTGCCGTTAGCCCGCCGCGCTCCCGACGCCAAGTCTTTGGCTGCCGGATAAAAATGTCAAGCGCTAATAGGTTCCATTGTGATTAGTCGAGATAGAGTTCACAAATCCTCTGTAGAGAATGCGTTAGAAACAATCTTTACAAGGTCTTAGGGTCTCATTGCCTTTCCATCCCCCCCTCCTCCTCCTCCTAGTCCTCCTCCTCTCCTCCATCCCCCCTTCTCCCTTCCCTCCATCACCATCTTCATTCCCCCCATCCCCCCCTTTTTCACTTTATTTTATTGTTTTTTTCCCTTCTTTTGCTTCAACTTCTAATACTCCAGGCAGTGCTTTCTGACTCTGCGTGAGGGTGCTCGGGGGGTCAATGAATAAATAAATGCTAAAAGTTTCTATCAATTAGACAATGAGAGATGCTGAGTTTGAGCAGACAGGCAAAGTGCTGTCCAGTTGTTTAGAGAGAAGAGGAGGGTAGCGGTGAGGAATATGCATGAGAGTGCGAGAAAGGAGTGAGGGGAGTGTTGGGTTACCTCCGGAGGCTTTTTCTCTGTCTTTCTTTCTCTCTCTCTCTCTCTCTCTCTCTCTCTCTCTCTCTCTCTCTCTCTCTCTCTGTCTTTGTCTCTCTCTCTCTCTCTGTCTCACCGCACCCGTGGATGCTGACTGATTTAGTCTTTGTTTTTATTTTTTAATTCCCCCCTCGCTCGCACACTTCACTTTAAACATTGCTTAGTAGGATCGGGGTGGTTCAGGCAAGCTGCGCCGTTTTTTTTTTTTTACTTATGGGGATGTGTGGTGTTGAGTCCCTGTAGCACACACAGGTTTACCCCAGTCTGCATGGTCTTTCACTTATAAAGTGATCCAATGTGAGCGGAGAGCATTATTATTTAATGTGCAATCTACGTGAAAATTATATCAAATCTGCTGAGATTTTATTTTCTCTTTTCTCTAAAGGAACAGGTGGATGGGTGGTTTGGGTTGCTAAGGGAACCGAAGCCCCCTTTGGGAAAGGGCGAAGCAGAGAGCAGTGGTAGAGAGTTGTGTTGAAACACCCATCTTTTCAGTTTTGTTTTTTGGACATCAAAGCCATGACATGCCCTGGATGAATGGATGAGAAGTTATATCTTCTGCTCTGAGTTATGTGGCTGGCAACACCTCAACGGTGGATTAAACTGAAGCAGGCCAAGCTGAAAGCATCACAGCATTAACTTGCAATTCCTTGCCCACCTCAATTTTTCATGAAGGTTTTTTACTTCAACTTTCAACTCTATTTACCCTTCCTTGTCTCTTTCAATAGTTATTACTAGTATTGAAGGAATGTGATTGTAAAGCAACATGTTTATTATGTACATTCAGCTTCAAATTATATCAATATTGTATTAGCAATTTTTTTATTGTCAACCTGTCAACGGTCAACCTTCAGTGCCAATGAACTTATGGATCATAGCAAATTGTTCACATTCACTAAACAGTAAACATTGATTGCACAGCAGATCATTCATTACAATTAATGGTATGTTCTACTTCTATGGATATATTTAAGGATACAGAGTATGAAAATGAAAATGAATATATCCATTGCACAAAACTTGCATAGAAATTCAATTATGCCCACAAATGTTATTATCTATGAAAATGTACAGTATATTTGCTTGCCATTGTTTATTACTATGTAATATGTATTTAATACAGTGATTCATTGGTTAAAACTGCCAGTTAACAAAACAATACATTATTGTCATCATGGTTTTATGATAAACATGAAATATGACTTTTATGAATATTATTTGATTTAAAATGTAAAACATGTATTGGCCTTTCAGTAATGTTTGTGTTTTTGTTGTTGTTGTTGTTGTTGTTGTTGTTGTTGTTGTTGTTGCTGCTGCTGAGCTGTTGAGTATAATTTTTTTTGCTGCATTGAAAGTTCCATTTTTTATTTTTAAATGACTTTTCACAAACGATCACACAACACATCAGATCAGAGACTGGATCACAATGTGTTTACACTGAAATACACTGAAATGTCCTGTATCTT
>JAODXP020000030.1:7780737-7783237 GCA_027497455.2 Sardinella longiceps
CCCAGAGCTCCCCAGGAAAATGCTGCCGCTAAAACGGTCAGGGGGATTCAAACCAGGAAAACAAACCTGCGCATCAGCAATTTATAAAAACCAAGTATCTTGATGCATATGTGCAGTACATGTGTTGTAGATATGCCCTGGTTTTGACCTGAAATTCAAGCTCACACCTCAAACATTTGGGTTTAGTCGCAAAAGTAGGATTAGATAAATGGTGTGCAACATAAATGCAACCTTATCGGAGCTGTGTGTGTGTGTGTGTGTGTGTGTGTGTGTGAGCCACGCTTCAGTCATGTTGATTCAAGCTGTGGTTATTATACTCCTTCCCTCATCCGTAAGGGAAAAAAAAAAAGCTCCGTAGCCTTCTTCTCTGAGCGCTGGAACCGCGGCCATTTAAACACCTCCGCTTAGATCGTGTTCAATCTGCCGATCTCATTCTGTCACATCAAGCTTTGGGTCAACACAGAGAGGGGGGAAAAGACAAACTGCCGGGTTTATGGATGATTTCAGAAACTGGGAGGAAGAGAGAGAATAAGAGAGAGAGAAAGAGAGAGTGTAAGAGAGAAGGGGGGAGAGAAAAAGCATAAAAGAAGAAGAGTGAAGGAAGGAGTAAGTGAGTAAGTGAGTGAGTGAGAGAGTGAAGGAGGGAGAGAGAGAGGGAGAGAGAGAGAGAGAGTGAACGATCATTAGTGCCTTTGGAAACAGTTCAAGTCATTCCCATGTACTGTGTGAGTCCAGAGGGAGCGTTGTGTGGGCCTTGGCAAACGGCCTCATCCAGACGTGCAGGTGGGTTTCACTTCAGTCTCCGTCACCCAGGGTAACAGGGGGGAAAACCAGATTGTTTTCTCGTTCTTTCGAGGGTGCATGCCGCAGGAGAGGAGAGCAGAGGAGAAGAGAAAAAGACAGAAAGGAGAGAGAAAGAGAAAAAGAGAGAGAGAGAGAGTGAGAGAAACTGTTTCGAATCCGAAGGCCGCTTCATTCATGATTTATGTCGGATTTGATGCTAGTTTAATATCAAATACAAATATGTCTTGTTTTAGTACAGTGCAAACGCATCTCCTGCGGAGAGGGAAATGTGGGCCAGGGTTCAGGAGAGGTCACGTGCCTTGGGAGATAGGGGGCCTGCGGCCCGGTTGACAGGGGAAAATATTTTGTAATCTCCAGGGTGCTGCTAGTTCAAATTCAGCACTGGTTTTACTTTACTCCCAGGACAAGAATTTGGCTTTGGTTTCAATTGCTATTCCAGATGTTCATCTTACAATTTTTTGGCCTTTTTTCTATGTACTCTATTGTGAATTTTTGAATGCCACAATTAACAACTATAAATCATATCCTGAATACTTCCCATTCAATCACCAGGGAATATTCTGGAACAATCCAATAACTCATGACAAAATAGACCTTTGCATTAAGGAAAAGGTTGAAAATAGAGATTTAGATTTAAATTCTAAATTGACAGAATAAATACACATAAAGAATATACTTCTGTATGTTTACTTGATTCTAATGTAAATATAAATGAAAAATGATGACAGGAAAAAATTGCCTTGTATTATTATTGCTATAAATTCATATTATTAATCATGTTGTTGCCGTTATACTTGATTAAAAGAAAATAAGAAAAAAACAAAATAAATCATTTTACATGGTGAATGATAACAGACAAGACTTAAATCTTAGAGAGAATTTTGTAGTTGTTTATATCCGAGTTTAAAAAAATATTATTAATGGTTTTAAAGTGAGTCTGCACAAAGGGTGACCAATGTTGCATAAAGTTTAAAAAGGCATATGCATGATAAATAAATAAGTTTATATAACAATATTGTTGAAGAGAACTCTTTTCAACAAGCTTGTTATGTAGAAATAATAATAAATAAATAAATGTTGGTTTGATTAGGGTAGGGAAGGGGTGGATAGTGTTACCAAGATGGTTACAAAATGCTCAAGGATCTCCAGAGACTGCATTCCCTGTTTGCGAATATACTTCACGGTTCTGTGCATAGATAATGTGATAATAAATCAGATGAACATCATGTGTAACTAGATATTTAAGAGAAACAAGAATAGTTGTGGTTTTGTGATTTTTTTTTACAACCTATCTTTACCCAATTGTGCAGAGCTAGACACAATTAACAAAGCTTGAAAAAATTATATACGTATTCAAGAGAGTTCTTACTTTAAGGTTGGCCATGAATGGAGCAAGCACAGTAGACAAGCATGTTTTCTACTTTCTAGTTTTTGATCAAGTTTAATCTGAGACTTCAACTTCAAAACAGCCACATGAGATTGCATTAACTCTTTGAGAGGTTTACTAGTATTAACAAGAAAGATACAAATTCAAGGAGCAAAGCACAGAATAGCTTCTTGGAGTTGATCAAGTCTCTGCTTCTTCTTCTTCTTCTTCTTCTTCTTCTTCTTCTTCTTCTTCTTCTTCTTCTTCTTCTTCTTCTTCTTCTTCTACTTCTTCTTCTTCTTCTTCTTCTTCTTCTTCTTCTTCTTCTTC
>JAODXP020000030.1:7788237-7793237 GCA_027497455.2 Sardinella longiceps
CAGGGTGGGTGTTTCTGTGTGTGTGTGTGTGTGTGTGTGTGTGTGTGTGTGTGTGTGTGTGTGTGTGTGTGTGTGTGTGTGTGTGTGTGTGTGTGTGTGTGTGTGTTTGAAAAGCGTGTGGCCTCCTCCTCGTGACATTTCCGCAGCATGTTCCCGGCCCCTCTGCACATGGCTTCCCACAATGCCACACAGCACTCCCACCCACCAGGGAGCCGATCCCCTCTCATTTACCCACGATCCCGCGCTCTCGCTCCCCCTGGGTGGGGTGTGCATGTGTGTGTGTGTGTGTGTGTGTGTGTGTGTTGTTGCCCCAGCTACTCGTGGGGTGTTGATGTCCGGTGGGGCACCACTCGATTTATCATCTTTTAAAACGACGCCTCACATTCATCACCTGGGTGTTAGCCGTGCAACAGCCACACAAATGAGCTTCATTAGCCCAATATTGGGACTGTAAGTACGCTACTAATTAAATTCAAACAGACTTCCCTGACCAGAGACGCAATTATATTATATGCACCCAACATGATGAAGTATTCCTCGTCCTGGACTGTGGTAAAGAGGCAGCCGAACATGCAAATATTTGCATATCGTTGACCCTGCAGCGCAATCCCAGCACCCTACACTGGCACCAACCAGTCTGTTTGATAGTGTTAATTTGTTTTTTTGAATAATAATAAAGGGCTGCTTTCCTTGGCTTTGCTGTGCAATTAAGCGCCAGCCTTTTGTGTTTGAACCTGACACATGCAGACATGCTTAGCTCAGTGGGCCGAAGCTGCAAAACTGGTAATTGGAACGGTGTTTAAAAGGGAGAAATGGAAATTTAAGGGAGTGGGGGAGTTGAGAAGTGTGTGTGTGTGTGTGTGGGGGGGGGGGGGTTGGGGGTAAGAATGGCACAAATTAAATAAGAACCGAAAGAAAAAAAATCTAAAATGAAAATACTACTTTGATTTCATTTTGATCTATTTCATTATGGTGATCTGGGATGTAATGTCTTGATACATTCTGTTTGTTGCATAGTGGGGTTTTAAAAAGACTCTGGGGTCTTCATGCCATCACAGGGCTTACTGTAGCAAACAATTGCTAGTCCCTAAACCCCTCTAACTCCACTAGGCTTTAAACAAACAAGCATAATACAGATGTCAGCACAAAATAATAACCTAATATCACCATAACAGTAAAACAAATACATACATATCAACTTACAAACCAGAAAATACCATATAAATGAGTTTATTGATCCATTGACAGTAAGGTTGCTGTAACTATCTCAGATGGAAGTCCTCATAAATAATTTGAAATAAAAATGTAGCCTATTTATTACGTCTGCTAAGGAGGTTATGTTTTCGCCAGAATTTGTTTGTCCGTTTGTTCAAGACAGATTTGCAAGATTTCTTTTTACCAGAGCAGTGTCTTTGCCCAAGGAAGAACCCATTCAATTTTGGTGATGATCTGGACTCTGAAATTTTTCGTCATCATGTCCATCTGTAAACGGCAGAACTTGAGGAGGTATCGGTGAACATATTGTCCTGGCAGAGGTCTGTACCTTTCTAGATTTTAATTATTTTAAATCATTAGATGGCATCAATGACCACACAGTCAACAGATATCATTAATGCGAATTCATATGAATCTTCCTAACCAACATTCCACTCTACAAAGATATACGCAAGTGGCCTAGTTGTAGTATTTTGTGTTTCTCTTGTTCAACACAAACTTTTTCTTTTTTTTTTCAACACCAAAATACAAACAACTAGCTGAGTGTACGGTAACATAAAGCTAGGTGTTATCTATATATCTTCCTGTTATTTTCTTTCAGAAGTGATTCAAACAAACAACATCCAGCATGGTCAAATGTCCGAGGGGCACTGTAAAAGGAAGACAACAACAAGAGGAGGAGGAGGAGGAAAAACTATTCCAGCGCCAGCAGTCCAAACTGCAAAACAAAAGAGAACACACACAGAGATCTTTGGCTCCCAGAAGCAGCGTTACGATGCGGGGACAGAATGGGGTTTAATGACCTGCAAACGCAGGAGATCTGCAGAAGTCAAATGGCCAGGTTGGGCCTGTGTATGAACGCCATAGGACCTGAATGGTCACAGATGTCATCGAGCGGGAAGGAGGGAGGGGAACGACGCCCCTCTCCACCCTTTCCACCCACCGTTGTCTCTTTTTCCACTCCATTGAGCTTGTTACGGCTCCTCTCCTCCACGCAAATATGTCCCATGCACCGCGTGCCCTCACCACAGCCACCACACACACACACACACACACACACACACACACACATACACACACACACACACACACACACACACACACACACATACACAGACACAGCACCAGGGCCCCTCCTGTCCTGGGCCTACCCTGTGTGGGGCCACAGACCCATGGGCCAGTGGAAATGGGTTGTGAAAATGGAGCCCTCGGGGTAGCAGTGGAGTGAGCAGGAGGAGAAGAATGAGACAGAAAGACTATCCCTCCATGTGTATACACACACACACACACACACACACACACCTGCAAAAACAAAAAAAAAAGTCAATTGTGTTCTTTAGCAACAATGACACCCCAGGCTGGCTTTTACACCCTTTATACACACACACACACACACACACACACACTCGTTTCTACTACCGTCCACTGCCCCCCTCCATCCCCTCACACACACACACACACACACACACACACACACACACACACATACATACACACACACATACACACTCCTCTCACCCCCAAGCCATTCAACCTAACCAGTACCCCACCCCCCAACCCCCCCACCTTAAAAAAAAGAAAAAAAAAATCAACAGGACCTCTTGGGCATAGCCTCCCATTAAAGACATCTGTGCATACCCAATGAACAGATAAATCATTTTTGCAGAACAATTTTGATAAATGAGCTGTACGCGTCGGTGTGCCTGGGCTGCTGTGTCTCCATACCCAAGTGGTCCATCAACAACCGCCGCTCTTGTCTCCAAAAGGCTGCGGGGCTGATTGTAGACCTGTGTACGGAGGATGCCAGATCCGCAGCGTGCCAAAGCTAAAGGTGCGCTGGGGGAAGTCACGAGGCTGTCCTCGGAACAGTTATACCGCATGCTTCTATTCATATCGCCATGCGTTTAATTACCCCCAAGCTTAACCAGGTACACTTGAAGTAAAAACCTTGTTTTTGACTCTGTAAGCAGGTCCAATGAAGCGAGGCTGAAGAAAGAACAGTCATTACAGTATGTATGTAACTAACTGCAAAATATATGAAGTTGAATGCTTAAGATATTTCTTAGAGTCTTTTTCTGCTAGAGTGAGATTTCAAAAGTCTGGATTTTCTTTGGTAGCAGAGTAAACATTGGGGATGTGCATTAATTTATGACATAGAGTAATTAGACGGGATATGGAACACATTTCAGAGGAGTCTTCCATCAAACTCTCCTCAAATTGAAATAGCAGATATTGAAAATGGCCTACAGTTGCCTACAGTGTGCACACCGGCACTAATGGGACTTTCAGGATGAGTTCTACTGTAGAACTGTAACTTACTTCCTGTTCGTCTCATCTTATGAGCCAATCAGGGTTTTCATTTCATTTCAGAACCCTGCGCAATTACTAGACCCAACTGAAACTCTTTTTTTAAAATAGCAAACAATATTCCTGATGATATTCTTATGCAATGTTATGCACATAACCAGCAATGACCCCAAGAAGGCTTCCAAATATGGAAATGATTTCCTGTTTTTCACTCCCAAGCTACCAGGTATTTAGAGTTGGAATTTATCCCACTGTTAAAACATTAAAAACCAAATGTTTCTGGAAACTTGTCCCATGTAAATAAATGGCTCTCAGTATTAACGCTAACACTCACCCTGAATGCTCTCTCTCTCTCTCTCTCTCTCTCTCTCTCTCTCTCTCTCTCTCTCTCTCTCTCTCCTTCCTTCCTTCTTCCTTTCTTCACTGGCAGATTGTCCGTGTTTACGAATGTCTCTGAGAGAGGTCTACGGAGGTTAACACAGCCAGCGTACTCTCTGATGTTTTCATTGTCCCCCTTTCTCTGGACACAACTAACCTTTGCCTGCCTGGCTTTCATATGCTAAGCCCCGCCAGGCTACGCTGCGCGACCAGCAGGAGAGGCCGCACTCCAGAGCAGCCTCCTCCAGAGCCGAGACTAACAGCCGCTAAGGACACACGACGTGAGTACAGTATCAAATGAACAAGACTGGAGGAAAGAGAAAGGCAAAGATAAACACTTCCCTGATTCCTTAAACACACACACTCAAACACACACACACACACACACACACACACACACTCAAACACATACACACACAGACATACACACACACACACACACACACACACACACACACACACACACACACACACACACACACACACACACACACACACACACACACACACACACACACACACACACACACACACAAGCTTCTCACACACTCACATAATCATTCTATGACAAGAACATACTGTATATCAAAACAGTCTTTAGGCAGTATTTTCCTGACATGCACAGTTAGTTGCTTGGTTATTATTGTATCACGCTGCTTGAAGCGCAGGCAAAAAGTCAGTCAGTTGAAGAATAACCACCAGCATTGAAGACTTGTGTGTTATTTTGTTGTGGTATTTTTGCAGCGGAATATTTCGAATATTCCGGAATATTCCTTTTCCGTCCTCACACACCCAGCTGTGTGTAACTGTCGTGTTGCTGCGGGCGGCGCACCCGCCGTGTGTGTCAGCGGTCAGACTGAGGCTGTATGGTAATCGTGTCATAATGTTATTTAGATCAATTGATCCTCAGGAGCATCCCTGGCGTGGCCAGCCCGGCTTCTCTAAGGTCAGGAGCTGTGGGGGCTCCCGCGTCTTGCATTTGCAAAAACATCAGTGCAGGGGCCACACTAGCGCACAGAGCCCCCCTGGAGAAGCATGTTGTAGTGGCCACATAACACACACACACACACACACACACACACACACACACACACACACAC
>JAODXP020000030.1:7798237-7800737 GCA_027497455.2 Sardinella longiceps
GTGGTCGGCGCAGGGAGCGTGCATGGCTTGCCGGGACGGACGGACGGACGGCGCACAGTAAACATGTCACTGAGCTCTAATCCAGTCCGCACTGCTTATCAGGCCCAATTATACGGCAGTCGTAAATAAACAGAGAAGAACTGCAGAGAGAGAGAGAGACAGAGAGAGAGAGAGAGAGAGAGAGAGAGAGAGAGAGAGAGAGAGAGAGAGAGAGAGAGCCAAAGAGTCTAGACCTGCTGCTTTAGTCTGGGCTGGAGGTATAGGAGAGATAAGGGGAGGGTCAGGAGGTCCAGGGCCCACTCTCAGGGCTATCTCTCTGGGTCGGGTTTAAAGGCCCTCTGGGACCAGCTAGTGGAACCTCAGCTTTCTCCTCATGTGTATAAACCCGTGTTTTGAAAACTACCTGTACATCTGAAACTCTAAGCATGACCAACTCCTTTAAGGATGTTGCTACTGGAGAGGGAAAGCAAATTCAATTATGTGTATTCTAGATGAAAAGTGTTTTAAAAAAATGTGCATTGTTTTTTTCTATCATCTAATTAAGCAAGTAAAAAATATATTAGAATAATTATAATAATATGATGTACATTGCTTAATAGACAATAGATGCTTAATAAGGTTTTGTTGTTGGTGTTGATGTCACCACAGAAATGTTCACAATCGCTAAAAGCCTATACCACTCTATTCACGCTTACGTATGTCAAGTATAATTGTGTAATAACACCATACAACTGAATCATTATCTGTACAAGGTTAGGACATCTGTATCAACGCTTACTAAACAACACCACTAAACTTACTGGACAGGAGAACCCAGCAAATGGAGAAAAACACAGACTAAGGCGAAAAAGAAAAAGAAAAAAAAAAACAACACCAAACACCAGGCCTCCTCTTTAATGACCGCGCAGCCTGCCTGTGCTAAATAATTCATGAGTACGGCTTGCATTATGTCCGAATAAGACATGCAAATGTCTGCTCATACCTCAGCAACTGCTTTCGTCTGCCACCATACGAACGTGTCACATTAAAACACAAATGGAGCACGGCCGTGAGCAAGGGTTGTGGGGTGGAGGAGGTGGAGAGAGAGAGAAAGAGTGAGAGAGAGAGAGAGAGAGAGAGAGAGAGAGAGAGAGAGAGAGAGAGAGAGGAAGCAATGAATTGATTTATATTTACAATGATGGCTGCTGGGGCTTTACAGCATATTTTCGGACGACTGCGCAGCCGACGGTAAATCCGCAGCTGCCGTTCCCCAGGCATCTTTTACACCAGACACCAGCAGCAGCAGCAGCAGCACCCAGACCCCAGCCTTGTTTAGGAGGAAACAAATGGCAAATGAAAAGACATTAAGTTCCACATGTTATGCACAGGTGTCAGTGTAATAATGCGTAGCAGAAAGAGGAGAGGAGAGGAGAGAAGGGAGGAGGAGGTAAAGCTTGAAGAGGAGGAAAAAAAGGAGGGGAGGGGTGGAGAGAGAGAGAGAGAGAGAGAGAAAAAAAAAAAAGAAAAAAACTAGCGGAGCATTTTGTTTATTTGACTCTAATCTGTGGAGTGCAAGAAGTGGAGGGGAAACTCCCGCTAAAACAGCCTCCTCTTTTTTGTATTATTTGATCTGTAACGAGGAGTGGGTAACCCCAGAAAACGGAATGTCAGCTGTGATTTTATCTGAGCCGTCAGCAACATCCAGTCATTCAAAAAATGATGATAGTATAGCATTTCATTCATTACAGTCACACTGCAGTGATATTATATGAGGCATATTGTTTACTCTGAAAAATGAATGCAATCTCACATTATTGGTAAAAAAATAAATAAATAAGTAAAAAAACTGTGGATGGGGGTGTCAATGAAACCACTGGGTTGCAATAAGTGAATGTGCCATCTGGGCAAAGAGATGAGCATCGCATCCTCTCTCTCTCTCTCTATTTGGCACTGGTACATTGGGTTCGGTCTCCATGGAGATCTCAGCTCTGGACCTCAGTGCCCAGTGCGTCTCTCTGGCCTCGACTTGTTGGCCTGGCCAGTAGTGCCCATGGCTATCCAGTGCTAATCACTCAACGGAGCTGGAGCCAGAGTTCAGTCTCTGATGGTACGCTCTCTCTCTCTCTCTCTCTCTCTCTCTCTCTCTCTCTCTCTCTCTCTCTCACACACACACACACACACACACACACACGCACTCACACACGCACACACACAGACACACACACACACACACACAAAGACACACACACACACAGACACACACACACACACACAGACACACACACACACACACACACACACACACAAAGACACACACACACTCACAGACACACACACACACACACACACACACACACACACACACACATACACACACACAAACATTTTGCAGATGGCCCCACCACACCAGCACATTTACCATGAAACCAGGAAGTTGTGGATGGATGTGCTGCTGCTTCTCCATGGTTTCCTGCTTTGGGTAAATATGTTTCACATGTTGACTCCGGATTCTACATGCTCA
>JAODXP020000030.1:7805737-7808237 GCA_027497455.2 Sardinella longiceps
AAGCCCATGAGCTCCAACACATATGCAGCACTAGCAAGGGCTATAGTACCACTTCTACCCCACGGCAGACGGTTGCACGACTGGGCAGACTTCTAGGAAGGTTGAGTGGCAAAGGGCACCACTGAGACGCCCCCCCCCCCCGACATTGGAGTCGCCACTCACAGCTGGGCCATCACATGGGCCATTAGGAACAAATCACTCTGTTCTCATGCCATATCACTCATATAGAATTACATGCACTTACACATCACGTCCCCTGCAATACATTTGCTCTTCAACCTAATATAGAGTGGAGTAGTTGAGGGAAATCAAAACATATGTACGTATGCATCGATGATGAACGACAGCAAGCAGTGTCCTTGTGTGTTGTTAGAAGGCTATAGGCTATCGGCTCAGCTGTCATAATAGAGGCTATGGCGACTTGTCAGGGCTTTGTGGATTTGTGAGAGCAAGACAGGTTTAAGGTTCTGATGGGCCTCCAGAAGGAAGCGGGGAGCTGCACATTTCCTGTGTCACACACTTGCCATTTCCTTCCCTGCGCCTATTTTTCACCCAGAGGGTGGCAGAGCCAAACAAATCTGGAACACTTAAGGAGCTAAAACAACATCCTGGAGCAGGAGGTTACGGGGTCCTTAAGGCAGCGGGTTAGGCGCCTAGGGAGAGTGCCTGTCAGAACTCCATTAATAAAACCAGGAGGCACACAGAGACGTTTGAGGGGGGGTGGGGTGGGGTGGGGTGGGGGGCAGTGTCTTAAGAATTTTAGCACTCTTTAGGGTAGGGTAAGTTATGCAAAGGAGAGCCAAGTTCATGAGATTATGGATCTATCTATCTATCTATCTATCTATCTATCTATCTATCTATCTATCTATCTATCTATCTATCTATCTATCTATCTATCTATCTATCTATCACCACACAGACCCATACACACACTCACACACACATGTGTGTACATACAAACACACACACACACACACACACACTCCTGCATATGTTTCTTTTTTCCTCATATTATCAAAATACCAACATTTCCCCTCTGGCAAAACCAAGCCCAGAAATATTTCCCATGTCATTTTATTTTCCCTCCCAAACCAGACCCTCCCTGAATATAGCAGCCTCTTGAGTAATAAGCAAGAATCTGTCCGGCCTGTTTGGTCCACTGCATCCCATTAAGAAAGGTTAATCCGCATAAATACCCGCCCATATTGCTTACATTGGGAACTAATAAGACTAATGTATTATTAGCAGGCCTCTACAGCATTCCCCCACAATAACGCCGCTTTCTGTCAATCACGGCCACAATTAAATTGTTTAATGAATAAATTTGCATTGATAATGAGGTGACAGTCGGTAACATCTGGCTCCAGCCGTTTATTGGCATACCTGGCGTTAGAAGCCCATATGGAATGTTAAAGGCAATGCCGTTTTGACGCTAACTAAATGAAAAGTATCACTCAAATTAATTTGGGTTGTTTGACAGAAAGGAAATCACTTAGTAAGAGGGATGCTGGTGGACGGCTGACGAGCCACACACTTAATTGCCACAGGAGGAGCCGTTTTACTGCCGTCTTTTTTTCACTCTTCTTTTGGCGAATAACTGGCGGCTCGAAAAGAGTGGCTGCAAACAGTTTTTTTTTTTTTCTTTTCTTTCAAAAACTCCTTTTCCACGCCGCATTTCAATACTGCGAAGGCATCAGGAATTTTTTTCGACGTGTTGCCAAATGAAATGCAAATTGGCTTGCGGGCAACATCACATCTGGCTGAACTATTTCTTAAAATCTTTATATGCTGTTTTTACAATTAAAATGAACAATTGCCACCACGCTACTAATTTCTTCTGCATGAGACGTTGATGCGTGGATGCTGCCAAGATATACATTTCAAACTGAAGGACTGAGAGCAGGATGGGGTTTTAATCAGGGAGGCAGAAGCAGAGTGAAAAATGTAGACATCAGTGTCATTACAACACCGAGATGAAAACTGGTGGAATAGTGCACTCGAAAAATTCATTTTTCAGTGTTTATAAATATTCATGGGCCTGATATGAGCGAAAATGAGTTCAGTGAAAAGTTTTTAGTATGTTTCGCAACTTTTCTTCCTTTTTCCATCTCTCTCTCTCTCTCTCTCTCTCTCTCTCTCTCTCTCTCTCTCTCTCTCTCTCTCTGTCTCTCCTTCCAGTTATTGTATTAACCAACTTTCTGGCATAATCAAATGCACATCTATTTAATGTGCCGGGTCTGGTGCCGCTTTTTTTTTTTTTTTTTTCCTCCTGAATCAGAACATTTTCTGTTGTATTTCCCAACAGGTTTCCTTTTCTTTCCTTTTTTTTCTTTTTCCTTTTTTCTCATGAGGTGTGCTTCTGCATTTTACAACTCATCTGCAATTTCATAGTATTATGCTGTCAGTAAGCACTAAATTTGGAATATACTCTAAGATCATTAATTTCAAGAAAATTGAAGTTAAAAGATATTGTGAAAGGGTGTTTACGATCTGTTCATGT
>JAODXP020000030.1:7820737-7835226 GCA_027497455.2 Sardinella longiceps
CACATGATTAGACGATGCCTTTGTATGCCTCTTAAAGTGAAATTTGGTTCATATTTTGGCTCTGTATGTAATGGCTGTATACAGTATGTGCTCTTTTCTAAGAGTTTTATGGGAGAGGGAATGCTGAGAGATATCACTGTCTTTCATACAGACGAGAGAGAGAGAGAGAGAGAGAGAGAGAGAGAGAGAGAGAGAGAGAGAGAGAGAGAGAAGAGATTTTCTGTTAATGAAGATAACAGAGAAACGTATTCACAATCTGTCTGAGAAAAGTGGGACGAAAAAATGTAAATTTACTGTAATCAGTCTCATCTCTTTTCCATTGCAGATACCAACTGTTTTAGATACACACACATTCAAACACACACACACACACACACACACACACACACACTCTCTCTCTCTCTCTCTCTCTCTCTCTCTCTCTCTCTCTCTTTTTTTTTTGCACACACACACACACACACACACACACACACACACACACACACACACAGACACACACATCTTTCATATGTATCGGCAAACAGACTCAAAAGAAACTGCACGTACAGGTTTAGTTTCTCATTTAGCCACCAGAGGATGCTGCACAGCTCCTAGCATCAAACACACACACACACACACACACACACACACACACACACACACACACACACACACACACACACACACACTCACACTACACACACACAATCACACTCACACACACACACACACACACACACACACACACAGTCACACTCACACACACTCACACAGTCACACACACACTCACAGACACACACACACACATGCACACAAACTTCTACTGGCTTTTCTAAGTCACACACAAAAGGCACCTGAGAAACCGAGAACTCATTTAATCATGAAATGTGTGAACTTGAGTTAAAATTTAAATCCATCTTAAGACAATGCAATCTCAAAGAGATAGTTGTATTTCTCTGTGACATTTTTTTTTGTTTGTTTCTGAAATATATGACCACTGTAAAATGTACTTCTGCACAAGATGATTTTTTGAATCATCTACCTCTCAGTGTCAAGAATCAGATGAGTTTTCTCTCAGCATTGTATTTACGTAATTTGTTTATCTTTGTAATCAGCAATAAATAAAACGAGAGTGAATTTAATTTTTATCCAGCTTCTCATCCTTAATACACTCAACAGCTTACTGTAGCCTTAAGGATCTTTTCTGTAGGAGGACTGATGTTATGATTGTGGTAATAGCTGTGTCTGATTTATACTGCACGCCTGTACACACGTTACAAGGGTTTGATTTGCACCAGTGGATCGAGAAATTGTTCAGCAATGCTTGCAGTCAGGTAGTGGATATGTGGCACAACACGGAAAATACTTAGATGAAGCAAGCCTCAAATACTAATAACAAGTTTACAAAACCACTGTGCTTTTGGTTTTGCCATGGCATCCAAATTGTTGTGACAATGCGCCAGATATAATAATGAAGTCCCTTTGACTAGCATTGTGATTAGTATCATTTGTAGTTAGTTACTTAATTGTATTTTTCGTTTTGTTTTGTTTTTGTTTTTTAAAAACTGTAACTCAATCCACACTGCCGGGACTCTGAAGTCAGATATTTTTACTGTACTGCAGTCTTTTTACAGTAAAACAGCATTCCACTTTTCCCCTCTAATTGTTCCACATACAAGTGTTGATGAAATTCTGACATTAGACCTTTTTACAAACGCCTTGGGAATGTGGTATGTTTGCAAAATGCAATTATGCATGTTAAATTAACTAGTTTTTATTTGAATGTGTTTTGTTCTTTTATGTTTTCTTTGAGGCTCTTGGTTTGCCAATAGCACTTAAACTGATGTTCTCTGCACTACAAAAGATCCACAGCTTTAGATACTTTCCCTTTGTTGGCAAGCAAACTGCTGTGTTGTCTTCAAAGACCAAAATCTCTATCCAATGAGAGCAATTGCCATATCCCTTTTTATTTATTTATTTTATTTTATTTTCCCCCACCAAAGTTGCTGTTTCTACTGAATCGAGCTGGAGATTTGGGGCAGTAATTCTAAGCCGAGGAAGTTGAGCTTGGCACCTCCGAGGCTGGCTGTAACACGCCAAAGAGCCAGCCTTGAGGCTCGGGGACCAATATCTACCCGCGCTTTTTAATGACGGCATTTACTTCTGCACCACCCTGGCCCAAATGTACAGCTGTGTGCCAAGGCCTCCATCACGCCAGTGGACACCAAGCCACAGGAAGTGTGAGGTCGTTTCGGAAGCTTCTGGCAACACCGTCTAATCCCACGCTCCCTGCCATGTTTATTAGATGCTAACACAGCAACATGAGCCTCTCTCTCTCTCTCTCTCTCTCTCTCTCTCTCTCTCTCCCTTCTTCTTTTTCAGATATTGCACTCTCGTCTTGCTCTTGGTTTTAGCTCAGATGAAGCTTTACTGTCTGGAGAGTTAACAGGATGCAGTGTATTTAAAAATGCCATGGTGTTTTGTTTTCTCTCTCTCTCTCTCTCTCTCTCTCTCTCTCTCTCTCTCTCTCTCTCTCTCTCTCTCTCTCTCTCTCTTTCACAACATTGCCAGGTCCGATGTTCAGCGGTTCCTGTGGCTGATTTACGGACGTGGTCTTTTATGAGGTGGTGGTAGCTTGGGACGTTTCGGACCGGTCCTGGGTTGTGGGCACAGAGGAGCCGGCACGGAGGCCACAGTGATGGGTCGACATCATTAGTTACAGAACACCTACCGCTGCAGAATGTACAGTATTTGCTCCATGAGCAAAGCAGATAAAAAATGCCTTTAATTAATTCTGTGGAACAAATATATTTATAGTGTGTTATACATATACTACATATGGTTTCCCATTTCCTTCCCTAATTAAACAAACAAACAAAAAAACATATATAAAATATTAGACTGATAAATCAATACAATTTCAATTAAATAAAATAAAACACACACGATAAAAGGATCACCATCACACCTTGTGCACCTAGCCTGAATCAGATGAAGATATCAAAGGTGTGCGTCTGTTTGTTTTTCACAAATAAATCCCCTGAGTGTCCCTTGTATAAGTATATACGCTAATAATGCACCCCATCACATCTGTTTGTCAAATCAACACAAGACACACACTGCTGCCAACATGCCCTTTGTCTTTTGTGGGAATTTGGATTATTACAGCAATTACATAGGTGTGAAAATGCTGCAGTCATTGGCATGAAATTAAATTAAATTAAATCAGTGCGCCTAAATAATTTAATAATCCTTTTTAATGTGCAATCATTTCTAATCAAATGCTAAAGGCATGCCGTTGAAATGTGTTTGGAGAATTCATCACATACAGCATCTATGTAGATAGATAGGTAAGTAGTATAGATAATTTAACCAAAAGGAAATTAAGGTTACTACATCCAAGATGCCCTTCATCCAACTAAAGTTAAAAAGATTCCAGCAGTGCTGTTGTGTATAAATTGTGGCTAACATTAAAAAAAAGAACCCTTTTGCCTCTCCAAACGCAAGTGAACATGGCAGTGGGGGGAAAGAGGGAGTGGGAGAGAGAGAGAGAGAGAGAGAGAGAGAGAGAGAGAGAGAGAGAGCGCAGAGGAGCGCGTCTCAGGCTGTCCGCATCGGCCAAGCCTGCCAGATTTGAATCCCAGCCAGAGTACTGAATAGGCATATTAAGGAAAGGTCAGGGAAGCAAGCGTGGCGTCTGTTTCATGCATCCACACACACACACACACACACACACACTAATTCACAGTGGAGAACGCTCAAATCTGTCAAAAAAAATGGAGAGAAAGCAATGACAGACACGCACTGATAGATTCCTCTTCCCGCTTCAGCAGACACCTGTTTGACTCTGTGTTCCATTTCCCCTGAACAAGGACAAACACAGAACACACAACCAACCCCAAAAAAGAACACAGCAACAACCAGAAAGAGAACAGAAGTGGGCAGAAGAAAGAGTCGAAAAAAAAAGGAGAGCAATCTAGAAGTCGCTCCGATCATATCAATTAATACCAATAAAGACCTTAAGTGACAACACGGAGAGGCATTAGACTCGACAAAGTGGCACGGCGGAGGGGCTCCAGAGAGACACCAGCTGCCGGGACGGGTGGAAACCCCCCAACTGCCACCCATCACCCTCCGCTACCCACCCCAACCCCCACAGTCCCATTCCATCCCATCCTGTCCTCGACCACTCCTACTCCTCCCCCGGAGCGGCGGGTAGCCGGGCCGACGGTTCAGCTCCAGCGGGCGGAGGAGGCCAGGGAGGAGGAATGCAGCAGCGGAGGCAGTGGAGGCAGCAGCAGCAGTGGGGGTGATGGTGATGGCGGCAACAGAGGATAGTGGTGGATGGGTGAATTAGAGAGAGTGAGAGAGAGAGAGTTAAAGACAGATTGAAGCAGAGATAGAAAGTGAGTGAGGAAGAGAGAGAGAGAGAGAGAGAGAGAGAGAGAGAGAGAGAGAGAGAGAGAGAGAGAGAGAGAGCTAAAGGCAGAGTGAAGCAGAGATAGAAAATGAGTGAGGAAGAGAGAGAGAGAGAGTGAGTTAAAGGCAGAGTGAAGCAGAGAGATAGAAAATGAGTGAGGAAGAGAGAGAGGGAAAGAGGGAGGGAGAGAGAGAGAGAGAGTTAAAGGCAGAGTGAAGCAGAGATAGAAAATGAGTGAGGAAGAGAGAGAGAGAGAGAGAGAGAGAGAGAGAGAGAGAGAGAGAGAGAGAGAGAGAGAGAGATGGAGGGAGAGAGAGAGAGAGATGGAGGGAGAGAGAGAGCAGAGTGGTGTGGTGTGGTGTGGAGCGAAGCGGAGCAGAGGCAGGGCCAGTGCGGGCCCAGTGCAGCTCCGGTCTCCCCGTGCGAGTGCAGTATTAATGAGGCGACAGCACGGCCCTGCTTCCGTATTCATTAGGCATCTGGGCCAGCAGATGTGAAGTGCCGCCTCAAGACGAATAAAAAATGACTTCCCATCTGGACTCCCTAAACTGGAAAAGACAAGAGCAGCCTCTCTCCTCTCCTCTCTTTCTCTCTCTATCTCTCTCTCTTTCTCACTTTCTTTCTTTTTCCTCTCACTTTTCTCTCTCCCTCGTACATTTACTCTCTTTCTCTCTCACTTCTCTCTTCCTCTTGTTGTTCTTTTCTTTCTTTTTTCTCATTCTTCTCAACCCCCTTCTCTTCTCCCTCTTTTCGTAGGCCTCTCTCTTTCGTGCTATCTTGCAGCGGTTAGGCTTTTGAAATATCCATACGACTTTGCTCATACTCCCTGATCAAACAGCACCTCCTTCACATTAATGTAAAGAGTGAATGGAGCTATTTCAAAATAAAATACTGTGTCACTTTTAGTATTCACATCTGCCCACGCAAATATATGCACACTTCATTTCAAGAGCAGAAAAGTGTTCCTTATGAAAATTAAAAAACGACAGTTCATCATATGGAGCCGCCTCCTATTGCCTTATGCTGGCATATTTTAACAATGGGACCATTAAACTTGCCAGTCCCTTGCTTTGTATAATACAGGAGAAGTTAATATGAATTGTATGGTTTTCACTGCTTTGCAATGATTAGGACTACTGGGACATGTATGTTTCATGCAGTTGTGCAATGTGGCTGTATTTCTTCACCGTATATGCTGTCTGAACAAGTAACAAAGAAAGAGAGAGACGTGTTACATGCCTGTGTGTTCAGCCACTGTTTTCGCCAATCCCTGAGTGGTTAGCCCCAAAGAGTTTTAAAAGTCTACCTCAGTTCAAAAGTGTCTTGTATCCCGCTCAGTATCCTACTAAAAAATTTCCCAAGGTCACTGAAACCTTCTTTGTATCATTGGGTAATTTTTTCCAAAAAAAAAAAAAAAAAAAGAGAGAGAGAGAGAGAGAGAGAGAGAGAGAGAGAGAAAGAAAAAAAGAGAAACACCAGGTGATTTTAATAAGGATATGGTTACATTTTTATTTAGCACATAATCGGTGACACATATGCGGGGGTGTGTGTGTATGTGTGTGTGTGTGTGTGTGTGTGTGTGTGTGTGTGAGTCACTCACAGTCCAGGGTCTGAATTCCTCTCCACTCCAACAGTTTGAGTGATCAAGTTTCTGCGCTGTTCTGCTGCCCTGCACTTCTCCCCTCAAACTCCCCAGTCCCGTGCTCTCTTCTCTTCTCTTCTCTTCTCTTCTCTTCTCTTCTCTTCTCTTCTCTTCTCTTCTGTTCCTCCCCAGCTTTTTTTAATAAGGGCCTCAATTAAAAGGCTCATTTGCTCTCAGCTGTTTCCTTCATGATATTATGTGCTGAGTCCAAATGATGTGCTTATAGGCTGCACCAAGGATGTCCGGGCCTCTTGGCTTGGCTTGGCTATGCTCCTGCATGGGCTAACTGTGAAGGTCAGCAACTTGCGCTAGCACTTTGCCACCCGGTGCAGCATCTGATACGCGCAATACACTCCATCACTAACATAGACACACATAGCTGGTACACACTACACACTAACTGCTGTAACATACATACACAGCTGATACACACAAGAGTATCACTCTAGCACACACACACACACACACACACACACACACACACACACACACACACACACACACACACACACATAAGCTGCTGATACAAACTACACACTGTAGCAAACGCTGTAACATGAGCATAATTTTTTGTGCCAATTTATTTATTTTTTATTTATTATATTTTTGATTATAATGTACATACTTTTATACTTATAATGTGAAAATTGTTTTAATAAGGTCACCTGACAATATTAGCAGATAGGTCATCACTTGGTCACGTGATGCACTTGATGGAGAAAGTTAAGTTTCGTTTTCAAGTCAGTCCATGTGTGCAAGCGGTAGGCTATATGCAAAGATGAGAGACTGAAATATGAAGAAATGGACTTCTAGCAACTCCTAACCTTCTGGTTGGAGGCGCACACGGTATGGACATTTGAGTGCAATATTTTTGTGTTTATATGTGTGTATATTAAGTTTAGTTAAGCAATTCATTGATAGGAACATGACGGTTTCACTGATGTATATTTGCCACCGTGTATTTCATTTCAGTGTTCACGGTGGACTTGGGCGTTTGTAAGACAGAAAATTCCTGTAATAAAACGTTTGAACCATCAGTCGGAGCGTGGCATATTCATCAACCAGTAATGAAAAGTTGGGAGCAGCTATAGTGAACACGTAGGCTACTACACCGTGTGCAGCTCAGCCCGAGGCCCGAGAACATCGGGACACCGCGTGGTGAATGCAAGCTGTGAACGCATCGCAAGCCATGCCGAAATGGACGTGGGAGAAGAAGAAAGGACCGTCGTTGCAGCCTGAAGATTACAGCTCGTCGGCTCGTCTTTCAACCTCGCAAATCTACTCGGACCATCGCGACTGCAGTGACTTGCAATCCGTGGTGTCAGCTTTGCATCGAGGACAAGGACTGAGACTGTACCGTTTCCACAAGTCACCTCAAAAGAGCAACAGCGCGCCGTTGTCGTGAGTGGTAACACCAAGCCATTGGCTTTCAGGTTTTCTTCAGTTGATAAGAAACGAACATTATAACTTGTGAATATTTAAATAAGTGAATAATTAATAATTGTGAAAGGCCATTGTTTGCATATTTTGTGAGAATATTTCTGGCCTGTGTTAATAAGTACTTTGACATTCTTATTTCTTGTTTGGGTTAACATGTGTGTGGTTGATATTTGAAATTATCCTATTGAAATTGATCATTTGAATTTATTGAAATTTGATATATTGAAATACTGAGGATTACTTATAGCACAAGTTCTGCTTAAGGTTTAAGATTTTGATTACTACTGCTTTATTATTATTATTACTACTTTTGGTGTTGTTTCAAAACAGTTTAAAAATGGATCAAAGCAAAGAGAGTGATCTTGTACTTGAGGGAGTAATTCAGGCTCTTGAAGAAGAAAAAATAGAATTACAAACCGAGTTAGAAACTGAAACAGATACAACGTTAAGAGAAGAAATGACAGTACGCATTGTTGAGATTGATAATAGTCTGCAAGCACATAGCGTAGAGAGCCAGGAACCAACTGCTCAACCTGAACAATCTAGGCGATCAGAAAGAGAGCGAAAACCAACTGAAAAGTGGCTTGACTATGCAAAAGAAGAGAGCGTAAAAAAGGAAAGAAAGTTTATGCTAACCTATGTTAACTTCAAAAGTGAAGTTCAGTACATTAGAAGCAAACTTAAAGAAGAATGTGACAAAGAGAGTCTTGAAAGCATGATAACTAATATGGAAGAATATGAGTCACACTTAAAGCAAGAATACGAAAGTTTACGTGCATTAACCACACCAAGCCAAGACATAAGACGGCGAATGGATAGTTGTTCCTCAGTAACTAAAGAAGTAGTTGCCCTGTTGAAAATGCGCTGCTCAGATGTCGACAAAGAGTTTGATGCAGCCGCAGCAAAGCAATCGCTCTTTAAGTTACTCCAGAGAGACGACGCAAGATCAATATATGGGTCCACTGTATCAAGAGCAGGCGTGGATAGCATAGCTGGAAGTCAGGTGTCAATAAAGAAAGCAGAAGCAGCCGCACGCTTAGCATCAAAACGTGCCGAAATAAACAGAGAGAGTGAACTAGCTGCACAAAGACAAGAAGTGTTAGCTCAGCAAGAAAAATTGAAGATGCTGGAACACCAAAGAGATCTGGAAGCTATGCAAGCTGAATATGATGTGTATGCAGAGGAAGAAACGAAAATGAACACTGAAATAGGAGAAAAGAAAGAAATAATTCTGCCTCCAAGTCGGCCTCGAACTCAGCATAACACAGCTTCATATGCTCCGATTGTCCATGACAAATTAGTTCCTCCTCGTTCTGAAAAACAGTCAGAAAAACAATTGAATGAAGCGACACTAGTGCAAGCCTTCAAAGAATCTCTGATGATGACGAGACTTCCGGCACCTGAGCCATCTGTGTTTACTGGGGATCCTATCAAATTTACTGAATGGCAGACAAGCTTTAAAGCCTTGATAGAGACTACTTGTACAAGCCCAGCACATAGACTGTTTTATCTCAGAAAATACATAAGCGGAGATGCACTGTGTGTGCTGGAAGGAACTTTTACCGAAGTGATGAGGAAGCATATACACAAGCCTGGGATGCACTGAACAAGCGCTATGGGCACCCATTCATAGTGCAAAGAGCCTTTCGGGGTAAACTCAGTAGCTGGCCCAAGATAGGACCAAAAGAGCCACTAAAATTAAGAGAGTTCAGTGATTTTCTTGTGTCATGCAAAAACGCAATGCCTCACATAGCAGGTCTTAAAGTTCTTGATGATTGTGAGGAGAACCAAAAGCTACTCCAGAAGCTTCCTGACTGGGCAACAGCTCGATGGAACCGACTTGTCACCAAGGATTTGGATGATGGCAAGCCATATCCAAGCTTTAAAGAGTTCTCAGACTTCTTAGCCGAGGAGGCACGTATTGCCTGCAACCCGGTTTCTTCACTTCATGCTTTGAAAAAGACAGAAGAGAAAGCAGGCACTGACACAAAACGCGTCAAAGCCAGAACCCTAGTGACAACAACAAAGGTTGCTCAAGGGAAAGGTCAACCAGCTAAGGATTCAGGTGAGTCAGCTGGCTTGACAGTTAATCCTACTGATCAAACAAAGAAGCAAATAAAATGCATATGCTGTCAAGAGAACCATTTCATTTACAAATGCGAAAAATTCTCTGCTCTGACTCTTGAAGAAAAGAAAGAATTTGTGAAAACCAACAAAATGTGCTTCGCTTGCTTGAGAGTTGGCCATGTTGCGAAGGATTGTCGGAAAAAGGCTACTTGCAATATTTGTAGAAAGAACCATCCAACTCCGCTTCATGAAGAACCGGCTCAAGAGAAAAAGCCTGAAGCAAGCCAACAGACAGAGAGTTCCTCTACTACTTTGTGTAGTGTGAACATGACCAATGCTGACCGCACTTCTATGATAGTCCCGGTGTGGCTGTCTAGTGCTGTCAATAATAACCCAGAGATCTTGGTGTATGCTCTGTTAGATACACAAAGTAGCAATACATTCGTTACTGAAGATGTGTGCGAAAAACTGGAAGTGCACACTGAGCCTGTGAAACTCAAGTTGTCAACTATGACTGACAGGTCAGTAGTGAATTGTCACAGAGCCAGTGGGTTAAAGGTCAGAGGATACAGTTCCGAAGAATGCATTAAGCTACCACCAGCTTACACTCGAGAAGATATCCCGTTGGAGAAGACCAGCATTCCAACTCGGGAAACAGCCAAAGGATGGACACACTTGCTTAGCATAGCTGACAAGATGCCAGACTTGCTAGACTGTCCTGCTGGACTGCTAATAGGCTACGACTGTGTCAGAGCTCTGAAACCGAAAGAAGTCGTATCTGGAGCTGAGCATGAGCCATATGCAGTGAAAACAGACCTCGGGTGGAGCGTGGTTGGTGCCAAAACACCTACTACTGGTGAAAGAACAAATGCTGGATTCTGCTATCGCATCTCTGTAAAGGAAATTCCACCTATTACACCTGCATGTGCGATTAAGGCTCTAGAGAGAGATTTTCAGGATACAAGCTCTACCGATGGAATGATCTCTCAAGAAGATATTCAGTTCCTGCAAATTCTGAATGAGGGAATTCATCATAATGAAAATGGTCATCTGGAGATGCCTCTTCCTTTTAGAGAGCGCCCCCAGTTTCCTAACAACAAACATCTAGCCACAGTTAGGCTGAAACATCTGAAAGGGAAGATGGACAAGAATCCCAAATACAAGGAGGACTATGTTCAGTTCATGGTCAATGTTTTCAAAGATGGTGATGCAGAGGAAGTGCATGCAACACCAAAAGACGGGAACACCTGGTACATCCCACACCATGGGGTGTACCACCCGCGAAAACCGGAGAAGATAAGAGTTGTCTTCGACTGTTCTGCCAAATATGAGGGCACCTCGTTGAATGATAACCTCCTCACCGGACCTGATTTAACCAACGCCTTGACTGGAGTGCTGTGTCGGTTCCGACAGTATCCAATTGCGATAAACTGCGACGTTGAGAAAATGTTCCACCGCTTTCATGTTCCTCCAGAGGATCGAGATTTCATGAGGTTCCTGTGGTGGGAAAGTGGGGATACAATGACTCCGCCGAAAGAATACCGCATGAGGGTCCACATATTTGGAGCAGCGTCGTCGCCAGGTTGCGCGAATTACGGCATGAAATACCTCGCCACCAAATATGAGAGTGAGTACCCCATGGCAGCAAGCTTCATCCGGAAAAACTTTTATGTGGATGATGGGCTTGCCAGTCTGGATACTGTTGAAAAGGCCAAGCAACTTGTCCATGAAGCAAGAGAAGTTTGTCAGAAGGGACAACTGCGCCTGCACAAGTTTGTTTGCAACAACAGAGCTGTCTTGGAGACAATTCCAGAGAGTGAGCGCGCAGTAGAAGTCAAGGACGTGGACTTAAACTACACCGAGCTACCAGCTCAAAGAGTGCTAGGAGTGAAGTGGAACATCGAAATGGATGTCTTCTTGTTCAATGTTGTCCAACAAGAAAGAACAGCTACTCGACGAGGCATCTTATCCACAGTCGCCAGCATATATGATCCTCTAGGATTTCTGGCCCCCTACATCTTGACTGGGAAAAGAATCTTGCAAGAAATGTGCAAGCGAGGTGTAGGCTGGGATGAGCCTGTACCGCCAGAACTACAACCAAAGTGGGAGACATGGCTTGATGACCTGTACAATCTTCAAAACATCAAAATACCAAGGTGCTTTGTTCCCAACGATCTTGGCACGATCCAGAAGATTGAGCTTCATCACTTTTCTGATGCGAGTAACGATGGCTACGGGCAGTGCTCTTATATCCGGATCGTGGCTGAAGAACAAGTACATTGCACTTTAGTGATGGCCAAGGCTAGGGTAGCACCTATGAAGATTGTCAGTATCCCACGTCTGGAGCTCACCGCTGCCACAATCTCAGCAGCCGTAAGCAAGATCCTCAGAGAGGAGCTGGATTTGAGAATTGATGCAGAATATTTTTGGACGGATTCGCAGGTGGTACTGGGGTACGTCAAGAACGATGCCCGCCGCTTTCATGTTTTTGTAGCGAACCGGATCCAGAAAATCAGAGATGCTACTGACCCCAATCGATGGTTTTACATTGAAACGAGTCAAAACCCGGCAGATCATGCCTCTAGAGGACTCAAGGTGGCAGATCTTATGACATCAGATTGGCTACGAGGACCCAAGTTCTTATGGGAACAGGAGATTGTTACTAACCCAACAACCCCTGAGCTTCTCATAGGTGACCCAGAGGTCAAAGTCATGAAAACTGATGTTGTGAAGGAAGAAGACCTTCTGAAAAGGTTGGCAAGATTTTCAGACTGGCACACATGTCTTAACGTCATTTCTCGCATTCAGAGGCTGGCTCATAGGGACATATTTGGGCCTGTTACTGTAGAAGAGCGAAAGAAAGCAGCTCTCGTGCTGATCAAGGCGGCACAAAAGGAAGCATTTGGAGAAGATCTGAAACTGCTTAGCCAAACATCACAAAAACTCAAGAAAACTCATAATATGTATGAGCTTGACCCGTTTCTTGAGGACGGAGTTCTCAGAGTTGGTGGCAGGTTAAGACGGTCATCAGCTTCGCTAGAGTTCAAACATCCCGTAATACTCCCAAAAGAAGGCATTGTAACGCAACTGATACTTGACCATTGCCATAAAAGAACACAGCACCAAGGCCGAGGTCAAACACTAAACGAACTCAGAGCCAACGGATACTGGATAATGGGTGCGAGTAAAGTAGTGGCCAAGCATATCAAGAGTTGTGTGACATGTAGGAGGGTGCGGGGCCGAACTGAAGAACAGCGCATGGCTGACTTGCCTGTTGATCGAATAGAGCCATCTCCTCCTTTCTCATATGTAGGCATCGACTGTTTTGGCCCTTTCTACACAAAGCAAGGTAGAAAGGAGTTCAAAAGGTATGGGCTGTTACTAACATGCTTAAGCTCAAGGGCCATTCATATCGAGATGCTTGAGGACATGACAACCGATGCATTTCTAAATGCATTACGGTGCTTTATTGCAATAAGAGGAACAGTCAGACAAATCAGATGTGACCAAGGTTCGAATTTCGTAGGAGCAAAGAATGAGCTGGGAAAGTGCTTGATGGAACTTGACAAGGAAAGGATCGCGACCTATCTAGCAAGAAAGGAATGTGACTTTCTTATGAATGTTCCCGAAGCCAGTCATATGGGAGGCATATGGGAGCGTCAGATTCGGACGACCAGGAGCGTGATGAGCTCTGTCCTTGCTCAGGCTAATGGACGACTGGATGACTCCTCACTAAGAGTTTTCTTCTACGAGGCTATGTCTATAGTCAATAGTCGCCCCCTGACAACAAACACCCTTGCTGATCCCAAAAGTGCTGAACCCTTGACACCCAATCACTTGCTTACTATGAAGTCTACGGTACCCCTTCCACCTCCTGGAAAATTCGTTCAAGAAGATCTGTATGCAAGAAAAAGATGGCGCAAAGTGCAGTATCTCGCAGAACAGTTCTGGAGTAGGTGGCGCCGAGAGTACTTAACCAACATCAGCCTTCGTCAGCAGTGGCATACAACCAGACGAAATGTGCAGGTTGGAGATGTCGTCATTGTTAAGGATGAAAACACTCCTAGAAATGAGTGGCCACTAGCTAAAGTTGTTGAGACTAAGGAAGATGATGATGGTCTTGTGCGAAAGGTGAAAATACAAGTAGGCCAAAAGAAGTTAGGACCAAAGGGTGAGCGCTTAACACAACCTTCATTTCTTGAGCGCCCAGTCCAGAAATTAGTTGTGTTAGTTGAACATTCTTCATAATAGCTCAGTATTAACATATAAATGAAAATAGTCATTCATCTAATATAACAGCTATTGATGGAAATTATGGGTAAAGGTTGAGTTTGAAGTTATTGAAAAATTACAAGTTTTATTTCTATGACTATGGTGAAAGTAAACCTTTTGTAATTTTGGTGGCAGTGTAGCAAACGCTGTAACATAAGCATAATTTTTGTGCCAATTTATTTATTTTTTATTTATTATATTTTTTGATTATAATGTGCATACTTTCATACTTATAATGTGAAAATTGTTTTAATAAGGTCACCTGACAATATTAGCAGATAGGTCATCACTTGGTCACGTGATGCACTTGATGGAGAAAGTTAAGTTTCGTTTTCAAGTCAGTCCATGTGTGCAAGCGGTAGGCTATATGCAAAGATGAGAGACTGAAATATGAAGAAATGGACTTCTAGCAACTCCTAACCTTCTGGTTGGAGGCGCACACGGTATGGACATTTGAGTGCAATATTTTTGTGTTTATATGTGTGTATATTAAGTTTAGTTAAGTAATTCCTAGACAGGAACATGACGGTTTCACTGATGTATATTTGTCACCGTGTATTTTATTTCAGTGTTCACGGTGGACTTGAGCGTTTGTAAGACAGAAAATTCCTGTAATAAAACGTTTGAACCATCAGTCGGAGCGTGGCATATTCATCAACCAGTAATGAA
>JAODXP020000030.1:7840326-7847826 GCA_027497455.2 Sardinella longiceps
GCTCTCATTAAGAATAAGACTCACTTATTCACTTGTGAAGTTTGACTATTTCAGGAAGTTGCCTACAAAGTTGAAGAAGTCCTCATTTCATTGCATTTTTAAATGTCTTTATTTATCTGTTTTATAAATGTTAATCTATTTTACTTTGCAAATTTGGACAAAAGCTACTTTATTATTATTATTATTATTATTATTATTATTATTATAAATATTGTTGTTTTGTATTTGTTTGGTTGTGGAGAGCCTCTTGGTGAGAAGGTCCCAGGTGTGTTTTCTCATCACGGTTTCCGTGGCGACACCTGGACGCAGTGTTCTGACGAGAGAGCCCATGTGTTAATTAAAGCCCCATCTGTGACAGGGACGACATCTTCGCACCCCACGACCACCAGGGACAGAGAGCAGCACAAAGAGGAGCTCGGCACAAAAACAGCCCCTCCTGTCCTCCTCCACCCCACCCCATCCCCCCTTAACCCCCCCCCCCAGCCCCCCACACCCCCTCCACCACCTCCAACCCTCAACCCATCCTTCCTTCCTTCCCCACTGTTGTACCTGAGCCCCTGTGAGACTCAGCCATTGCTATCCAAATCCACTGTGTCCTCCTCCTCTCAAAGAATCACAGGGAAAGAATAGGAACGAGAGAGAAAGAGAGATAGAGAGAGAGAGAGAGAGAGAGAGAGAGAGAGAGAGAGAGAGAGAGAGAGAGAGAGAGAGAGGTAACGAGGTGGCAGGTCCGTTGCAGCGGCTGTACTTCTGTTTGTTTTCCCATTCTCACCAAGTGTGAGAAAATCCCCCCCCCCCCCAACCATCTCCACCCTCCCACCCCACCATCACAGAATCAAAACATCCTCAGACCTGATGGAGACAAATCCTCTCCGCTAAGCCTAATTATAGCCGCTTAAGAGAAAAAGATCCACCAGAGAAGACAATGGAGAGAGGCTGGTTGCAGGGAGAGAGTAAGACAAATAAATAAACAAACAAACAAACAAGCAAACAAACAAAAAACAAAAATACTTTCTCACTCTGCCATGCCAAATATGGAATCTCTCCATACCACATGGATTACCTGCACATTCACTCTGAATTTAGCCTGACTTTTCTCCCCTGAAAAGAAAGCGAGATGATTATCTGAAGCGCTGCCAAATGATCATTTCCATACTGAATACGGCTTGGAAAGATATACAGTCGTATACAGGCGAAACCATGCCAGATAGACCCTGCCTGAGTAATTGATGTTTCCTCAGTAATAGATCATTCTTCCCGCTGTTTCTCTCGCAGCCCCACACTTAGGTGTTCTTGGACGGGGCCTCGCTCTCGCCTGTCAACCTTCTATTGTCAGAGAAGAGTTATAGCTCCCAGCATATGACAGCCTATTTGGTCCAAGTTGAATGCGCGATCACATCTAATTACATGAGAAAGTGTTGGTGGAGTGCCAAGTTAAAGTCAAAATGGCGGTAGGGTTTTTTTTTTTTTTTTGTAGTGGTTTCGTTTAAAACCTTCCTGTGGCTGCTAGTGTTGTAGTTAGCCATATGGACCAAGGTACATTAATGAACACCGCCAGCAGCTGCAGGTACACTAGAGGAGAAATACATCATGGCGCTATGACATCCTCCTCAGTCTCCTGTGATTTGACTCTGTGTGTGTGTGTGTGTGTGTGTGTGTGTGTGTGTGTGTGTGTGTGTGTGTGTGTGTGTGTGTGTGTGTGTGTGTGTGTGTGTGTTGGCCTGTATTGTGTGTGTGTGTGTGTGTGTGTGTGTGTGTGTGTGTGTGTGTGTGTGTGTGTGTGTGTGTGTGTGTGTGTGTGTGTGTTCCCTGGGTGTGAGAAATACATGGGCATACTGAATAGGTCACAAATTATTTTTCTCCTGAGAAGTTGTACAAAAGTAACACTTTTTTAAGCCACAAGGTTAGCCTCTCAAAGTTGTTGTTGTTTTGTATGTTGTATGTCACATGTTGTTTATGGTCATGGCTATCCAGCGGTCAGGAGTGTTTGGAGGATGGGTCAGATCTCCTGGGCTGTTTTTTTTTTTTTTTCCCTCTTCTTCTTCCGCTTCTTCTTATTCTTCTTCAGCCATCTGGTTCCCATTAGCATTTTAGCTACCTCAACTTTTTTTTTTTTTTTTTTCAATTCTCTCTCTCTCTCTCTTTTTTTTCCAAAATGGATGTACTAATCGTTTTTCATATGGTATGAATTTTGAAAACCCTACGAAATGACTTGGTGGTTGCCATGGCTGCAAAGGGGTCTCCAGAGGGGGCGGGGTCAAGGGTTGAATCGCATGTCAGCTTTTTTGTCGGCCCAGATGGAGGTCTAGGATACTTCCTCTCGCGTTCTTCCCCTCTTCGGCTGCGGGGGCCTACTCCCACACTGCTGCAACAGAAGGGAGAAATCCCACTGGGAGTTAGCCATACAAATCATGCATTTGGGAGATTATGGAAAGAGTATGTGACCAAGTATACATGTGTGTGTGTGTGTGTGTGTGTGTGTGTGTGTGTGTGTGTGTGTGTGTGTTGTGTGTGCAAATCTGTATCTGCCTGTGTGTGTACATGTGTGTGTTTGTGTGTGTGTGTGTGCATGTGTGTGTCTGTTGTGTGTGTGTGTGTGTGTCTGTGTGTGGTATGTGTGTCTGTGTCTGTTTGTTGGTCTCTATTGTGTGTGTGCTTCATGAACTGGATGTGTTGAAAGTTTCCAAGTTGAAAGTTTCAACCTGGCAGCAGAGCGGACATCTCTTTGGCTTTGTTCTGCTAGCGCATCTGCTGCCTCCGTGTTGAGCCACCCACAAGCACAACAGACCCCCGCATCAACAGCAGCCTTCATTCGACTGGAGAGAGGAGCAATACAGTAATGGCAACGGTATCACACATTAAAAACTGTCAGACACTCCAAAAAGAACATCTGCAAATCCTCATCGACACAGACATTTTTTTTTTTTTTTTTTTATCATTATGCATTTTTTTGATTTGTTAAATCATAATGACATCTCATTGCTGCGCCGACACACAGACTACACACACACACTACACACACACACACACACACACTTACTTCTCAGGGAGTTCAGGGAAAATTGGAGCGAAATACCTCTTTGATGGTTTCTCTCACCTCACAGATAAAGGGGGAAGCCTTCAGATGAAAGATGTTCTCCTAATGTAGATGTCCATCATGTTGAACTGAGAGCATGTTTATTTTAGCAGCTGAATTAGTTTCATTTCGACTAAGGACTCCCCAGGGCTTTGTGCATAAGGGTGAACGCTGCTACAATATAATTTGTTCTATCATAACAGACCTATGCCATCTACCTCCTGCAATATGAAATAAGACAATATAATGCACGTAACCACTAGCATTTGGAAATACTGAAAGTTATTGGAATTTAATTTTAAATTTCATAGACCTAAATTTCAACTGCTACGATGATAGGTTTTTTTAAGATCGACAAGTCGACATTTTACAAAGTCAATATAGAACTCTTTTTATACAGATGCGAGGGAAAGTTTCTGACCAAATATTATCTGGTGCTGTATTTTTTCCCCACAACAAAAATAATTTATCTCCCCCACGCAGTCTCACTGGGTCCCAACGCTCTTGAGGTCCCAGCCAGATGATGTGTTGATATGTCAAAACAAAACATCATGAAACTTTCAGTTTCGATTAAAATAAATAAATAAATAAATAAAAAAGTGAGTGAGGTTAACAGGCCATCACCCTGGTGATTTACAGGTGCGGGTAAACACCTTTCGTGTTTGCGTTTTGCCGTTTCTCAGTGGCATCCACTCTGACGAGCTGTTGACTTGTCAAGATGAGATAGCCGCTACGCATGTTGATGCCAGTAGGGCCCTCAGAAGCAGTGATTTGATACCAACTTTCAAAATCCAGTTTCATTAAAAATGCAGCTGCTTTTTTTCAAGGGAAGGATTGGAAAGGGGAGCTTGGCGGAGGCGAGTGTGTGTGTGTGTGTGTGTGTGTGTGTGTGTGTGTGTGGGTGGGTGGATGTGTTTGTGGTGAGGGGCTTGTTCTCAAAGGCTTTGCGGTGAGCACCTTTAACGGAGGATAGGGATGAAACTCATTCGCATTCACAACACTTAGCTAAGGGCAACGTTAGCTCTCGCTCCAGGCTTGGGTGTTTGGTCCATGGTGGGCCATCCCTAAAGAGCTCACCTTATACCACACAAACAAATAAACAAACAAACAAACAAACACTGGCAAGGCAAGACCTCATATCCCCACGCCTCCCAATAAATAATAATATAATGATAATAAAAAAAAACTCCACATGCAAAACATCAGATGATGGACACTTTACGGTCTTCTGATTAGATGAGGGACCGCTGAAGGCTCCGTGAGGCACTACTCTCCTCGTTGTTTGCATCTTAAGGCCTCTGACAGGAAATCAGGCTAATAGCCGCTGAATAGCCCGCCTGACCTGCACTTTGGAGACAAGAATCCATTAGATCCAGAATGTATATTATATGAATGCCATGCAAATTGTGTTCCATTTAATGAAGTGCATCTGCCAGTCTTCACTCGAAGGAAGAGCCCATGAAAAAATTATGTGCTGTCGACTGATTATTAGAGAGAGTAGATATTGTCCCCCTTCCATACATTCATACCCACACACACACACACACACACACACGCACGCACGCACACACATGCACACACACACACACACACACACACACACACACACACACACACTGCTTTTTTGGCATTAAAGATGAATGTAAAGGGTTGGCTGTCATAGAAATGGACTTACTGCTGTGCACTGAGACTATTCTCTGTCTAGACCCATCACCACTTCCTCTCCACTCCAGTCAGTCAGTCAGTCAGTACGTGGGCCTGAGAAGACCATCGAGACCTGTGGCATTCTGAAGTGTCTTTCAGCTGGGAGGAGACAATGCACTCACCGCATTATAATACATTTTGGCTGTGTTTTATTTAATAGTAATGCATTATTGCCTTGTTTTTTTTGTTTTTGTTTTTTTTTTCAAGCCTTTCAGTGCCTTTATACTGAGCTATGAGAGATCATCAAGGATGCAGTGAACAATTATCTAAATTCACTTTACTTTAAAACACACAAAAAGGTCTTTTTTTAAAAGAAATTTTGATCAATTTCTTGAAGAACTGATAATCATTTTGCTTTCTCTGAGCAAATAGTTGCACTGTTGGGGTAAGCAGTGTAATGGATCATTCTTCTTTAGTGGACAGCAGCTGTAAACAGCATAATTATGTGATTAGCAGTCCAATCTCAAACCATTTCAGGTTTAATCTGCATGAGTAATACATGTAACAGAACTCATCCTTCATTAAAAAAACTATATTTCTCAGTGACATTTAATTGAAAGGCAATAATAAGGTATAACCGTCTACAGGCATGTTTGTCACATATACAATGTTGACTTGTGTTCCTGAAAACAGGTTGAAAAACGTTGTACTTTAATCATAGCCATGGAGATATCAAAACTGATAACTGATTCCTCTTTGTTTAAAAAAATAAATAAATAAATAAACAACACGTCACAACTCAGTGACAGTAACTGTTACTGTACATAAATTAAAACTGTAAAATAAATACATCAGAATACAGTAAAAATGAATATGGTATTTACTGCAGTAAGCATATAAATAATTGATAGTTTATGCACTCAACATCATACAAGACTCATTCATCAGGAGCATAGTGGTAGCATACGTATAGCGATAGCAGCAGATAGCAGTGGTGCTTGTCTGTTGAGGGATGCGGTTTTTGAAGGAGAATAAAGAGGCAAGCTGTGAACATCGCCGTGGTTACTGTTGTGACCCTGGGACCCATCTGTTGGCCTCTAACGATCTCTCGTCGGGTCCATTCATTAAGTAGCCCTCCTAATGGTCAGACCAACAGGGCCGAGGTGTCACAAACAGCTGCCTGAAGGTGTCGTTTAGCCCATGTGTCAAGGCAGTGGCCAAGCCAGGTAGAGTGGTCAGGTGTTATGTGTGTGTGTATATGTGTGTGTGTGTGTGTGTGTGTGTGTGTGTGTGTGTGTGTGTGTGTGTGTGTGTGTGTGTGTGTGTGTGTGAGTGTGTGTGTGTTTTGGGTGTCTGAATGTGTACAGTATACGCATCAGTTTGTGTACGTGGTACTAGTAGTGTGTGTGTTTGTGTGTGTGTGTGTGTGTGTGTGTGTGTGTGTGTGTGTGTGTGTGTGTGTGTGTGTGTGTCTATGTCTGTGTACTCCTGAGTAAGTTGAGGCTACATACCCTCAACCAAAATAAATAAACAAGCACACACACACACACACACACACACACTCAAGGTCGTAGAGACCTTTTCGGCGGTCTGTTGAGGGGACCAGGGGGGCATGAAATCCTAACTTATGTTGATAGGATTCTGCTTGGGCTCTCCAAAGGCCCCGGCCACAGCCAGTTCAACTGGGACCCGGAAGGGCCTGAAAAAAAAAAAACAATCAAAATAATTGAGCCAGAGACCTCAGCTCGGCCTAAGCTATGGAAGCTCCTGCGCAGATTTATTTACATGCTCATTAATAATAAATAGGATATTCTGGCATGAAATCTGAGGCTGGAGGCGTCAGAGCCCTGGGTAGCGTCCACACCCGTCTATACCCTCAGCTGAAGGAGCTGAGGTGAACGCAATCAGCAGAGCCTCAGGATTGTTGTTGTCTCTCGTTGTTGTTGTGGTGGTGGTGGTTGTTGTTGATGTTGGTGTGTGAGAGTCTCTCTCTCTCTCTTTGTCTCTCTCTCTCTCTCTGTCTGTCTTTCTCTCTCTCTCACTCTCTCTGTCTCTCTCTCTCTCTCTCTCTCTCTGTGTGTGTGTGTGTGTGTGTGTGTGTGTGTGTGTGTGTGTGTGTGTGTGTGTGTGATTGTTGGCTGTGGACTCTACATGCCGCTCCTCCACAGAATGAGTACAGTAATTAGCAGAAAAAATAAAGTTGAATTGATGAATTGAATTGCACTGATTAGAACTGAACTAAATTGAATTAAGCTGATCTGAACTGAATTGGTTGGCGGATTGTCAGTAGTAATAACGACTCGTTATTGGTCATCTCTCATAACTTAGGCATCCATATAAACCTCTGTCTTGAGTTTCTCTATACAAACAGACAGATATTCTTTTCCCAGAATCCTTTGAGGCCACCAAAGGTGTGACGGTAAACATTTAAAATTCACACCATATTAAAGCCATTTTTTTATGGTGGAACAGACTCAAAACCAATTGAGTTTTAAAATTATCTCCACATTGTTGTCTAAGACTATAGCTGTAATTCCATTGTCTTCACTGCTAAAACATTATAATACATTGGTAATCCACAGCATATGGAGCCTGCTATTCATTAAAATAATAGGCTGCCTTGGGAAGAAAACAGACGTGTATAGGGGCCTCACAGAGGATTTAATTCCTCTATTATTATTTTATTTTACAAATTTTTCACTTGTTTATGAATGTCAAAAGAAATATCACACAGTCTCCTATTACATTGTTTTGCTTGTGTTCAAGCCATGGTATTATTC
>JAODXP020000030.1:7852826-7855326 GCA_027497455.2 Sardinella longiceps
GCCCAAATCCCCCACCCCCCTCACCCCATGCCCAGATAGACCACTCGGAGAAGTCAGAGATACGCGTGGTGTAATGACTGAGTTGTCCCCTCCCCACCCTGTGGTTGTCCATTCAGCCCCTGTTTTGTTTTCAATTACGAATCGCAAGGGGCATCTTGACAAAGAGATCTGCCTTTCAACAAATCCGCCGAAATACCCAGTTTCCACTGGACCTCGTCAGAAAGCATAATGCCACGATAAAAGTCCACACCAAAAGATTTTTTACGAGGAGCGGCAAGCATTTTATTGAGCAGATTTTAACTCTTGCCATTGCTGCACTTAAAGGTCATGGTGCTCTTTTTAACTGCAGTTTAGGACGACCGCAGGCCAGCAGCATGTGTGTGGAGTCGAATTTCGGACTTGGCCGCATCTCACACGTGTGGTAAAGAAGACAGCGCCAGTTCGCTTAGTGTGCGCCACAAGCTACGATTTCACTTATTGCCAGTGAATTTCACCAAAATAGATTGCAGGCACTCCAAATGGGATTTGACGAGAGACATATCTTTCTGACAGCTCCAAAAGCCCATAAGATTAGGCTCACACACAATGTGTGTGTGTGTGTGTGTGTGTGTGTGTGTGTGTGTGTGTGTGTGTGTGTGTGTGTGTGTGCGCAGCCCGCAGCCAGGATAAGCTCAACTCTGCTCTTAATGATGAAGGCGATAACAAGGCAAGGATAGGACATACGTTTTTTTTTTTTTTTTTTTTTCCATGTGATCGCTCCTCCTCTCCTTTGAGTCCAAGAGCACGAGAAAAGACATGAAAAGAGTGAAAAGAGGAAGCAGAAGCTTGTGGATCAGGGGGGAAATGGTGAACCTCTTCAACCAGGGAGGATTTATACCAAATAAAAAACTAGTAGTTGTGGCGGTGGTGGTGGTGGTGGAAGGGGTTTAGGTGGGTGTGTTGAATGGTGAGGCGCTGCAGGTTTTTTCGGCGAAAATGCCTTCCAAGTGATGTCAGCTCCGAGCGCTCTGAGGCGCAACAAACACACAAATCCTGCGGCCTGCAAGTTGGAGGGAGTTATTTACGATTCCGGAGGCGATGAATCTTTTCTCGGGGGCGATGCTTTTTGTTTTTTACGCCTCCCCTGGGATGCTAACCTCCTGAATGAAGGCCCGTCCTGGATCCACGCGGCCGTGTTGTGCATCCTCATCATGTGGGAGAATGGGCTTTGTCTTCACTGCAAAGACACTGCTATAGTTCTCATCATGCCTGCCTATTACCCTTCATGTTCCAGTGACATATGGCTATGCATATTTGTTTGTGTGGCTTTTCTTCACACTTGACAAGAGCTGCGTGTCGGGGAAGCGCTAAACAAGCAGCCACAGCCCAACCTGCCAAAAAAAAAAAAAAAAAAAAAAAAGCCTTCAAGTCAACCTAAAATGCAAACAGGACCCATAATGTAATGCAACCAAAACGCAAAAAAAAAAAAAAAAAACTGAAGACCACCAGTTCTTCCAAACATTTTCTGTTTTTTTTTCCGTAATTTATTTCAAAGATATCACACCTGTTTGGCACTGGTAAGCCATTCCAAGGGGTTCCATTTCAAGGAATAAAACGCAAAGGGCCAAGTAGTGAGGTAGTTGCCTGTAGGTTGTCATGCAACAATAATGTTGCATGAAATCTCTGGGAGACTAAATATTGGCATTGTGTATTGACATTGTGTCATCACTTTAACAATATAAAACGATAAATAATGAATCCGCATAAATGAATAAGACAGACTTGTGTCCTCTTGTGTTGCAAATAACTATATGAATATCAGTGCCCAATATTTTTTTTTTTTTTTTTTTCAATTTTATTTTTTTTTTCCATTGGCTATGGGGAAAATATCTTGTCCTCTGAGAGCTGTCCATCTGTCAGTGTGTGGACACTCCATCATGTTTGGAGAGAAATCGAGAGATGTGCACAGTGAGAGCACGGAAGGAAGGAGCTGCAGCTGGACGGAAGACGATCAGGACAGATCCGGCGCTAGAGCAAATGGCACAGTCATGAACAAACATGGCCAAGTCAAAGGAGAAAGGAGAAGAGCATTTTTAAAAAGTAGGAGAAGATTGACAAATAAGTTGGGACCTCCATACTACATGTGAGGCCAAGTGTCAAATACAAGCTGTGGTCTTGTATCCCTGATGCCACCTCATCTCTTCTTCACGTTCCTAACCAAACAAAGGCAAACTACTGCAAAATAAATATATTTAGAACAAACAAGTACATTAAGATGGTCTCCTTCAGACCAGCAAATGTACCTTTAAGTGGTCAATTTCAAACCTGCAAAGTTTTTTTCAGCATGTGCTGTACTGTGTGTGTATGTAGCCTACTGTGTGTGAATGTAGCTGGATAGGTTTGCTATCGACAATCGATACAGTGAACGTGTTATCTGTGTTTCCTCAGTTGCTTGGAGATATTTACCTTTTCCCACACTGGGCCAACATGCATCACTGTATCAAGGATTTTTCAGCGAAAC
>JAODXP020000030.1:7857826-7865326 GCA_027497455.2 Sardinella longiceps
ATCCCCCCCCCCAAACCCTCCCAAGGAGACAGCAGGCTGGTGTAAATCAGATGAAGACGGAGAAGAAGTCTGCAGCCGCTTGTGTCGGATTCTTGCCCTCATTGTGGTCAAGGGATTTGGGCACACTCATTTTTTTTTTCTTTTCTTTTCTTTTCTTTTTTTCGTTATTAAGGCAGACTGAGGGTTTGCACATGGTGCTGGGGATGGTAGCTGTAGACTAGAGAGACAGAGAGGGAGAGACAGGGAGAGGAAGCAGGCCCTGTTAGACAACTTGCTTTCCAGGAGCAGAGGTCTGGGTTTAAGTGTTGGGAAGTGACACAAAGTGGTTAGCTTTTCCAGAGGCCGCGCTCCTCCTGCTCACATATGGCAACCGGATTGTTTCTTTTCTCTCTCTCTCTCTCTCTCTCTCTCTCTCTCTCTCTCTCTCTCTTTTGGGGGGTTCACCATAACGATGGGGGTTCAGCACGACTGCTCACACACACACACACACACACACACACACGCACGCACACACACACAAAAAGCGGCCCTGCCACCTCTGCCGGCAGTGGTGATGCGGAACAGCTGGGCCGTGCTGTTTACATTAATAAGCCCAACGTGGGAAGCATTAAGGGCCCACAGATGACTGTGCCAGCTCCAGAGAGAGAGAGAGAGAGAGAGAGAGAGAGAGAGAGAGAGAGAATGGGAGGCAGGGAGAGTAATGGCTTCAGCATTACTGGGCCATGTAGGCACAAAGCCTGTAACATTAATTCACTTAAAAACCTCCCTGCCTCCCTCACTCACATCCGCTGATTGAAGCACGGCGGCGGCGGCGATGCCGGTGGTGGTGGCAGCGGTGGTGGTGGTATTAGGGCAGTGGAGAGAGCGGAGCTCATGGTTTAAACGAGGCCTTCCTGCCTTTTCCTGCCAGTCAGTCGGGAACTCTGTGGCTGAAACCTCTGAGAGTGAGGCAAATAAGACAAGGTGTGATTTAATAAACCCGCCGAGAGTTTCTCTCAAAACCAACACCCTCCTGACACACACACACCCCCATTCACTCAGGCGCACATAGACACACATACACACTGCACACACCGTGAGCATTTGGTTCACTTCGGCTCACACAGTCTGCTTCACTGTGTTTCCCACGTTCCACTTGGATGTTTGCGCCGACCGTGATTAAGACCGGGCTTAAATTATCCTCCGACAGAAATGCTGTCGCGAGCCTCTCTCCCTTGCTTCCTCTCTCTCTCTCTCTCTCTCTCTCTCTCTCTCTCTCTCTCTCTCTCTCTCTCTCTCTCTCTCTCGGCGAGAACAAAATACCAAAGCCACTGAATATTCATTCACACCTGCTTTCCCAAACAGGCTGCCAGGTTGAACAATGCCACGTAAAAACGCAAGAGAAAAGCCTATTTTCGAGGCGTAGCACAGAGGAGGACCGCGGTTCCGTCGCCGAGCGATGGGCTCTCACGCACACCGGTAACAGGTTGCGCGAGACACTACATTTTTCCTTGTGACAAAGTGTTTTGGATTTCAAACCCCCCATGCACTAACTCCCCCCCCCCCCCACCACACACACACACACACACCACCCACCTGCACAAGCACCACAGAAGTACTTAACCGTCATTGTTTTCGACGGACTTTGAACATCTTAGTTGAAAGGATCCCCAGTGTAGTTGTCAACATGTCCTTCACCGGCGATCAATGCGTAGGGGCAAGCAGGGATAGCGGCCGCGTTCCCACCTACAGTAGCACGCCCAGTCGCGCGTAGTCGGCGAAGTATGCCATCTATCAAGATGAAACAAATGTGAGTCATTATGGGAAGGCTCTGTGCATCATCCCCAGCAAGGGCAATTCTGCCTCCCTGAAACGTGTGGGAGTTTTTAATATTGTGGAGTGGAGCGTGTCATCTTGGGACCCACACTGGCTTCTCATCAATCTAGTCTCTGTGTATGTGTGTGTGTGTGTGTGTGTGTGTGTGTGTGTGTGTGTGTGTGTGTGTGTGTGTGTGCGCTTCCCACTGGCCTATGCAGTACTCCCACGTTAAAGCGGACCTCGGTGGAGGCCTTGAAACACAAAAGGAAATCTACTGTATGCTGGCCGTGTTAAAATGATGTCCCCAATGACATGCCTGCACATTCTTGTTTTTTCTGTGATTTTTCATGCTTTCTGTGGGTGTTAATGTTTTTATGACATGAAAACATTAAAGATGCACTGTAGTCTTTTTTTTTCTTTTCTTTTTTTTTTCTTAATAAAATCCTCATGGAACTCAAGTAGATCAAAAGAGTGCTGAGTCTCCATTGTTTGAAAGATGCCTTCATCACAGAAAACATCATCATTCAATTAGTTGCTGGATAATATTCCCACAGTATAGAAACAACACACACACACACACACACACACACACACACACACACACACACACACACACACACACACACACACACACAAATAAAATCATGGTTGACTTGATGAGGTCAGAGAAGCTGCTTAGAGCAATACACTCACAGGGTCAAAAAAAGTCTCTTTTGCCAAACTTGTGTAGCATTTCCGCTAAGCTAAATAGAGAATAAAATGTCTTCTTCAGCAGTATTCTCATGGTTAACCTGCAAGTGTGTCTGTCTGCCATCTGGACTCAGGTCTGTTGCTCATGCTAAATGCTACTCTGCTAAATGCTACTCTGCTTAACAGAAGAACTGATGCCAAACAATTGGTGCACATGAAACCTCATTACACAGCTATGACATTTAGTGCAAAAAAAAGGAGAAAGGAAAAAAGAAGGTGCCATGTCTTTCTCTCTCTCCCTCTCTCTCTTCCTCTCTCTCTCTCTCTCTCTCACACACACACACACACACACACACACACACACATGCAAACACTTGTGCATATATTTCACACACAAACAAACACACACATACAGTGCACAGACACACACACACACACACACACACACACACACACATACAGAGAGAGAGAGAGAGTGTGAGAGAGAGAGAGAGAGAGAGAGAGAGAGAGAGAGAGAGAGAGAGAGAGAGAGAGAGAGAGGACTGTCCCTGGAATGAAGATGTGGGCTTTATTTAATAGGGAGAAGAAGGGATTGTTTCCCATTGACAAGACTTGGCCTTAACCCCAAACTGTTCCTCTCAGCCCATCATAAGTTTCCTATCACAATGCGGTGGAAAAAGCGAGGGATTACGGAGCGTTATAAAAAATGATTTCCATCTGGACAGAGAGGGGAGGAGAGGGGAGGTGGGGGGGAGACTGGGGGTGTGAGGAGGGGCAGGGGATTTCTTCCCAAAAAAACATCTGGAGAAGCAATCTGGCATAAATAAGCAGGCAGCAACTCACTGCCCACCCAATAAATAACAGAGGGAAAGGAACCAGTCCACAACCTGTGTTTCTGAGAAGCCCTAACACAATCCTGAATTATACTCAGCCAGAACGTGTGTGGGGGTGTGTATGTGTGTGTTGTGTGTGTGTGTGTGTGTGTGTGTGTGTGTGTGTGTGTGTGTGTGTGTGTGTGTGTGTGTGTGTGTGTGTGTGCGTGTGTGTGTGTGTGTGTGTGTGTGTGTGTGTGTGTGTGTGTGTGGTGTGCATGCACGAGCACACACACTTCTGTGAGAAGCAAAGAGGAAAAAAAGAAGTGTGAGCACAAATTGTGTACAACTTACCTGTGTCCACTTTGTGTGGAAATTTGTCTGTAAATCCACTTTTGCATTTATTCCAATAAGTGTCTGTCTGTCTGTCTGTCTGTCTGTCTATGTATCTGTCTTTCAATCTGGATGTCATTATACATGTCTTATAACATTACTCTTTTTCAAGGGAAACTGGAGAGAAAGACATTCTGGAATATGAAGAAGTTTTCATCTTAATTTCATGTGCATTTGAGTGTGAGTGTTTGTGTCTGTGTGAGTATGTGTGTGCGTGTTTGTATGTGTGTGTGTGTGTGTGTGTGTGTGTGTGTGTGTGTGTGTGTGTGTGTGTGTGCGTGTGTGTGTGTGTGTGTGTGTGTGTGTGTGTGTGTGTGTGTGTGTGTGTGTGTGCACACAGACACGCATGCATTAGTGTAGGCATTAGTGTTAGTGAGCATCTTCCCTCATGGGACCCCTTCTCTTGGCTGTCTCCAACACACTGGCAAGGCACATACACACCCCCCCCCCACACACACACACACACACCCCTCTCTCACACACTCTCTCTCTCGTCCATATACCACAAAGTAGCCAAGCCCACTGTGTTTCACTTGCCAGCATGGAGGAGCCAAAATGGGTGCAAAAGCATTGTGTTCAAGTAAACAGGGTTTTACTCAACGTCCCCGGAGACCTTCGCAGCGTCCCTCTCTGAACTGGAAATATTTGTTTTCCCTTCTCACATAGTGGGTTTTGGGTAAACAGCATATTGCCTGCTCTGATTCTGGCAAAAACACATTTCGTTAATTATATTTTTGATGCCAAGCATGCATCGACGGTCAGATTTGTGCATTTTCAGAGCTGTTGGAGCAGAGCTGCATTTAGATTTTTTTTTTTTAAAGTGTCAACAAACTATCTGAGCTGATATCAGGGATAAAATTTTGGGGACAGCTCTCTCTCTCTCACTGCTGTATGGGAGGTGTGTTTGGTGACAGATGAAGTTTAAAGATAGCTCCAGACCAAAGATCTGCGACGAGACGGGCTGCGACGCTCTATAAACCTGGACGTTCTAAAACTCCGAAACTGCGATTTGACATGTTAAATCTTTTGCAACTGCTTGCAACAACCTGCAACGATTCATTCACACTGCCGCAACTCCATTCTAAAACCGTTTCGTCTCGTCGCGGATCTTCAGTCTGAATTGCCCTTAAGCAGCAGTGCTAGTTCATAAGCAATGGCAGCAGTTGTCATAGAGGAAAATAGGTATGGATGAAAAAGGGAACTGTAGCACTAAGAGATGATATAGAAAGTTATTGACAGATATGTCTGAAAGGTAGCTTATAAGAATTTTACTAGATATATCTAAATTATTATTTTTTTTAATTGAGGCTTATTTCTTATTTAGAAAACCAAAGGCATCACTACTGCTCTGAGTGAAACGTGCACCTACTGGACACTCTTACATGTAAAATTAAAGGATACTCAAAGAACCCTCACTTCACCATACTGGCAGAACCCATTATACAGCTTTCAGGAACCCTTTTTAAAAATACATTGGTTCTCTGAAGATCTTTGAAGGACACTTGAGGCTCTTGTAAAGGTTCTTCATTTTGGGTTGCACCATAGCAAGAGCCTCAAGTATCCTTCAAACATCTTCAGAGAACTAGTGTATCTTTTAAAAGGGTTCCTAAAAGCTCCCTTATGGGTTCCACCAGTGTGGCAAATTGAGGAACCTTAAAATGTGCTGTGAGTATCTTTTCCTTTTAAGAGTGTAAGCACTGGAGCCCTGCTCTGTGTTTAAACAGCAAGTCTGGAAGACCGCAGTCAGCTGCAAGGGTGAACAACTTTCTAGTGACAACAAAACACACACACACACACACACACACACACACACACACACACACACAGTGCATCTGCCCTGACACCCCCCACCTCACCACACCCCACCCCACCCCACCCCCCCACCCCTGCCTTCCAGGCCCTGTACCTGCCTGGCCCTTCTGCTTCCTGCCTCTGCCTCCTCCTCCACCACCCCCGGCCTCAGCCCCGGCTCTGCCAGCTGTGCACATCAGCCTCCCAGCTGCAGAGGCAGAGTCGCGGTGCCCATCCGCCCCAGCCAGTATAGCGCAACCCAACCCAACCCTGCACAACTCAGCACAGCACAGAACAGCCCAACGCAACGCAACGCAGCGCATGGTGGCAGATGGCAGGAGCCACTGTCTGGTGGGAGGAGGGGGGTAGAGGGAGGGGGGTGGGAGAGGGAGGCCGAGGGTACCTGAGCAGGCACCACGAGCAGGCGGGCAGGCAGGCTGGTGTGCATTGGGTAAGGGTTTGGTTGGGATGGGCTGGGCCGGGCTGTGCTGTGCTGCACGGGCAGGAGGGCAGGCTGGCAGGGGGCCGCAGAGGGAGGGAGAGAGGGGAGGGGAGGCGAGAGGCCAGGGAAGGAGGGAAAAGTGGAGAGATGGAGGGAGAGGCAGGAGCACTGGGGCCAACACTCTACATCTATCAGGGCAGAGTGTTAATGAGAGAGGGGAGGGAGAGAGGGAGATGGAGGAGCTGGGAGATAGAGAGATAGAGAAACGGGGGAGAAAAGGGGTGAGGACAAGGGAGAAAGACAGAAAGAAAGAAAGAAATAGAGAAAGAAAGAAAGAAAGAAAGAAAGAAAGAAAGAAAGAAAGAAAGAAAGAAAGAAAGAAAGAAAGAAAGAAAAAAACATGTATACAAACTGTATAGAAATTATATATTACATGCCAGTGATGTATGCTGTATACAGGATCAGTTTAGGGCATGTAGACAGGATGTGTGTGTGTGTGTGTGTGTGTGTGTATGTGTGTGTGTGTATGTGTGTGTGTGTGTGTGTGTGTGTGTGTGTGTGTGTGTGTGTGTGTGTGTGTGTGTGTTTGTTCAGATTGAGAGTGGAGGTGGCTCACTGGGTTGCCATTGATGATCCTGACCCATATGAGAGCAAATTAACCTGAAGCGTTGGAGCACGGGAACAGAATCTGGGAGGCCGAGGGAAATGTGTGGGAATTGGAATATTTAAGGGATGTCAGTTGTTATTATTGGAAAGTCAGTGGAAAGTACCGGTTGCCTGGTTTTAAAAAGAAAAAAAAAGAAGTGCAAGAAAGGAAATGAGTAGGGGAGGAGGGGAGAGGCGTTAAAAAAAGAGAGAGAAGCAGAAGCAAAGAAAAGAGAGAGAGAGAGAGAGAGAGAGAGAGAGAGAGAGAGAGAGAGAGAGAGAGAGAGAGAGAGAGAGAGAGAGAGAACAAGAGAGTGGATGAGTTTGGGAAGTTCATCCGAAATCTATCATTCATGCAGAGGCTTATGACTTCCATCTTTTTTTCCCATCATGCTCTGTTTCTCCTCTCACAACCAGGTGTCTCTGAGTCTGGCGACCCCGCTGAGCAGAACACGTGCATTATGGGACGGCGGCAGAGGAGGCAATGGGGGGGTTTGGAGAGGGGGGGTTGGGGGGGTCTAGGGGTTCTCAGGAAGAGAAGTGCGTCTCATGAATAGTTTATGAAACATGAGAGGGACCAAACGGAGCTGGTCATAAGACAGCAGAGGACATCAATATTGCATCAGCTAGGCCTTCCACTTCCACATGCATTGTTCATGCAGCGTGCAGGAACAGGACCATCCTGGGATCTCAACGACCGACCCCTCCTTTGGTTTTGGAGGAGAGGAAATTTTTAAGGAATGAAAAATAGGATAACATTTTCTTTTTTTTTTTTTCCCCAAAAGTGATTTGTCTTTTCTGTGTATTTTGAGCTATTTCTAAGTACTCTGACTGAACTGTGTATATTTGAAAACACATCACGTTTTACCCATATAATAAGCTATAAATAATGACAGTTGTTTAAGTAATCTCTTCTGTATTATTAAGAAA
>JAODXP020000030.1:7867826-7932826 GCA_027497455.2 Sardinella longiceps
GAGATGAATCATATCCACTTCTCTCACCTACACAGGATCCTGTGGTTGAAAAATGTAAAATGACATCATGCTGTGCGTATCTCGAAGACATATCTGCTGGCCTCGGCGAGCAAAAACAGTTCGGTTATTGTTGGTGGAATTGCTCAAATTTACAATGCCAAGCTGATTTTTATGATGCAATGTAAAACCAGGAGGGTCATGTTTAATGTATCCATGAGATCCGATTATAATTAGCAATTCAATTTATGGAACTATATTCAAGAGAACTATTATACTCAATCAGGCCAGAGGGACCGACTGTTACCCACAAGGCCTTTCCTTCCTGGTTTCTGTTACAGATGAAACTATTGATGTTGCAGACCGGGGCAAAGGCCAACCACCCTGGTTCATAGCCCTGCGCTTTCTCACAATCCTCTGTCATGCATTATTAGAAAATTTACTAGAGGATATAGGCCTAGTAAGTTTATATTTGCTTTATTTATATTTTGTTTATATTTGAAATAGATAACACTGAAATAACATGCTGTTAAAATATGGTCTCTTCTTAAAAAAAAAAAAAAAAAAAACATTTTTTGAAAATGTTTGTTCCTGTCAAATAGGTGAATTTTGGCACCAAATCCATATATTATTTTGTTGCTGCTGTAGAGTTTACCTGCTGGACAAACGACGTTCTATAGCATCATAACACATGCGTACAAATAGCATACTCAAATCAGTACGATTATAATCTTTATTACTTGTGTTAAGTTCTGAAAGGGTCTTTGCAAGTGTATTTCTAAACAAAAGCTGCACAATATGAGAACTACAAAGACGCACTAAAACGCTGTGACCTTCTTACCTGAGAGTGATGTATTCCATTTTCCCTCTAGACTGGCACAGTCTGCAAGTAGAATGCATCTAACACAAAACAATTTTACCCTGGCCCTCATTTGAATAGCATGCATGAATTACAGCTTGACATGAGATTATAATAGTCTGTGTATGCTTCAGTTAACTTAAACCCATCAGAACTAATCTGCACTGTGCAGTCATCAATTTATTATAACAGCTAAGCCATACTGGTCTTCTTCAACTGGAGAATATAAATCTAGACCTTCAAAGAAAAGGGGTAATTGCTGCATGTAAGTTTTAGCTTTAGTTTAGGCTTTGCTCTAAGAATTGTTTGTAAGCTATTTATATTTCACAGTCATGTGTTAGTTTTTATAATGCCATTAAAAAAAAAAATCTTTATTTGTTTTGTGAATTTTGAGGTATAGGCTTATGTAGACGTGTTGCCCCAATCTGGACATACAGTGTTAATCCTTTCATAATATGCCTTCATGACAAACAGCCCTTTCATAATATGCATTCATGATAAACATTGCGAGGCAAAAGATATGACAAATGAATATATACGATAATTCACATTTATTTAAAAAGATAAACAGACGCCGCTACAATTAGACTTACTGCGAATGGAAGCATGAAAAGATGGAATTGCGAAAGGGATAATGGCCATGACAAACAGCATTTGCCTTCTGTAAGCTTATCTTTTAGCGCCATCTAGTGTTCACAAAAAACTTGAGGTAAAAATGAGATGAGTTATAATCCTCTCGACAGACTTATTGTGTTCATCATCATCACTTTAACTTTATGTGATTTGTGAAGCATTGACTATAGGCTACACAGCCTACATTTAGGCTGCATTGAAAACGCAATAAAAACGAATTGGCTGGGAAATTGAACATTAAAGGCTAAAACACATGTTGTGTGGCTTACACAGTCTGCGTTTATCACCTGTATGATACCATTTGTTAGTCTTCTTTGACAGCCCGTTAGGGTTTTTTAGCTTGTGAATAATAGTTCAGGTTAGACCGTGCTGATGATACCATAGGCCACTACCTCTGCTTCATTTAACGTGGTAAAGTGCCATTTAAATTTAAAGTGAGTTGTTGTGTGCGCACATCCAAAAGTGTTTTGTCAGGTGCTTAACCAAAAGAACATACTAGTGAAGAAAAAGGAAAAAAAAAAAAAAAAAAAGATTTGCACACTGCTATAAAGTGACTCAACTTCTTATGAAGAGGCAACGTTTCATCTCTTGCAATCTTTTTCAAGCATCTGGAGATAGATGCTTGAAAAAGATGCAAAAGTAGGCGTACCTATTATGAAACATGATCGCATAGGCCGAATAGCCTACAGGTGGGTCTTATTTTCCTATTTAAATTTTGTTAAAGGATCATTTATCTAGCCTTTTATGAGTTTAATTTGGTGAAGGCAAAAAGGGAAAACAAAAAAGTCCACCAGATGGTGCACTTGCATTGTGTTTAGCCCTGTTCTGTTGTAGACAGAGCACAAATAGTTCCAAAATATTCAGAAAAATAAAATTCTATAATAAATACAATAGAAAATAAAAATAACTGATAGACTAAACAGAAAACCAACATTCAGTTCTTTTATCGGAATATTTGGGCTGTAGTGAAATGCAGCCTTTTTTATTAGTGTTCATCTGATCTAAATATTACGGCAAAAGTTTGTCTTAAAACTAGCCTACTCCCTAAAGTTGCTGCGCATGCTATCGACGAATTACGGAGTTTGGTCAATTGGTAGGCTATTATGAGGGCTTGACAATCTGCAGAATTGCTCTGATTTTCAAGGAAGAAGACATGGCTTTAGTATTGTTTTGCACCTTTGCTCTCATATGCTTTGCAAGATTATCTAGTTGTAGTAATGCTTCTTTGGTTATTTTGGAAAGCCAGGACCAACCAAACGGGACTGACATTCCCCACAATAGCACTTTGGCTCCTGTACTGACGACCACCTTTATCCCAACTACCAAACCAACAGATGAAACAACAATAGTTAATACAGCTGCAATAAAGACAACAACAACTCCAACAACGACATCAACTACTACTGCAAAGTCTTCAACAACGACTGTCACCACGTCCACCACTGTGCGTTTTAACACCGAGGACTTGAATGACAAAATCGACAAAAACTTGGAAAGAAGAGTTTGGAACCAAGCAGAAGACAATGAGCCCCCTGAGCTGGGTGAGACATTTATTTATCTGATTAAAAATCTCTTTTATAACCACTGTGAGTTTAGAATATTTAGTCACACAAACACTATGACAAAACGTATGTATAGCTCTTAACGTTTCAATAACTAGACCTATCCAAGAGAATTGATAAATTAATCGCTAAAGTTGGAGCGCATGATGCAGGCTATTAGCATTATGTTTTTTGAACATCGCGCGCGCTGTTACATAATTCTGCACTCAGACCTGGTCGCGTGCTCCAGTAGCCTCATTGTAGTAAACTGCTAGAGAAACTCCACTCTCAAAATATTCATTCACAAAGGTGCAACTTTATTGGCTTATGTGTCATATGATGCCATTGTGGTGATGGTTTTAATGAACTTTGCCTGTTCAGTAACATCGTGGAACATGGACAATGAAGCGTGACACTGACAGACATCGAAAAGTTACTGTAGACACACTATTCCAAACTGTACTCTGTGTCAGTGTTTGAGAAATGGGTCAAGTGTGTGTGTGTGTGTGTGTGTGTGTGTGTGTGTGTGTGTGTGTGTGTGTGTGTGTGTGTGTGTGTGTGTGTGCGTGTGTGCGTGCGTGCGTGTGTGTGTGTGTGTGTGTGTGTGTGTGTGTGTGTGCGGGCGTGCGCGCGTGTGTGTGTAGGCTAATGTATGTAAGGGAGGACTGTTAATATTTCTCAGTTATCAGTCACTGATGGAAACCAGATGCACTGCAACAAGCTCACTCACTAGTCTCTCTCTGTGTGTGTGTGTGTGTGTGTGTGTGTGTGTGTGTGTGTCTGTCTGTCTGTCTGTCTGTCTGTGTGTGTGTGTGTGTGTTTGTCTGTCTCTCTCTGTGTGTGTGTGTGTGTGTGTGTGTGTGTGTGTGTGTGTGTGTGTGTGTGTGTGTGTGTGTGTGTACTAGCCTGCTTTTAAAACAATCAGCAATTTAATATCACAACTATAGTAAATCCAAAAACGATGTCAGCTTCAACAAAGGCAGTTCTTTTTCTCTGAGGAAACTGGTTGTGTAACATACATATTGAGTTCAAACACATAATTGCTCCCAAAAGTTTCAGCAAGAACAAATTGTAACTCCATAGCTGAAAAAGTGACACTCTTAAATCTGGCAAAGATTAATGTTAATGCATCAGTTTCAGACCTTGTAAATTTCAGCTCTGTATTAACCTACAGTACACATGCACGTAGGATCCTACACTGGGTCAAAAATCTGGGTCATCTCAAACATCCCATAATGGCAGAGAGATTTTTTTTTTTTTTCCAGAGAAGAACTGAGCGAATGCTGAGTCAGCTGCTTTGCTCCACTCCAGACTCGAAGTCCGACTCTCTTGCTCTGACTCAGTGCCCTACAGGCAAACCACGATTAATCCTTGCTGTCTCTTCCAAGACAGGAACTCAAGAAAGACTCTTCCCTCGCCAGAAGCAAGGATGTTGTTATAGAGCCAAGTGCTTTTGTTTGTTGTCATTCATACATCCATTTAAAAAAAAAAAATAGAAAAGAAACGTTAAGTATTTTCAGGTTCTTTTACAAGTTGGCTCTGCCTTTTTTTGCAGCTAAGTTGTTCTGGCGTTCCAAGAGGAGCACAAAGGTAGGAAAAGGGCAAAAAAACATGGCGGTGACGAAGAAGCCAAAAGTGCTGCTCATGAAACCAAAACCCACTAAAAAAGCCACTACAGTTGGAAAGCCCAAACAAGCCCTGGTGAAGACAAAGGCCAAAGCCAAGCCTAAAGAAAAGCCTAAGACACCAGTCAAAACAGAGAAACCATTAATGCGTATGTATATCCAGCTTTTAAAGGAAGGTTCCATTATAAATCAACACCTATCCTGTTGCTTGAATTCTCTCAGTGCTGTCTGTTTGAAGAGGAAAGAGACGATTCTCTGGGCTACAACATAAACTGAATGGCGAACCAGCAGCTAACTCTGTCTGAAGGGGGCACAGAATACTCAAATTGCATTTTCTTGCCCTCTTTAGTTACATGCCATTTCGCTTTCCAGTCCTCATTGTATCACACTTTCTCGTTCCTCTTCCAAACAACAGTGTAGTGAGATGCAGTGGTGGTATGAATAACACTGTCACTAGTGTGTGTTTTCATACGGTGTAGAACGCTGCAGAAAAGCTGGTGTGACATTATAACGCCTCAGAAGGGGAGAAGTTTTGCTTCTCTACGAGCTTCTGTATCAAGCTGAAAGCTTCTATCATTCTTAGTCAGCTTGCAGTTGCTGTAGAGCTGCGTGCTTTCACTTGCTTTGGTAGATCTGAAGGGGTTAAAGCGCTCTCCTCTGCTAGTTATTTGCCATTTAAGCCATATAACAGCCTATAGGCTCTCGCTTTATTTGGATAGCTGTTCAGAGACAATGTGTTGACACTCTTATGATTGTGATGAACATGAATAAGCAAAGGTTAGAAGTGAAGTCCAGTGATGGATGTTGTCAAGCTTTCAGTTAACACTGATACTTTCATAGTTTATACATGATTTATAGACTGTTTATAGAGTGTCTCAATCAGGCTATCCAAATAAAGTGTCCTTCAGCCGGTGTAAGCGCAGCAAGTGTTATGAACTGCGCTTATTTTTGAGAAGTATCGTGTGTCCACATCTGGGGAGTGTGAATGGCAGACTGTATGTGACTCAAAACAATGTGGTGTCCAGCAGTGTCTGTCAGCATAGACTTACCATCTCACAAGAGGCCGATTATTGTTTCTTAATGGAGTGTGCGTCAAAATTAATTTGCATTGGCTAATGGTGTAATAAATGGTAATGTGGGGTGCTTAAAAGATTTCACACGTATACAGTATCATTTATCAATGTCAGTTTGTGAGCTATGCAGCATGGCTAGCGTCAGAGGGGCGTTTTATTTGTAAATGTAAATGTTTTAAGGCTATTATTTGTTTTAGCATCTTGGAATTCAGTGGAAATCATTTGTCATGGAGTTTGCACTGATAAGATGTAAGGAAGTGATGAATGTTTGTTTTTCCTCCCTTGCATAACCGTTGGTGTGAAAATGTTTGACAAGGCCCAACATCACTGGATGCTCCAAGCTATTTTTCAAGCAGGCTCAAAGTAGACAGACGTACGGTATGCAGAGACTTCCTGTCGAATGTGAAGAGTTAGAGTCAGGGCTTGCGTTTTTTTTTTTTTTGCAGAGTCTGGCCCAGCCATTTGCAGAATCTACTCCCCGTTTTTTCTGGTCTGTCTCTCCCCCCACTTCCTCCCACCTCTCTTTCTCTCTCTCTCTCTCTCTCTCTCTCTCTCTCTCTCTCTCTCTCTCTCTCTCTCTCTCTCTCTCTCTCTCTCTCTCTCTCCCATACTCCCCCACTTCCTCCAACCTCTCTCTCTCTCTCCCATACCCCCCACTTCCTCCCACCTCTCTCTCTCTCTCTATCTCTCTCTCTCTCCCTGATATCCATGGAGGTTGAGAGTTTGAGTCAACTTTTTTGCCCCTTGCATGTGCTGCCTGCATGGGTCTCTCATGGTGAGTTTGGCTCCCAACTCCAGCTGGTGACCCAGCTCTCTGGGAGACTTCCTCTGAGGAACTCGAGATCCCAGGGCCTACATGTGGCGGTGTGAGGGCCTCTACTCTGGAATTCACTGAGATGAGAACTGCAGGGGAAACAATATGGGGGTCTGCTCTGTTTGTGTGTGTGTGTGTGTGTGTGTGTGTGTGTGTGTGTGTGTGTGTGTGTGTGTGTGTGTGTGTGTGTGTGCCTCGAACGCCAGTGGATAGGTCTCCATCACATTTTCCCCTCAGCTTGTTTTGTTAGTTTAACCCATACTCCAAAACCCTAACATTCAAATGTCCCATTCCAGGGGATGTTATCCTTGTCAAACTCCGGAGCAGTCAGGATACGGTCAAAGATGGATGCTGGCCTCGCACTGTATGCCTCAGTGCCTCTTTCAGGGGGAGATGTTTTAGAGATTCCATCTGCCATATCAGCAACATGTAAACACAAAGTCAACCAAGACCACTGGTTCATTAGTCCTTCACAGCTTATGCAGTCAGCGATAAGACCCTCTGCTTCACTGCAATGCCCCTTTTATTGCATATTAGAGGCTTATCTTTTAAGCCAAGAGTTGATTGCTAACAGTCCCCTGGGCCAGGACGCTAGCAGTGTAGATTAGCGGTCTGCTACGGAGTGGGAGGAGGGACAATTGGAGCCAGAACCAACAAACTGATAAGTTTGCACTCTTGATCCGTGACAATGGAGTCCGCTGAGAGATCCAGCAGGCTTCAAAGGCAAAAAGGGTATTCAGGTTTTGTACAAACACGGACTGAACAAAAAGAAGAAGAAGAAAAAAAAAAGAATTGCCTTTGGCTGTGGAATTGGTGTATGTTTAGACGGCTAGTGGACCCAGATGAACTTCTCAAACAATGAAAAGTCTGTCTGCTCTCTCTCTGTTGGAGGGATGGATATTTTTTGGAAACCTTGTTTTTTCTTCTCTTTTGTTTCCCTTTCTTAGTATTTTCTTTCCAACTCTCTCTCTCTCTCTCTCTCTCTCACACACACACACACACACACACACGTTCTCATCTTAGTCATAGATACCATATTCCCTATGTATAACACTTGCCACTATTGGTTCAGTGATTGTCATAGGTTACTATGTTGTGCTTGTGGTTGTTTCTGCTTTCTTGGGGTAGAACGGACAAGTTATCAGAATGTAGGGGTGCCGCGAGAACCTGCATTCTATACTTGTAAATGTAATTGTGTTAAGAGATGATAAAGCACTTCTTATGCCTGATTGCTTTCTGTGTGTAGGCTACCACTAATTTAGTAACTCGCAATGACACGCTGTTTATATTTTTCAGTTAGCGACTCATGGTCATGATCGTTTTACGGTACCGCTGATGTGGTTGTGTTCTTCTCCCAGAATGCCCTCCTCTGGGGCTGAAGTCTCTGCGGGTGAAGGATGCGCAGTTGCAAGCCTCGTCCTACAAGCGAAGGGGTCTGGGCCCTCACCGAGGCAGGCTCAATATCCAGGTGAGACTGGACAGCGAATACTTTGAATGATGCATGACATGAAAAGTGTGTATCAGAACTTGCATTGCTGAATATTTTCCACCATTTTTTCAAATTCTCATAAACCTTATTTGTAACTTTTTAAAGACAAATCTTTATCGGTTTTATACTTCAAAAACATGTGTGCCCATTAACCACAGCACAGCACTAGTTTGTTTAATGTGGAAACAAAACTGTGTGTGTGTGTGTGTGTGTGTGTGTGTGTGTGTGTGTGTGTGTGTGTTGTCTAATTGCATGCCTCCTCCGTAGTCTGGTATTGAGGATGGGGACATCTACGACGGGGCCTGGTGTGCCATGTATGAAGATAAGAACCAGTGGCTGCAGGTAGATGCCCGGAGATCCACTCGCTTCACTGGGGTTGTTCTGCAGGGCCGGGCCTCCATCTGGAGGTAGGTGTGTCCCACGGGATGGTCAGCACATAAGAACATGTAACGGATGCCAACTAGCCTGGACTAGCTGGCTGCAGTACGTATAAATCCTCACAACCCAATTCTTCAAGAACTGCTTCTAAACACTGAGTTGGAAGCCTGGGCTGCAGCACTGTAATGGTTCTACCTCTGACACCAGCTGGTCCAGTTATATCAATTGGCTAGTTGTAGCATAGCATACTGAATATGTTCACACCAAGAACTGCTAAAGCTGTAAAACCACTTGAAGTAATTTTCTTTGTTTGTAACAGTGACAAAAGCAACTAAAATTACTAGAGCGAATAATTTTTTTTTTTTTTTAAATTTGAAAAAAAGATTAAAAAACTTTACGCAAATAAACTGGCTTTTCGGCTGTAAATCCACTCTGCAGTTTATCCCTTTTTTCCCCATGCATACCATTGGTGTACAATTCACAGCAAGATTTTATTGAATGGCAACAACACACTTTGCGGTTGTGTGGAGGCCCTTTCACTTCACATGACGTTTGTGCAAGGACTCTGAAGTGTTTAAATCCAATGGGTTGTGTAGATGACTATATATTCCCTGTATTATCAACTTAGTTTCAAATAGGGTTAAATGTAGGCATACAAAGAAAAAAGAACCCAAAATACAGGCTAATGTGAAGCTTACATTAAATGTTTTACATTAAATGTTTTCTTTGCCAGTTGGGACTTTGTGATGACCTACAAGGTTCAGCTCAGCAATGACTCCATCACATGGAAGCCTTGCATGAATGGGACGGAGGAGGCGGTGAGTAGGCTATTACCCGCTGCACTGTGGCAACATTCGAACCACTGTTACGTAATGCATTTTTCATTGTCAGAAACAGAACATTTCCATGGAGAGAGAGACCCATATTCACAGAATGAGGTCACAAATCGTAAAGATTGTGCTGTCAAAGAATCTCACAGCCCACAGAGACCTTCCTGGCTAAAGGCTTATTCATTAGCCTTCATCATTAGCATCATCATATTAGCTGCTAATTTCACCTTGTACACGCCCTCCTCTGGCACAGGGACTAGCCAAGCTTCTAGCAGGGATGGTTGTGTTGGGCATTTGGGCACAGAGTTAAGTGGCTATTTTGAGAAGCCTGCCCTGCCTGTTGAAGTGTTTTTCGCTTTTTTTTTTTTGTGCCGGGCCCTGCCAAGGGAAAGCAGACTGGCGTACAGAAAGGGGGAAAAAAAGAAATAAGGTAATGGATCGTGTAGAAAATCAGATGTGATTCCCAGTTTCTGAACTCCATGACCTGAGCACTAGGGATTGAAGTTGCTTAAAAATTTGGTTGTTTATAATTCAATGGTTTTATATTGTAGATATTTGAAGGAAATCAGGACACGTTTACACCCGTCTTGGGCTTGTTCCCAGAATCAATGGTAGCCCGCTACATCCGCATCAACCCCCAGACCTGGTATACGAATGGCACCATTTGCCTGAGGGCCGAGGTTCTTGGATGTCCTCTTCCAGGTATGACCACATGTCCTACAATTACCTATTTAATATCAACAATAAAGACTCTTCACAAAACAGCCCTCGGCAAAGCTTATAAACAATTATCTTAATTACAACTGGAACACCAAAGAAAATTCTGACTTTGTGCTTCTGGGCCATTTAAAAATTATTAGTTCGTATACTATTGTCCATTGTCCATGAGTCAACATGTTGGTCTAGACTTGATTATAACACTGTATGAATATCGCTCCCTCAGACCCAAACAACATTTACATGTGGCAACAGGAAGAGGAGGGCTCGAGAGACAAGCTGGACTTCAGACATCACAATTACAAAGAGATGAGAAAGGTAGGAGGGCTATATTGTAAAATGTTGCATTTTCTTACGCAAGTAATCCTGAAATCATCAGCATATTTTTAGCACGATCACGAGTTTTGAAAGAGTGATTGCTCACAAGTTTGAGTAGATAAGAGTTTACAGGTCACATTTCTGTTGTCATTACAGTAACTTTTACACTCAAGGTAAACATCAGTGTCTTTATAACGCCCATTTTTTTCATTAGTGTTAGCTGCTTATAGCAGCTGTGTTTTGATATAAGTATTTTAAACAGATAGTACATCTCTAAGGACCTCCCAGATGAAAGAGACTGGATGACACATCATGAACACAAACATGAGTGAAGGTGACATGCTTTAAACATGGAAGTTGTAGCAAGTTACAAATTAAACATTCTGCTTTCTAAGAATCCAAAACTGAGCGCATTAGAAGCTGCAGGAATACTACTAAATTGCCCACTGACGTTATGTTCCAGTCAGGCAGTTTATTTCTTAACTTAATGGAAACTGTTGGTCTGCTCTGCATCATGGAGTTTTTTTTATATTATTTTTGTATTTTTTTTGTAATTATTACAGGCTATACGTTGTTCCTCCTTAATTTCCTATATTGGGGCTCATTGCTGACTCTTACTTCATCATTTACAGCTTCTTTACCGTTTTCAGCTAAATTATTTGACATGAAGTTTATAACAAAAACATTCAGTAGGCCTATATTAAAAGTGTAAAGCTCATTTTAATTTTATAATATATTCTTAGATAAATGTCATCTCGGACATGCCCTTAAAGTCTACTGAATGAAATTGACATTACTTTTTTGTTTTGCTTTAAAAAACACTGGTTAAGACCTTAGCGCAAAATGTGATGGATTGATGTATCTAAATATCAATTAGCCTTCTCTATCAAGGTACATTAAATACTTGTAACTGCCAAAGAGCCTTGGTGAAGGTGAAGGCCCCTCTCCTCCCCCTCCCCCTCCCTTCTTCATGATTGGCAGTGGCACCCTCTCAACACGGGCCTGTGGTCTGAGGCTCCACTCTCTTTCCAGTGAACAAATATTATTCTTGCTCTGCTCCTTTTTTTTTCTCCTCTTCCAAGCTAGCCTTCAGAGCGAGCGCTACTGCGGTGGCTCTGTTGGTGAGCCTGACCAGCATTGCGTAACACTGAGTACATTAACACACTCGCACACAACTCGGTTGAGTCCTCCTTTCAGCCAGCCCCTTCAACACTGGACAGTGTTGTTAATGCAGGATGTCTAAATCATATGTACTGTATATGTAGGCTTTGCCTTATGCTTGTGGAATAGCTGATGGAAAGGAAAACTGAAATTGAATCCCCAAATGAATGCTGTTAATTAAATACAACAGTAGATAAAGTGTTTTTGTAAAATTGCTTCAAATGATCAAACTGCAATTTAATTTCCTTTTTTTTATCAAATACAAACAAATTAAGCTAAAACAATTGGAGTTGAAATGATCATACATTTTATCAAAATGATACCAATGTATTTCTTTAAATTCAGCGCAAATGGACTTTTTCATCTGAACTCTTTACATATGTATGTATATACAGTAAATAATAATAATAATTGAAACAATTCCACTAAACTGGAGCAGACTGCTGGACTGTAAAGGTGGATGTATCTTGTTGATTTGTCTAGACTGCTCTGTTTCTCTCTCCTTGGCCAGCTGATGAGGTCAGTGCACGAGGCGTGTCCTGACATCACCCGCATCTACAGCATCGGCAAGAGCTATATGGGCCTCAAGCTCTACGTCATGGAAATCTCAGACAACCCAGGCAAACACGAGCTAGGTGAGTGTGAGAGGACACTGTTGCAGTTCCACAGAGAAAAGAAGACCTGGGCATTGTGGGAAAGTGGGGGTGTCCGTCAGAGAAAACACTGGAGGTTATAATGTTAGTCATGTGGAGATTAAGAGACGAATGGAACAGGAGTCAGACACTAATGTCACACCTGGACTGTTAAATTCCGTTTTTATGAGAACAATACTGGTTTCTCTCTCTCTCTCTCTCTCTCTCTCTCTCTCTCTCTCTCTCTCTCTCTCTCTGTCTCTCTCTCTGCCTGTGTGTTTGTGTGTGTGTGTGTTTACACACTGTTTACTCACTTCATTTTGGTGGGGTTCAAATGCTAGATCTCATTAAACGCGATCCTCTGAAGTCAGAGCTCTGGTACCACTTACTACTGTAGCCCATAAACATTCACAGCAGGCTTCAGATTACTCATCTGAAAGCATCAGTGGCTAGAGTAGAAAAAGACTATTCTATTCTCTCTCTCTCTCTCTCTCTCTCTCTCTCTCTCTCTCTCTCTCTCTCTCTTTCTAAGCTGAAGGCGAGAAAGTGAGTACAGTATATCTTATGTGTCTCATGAGGGAGCGCTGTGATTGGTGCAGCCAGTTGACACTGGAGTGTCGAGGTGTTTGTTTTGGCCGTCTCATTGGCCTGCATTGCCTGGCCAGCACTGGCTGGCAGGCCTGAGGACCTCTCTCTCTTTCTCTCTCGCCAGAACTCATAATGGGCACGGGTCCCTGGGACGGTAATGCACTGCAGACCCAATGATCTTCAATGCAGGGCAAAGTGCCTGGAAACTACAACAGCAAAAAAAACTAAAATTGGTTTGCCGCGTCAGATGTCAGATTGTAGGTCATACTGCTGGTAATGACGCTGTATTCCCTTCTGATGAAGAGTTAAAAAGGCCTGCTCTAACAAAAAAGTTAACCCATCTGTTTGTGATACCGGAATGATTTCAGGAAGCTGGAGCTTCCATGGAATCTTGAGGCTTTTTGATCCGTCCTGCCAGTGTTAACAGCCTGGGCAATGAGTGAATTCCAATGGCTTTAAAGGGATTCCAAGTATTTTGTGGACTGTGGAGGCTCAGTCTATTTCATCATCCGTGTCATGTAGGGTAGCCTCAAACTCTCTGTTGACTGATAACCTTCTGTTTGACTTCTCTATGTGAATGATAGTCTGGCTGCCTTGAAACGACCCTAGGCTTATCAAAGTATTCCGTAGAAAATCAGAGCAAATTGGACATGATTATTTTCACGCTTATCAGAATGAAAGTCTTTTCTTAAGACACTACTTGAAAAACTTCAAATTACTATTCTATAGTTTATTGTGCGGAAATACGTGTTATTTATAAAATATGTGTCTGCAGCAAATATACCCTCCGTTTCTCTCATAAGGCTCTCTAGTCAAAAAATCTTGTCCCTACACATAAACTTGAACATGTAGTAGAACATTACAAAATTTTTGCTTAAAAGACCAATTGCGTTGATTTCCGGGATGTTGCCTATGTAAGTCTTACCTCACTCAGGTCAGATGTAGCGCTAAGCCGCGCGAACATCTGATGATCAACGATAGACGAGTTATTTCAGGAGCTAGAAATCCTTGAATCTAACTGGACAAACGGCTTGTCCATCAATTTAATTGACGTACACTTCAGCCAATCACATCGAAACCAACCGATGGCGCTGGTTACGTTTGTTGGATTGGTTGGATTCAAAACAGTTGCTTCTGCGCTACGTCACTCCCTCTACAGCAGCCAGCAGTCCTGATTGGTTCGGTTAGAGAATATTGGGCTTGAAATCGCTCTGAAGGGCTTCAACATCAGATCGTTGTGCGGAAGTGCCTTTTAAAGTTACATAGCTCATCATCTGACATGAGTGAGGTAAATGTAATCCAGTGTTACAGTATAAGCAGTTCAAGTAGCCTAAACTCCACAAACAATGTTGACAACACTCAAGCATCTGTCAAGACCCTGGTGAGTTTCATGTTGTGTTGAGTCTTGATGGTTTAAAAATAGTGTGTGCGATGTGATTATAGCAGTGTCACGATAATAGTAATAAAGGCAAAGTAATAAAGGTGATTTCGGTTTCATCCGATTTTGGTTTTGTCGATTCATGTTTTCACACAGATAGTGCTTGTAATGCTTAGCAGTGGCAGGGGCTGCCATGAATACCTTCATTCACCCAGCAATAATCCATTTAACCATTAAAATGACTACAAAGCTGGTAAATTAAGATAAAAAATAGCATAAAAAGTTGTCTGATATGACTTTAAACCATAAATGCCAATACACTGAAAGCAATAAATAAAAATCGACAGTTTTTACCATCATGATGCATGGCCATAGCTAATAACCATGATGCATTATCCACGCCATACCTAATAACATGCCATGCAATGATTGATTTTGCACAATTCAATTGTGTCAATCCACAGGCATGTAACGAGGCTGTCCAGCATTTTTCTCATTCTGTCTCTGAGTATCTTCCCTCAGAGTTATTCAGTATTTGTGAGGCTTTCCAAAACTTGCTATTTCATGGCAAGCTCGCAGAACATTGTTTGCCTTTTGCCAACACTGTTTGACAGATTCCCCTCCCTCACATCCAGCTCTTTCCAGGGCTTCATCGTTTGTGACGCCATCTCTGTGTTGTATTCTCTTTATCCTTCATATAATCCACATTTCTGATTATTTTTTTGAGTAAATGTGTATATATTGATTGTCCAACACTGTACAGGTGATTAGTGGAATAATGGAAGCTCCTATACAGACTTTTTGTCTGGCCATTTCTGTCAGTATATTAGAAAGTTCCATGAAACTGGTCTCATCCTTGATCCAGATCCAAATCCAGTTTCTCACATGTATATTTCACCTGATGAGTATCAATATGGATACTAGTGACTGAATTAATGTGTAGGTTGATCAAGTTTTGAGATTTTTCTCGACTACCACTGTCACAGTTTTATTTGATTCTGTGACAGAATGTGTTACATAATAAGAACATTTCAAAATGTCCACCAAGAAAATATGATATGTTATAATCATTTCAAGTCATTTTTGCAGAAAATACAATAAAATGTTTTGAGGAGAAGACAGCTAAACTGTTTCGCAAGGGTGTGTTTTGCTGAAGACAGAGTCTGCCCAGGCTCATCAAATACCTGTGGTTTCACGGTCTGGTCATTTGAATCTGAGGCGCATTGTTGCAATTGTCTGGGGACCACATGTGTTTGTCATCAGCGCTCATCAGCAATGCATCGATTCTGTGGTCAGAGGGAAAGGTCAAAGTTCACCCTTTAAACTGAGCTGGGATCAGTCTCTGCTACACTTGCGCTCCAGAGATCGTGCGGTTGTGGGAAAGCTAGAACTAGACCAAGCCTTCGCTGAAAACTCGGGGTCTGAATACACTATGTTTATGTTTTTGTGTCTTTTAATGCACTTATGCTTTGGATCCTATGTTGTATGAAATGCGCCATAAATAAATGTGACTGACTTGAATGGGGGTGGGGCGGGGGGGGGTAGGGGGGCAATGTTTACAGACGAACCTAAAGAGGGCCTTTTCTGGGTAGGAACAGATTCAACTTGTGCCACAGCTTAACGCTCCAGCGTGAAAACCACTTTCCGTGCCATGTAAATATTTACGTAAATAAAGACGTTCTTCTTGCCAGACCAGACCTTTACGTTGTAGCTGTGTGGGGAAAAAAACTCTACCATGAATTTATGGATATTTTCTCTGGTGCTACACACGAGAGAGAGAGAGAGAGAGAGAGGGCAGGTAAAGTATCTGAGCTACGGGTAGGGAGGCATGTGGGAACATGCCTATTTGAGACAGGCCCTTAATGATTAGATTACATCTCATGGTGGTGGATGGATCCTTCTTAGTGCCTCTAGAGCCTGCTGGGCCATCCAACAAAACTGTGGTAGTTTATTATCGTAAGCAAAGAAATCTTGAGGGAAAACCATCTTGACCACCCTCACTGGTTGGGTGTTGGGGAACAGGGGGTGGGGGCAGAGGCAGAGGCAGAAACTTCTAAAAGCTCACCATAAATGCACTTGGAGCTGCTAGAGAGAGGGTGCCAGATTTCAGATCCCTCTGCTAGTGGATGTAAGCTGCTACCAAGTGAACACTTACAGAATTGTCAAGGCTGATGTTCTATCTCAGAGAGAGTGTACACATCCCAATTCACAGGTGCTTTACACAAAGTCTAATAAAATAAAATTAAAATGTAAAAATGCACAACCAATGGAGTCTCAAACCAATCTATTAGGGCTGACGTATCAGAATCAGAATTAGCTTAAAGGCCAAGTTATTATATTCTTTGAATATTTCATAACCAATATCTGATGTATTTACATTCTTTAGGTTCTAGCCTGATGTTGTGGCTGGTATTTGAGGTCCACTGGCACATGTGTTATTTCCATTTGTTGTCAACGTATGTTTTACTAATTACTGTGGTGTGAGTGTACTGATGAAACATCTTGTGCGTGGGCACCCTCTGCAGGTGAACCAGAGTTTCGCTATGTGGCTGGCATGCATGGGAATGAAGTGGTGGGCCGTGAGATACTGCTCAACCTCATGCAGTACATGTGCCAGCAGTACAAAGAAGGCAACCAGCGCATCGTCAGACTGGTCAAAGAGACACGCATACACTTGCTACCATCAATGAATCCAGACGGCTATGAAATGGCTTACAAGAAGGTTACACACTTGTTGCACTCAGTCACTCTGTTTCATAGTCAATTTTACAATCATTTAACTTAAACATAATCAACAAACAAATGCATATCACAATTGAGTCTTACTACACTGGTAGAATTAAATTTCATATACTATAATTTTGCATTTCATCCATGTTGACTTTTCATCCTTTTTTGCATTAATGTTGACCTACTGTGGTGAACTTGTATGATGGTTTTCCTCATTTCTAACATCAACTTTTTGCCTCTTTTTTTCCACAGGGCTCTGAGTTGTCTGGTTGGGCATTGGGTCGCTATAGCTACGAGGGGATTGACATGAACCACAACTTTGCTGACCTCAACACTGGCATGTGGGATGCCATCGAGCTGGAAACTGACAAGTCTAAACTCATCAACCACTACTTCCCCATCCCAGAGAAGTACACCTCAGAAGATGCCTTTGTTAGTAAACTTTCTAAACTAATCACCTAAACCAGAGACACTTGTCTAAACTCATTATCTAAACTCAACAACTACTTCCCTATCCCAGAGCATTTCCGAGGGTGCCTTTGTTTGTAAACTACTCCTTCATCCCACAAGGGCTGTTACTGAAGGCCTTTCCACATTGAACTCAGTAAATATGTAAATATAAAGCACTTAATTCCATAAAAGGGTGCATTCTCACACAAAAAGCAATAGGTTATATTTTTAAAAAGAATCTCTGGGGTTGATAAATTTGCAAGCTGTGGTACATTGAGTGTAGTTGCAATAGTGTAAAAAACAAAGTAATATGCACACCGGAGCTCCCATTTTTACCATTTTACTATGTGTAACGTTTCGGACTAAACAGTCCTTCCTCAGACATCATTGTGCAATCAGACATCATGTAGTTGCAATAGCCCTGATTTTGAGACACCATCAGTAACAAATTTATGCTGTGTCGTTTCTGTCCCAAACATCCAGTGTGGATGTGAAACTTTTTTTTTTTTTTTTTTTTTTCCACAAAAACAATAATATAGATTGCATTGTTAGTGAGTCCAAAAATGTATTTATGTTCACCCATAGGATATGCTTGGCCTAAAGAAAAGTTTGTGCTTCTCTTTGTTTTAACTTGCCCAGGTGGCGTCTGAAACCCGTGCGGTCATCAACTGGATGCAGAACATCCCCTTTGTCCTCAGTGCCAACTTACATGGAGGAGAACTTGTGGTTACTTATCCCTTTGACATGACCAAGGACTGGGCTCCACGCGAGCACACCCCCACGGCAGACGACAGCTTCTTCCGGTGGCTGGCCACAGTCTACGCCACCACCAACCGCGTCATGTCCGATCCAGACCGCCGACCATGTCACAACGAAGACTTCCTGCGCCACAACAACATCATTAACGGAGCCAATTGGCATACTGTCCCAGGCAGTGCGTGAAACTCTGTGTTGTCCTAAAGTTTGTGGTTATTACTTCCGCCAAGGAGGTTATGTTTTCGCCGGCATGTGTGTGTCTGTCTGTTTGTCTGTCTGTGTACAACATAACTCGAAAAGTACTACATGGATTCGGACAATGTGTGTATTGGGATAAGTAACAACTGATTTGATTTTGGTGGCGATCGGTGATCCAGAACACCATCTGTGACCACATTGCCTTGGCAGAGGTCTGTGCTCTCTGAGTGCTTTTCTAGTTACAAGTGATTTCTCACAAGATGACAAGAACATCTGGACTAAATGGGTTACAAATATACAGGAAGGCTTTATGTCCTCTGCATGGTTTCAGGTTGATGTTTGTTTCACAACGACTTGTTTTTCTTTGCTCCTTTAGGCATGAATGATTTCAGCTACCTACATACCAACTGCTTTGAGATCACAGTGGAGTTGTCCTGTGACAAGTTCCCCCATGCCAGTGAACTCCCCAGAGAGTGGGAGAACAACAAAGAATCACTGCTGGTCTACATGGAGCAGGTCCTCAGACACAAACATTAGTGCTGTACAATTTACAATTTAAAAGACAATTTTCAAGATGAGATAGTACTCTATTGCTACACAGAAATGTTGGTGATAATTGTTGTTACAGAAAGAGTTAAAATATTGTAAGGGGGGGGAGATAGGAATTAGAAAATGTAACAATAAGTAAGAATGAACCTATTTATATTTGATTGATTTATCATTTAAATTGATGGTCATTTTTGCTGGATTCTTCTATGTCTTTAGGTACACAGAGGAATTAAAGGAGTAATAAGAGATAAAGACAGTGGAGAGGGCATCGCCGATGCAGTCATTCAAGTAGATGACATTGACCACCACATCAGATCAGGTAATCCACCCTAGCCCTTTGCAAATACAGAACACCAGGCTGGTCTAAGATCAGTGAAACTCACTACATATTGCCAAAACGACTTTGATATAGCCATCTGGTCCTTTTTGATGATAGGCTACTAATAGGACCAACGATTCATGTTATGAAACTAGGAGACAGGGATATGGGCTGTTTCCAAAATACCATACAGTACTATCTATACATACTGTACATACTAATATTGACTGAAAAGTAGGCTAGTTCATATCGGTTAAGATCAGAAAATAAGCAGCATATAGTATGGGGTTGCAGAACCAGGGTGTGGAGTGTGTGTTGAGAGGAAAGTCTGAGACCTCAGGCAGACATGCAGTAGCCTAAAGGTATTTTTTTTCCCCTGTCCTAGCACCTGATGGAGATTACTGGCGACTCTTGAACCCTGGCGACTATGACATCACCATCACCGCTGAGGGCTATCACCCCTCCAAGCGGATGTGCCGCGTGGAATACGAACACTACCCCACTATCTGTGACTTCACCCTCACCAAGACCCCTAAGCAACGCGTACGTGAGATACTGGCCAAGGGAGGCAAGATCCCCAAAGACCTGATGCTGAGACTGCGGCAGCTTCGCCAGCGCAAGCTCCGTGCCACAACCAAAGTCCTCAACCAACGTCGGGAATCACAACGCCGGGCTCGCCAGACCAAACGCTAGTGACTTTTTTTGACCCAGCCAAGTGACTTCTGACCCAAACTTCGGGCCAGTGACAGGACTATAGTTTGATCTGATGAACAACTGTTTCCATTCAAGGCAACAGTATGCTTTTAAATGCAAATGGTTTTCAGTGCCTTTAGACTTCAAGAATCAATCAAGAATCAAGAATTTGTATTTGTCCCGTGCATAAATGTATAGTTATACAAAAAGCAGTGACTATACATTTATGCATGTGACAAATAAAAATTCTTGATTCTTAGTTGATTCTTGATTTATATTTAGTCTTGTTCTCAGGGTTAGGCAGAACATGATGGACCTATTTGTGCTTTTTGAAAAGAGTACTGGAAAAGTGGGGTCTTATTTTTGCTGTGGTAGTCTAACACAAACTCGTAGCTCATGTTGCTGGCAAATGGGGAAAAGATTGTAAACTACATTACTATAACAGTCAGTCTGGAACTGGCACTGTATCATGTACATTAAAATGAAATATTTCACCGAGCTCTGGCTTCTGACAATTTTCATTACTTTGATTGCTGCCAGCCTATGCCTGCACCCTGTCCACTATCAAAGTTACATTTACATTTATGCATTTAGCAGACGCTTTTATCCAAAGCGACTTACAAAGAGGGATAACAATTAAGCTGCAACACAATACAAGTAAGTGCTACTGGGAGTGCCATTTGCTAATAGGAGACAGGTGCTAGAGTTTAGAAGTGCTTGGTCAGTGCATTCCAAGTAATTTAACGAATTAGGAGTTTTGAGAATGTTTGTCGCCATCTTGTGTTCATTTGTAATAACTATATCAAGATGTGTTAATGGCTCAGAATATAAAATTTAAACTTACCATCAACATCTTCAGACACTCTCTTGATCGCTATTTTTTATATATTTTTTATTTGTATACTTTCATTTCTTTCGATAGTCTATGCTGAGAGTGTAACATTAGTAGACGTAGGCCTACTTACGTTCAAGACCAGGAACACAACTTTCCCAGTGCATGTTTCCCCACGGCGCGAATTATTGTTGTGCGCCGGGAGTCAACGTGAGTTTTCAAGCATGAGCAGAATGAGTGAAAGGCTGACGTTGTGTGAAAATGTGTAGCGAGAGATGTAATGTTATAAGGATCATTTTATAGTCTCACAAAATGTGTTTTTTATTGTAAGGGTAGTTTTGCACCGGGGGTTTATATTAACTAATTGTAGGAAACCTTGCACCCCAAAGTTTTGTTTTATTTGGATAGGCTAGTGTAAAGCTAACGTTTGGCAAACGAGGCTAAAGAAAGTTTAAAGAAAGAGAGGGATCCTCATACCAAAGACATTGTGCGTTAATTAGCCGTCGAAGACGCCAAAATGGTATTTTTTACGTGCAATGCTTGTGGAGAGTCGTTGAAGAAAGCTCAGGTGGACAAACATGTAATGAAATGTCGAAATTGTGAAGTACTCTCATGCATCGATTGTGGAAAAGACTTTTGGTATGTATCGTTTCATTGTGCTGTCTGCTAGGTTATCTATTATGTATATTATTAAGGTTAAGTTAGCTGATTTGCCTTGGCGTCTTTCCTCAAACGTTTGTTGTGTAACAGGGGAGACGACTACAAAGACCATAACAAATGCATCAGCGAAGACCAGAAATATGGTGGCAAGGGCTACGAGGCCAAGTCCAATAAAGGTGACATCAAGCAGCAGCAATGGATGCAAGTAAGTCCGATCTTATTGTTACAGGTAACGTTACTGTTCTCGAAACAGAATGCACATGACCTGACCACAAGATGTTAACGGTAATATAACTTTTGTTTCAGAAAGTTCATGAAGCAATGAACAAGCCAGGGGTGAATCCAAAGCTAAAGGAGGTCCTCAGGCAAGTCAGTTCATATGACAATGTTCCAAGAAAGAAGGCCAAATTTCAGGTACACTACACAGTACTTGAGATTTACAACTTCAGCAACTTCTACAGGTGTGGTGTTTGTTTCTCTAATCATGGTTAATTATCTCTGCTGCATAGAACTGGATGCAGAATAGCTTGAAGATCTACAATCCTGGCCTGCAGGATCAGGTGTGGGAAGTATTCTCTGCAGCAACAAGCAATGTGAGTGAAGATTTTTTTAATCAGATCACGATATTGATATAATTTGAGAAATTATTTCAGTAGGGCATTCATGGTGGGTTTTTTGTACTCTCTGCATTGGAGCAGAAGTTTTATAATCTATTTTTAGACCATTGAAGAACAGCATTATTGTTACCTCTGCCAAGGAGGTTATGTTTTCGCTGGTGGGTGTGTATCTGTTTGTGTGTCTGTGTACAACATAACTCGAAAAAATACTGCATGGATTTGGATGAAATTTTCGGACAACGTGTGTATTGGGATGAGAAAGAACTGAATCAATTTTGGTGGCGATCAGTAATCCAGAACACCAACCATCTGTAACCACATTGCCTTGACGGAGGTCTGCACTCTCTGAGCGCTTTTCTTGTTATTATTGTATAATTTGTGTATTGTAATTCATTTTGTTATTATTATTGAAGGCCCCAGAGAAGCCAAATAATCAGCAACAGCCTGAAAGTAAGACTAATGGGACCACTAAAGCTGAGGGGAATGGCACGGCACAGCCTGCACCGTCTGAGGAGGTGGCCCCTCTGAAAGAGAAGAAGAAGAACAAGCGTGAGCGCAAAGAGGAGCGACAGCAGAAGAAGAAGCAGAAGAAAGGTCACGGTAACCTTAATGGGCAGGAGGAAGAACAAGAACAGCAGCAGCAGAGTGAGGAGAGCTCTGAGAAAAAGAAGAAGAAAAAGAAGAGAAAGATAGAAGAGGTGGAGGAGGATGACACCACTCCAAATGGGCAAACTGCTGAAGATGCTGAGAGGAAAACCAAGAAGAGTAAAAAAGACAACTTGGATGGTGAGTCATATTGAAGTTTTATAGAGTTATTGACCTGATATTGAACTCCAGAATCATTTTAACCTGGTGGATCTGACTCTTTGAGCCTCACGATGGCCACGTGTGTGCTTCCAGGTTGGTGGGTGAGGCAAACCTTCAGAATTATTAAGCCTGCCTTCAATCAATCATTAAAAGCAGTCTGATATTTTAGCCTAGACTCTAGACGTACCCCTAGTGGTAGCAAATTTGAATTTGCACAGAGGTACGTCTAGAGGCCACTGATAGAAACCCGTTTTAGCCTTCCTCTGGAGGCGGATAACCAATCACAGCGCGGTATGTGTACAGGAAATCGTAAGGCGGGCTTTGTACGATGACGACAGCCCTGCTCAAACCAGAGCGGAATCGTCTTTGGCTTTAGTTTTGGACGAATTGCACTTGTCATTTTCTTTGAAAGTGAAACAAGAAAGTGCTCTTTGCCGTGTTACCGACGGGCTACGGGAAAAGTTTGATATACCAGCTGGTACCACTGGCCGGAACGCTAGCCTATTACGTGGAGAGGCAGTTTGAAAGACAATGCAATCACCCGCCCCTCCATTGAGGTACAGTCTATCAGTGGTCTTCAGACTATACATTCTTATGATATAGTCTGACGTGTCAGGCTACTGATATTTTGAAATAGAAATAAAACTGTAGCAATGGTGTACATTCTCACCAGGTCATATGGATTTGTTTGCGAAACAAAAAGAACCAGTGAACATGACTTTGTTTTTGTTTTTTTTACATGAATTTTTTATTTATAAGATCTCTAAATGTAGAAACTGCGGAATACAGGTAGAGACGACTGAAAAAGCCTTCATTCATCTTGTGATGAAGCAGTTATTCATTGGAATGACTATGGGGCTATTAAATTGACCTTAAAAATTTTGCCATGTGCGCCCTTTAAGATTTGGTTGTGACGTTATGATAATCTGGCTTTGACTTTCTTAAACTCAAGATTTCTTATGGTTTTTCCTGTAGATACGCAAAACTCTGAGGTCGCAGATGACGTGGAAGGGGAGGCTAATGAACCTAAAGGTACAGTATCAGCAAGCCGCCAACACTTTTTTTTTTTGATTGGTTAAGAGTTGAACACCCATCTGATTGGGTGCATGTACCATGCTGGTTTATTTGAGAGCTGTTTGAAACACCCCTATGAACCTGATGCAGTTTTAGCTCAGGGCCACTAGGGAGCAGCGTTGTGTTTGACTGAGCATGCTGAGTCAGGAAACTGTTCAATATGTCAGCAAAACTATCTCTGCTGCATCGTTATGCCTTCTGATGTCTTTTTATTGACATCAAGATTTTTTCATATGATTTTTATCTACTAAAACCAAACATTATTTAGCCCTCAGATCATGTGGTTGAGTCCAGCTCAGACAAGCAGCTGCAGACAGAGGGAATATGTTGTTGTGGTGTGTGGTGATGGTATGCCTTGTTTACTTTAGCTGTACAATAATGTTGATCTTCTTTGCAGGCAAATTCAACTGGAAGGGGACAATAAAAGCGGTTTTGAGACAATCACCAGAGGAAGGCCTTGCTGTTAAAAAGCTAAGGAAGAAGGTAACATCCCCTCTGTGTGTATATTCCTTAAAGAAATCTGGATAATCCTAAATATTAATAATAATCTGGATATTCCTAAAGAGATCTGGATAATTGTCATTCACCACCTTTGTAGGATTGTTTTGGAAAAGACAACTTTGGTATAAATTTCAAATATGTTTGGGGGGATAAAAGTGACTGTTAAATATGTAAGTTTCAAAGAATGTTTCTGTATTTGCAGTGATGCCATGCAATTTTGTGAGTGCATGATTTAATATCATTTTATTTCTGTACTTTTCGTTTCAATTCTTGCAGGTTCTGGCTGCCTATTATTCCTTCAGTGGTGATGGGAACTTCAGATCAGAGGAAGAGCTCTTCTCCTTGTTCAACAAGAAAATCAATGGCAATCCCAAGTTCAAGGTTGTTAAGGACAAAGTCAGACTTGTGAAGTAGGCATTCAGTGGCATTGCCCATGACTAATCCTGCCAGACACCCTTTTTTTCCACAAACACCCCCCTTTGCTGAGACTCCTCAATGAAATGTTTTTAGTAAAAGAAAATAAATGTTCTGTGAGAACAGCCACATTTGCCTCTTCATTCTCAACAAAACTATATAAATACGTTTGCTATCGGGTCAGTCTGTCTGGTTAACGTGGCATCATGGCTGCCAGTTTTATTGCCTTTAATTTGTTAGACGAGCCACAGGGCAGCAGCAGGCGGTTCTGGTTATTTCAGTCAAAGAGGCAAAGGAACCCCTTTGGGATTTTTCTATTCTGTCTCTTTGAAGAAAACTGTGAGCCTCCACACCCAAGCCAAGACGTGCCGCCGCTGCCGCTGAAAGGCTCCTCCTAAATCGCCACCAAAACGGTGTGATAAGAACCAAAGACGACACCTAACCTCCCCCCTACTCGCCCCATTCAACACAGGAGAAAAGGCTGGGAAAACGGGTCCTTATCTCTTCGGGATTAGGCGTTTCGGCTGGTGGAGAGCACCTGAGGTGAATTTGACTCTCACGCGGGACGAGGCTAATGCACATTCCTCGGCACCCAAAACGGGGGTTCACTTGGCCGCCGACACAGAAGCCCCATAGAGGCGGGCGAGCGAGCCAGAGTCGGACCCCCGGGGGGAAAGTCTTAACGCTGGAACGATTTCCAGCAGGAGAATGAGAAGGCTGTTGGACACGCAGCAACACACGTACACACGGGAGCCAGTGAAGCGCAACTCCTGTCACGTTATGAGACTTCTGCTAATCCTGCATGTTAAAACTGATCCTGATTCAGCATGGTGCTTACCTGTAATTATATCTTGCACCCCCTGGGAATATGGGAAGCTATTACTCCTGTTTTGGGAGAATTATTACAGAGCTGGCTTAAATGGTAACCAGATCTTTAGATCTCTATGGGTTGTATTATAAAATCAATGACCGCAAAAGTAGTAAAAAAATGTATACCGGTAATTTATCTTGGGTTATGTATATGTATTTTTTTTAGATTGGAAATCTTATGGCATAATGATATCAAAGTCCTCTGGTAATATTATCTAAGGCATGAAAGGATGTCACATTTTGAAAGGATAAGTGTGTTGCTAAGAAATAGTGTCCCAACCCTTCATAACAGATGCCCCTGTGTGTCATGGGAACGTGGTTTCAGGTTTAAAGGAGAAATCCAGTGTAAATCAATCGATAGCCCTGTCATTCAAACTCACTACGTGCTTTAGGGAAGGGGAAAAAAATATGAATACATCATCGGCCGAACAGTGAACCAGCAACTAACACTAAGTGAATGGGGCATGACAATTTACTTTCATTTTCGTTTCATTTCATTATGCCCCATTCAGTCAGCATTAGTAATCGGTTTGTTATTCAGTATATGTAGCATCATATTTTCTCGTTCTTTTTCTTGAAGACAGCATTCAGGTACCTGGAACAACTAGCCTGACATAGCCCGACCATAATACTGCTGTTCATCCGTATTCATGGTCTGGAGGTTGTTTAACCTGACGCGATTATACTGCGGGGGGGAGGGCATTCACTTCTGGTTTGAACCGATTGGACAGCTCGTCTAATCAGCTTCGCTTACTGGCCGGTAGACTCCCTACCGATGTAAACACGCCCCGGAGGACCGTGCCCAGACCATGATACGTATGAACATTCGTATTATGGGCTGGCTATGGAACAACAGGGCTCTTGACTGATTCACACTGGATTTCTCCTTTAAGGCTTTTCTGTTCTTACAGTTCTTTTAGGAATTCCCCTGTGTCTAATCAGCCAAGGTTTAAAGCGCATCCTCTTCTCTCACCTCCCTTAGAGATAAACACATTGCCTCCCACAGCACCCTATGGTGAAACTATTTCACGCCCTTCATGTGCACGTTTTTTTTTTTTCTTTCTTTCTTTCTTTTCCTATGTATTTTATTTGTCTGTTTCCCTTTCTCACACACATATTTCAGACAAAATCTCTCTCTCTCTCTCTCTCTCTCTCTCTCTCTCTCTCTCTCTCTCTCTCTCTCTCTCTCTCTCTCTCTAGGTTAATGATTAGTTGAATACTTGTAAGAATACGGTGTGGTTAGAGGTACTCTCTGTAAACTCCCTTCTTGTGATTAACTTTGGCTCACTCTGTCAGAACACAATAAACAAAGATGTATTTCAGTAGAGTCCCCTTATGGCAGTGAGCACAATGCAATGTGCTGACGTTCCTGACATCAGCTGTAACACACTGTTCTGGCACACCCCCTACCACACACAAACGCACACACACCAAACACACTTACACACACCTCAAGCTATTTGTGGGGACTTGCCGTGTGTGTGTGTTAGAGTGTGTATGTGTGTGTGTGTGTTCAAGTGTGTGTCTTAGTATGCATTAATTCAAAGTTACTTGGAAAGCTGATAACTGATTCTGAGTTTGTGTGAGTCACGGAGGCTGGCATGGCAATCTCCAGGGAGCTCACCTGCATTTTAAAGGTGAATCGTGAGGATGGATGAGTGTCTGGCTCTGCTTTGGCTTCCAGTCACACACCTGTTACCTTCTAATCTGTCAGACTAGTGTACAGACCTGGAGCTAACGCCTCAGCTTTTGGAAAGGTTTTGGTGGAACAGATCACACGGGTGTACACACACACACACACACAAATGTATTCTCTTTATGAAGCCATGGTGTGTGTGAGGGAGTTGTCACAAGTGGTGATGAGCTTAGTGGTTGAAACTAAACTTTTTTTCTTTACAAAGCCGCGTGTGTGTGTGAGAGAGAGAGAGAGTGTGCGCACATGTTTGTTATCGGCTTTCACTCTGGCTCCTGCAATTACTCACCGTGCTGCAATGACAGACAGGGCTAATATCAAGTGTGAAGAACAGTAGGCTACACATATTCCCTATTATTCCAGTATCAAACACACTGGCTCCATTCTCCCATTGCTGGCAAGAGAGTCAGATTACATTTATGGAAGCACTCAGATGTCAGTTACTGTATTATTTCCAAAAGGCTAAAGAACCACCACACCCCCCCACCCACCCAACACACACACACAAACATAGAGATCCCAAGGCTGGCTGTGGTAAGTTGTGTGGGTGACTGATACTCCTGCCTGAGTTTCTGACTAACCCTCTGGAGGTATTGGTACATTGGTGTTGTACTTGTTTGTGTCCAGTATCTCCGCATACAGTGTTTCTCAAAGTCGAGGAAGCATGCTTGGAAGGCTGTTTTTTCAAGCATTCCACGTCATTGTCTGTCGCCAAGTACTGTTCCAATGTCAAGCATCCTTCTAAATTCTAGTGAGGACACAGGCCTTTGTTTTTCAAGGATGCACTGATGGAACCTCGTTTTTGAAGTGTATGGCTTCCAAGGCTAGTGTGCTACCTAGGAAGCATTCTCGACTTTGAGAAACACTCTATATGTGATTAGTCATTTGGCCAAATACCAGTGCCTGCCTGCCTGCTCAATACTACAAAAACCTGAATGGCATGATTGATTTTAATGTTTGATTCTTGGACTCTGTTAATGCTATGACAGAAGTATCATGCTACATCTAGCATTTTTAGTTCTTTAAAAATGTGGGTGTGGATGTGGGGCAACATTGCACTGCATTGAAACCAATTGGTTTTCGGTAACTGCTTAATTTTGAATGAAAGTTTGACTTCTATACATGATGATCTAAATCTTAAGTAGGCTTCAGTGCCAAAGTTCCACTTCACGTTTTTTACAAGGATTCAGGTCCAGGGCAGTGAGATAAAAATATTTGTCCATAATAATGGCATTATCAGTTCTCTTCCTAAACCAACACCGCAGCCCAGTTTTTTTGTTTTTTTTTTCCTGTTTCATCTGTATAGCCATATGATTTGATCTTGTTTGGCACAGATTGTACACAAATCCTTTAATGGACAGATGGTTTGAATAAGCCACATATTGTTCTTATCAGGTTTTCTGTTTCCCAAAGTCATGTTGAACGTGTGGACTGACAATGTGTCTTGCCAGCTAAGTGTGTTAGTGTGAATGAATCAACTCTCATCAAACATTAGCCAGGTTTATACAGTGTCATCTGAAAACTTGTCATTGGGTTCTTTTTAAATGTTCCTCCGCTAACCTAGTTCCTTATCTTTAGTGGTTTCGATACAACAGTAAAGTTTAAACGAGCTGCATCCAACAAGCCAATGACCACCAATTTGGCTGGAGAACCACCCTATGAAACTATGTATTTATAGCCTATATTGGCTTAAATCTGGGCTATGACAGTCAAGGAGTGGGGCTTAGGAAAACATTGCAAATTTATTGAACTTGATCCACCTTTGCATTTTCCAACTACTCTTTTTTTCTCCCATGGACATACTAGACAACTGAAACACACACACACACACACACACACACACACACACACACACACACATGCATCCATGTACTTATATACATGTAATAAGATGTAATTTATACTTTAATAAGATGTAATAGAAACTTTCTTGAATAATGAATCCTGAATGAGGTTCATATATGTCATCCTTCCCTACTCTGTGTTTAAAGGTTAGTGAAGTGTAAAGATTTTTAGAGTATTGGGCGTGCGGGTGGGGATGAGGGGGGGCTACACTGCCCAATATCAAGTGCATTCTGGGAATAAGACAGATAGTCTTTCAGTCTCTTAACACAGTAGACTTCAATGCAAACACCCCCTCATTCATATCCTCTTTATCCTGGACCCCAACTCATTCTCAGCGCACCAGGACTGGCTGGTAGGGGAAGTCTACTAGGGTCTAGAGTTGCTCCAGTGCAGCACTGTGCAGCACAGCGTTACGGGAATGTGTATGTAAAAGTATACGCTTCAGATAAGAGACCATGGTGCCCACTGGGAGTAGTAGTTTTCAAAGAAATTTGGATTTGAGAGAGACTTGTTTTGTATCATAAAGGGGTGTTTAACAGTGGACATCAAGTGCACTTTTAAGAAGGGATGTCTAGTTTTTGTCGGGCCTTACATCATGGGCAATGCCATAACAAAAAGTTATCTGAGGTATGGAGCAAATCAAAACTATTCCTGTGGGTATCTTTTTGTAGTATAAGAAATCCATAACAGGCATCTTTTTTGAAGGCACACTGAATGCTGCAGTAACGACAGAAATGCAGCCTTAAATTACATTTGGCACGGGCACTGGCATTGTCATTGAAATAGGTTGCCCATGTTTATCTGTTTACACCATTTGTCATGCCTGATGGCTACATCTAGTCAGTCAGTTTTTGTATCCACTTATTGTCCCAATTTTCCACATTGGTTCTTTTGTTGTGATCCCCCCCCCCACCTGCTATATCACATTCCTCTATAAAACCCTGTTGGTCTTGCACCTGAAACTCTGATCCTCTTAGAGGTTGAACCGTGTTCTGCTCTGATTTTTTTCCCCCTCTTTTCATACCTTTTGTGTCTACGATAGGCTAAATCAGAGGTAGCCCAGTTCTTTTTGGTAACACTATCTGGGCTACCAAAAAAAAAAAAAAAAAAAAAAAACAGGAAAAAAAAATCTGCTCAAGGTAGGCAAAACAGCTTACCTTGTTTAATAGTTCACATTTCTTTACACTAGCTGCTATCATATACCACACTTGCTGACCCTTGGGCATAGGGGAACCAAGCAATCTTGGCTAACAAACTGTTTGAACTCTGTGAACTAGTACCCCATGGACTCTGGGGTTTATTGATGCTTCTAAGGCATTTGACAGAGTGAATCACCATAAGCTCTTCACCAAACTCATGCTCAGGGGTGTACCTGGATGTGTCATACGTATTCTGGTTCACTGGTATGGTAAACAAAATATGCAGGTGAAATGGGGAAACAGCCTCTCTGCTCCTTTCAGTGTAGGTAATGGAGTAAGACAAGGGGGGCTTCTGTCACCAGCACTGTTCAATTTATACATGGACAACCTCTCCAAACAACTGGGGAGGTGTAGGACAGGATGTCTGATAGGGAACACTGTTTTAAACCACTTGATGTACGCAGATGATCTGGCTATTATGTCCCCCAGCACTGTAGGGTTTCAGCAGCTTCTGAATGTGTGCACTGAGTATGGGGTTGAGTTTGATGTACAGTACAATGCAAAAAAGAGTGTTGTGTTGATATGTAGAACTAAGGAGGATCGTAAAGTGCTCTTTCCAACGTTCTATCTATCAGGGCAACCAATATGTTTATCAAGCAGTACAAAATATCTTGGTCACATCATCACTGACATGTAGGAGGATGATGCTGACATGTTTAGGCAGAGACGAATGTTGTATGTCCAAGCAAACATGTTAGTCAGAAAGTTTCATTACTGTTCTGATGATGTGAAAGTTAGCTTGTTTCGTGCCTACTGTACTCCAATGTATGCTGCTCCATTATGGGTCAGCTACAAAAAAGAGACTCTGCGTAAACTCCAAGTGGCATATAATGACTGCCTGAGGATATTGATGAAAAAACCTAGAGGTTGCAGTGCTAGTAAACTCTTTTGTGACTCAGGACTTAGTACTTTACAGGCTCTCTTGAGGAACCTAATGTTTAAGTTCATGTGTCGTCTGGATAAGTCTGTAAATTGTATTATAAGGATTCTCACAAACCCCAGATACAGTTCTGTCCGATATCAATCATATCTGTGGAAGCATTGGTATGGATGCCTTTTAAGACTGTCATGACTGATAGTATGTTTTTATATGCTTATGCATTACTGATTGTTTTCTCTTTCTTTCTTCTTATTTTTTATGAAATGTATGTTGTATGTGTCTCTATTGGGCCTAGAGCCTGTAATAAAGTTTAATAATATGAGGAACAGTGTTGACAGTCTCTGGTATGGGGGAACTGTGAACACCAAGATGACCAAACTACACTGGGTTGTCTCTTGTATTGGTATTGGAAGACTTGGAAGATGCGATAGGCCTACTTGACATTCAACCCTCCTTTCTCTGTGATTTCACAAGCCCTGGCCTAGACTGTGATTTTTGTTCCTGAAATTGAGCATAATGTCGAGAATTTAGATGCCAAACCCCCTCATCATTTGTGATTTAGGCATCCTTGATAAAACACTCAGAGAGTGCAGACCTCCAAGGGAACCAACTGAGTCACTGACACAAACAGCCTACAAATAATAGGCTATTATTATTATTAGTAATGATGATAATAATAACAATAATAATAATAATAATAATAATAATAATAATAATAGGCCTATTCTAGATGATGTCACGACCAAAATCAAATCAACAGTTCCTTGTCCTTTGGCCTGGTTGCCTGAAAATAACAGAAAATAAAAGAAAACAACAACAAAAATCCATTAAAAACTTTTTGAGTTATTTTGCGCACAAACAGAAAAAACAACACCAGCAAAAACAAATGTCCTGGTGCTTAATGAGGCAATATCATTTAAATTAAAACTAGGTCACTTCATTTAATAAAATAGCCTACTTCATGAACAATTAATTGATATTGAATAGCCTGATGATTAAGAAGAAGAGAATATGATGATGATGAATTACATATTTCTGGAGCTGGACTTTGAGTGATTGGCATGAACTCTTAAGAAATTGTTAATCAGACACAATTCTCACAAAGATCCTCTATACAGGCCTATCTCCTTTTTGTCAGACCTGCCCAGAGTATTGATGCCACACTATTTTGGAGGCTCCGTAGAGAGGTGTCACGTAATTGTGTAAACGTTTATTGTTATAACAATATCTTATCAACTTTTTCCATTATATTATTATGTTTATAACATGGAATTATTTCATGATCATCATCCGTGGGCCGTGGGCCCTTTAAAAATACGTCATGAATCATTTCCCGGAAGTCAACTGCAGAATTGCTGCTGGCTCAAACCAAACTAAACCATGGCAGACTTTCTTGCAGAAAATGAATTAGTGACGCTTAGAAATCGATTTAAAAGAGATGCCGAATTGCTTTTGCAAGGAATCTCTGATGATGGAGAAGAAAAGAGTAAGTCTTATCATTTTTGCTCACGTTTACCAGGCCGAGAATAATGTAACGTTAGATTTATGCTGACGTTAGGCCAACATCCTGACAAACTGGCAACTATGGCTTAACTAAAGTTAGCTTTTGTAAATATAACGTTAAAGTTATCAAGGGCGCAGATCAGCCAACATTAATTGTCTGTAATATCTATAGCATGATGATCGTAAATAAAATAAGAGATATCAGATCATGCCACTTGTAACGTAGCCTAAGCAAGTTAACGTTAACGTTACTTGCAAGTTACTTTGTTGACTGTCATCCAAAAGCACTGTAATTCTATGATGAAATAACGGGTAGGGTAGGCCTACTCTCAAAAGAGCACGACATAGCCTATTTACACAATCCCGCAGTGTTGTCAGAGAAGCTTTTGTTTTTAAACTGCAGTGGTGCTTTGGTGGGTGCCATGGCACTAGCAACACCAGCAGCATTGTTGTGGGATGGCCATCCTCCACTAACGTTAAGTTAGTTGCCCAGCTGTTCTTGATGCAACATGCCTTGCACTGGTGTCGGTTTTGAAATCTACGGCTAGGTTAGGCCAGTGGTATGCTAGAAAGTGCCCCTTCAACTTTAATGTTGTCCTGTTGTCATTAGATGGGCTTCAGGAGGATTCACATAGGCTAAAAATAGATAGCCTGCTCATCATTGGCCAAGAGGCCTATTGGTGGCTTTCATAATGTTACCAGCTCTGAAGATTAATTTATTTTGGTAGGCCTACATGTTCACCATGTTCATTAAAAAAAAAAGATTGATGTTGTGAGGTAGGCCAGTTGTGTTTCAAAATGATGCACCTTCAAGTTAACATTACTTGTCTGATCATTTTATACAGGTAAGGAAGAGAAAGACGCCAAACCACTCCCACGCATTAACAGACACTCAGTCTTCTGGATCCTAGCCTCCATAGGCTTGACTTACTATGTGGATTTCTTTACTGTCATAATGGAAAATACAGACATCAAAAGGTAACATCTTGCATGAGCTTGACTAACAGCTTGACTAATTTTCTTTTATTGAAGGTTCAAAGTTTATGCCTAGTCTCAACCATGGCCTCAACATTTCCATTTTTGTAATATTATGTGGGACTTATTTATAATTACTTAGACTATAGATAGTTTAATCTGATTTTGATTGTCAATCCATCCATTGTGGTGGTTCAGTCTTCACTTCAAGTCTTGAACAGTCTGAATTTCTTAAGCCATAGTTGTGTCCTTTATCACATATACTGTAGTTTCCCTGTCTTTATTTAAATGACTTTAATTTTACAGTGGGGTTTCTTTTTTCTGACCCATGCGCCTTTTTTTGTCTGTCGCTGGGTGTTTCAGCATTGGATCTTGGTGCATAGCATCTCAGCGTAGGTCCGTTTATGGCGCCAAAAGAAAATGGCATCAGTTGAACTTTCAAGTCAAGTCAAGTCAAGTCACATTTATTTGTATAGCACGTTTCATACAACATAGTTGCTCCAAAGTGCTCTTTTAAAAAACAGATAAAATAATAATCATGATAAAAATGATATAATAATGATATGCAAATAACCAAGAAAAACAAATGAGACAAACAAACAAGGTGTCTCAGGTGTCTCATTGGTCTCTCCCTTTCTTCTCTCCCCAGCTGGTGGTTTAATGCCGGTTTAACACTGTTGACACTGTGCCTAGCCCTGGCTGCATTCTGCATTATATACCTGGAGTGGTGTAAAGGAATCCAACATTATGACCAGGAGTACCCTGCCATTCCACCAGTGACCACAGCTGCCTTCATAGCTGCCTCTTGCAGGTCAGAAACCTCCTTGACATGCTCTGTGACAATTAGCCTATGATCAAATAGACTCCCATTAATTAATCAAGCCTGTGTTAGAGGATCAATGGATCTGTGGGCCTGTTTTAGTATAGGGACAAGTTACAAGTAGAATTTGCATTATGTGTGTGCACTGCAGCCATAACAATATGGCTCAAGAAAATCTGCATCTGTGTGTATTTCTATCTACTGTGTGCTGCTGCATATTTAAAAAGTACAGTATCCTAATCAAAGGAAGTAGTCCAATCATCATAGGATCAAAACATATGTAGACAGGATAACGCCTGTACATGCTGTACATGACAAAAAGTCAGTTTCTGTCCAATGTATTCTGCTTTATTTTGCCTTGTAATGTTTTTACAATCAGCCCTCTAGTGGGAAAGGACAGACAATGTATACACGTTTAAAATTCATTTTAAATTGACTGTATAAGCTTTTCTGTTCTGTTTTTTTTTTCTTTTCTGTTTCTGTAAGTTTTTCTTCTTCTGTTTGTTTAGCTTTAACATAGCACTTTGGCCCGTGTGGTCCTTCTTCACTCCTGTGATCCTCTTCACCCAGTTCATGGGGGTCGTGATGTTCATCTCACTCTTAGGGTGACAAGGAGGAAAAGGTACACCTTCTGCAGTTCAGACAAATTCCTCAACCTATGGGTGAATTAGCCAAGCATTTTATTAGTGCAGGCAAAATTAACTGATTAATCATGTGATTAATCCAAAAAATTAACTCGGATTAAAAAATTAACTCAGATTAATCCTGATGGATATGGTTCCACTTTCATGGCATGTATTATGTTCAATTTCAGATAGAAAATGGATCAATTATCAAGTCAAACTATACAAAGATTATGGCCTAGCTCCTGACTGTCCAACAACATGTTTGGGAATCCTCCGGGGTAGGGACAGGTGTGAATTGCCCCATTTGAGACGAACAAAGCCAACTATTTAGTATCAGGGCCTTTACAGGGCAAAATAAGGATCCAATATACCCTAGCATCCAAATTCTAACTGGAGAAATGAGTTGCGATTAAAAGTGATTAATCACGATTAATCTTTGAAAATTTTGTGATTAATCAGATTAATTTTTTTAATCGTTTGACAGCACTACATTTTATGTATGTTGTATACTGTAAATATCCCCCACACTTTGACTTTTTTCTTTAAGCAGTTCTAACTTGCTGATATTATGCCCTAATATGAATTCTCTCTCTCTCTCTCTCTCTCTCTCTCTCTCTCTCTCTCTCTCTCTCTCTCTCTCTCATTTGTTTTCACAGACCCACTGGATATCCAGACATTTTTGCTACCACTTACAAGTACATATAAGATTTCACTTTTCAGCAAACAGTTTTATATGTCTTTTGCAGTCATTTTAATTTAAACTTTTTTTTAACTATGCTGTCTATAATTGTAAATGTTTGTTCTAAACCAGTAAAAGGAATGTGCTTTGCTAAACTTGTGTAAATTAGTCATTTGTCCACTGACCATAATATTCAATTGAGTCACACAATGGGAAGCTCAAAACCTGAAGTTTATTTTGCAGAATCTCACCCGATCATCATTCTTGTACATATCATCCCTTGCAGGTTAACGTACTGGAACCTGTAGCATCAGCAACACAAATGATTTGTATAGGTTTGAAGGAAGGGTGTTTTGTTTTTATTATTCATAGACTGGTTAATTAACTAGTTAAATCATTAATTATTATTATCTCCGAGGTTATGTTTTGCTTGGCGTGTGTGTGTCTGTGTGTGAGTGTGTCTGTGTGTGTGTCTGTGTACAAGATAACTCGAAAATCACTGCACGGATTTGGATGAGATTTTCGGACAACGTTTGTATTGGGACAAGTAAGAACTGATTAGATTTTGGTGGCGATCGGTGATCCAGAACACCATCAGTGACCACATTGTCTTGGCGGAGGTCTGCGCTCTCTCAGCGCTTTTCTAGTTCTTAGATGATTTGACGATTTAGGCACCAAGTTCAAGCAAAGTGGCCACTCACTGTGACCGTACACCTACCAGGGATTGTTCAGACTCTGCACAGAGTGCAGTGGAGTGAAGATCCAGGGTCCACTAGGTTTTGACATGATGGGGAACATACTGTATAGGTGTATTGTACAAGGCCTAGGACATTGTTTCACCTATTATGGGAGAAGTCATATGGAAAAATGATCCTGGGGATTGAGAAACCCCTGCACTTTCACCTTATTTGCACTGTTGTGTGTTCTCTTGTTTTACCTACGTCCAAGAATGACGAAGGTGTTTGACCTTGAGCACACCTTATGTGGAAAAAGACAAGGGCTTGTCATCTTGACCCATGTGATCTTATTTATAAAATTCAGTGAACCTGAAAGTGATGGATTGCTAGGTTGATGGACAATCTGGTTAACTCAAATAAATTAAATATGGAAAAAAAATAACGGTGGCATTTCTAGTGTCTTTAAAAGTGGCCCAAATATTTCAATGCGAGATTCAGCTACATTATTCGAAAGTGTAGTGCTAATGATTGGTGAGAGAATGATGCTAGTGATTGTGAAAGTGTTAGAGAGTGTCTGTTTTGTTGAAACCATATTGTTACAGGGTACACATAATTTCTGTTGTGAGCATTTCAGTGTTTGTGCTGCTTATGTGGTATTTACAGGGTGGGGGACAATGTGGTTTGAAGATATGGAGGATTGCGAAGTTTTAGTCAAACACAAGGTGTGGCTCCTTTGAGTAAGACATATCACCTGACTGATCTCTTCCGCAAAAGCCTGAAGCAGTCAATAGCAGACAGAGCCACAAATAGAAGAGTCTGCCTTATTCCCAGGACATTGCCATTCATCTAAATAGCCAATAACTTAATTACTTGACTTAATTACATGATCAAAATGTTTGGCTAGTGTATCCCGTACAGATTGATTCAGTTAGCAGAGAATGGACTTCTGTTGTTTTTTTTAGCTGGCTACAGTCATTTGTGTTGACTCTCTGATAGAGGGAGGATGTTTAACTCCAGATTAAATAATCAGTATGTACTATATTTTCATTGATTCTTTTATTGACTGAAGTGTTTTTTTTTTAAAAAAAAAATGTGGAGTGCTGTAGTGACATGACAATAACTACCCATAGCAGATATCTGGAGCCTGGAACCAAAAATTGACATTTCAAAAACCTTATGAACACTTAAGATTGTCATGTCTGTTGCTCCGCTTTTTTCCCCCCTCATGATCATGAACATAATGATGATGTCTGAATCCAAATAGCTACAACTTTGGAAACATTGTGTTAACTGGATCATATTTCAACGTAGTTTTGTAAATACATACTCTGTGTGTTTATTTTGCTCAGCTGTAACTGTTGTAAGCTGGTAATATGGTTCTCTGTGTGCTTGATGTGCTTCAAAAATGGCTCTGAGGTCCAAAGCATTGCCTTAGTTAGTATATATAAAGGGCCATTGTGTGCCTGACAGAATAGAAGTGAAACATGATTACCCTCCTTTCTTTCCCCTAGATCTTGGAAAGGAACCCTTGGCAGTGAAAATAAAAGGATTATCTCCAAGTGTGTGTTTTAGGTGACAGTGATCAGTCTTATCAAAACACTTTGAAATGGTTTGATAGGTCCCATTAAGTCATCTGTCTAAATTAAAATAGGTGTTAGTTGTAGGAGAGCGTTTGAATAAAGGTGTGTATCAAATATCCGTTCTTCAGGGTCTAATGTTTCCAGGAACTGCTGAATGTTCACTTGTAGGGCCTTTTTTCCTGGAATGCACAATGTCCTGCAATGAGTTACACAGAATATAATATGATCCTCTAGACATATTTGCACTAAACGTATAAACTTGTTGGGAACTTGGGACACACACAAAACAATAAAAAAGCCAAATGAATTAATCTGTAATAAGTCATGAACCTTAATGACTATCTTCAATAGGACAATTTAGTTGAAAACTATGGTTATCAATGAGCAGGACCACCCATTTTGAAAACAAATCACATCACGTCTCATTTTATACTGTCCTAGGTGTATAGCCTACAGATTTGCATGCATCAGTAATCAGACAGACAGGTGAATATATTCTCCCATCTGTTGTTGCTCACATGACAACAGGAAGGACAAGTTGTCCTTCATTTTTTTTTATAACCTGGGGAGGTAATAGAGACAAAGGACCTAATACAAAATATTAATAAGGCACAAGTAACAACAACATTTAAATGAATTATTATAATTTATTAGACAATAATAAGTGAAAAATTAAACGTGTAAGGTTTTTTTTTCTTTAAGCTGACAGTGTTGTTTCTGCTTCTCGTCAGCATTCTTCCTTGAAAAACGCTTGCCCATGAGAGCACATTGATTAAACGATCACAAGAGGCAACAATCATATCACAAACCTCTCACATGATGTCAATTCATTTAACTAACTCATCAGTTAATCATGAGAATGCATGAGAAAGGAAGCGTATGGAAAGCCCAGGAAGCCTATCAGATAACCTTTCTAATTGACCAGAAGTTCCATAAACTGCTCCCCTGTCTAGACCCTTCACTCGGAGGGGCTACCATCTATGACATGCACCACGATGTCAGCTTAACCTAAGCTAAACAACATTTCATACAGCAAGTGACACGGAATAGTAGACTTTCTCAAGAGGAAAAGAAAAGAAAAAGAATGCTATCTGCAGGGTAGGATGGATTCTCCAACTAAGGCAGATATTGCAATTTGACTGATGTGAGCTGGCGAATGTTTGTGGCAAATCATTATGCTTTTGTAAATCGCTTAGGACAAAAGCGTCTACTAAATGCCTAAATGTAATGTACACATAATAGGCTGCAATCTCGCCTCCGTTAAATCATCGTGCTCTTAATTGCAGACTACCTTGGAATCCTGGGCTGGTGAAGACATGACAAGACATCTTACCAGTGAAAAAAAGTGAAAGGTGAAAAGGGCATTCTAAAGAAAAACACCTAAATTAGGCTACTTTATTAAATGGCATGGCTTGTTCAAGAATATCAAAAAGTGTAAGCAATGCGACAGGAGAGTCCCGGAAGTTCCGGGAGAGGTGGGATGTTTGGCATGTTGCCCCTCTCCATGCAGTTCATGTCGATTGCAACAGGTTACGCAGCCGGCCCTGTCCAAATGCGCTTAAAGTACTCCATGTTGACGCGTCTCTTTCCAAGGATTTTAGTCCTATAGATCTTGGTGCCATGGTAGAACACGGTGGACTGGATATAATGTGCCTAAATAAATACTGCAACAGCTCATCCTCCTCATCAACGTCAGACGGGGAAAAGAAATTGATGAAAAAGTTGAAAGTTCGTCTCACCGAAAACTACCCCCAGAAAAACGCGGCTATCCTGAGTGCCCAGTATGGCACACAGTTACTGCTAATTGGAGTGGCGTTGATGCTCGCTGTCGCTAACCGTGGACCATCGGTTCATGAGGAGCACCTGCTGTCCTTCCTCACCGCTCTCATGATTTTGCAGCTTTCATGGATGCTGTGGTACATTGTGCGCAAGGACAGGCAGAGGAGTCTGTTGTCAGAGAAGGATGTGCACGCTGGAACCAGCTGGATTAGAGGTAACTTGAAGGCGTTTCAAACCTTTTTTACTCGTTAATTGTTTGTTACATTTTTAATAAGGGGAAGATTAAGTAAACTTTCGTGAATTCATTTATTGCTCAACTATTTTTAGTTATTGTTTTTAAAATATACCAGTTATGCTTTTAGAATAACCCACACCTTTCATTTATACCATTACAGATACATACATTTTAAAAAAAATAAAACTTAGGCTAAATGTCTGAACATAAATTTGAAATGTTTTTATGTCTGATGCGTAAATGCTTAAGTTGTTGTCATCACATAGGGGGACTGTCATTATTGGCTTTGCTATCGCTGATAATGGATGCTTTCCGCATTGGTTACTTTGTGGGATATCAGTCTTGCATATCGGCTGTGCTCGTGGTCTATCCTATCATCCACGCTGTCCACACAATATCTCAGGTGGGTGAGTGCAAAACGCTCTATTGGTAAGACGGCAAGACAGAATAAAAGCCCGTGTTTCTCTGTCATTTCATATCAAAGCAGCTCAAGTGTCTCTCAGATCCTTGAGAGGGGTGGTCTCTCTCGCGTATAATGCGTCTTTGTTTGCCAGCCAACATAAGGAGTTTGAACCGCATAATCCTGTCATTGTAGCCCGTCATCTCCCTTTTCAAACCTGGCTTTGAGTTGTCCTTTGTTTCGTTTATTGTTGTTTACCTATTTTATGTGCTGTTATTGATTGAATATGAAGATGAAGTGACAAGTTACAGCTAAATTAAAAAAAAAAAAAATCCTAAGATTTTATTTCCATTCTTTTTCCAAACAGGTGCATTTTCTGTGGTTTCACATTAAAGATGTCATCAATAGATACAAGACATTTGAGAGGTACCACAATAAGTGCATGCACAGATTTTTTTTTGTAGGCCAACTTGTGATTTTATGATTTCTATATTGTTTTGTTTAAATTGTTAATTGAGGCTATGAATTTAAAGTAGAGATCAAGAGACTCAAGATAACACTTGAGAAATTGTCATTTAAATACAATATCCTCTCAATCACCTGTCACCCACATCATGTCTGTATTCAAACCTAGTCTCCTTGAGAAAATGACAGTCAGCTTTGTTTGCTCTCAGATTCGGTGTGATTCACTCTGTCTTCACAAATCTCTTGCTGTGGTGCAATGGAGTGATGTCAGAGTCAGAGCACTTCATGAACAATCACAAGAGACGGCTTTCCTCACTGGGATTCATCAACCATTCCATAGGTAAAGGCGTGTGTGTGTGCTTGTGTGTGTGTGTGTGTGTGTGTGTGTGTGTGTGTGTGTGTGTGTGTGTGTGTGTGTGTGTGCGCCAAGAACATAACTCCTGGTAGTCATCCTATGAGACAAACAATTCAAACTATAGGATTATGGTACAGGGATTGTGTGTGTGTGTGTGTGTGTGTGTGTGTGTGTGTGTGTGTGTGTGTGTGTGTGAAGGGGATGGCATGACACAGACTTGAGTGACAGCTTACTAACTTACTGCACAAGGAAGAGGACAAAAGCTCACTTTGAGGGTCTGCTCCCCACGATGAAGGTGAGGTGTGTGTGTGTGTGTGTGTGTGTGTGTGTGTGTATGTGTAGGGGGTTACCGGGGCTGAGGGTAGGAGGTCAGGTGGGGTGGAGGCTGTAGGTAATCCGACAGGTCCTGTTTGTGTCCGACGCCTCTCTCTTGGGTTTCAGGCGACACACACGGTCGCCCGTCTCTCTCCTCCCCGCTCGACCTCAGACGACTTTGCCCTGCTCCACGGCCGGCGCTCCCATGGGCACTGCAATTACAGTAACTGATATGTCTCAAGCCCCACCGTTCCCTCATATCCGGACGGCGGTGGGCCTGACTGCCTGAACCGTTGTTCTTTTTTCCCCTCCTTCTTTCTCTCCTCCCTCCCTCTTTCTCTCTTTTCTTTCCTCCTTCTTAATTAAAAGGAGAGGTATTGGTAGGGATAGGAGGTTGAAGGGCTGAGACAAAAGGAGAGGGTGGGGGTGTAAGGGCCATGATGGGCCTCTAGGTGGCGGTCTTCTATAATGGAATGTTGATATTGGCAGGTACAGATGTTTTTTTTTTTTTTTTTTTTTTATGGAGCCAGCTGAAATATGAATTTGGTTTTCTGATTTTATTATTTATGTACACTTCAAGGTTGACATACTTAAAAAAAACTTCAAAGCAAGTCAAATTTTCCTTTCATATGCTGGACGAGGCTGTATTGTACTTCATGTATTTCAAGGCTTTCAGATTTGCACTTTATTTTTTATTTTTTTCATTCTGTTTTTTCAATGCATATTCATGGACCAAGTCATAGATTAATGAATACTTTGGCTAAAAAAAAAATCAAATGGACTTCATGAAAATGAAGTAATTTGATGACTATGACAATTTCATAAATATAAGTGCACACATTTACTGAGAAAGATACCAGGAATGATAGGATAACATAATCCCTTAATGTCTCGTAGTGGAGAAAATTGCATTGATTTACAATAATTCATTGATTTGACACTCAGTGGTGTAGAGACACTGGTTAACAAGTGCCTGTTGTGTCTCTTCCCACAGTTGTAAGCATACTCAAATGACAGCAAATGATAACTGTCACACAGCAATAACTACAGTATGTAATAACTGTATGTAATAATTTGTCTTGACGCAACAATAACTGTAATAACTGTTTTTTTTTGCAGTGGAATCCGAGCCAGAATGCAACTGTACCACCAGTGCCTGCACCATGTTCTCAAACGGTGTATATTACCTGTACCCATTCAACATCGAGTACCACATCTTCGTCTCCGCCATGCTGTTTGTCATGTGGAAGAACATCGGACGCACCATCGACCACCATGCTAATCGCAAGAAGCCCACTACCAAAACATCCGGCCTCATCCTGGGGCCAATACTGGGTCTAGTAGCCCTGGCCAGCACCATCGGCATATTAGTGGTGTACATCATCCACGTGGAGCAGTCGCTGGTGATGCGTGAGTCCGCCATCATCATGTTCTACTCTTACGGCATCGCCATGCTGGCTTTCATGTGCGGAGCCGGCGTTGTTGGGCTACTCATCTACCGGGCCGAGGGCTTGCCCTTTGACACTTCCAAGAACCCGTCTCGGCAGCTGGACGCCGAGGTGCTGTTGGGCTCGTCTGTGGGCGCATGGCTCATGTCTTGGTGCAGCGTGGTGGCAGTGGCAGCCGCTGCCAGTGGCCCAAGGTACGGCTGGTGCAGCCTTGTCTACTCCCTGTTGGTTGTCCTGGAGAGGTACGTGCAGAACCTCTTCATCGTGGAGTCTTTGTACCGCAAGAGGTGTGACGATGCCGATGAAACTGACGCAGCCAGCAGTGGAAGCACCACCACTGGCGGCATTGCGCCTGAGATCTTCTCCGTGGCTGCATCCATGGGGCCTCCGTATGACGGCATCATCAATCGGGCCTACGACAACCAGGACAGGTGCTGCGGAGCGCTGGAGAGCGAACCGAGTGAAAATGGCCAGGCGTACGGCTGCACCCGCAAGTCCTCAGAAGTGCCACTGCCCGTCGGGCCACGCCTGAAGAACAAGCCCAGCAAGAAGAGGCAGATCCTCAAGAACATCACAGTCTTCCTCTTCATGTGCAACATCTCAGTAAGCACACGCCCCTAAGGCACTCTCTACTCACATTAAGTGTTGACAGCAAGTCAACACATGGGGCTCTAATTTTAGATGAGCAAAAGTGAAAAATGTTTGTGTTCTGAGAATCCACACTGCAAGCAAATTTGCGTTTGCACTGCTAATCCATTAGTCTGGCAAACCATCCTATAACATTAAAATGTATAGCCTGGCATGGATAGATAGACCTAATTTAATCGTGGGCGGAACAAGGCAGTTATTTTTCAAACTACTTCTGCATGCAATAGGATAGTCTATGACCAATCAGAGGAAAGAACAAAATGTAAACACCAATTCAAAAGGCCGTTGTTTTCAGCGAAGCCCGCCCTAAACACATAAATCCAGTCAAATTCCCTATGGCTTGCTACTGGCTGAGCGAATCTATTTGCCGCCGCTTGAGTACGTCTAGATTTCTAGGCTACTAATCCATGATGATGAGCCAATGGAACCTGTGACTACAAGTCACCACAATCTGGTTGTCGACAGACTCGCAGATTCTTAGGTGTACGTCTGGTACCCAGGCTACAGTCTAATTAAAGCTTAATGTTATAATGTCTTAATTAGATTATAAATCAATTTGAATAGAGTTAATAGGACTAGTAAGGCCGTAATCTCAAACATTGATGGATGAGTTCAGTATGCACACAAGCTACATAATTGAATTCACACAGGAGATGTTCTGCTGAGTGAGGTGACTCTTTAGCTACATAAATTATGGCCCATAATATTATTTAAAAAAAAAAATTGTGGAAATGCTTTTACCGAGTATATTTACATGCTTACTTCCCACCACTTACATATGATGACTAGATACCATGAGTGATTTTAAAAGAATAAACCACCTTTTAGGCTAACTTATTCCTTTGACCCATTTGAGATTTTCTCCAATTTATCCAGCCATTAGCCCAGTTTACATGGGACTTTCTACCATTCCGATTTCGAAATTCCGATTACGAAATTATGGGTCGTCTGTTTACATGTAGAAACATTCTATTCTGATCAGATGTTGCATTGGTCATGTGACGGAGGTGCACATTTAGCTTGTTTTTCTGTATGGTAATCAAAGATGTCTTTTCTGTGTGGCTAGAAAATAACCAGAGGAGGGTAACTCATCATACTAAAGTAGTACGGATGTTGGATGAAAGAAAACTGCTGTCACTGCCTGGCAGTTGTATCAAAAATGGGAGGAACAGGATAGGATGATACCATGGACACTAAGCTTTATGCTACGGGTGAGATGCTAGTGACTCCATAGGATTCAAAGATATATGCTAAGCTGGGTCTATAAACACTACCGTCAGACTGAGGCAATGGCTGGATGAACTGAAGAAAGATAGGCTCAATTATTTAATTTCACAGAAGGTAGAACATTAGTTAATTGGCCTAAAAGGTTGTGTATTCCTTTAAAAACTAAAAAAAGTGTAACTAGAAAAGCGCTCAGAGAGCGCAGACCTCCGCCAAGGCAATGTGGTCACAGACACAATATACATTCCAGATCATGTTCTGAATCACAGATTGCCACCAAAATCGAATCAGCTCTTGCTTGTCCCAATATACACATTGTCCGAAAATTTCATCCAAATCCGTGCAGTACTTTTCGAGTTATCCTGCTGACAAACAGACAAACAAACAAACAGACAGACAGACAAACCAACGCTACCGAAAACATAACCTGCTTGGCGGAGGTAATAAACATGTAAAGATGTGTTTATAAATGAATTCCAATGAATTTAAGAGTGACTGACCCCTGTGTTTTTCTCCTCCTCTCTGCCAGCTTTGGATCCTTCCTGCCTTTGGGTGCCGGCCTCAGTATGACAACGGTCTGGAACAGGAGACCTTTGGCTTCGCCATATGGACCACTGTACTCAACTTTGCCATCCCCTTGAACCTCTTCTACAGAATGCATTGTGTTGCCTCACTCTTTGAAGTCTTCAGGAAGGTCTGAGGCTTATATAATATCTGAGGGTTGATCAAGATTGTTCTGAGGTTTGAGGTTTTGTTTGTTTTGTTTTAAAGGCACACTGTATCAAGTTCTCATGTTTGTTTTGTTTTAAAGGCACACTGTATCAAGTTCTCATGTACGAAATCAGGATGAGTCAACATACCAGGTGCTCAGCATCATAAACGTGTCATTTAAAGTGCTGTACTGTATATGTAAACTACATATAGAAATTATTATTTTTGAAAAGAGAAATTCATTGGAATTCATTGGTAGAGGGCTGTAACCTTGAAAGGTTATCAGTGAATGTAAAACTTTCTTTTCCAGTTATTCACACAACTTCTTGTTCACATAGTTATTCCTATTGGTGTGTGGGTCATTACTTGAACTCCATAGTACTTTCCTGAAGTTGCTAAACAACTTTGTCATCTAAATCAAATGGTGACCAAGTATATTGGTCTTTTTTTATTCATTTTGTTTGTGCAAAATGGAGTCATGGACTATGTTCTTGTTTAAAGACTAGATCAGAAGGATTTACCATTTAAAAAAAAATGGTAAATAAAATTACTCAAAAAAAACATGATTTTCATTTACATCTCTTCTGTTGTGGGCCTAAAGATGGCCGCCTATGGAAGTGTTTCATATTCATTTGACATCTTCACAAAAGCAGTCCTTTCTAAATTAAAATCCAGATGGTCTTTGTGTTCTAGAGTGACCCTTCACTTTAAAAGGGAATCGTGCCTCTTCTGTCTCGTGTTCCTTCCCAGGGAAAAGGTCTTGCGACCTTAGACAGAGCATACAAGCAAGTGTGTAGTGTTTTGAACTGATGTTAAAGAAAGGTGTGTTTTGGTTGGGCTTTATTGTCTGGGATGGGTGAAAACATCATTCCTTGTTTTAAGAGATTAATGATTTGTTTTCTTTAAGAGAGATTTATGTTATCTTGTTTGCTATACTGTGCCACATTCGTTGTATAAAACATAGCCTACAACAGTTGGGTTTAGCACCTGTTTTGAGCAATCTATGTCAATGAAATGCTTAAGAGAAATTAATATCTTTTTGTTTTCAGTCTGTACGTCTGCCTATAGAGTTAATATTTTTCATTGACCATATTTCATTGATCATTTATAGGCCAATCACTATGGCTGCCAATGAGGGCTAAACAGACGTAAACAAATATTGTGATACCATTCATGATGTATGGGCGACGATCTTCCTTCATGTAGATTATCTTCCTTTCCTGCTTTTCATTTTGTTGAATATTCCATGTGGCTATCTCTATGTGCTGTTTGCACATGGTTGATGGCTTGGCCATTTCTTTTGAAGTTGAAATTCTGCCATAGGAATTGGGTTCTCAGAGCCAAGCTGGAAAGTTCTCGTCATCCTCTGCAAAATTTGCACAGCTCAGAGATCTGTTTTCAGGAGCTTTGTGTATGCATGAGGTTGGGGACCTGTGTGTGTCTTTGTGTGTGTGTGTGTGTGTGTGTGTGTGTGTGTGTGTGTGTGTGTGTGTGTGTGTGTGTGTGTGCGCGTGTGTTTATGAGTTAAAAAATATTCTGTGAAAAGGGCACTCTAAAATTACAAATAATATACCACACATAAGACAACACTGGGTTAACAACCATTGGGTGCTACAGCGCAGTTCAATCACCCTGAGAACAGAAATATTGCTTTCTGATTGGCTCTCAGAATGTGTGTTAATTCTGTATAATAGCATACCTATGAAGAAGTTTATTTGGAGAAAGAAACATGCCATAAAAACATGTTCTATCTCTGTTATATCTCAATGCTATTTTGAGATAGTTGATGGCCTCTACTGTATTACAACCTTAGTATATGACAATCAGAAATGTTTCAGAAAAGTATTTCATTTCTTTGGGTGATATTTTGAGAACTAATATCTTGTAAATATTGTGTCTACTTCTCTGTTTTATCAGACAGAATGGTTCATTCTTAATACATTTGTCATCTTGGTCTCATTTCTGGGTTTTTTCACCCTAGGTTTCTAGTTTGTACAAAGATTATATGGCTATTAAAAATAGATAGGCCTATGTAATGTGCGAATCCTGTCAGTCAAAGAAGGCAATGATTATCTCATCACATTTTCTTTTGAGTTTTTCTCAGTCTTAGAGACTTAGTCCTAGAGAACAGCGTCAAGACATTTTTAGGCTCGTCTTTCTAATGTTTTCCACACAGTAGCACAAATTAATTAAATAAACGCACAATATGGATTATGAAAGAGTTGACAAAATGTACTTGTGTTAAATGTGAATAAAGTATATCATGTCTTTATTTTGCCTGGCTTTGTCTTCATTTTAGCCTACTAAAGAGATGAAAGATCACCCTGTAAAGCATAGGTTCTAACAGTGCAGCCCAGGGGCCAATAGCAGCCTGCAGAAACATTTGTGGCGGCCCGCAATAACATCTGATAATATCTATAAAACTGTGCATTGCTTTGAAAGAATCAATTTCTGTTTAATGGTGATTAGCGGCATCTATAGGCATTTATTTATTGCAATAAATGTACAAGTATACCGTAAAGATGCATATATATATGGGCAATTCCAGTGTTATGGACGTGACATTTTCATGCATTATTGATGAACAAAATGCCACATAACTTCCGCAAACCTAGAAGTATTTCACAATTTTGTTCATATTCTTATGCAAACACCATGGCTGAATAAAGGCAAACACAAAAAATTCATATCATGATTTACATTATAAGAATATGAGCCTTTCAATTTGCATTATGGACGTGACGAAAAATGGACAAACTTTTATGAGAGAGTAGTTTTTGCTCTGAAGTGTGTGAAATTTGTAGAGAAATGAAAGCTTTAGCGAAAGTTCTCCTAGGAAGACTCGGATGCATCGTCACCCATTACCTGACCAATCATTCGTGCTTGCCCGTTTTATAATGACCTGTCTAACATACCTGCTCTTGCTGTCTATAGGCGCCGCACTTCCGAAATCCCCACCTCCTTCCCCACCACCGCCAGTTGGGTCCCTGTTCTCCAGTCCAGGGGGTAGGCTCCGCCCCTGCCAGCGTACTTCGGGCAGGATCTGCGGTGTCCAGTCTTTCCGCTCCAGGACCATGGACGGGGCCCGCGCCAAAGACTTTTATATTTCATGTTATTTTGTTGCACTTTTAACTATTAAAACGTTCGAGCTCGAATTTCTCTCCGAGTCTTTCATGGAGAAATGTAAATATTTCTACATTCATACCAAACAGGACATCTCAGTAAACACAGAGAAAGACTTAATTTTAAATGTAAATGTAAAAAAGTTGGTTTTCATTGGGAGAAATGGCGTTATGATGTGACATTATGGACATGACGTCTAGAAAAACCTTCCAGAATCATACAAAACAATTGTGAATGGTGGATTTTAACCTGTAACGACAGAAATAGTGATATAACAATAAAAAAATAAGTGATAGCATTGCAGCTTTGTGTGTTCTATCACCAACGTATGCCCTTTACAAGCCCCTCCATAGACTTACATTATAGCTGAATAGGGTAAAAATTTTAACAAATTTTTTTGTAGCATTTCAAACTACACTGCTTTTAGCTGATGCTTCTGAAAGGTTCACAGTATCCCTTCTCCCCTTCTTTTTTCCCCCTTTTTCTCCCTCCCTTTCTCAATGTTGAGTTCCTTAATTGGCCCTCACCTATACAAAATTTCAGAACCCCTACTGTAAAACTGTTGCACAAAATGACCACTAGGTGGTGACAGCAGCATTTCTTCTCACCTTAAATGATGTGTAGGGTTGTTCAAGAGACATTGCACTGTTTGACTTGCGTGGGTTTTAACAAGACGGCGACAACTAAGGATGACGTGTGTGTCCATTCATTATGCCAATCAGGGTCACACAAACAAACAAACAAACAAATAAACAAATACATCTGATGACCCTCACACCTCAACGCTCCATAAAACTAAGAGCTGTAGTGCAAACTCACCACGTTTTCATGGGTATCCTTCGTCCATTTCCGTTAATTTCTAAAAATAACACAAACAGCCTGTTGGTGGCAGGACACGCACTTTATGAATTAGTGTAATGAGATTGTTTATGACCTAGATCTACCGAGGTACTGCGGATTATACTTTAATTTCATCATCCGATGATAAAATATAATCGACTGCGCCGTACATTTTTTGTTGTCACAGATCACATACCAGTGGTTTCATTTAAGCATCTTCATGTCTAACCTAAAATTCATGAAGTTAATTTCCTAAAGGGGACCGTATTTCCGGCTGCGCCTTAAGCAAAATCAGCACCATGGAGAGTTCCCCGATTCAGACAATATAAACTCCTCTGCGTGCGTACTGCACAGTTTCGTACACTTTTCCTTTTCCTTGAAGGCAATTAGAAATAAATGTATTGGTATGATTGGTATGAACTTTAATAAGCCTTAGGCAGTGCTCCGGAGTGCTTAAAAGGTTTCATCCCGGTGATGTCAATTTACACAAAAAAAGAAGAAGAAAGAAAAAAGACAGAGGTAAGCGGATAGGAAATTATTCAGCAGTTTTCATTCATTCATTCATTCATTCATTCATTCATTCAGTATGATGTCACTACAAAACACATAACTGCTTATGTTTATATTTTAAAATATAAGACCAGAATTCCTATTGGCATTCCAGGCATTCCAGGATAACATTTTTCTTCCGGTCAATTGCTTGTTTTTTGAAAGGAGTATTTTGGTTGGTGATGACTGTATGTGTGTGCGTGTGTGTGTTTTTTTTTTTTTTTTTTTTTTTTTTGCGCGCTTGCGTGAATAACACCCTTCCCCCCTCCTCCCTCAAAGTGCTCATGAACTCAAAATAGCACAACCCTACAGTTTCATTGCCGCTGCTTTACTCTGACGAGGGAGGTCAGACGAGACGCAAGGCAACAACATGCGCTCGTGGATGAGGATGCGTCTCCGTTCCACTGCGCGCGGCTCTGCCTCACCTGGACGGAGGCATTTGGAACTAGGACTTCTGTAATCTACAAATGCACATATTTTCAGCAAATAAATACTTTGTCGCTCCTAATAAGATAATCATGTACGGAGAGGCGAAGGGAGACGTAAGAGAGTCTAGGTTTTGTGCGTCTGGACACAGGCATAGTGCGTTTTTACATCGCTTCACCTGACCAAACTCATGGAGACTCCAGCGAAATACTTCTCATCCGTGCTCGCCTGTAACACCATCCCGTTCCCACTTGGGGTTATTATGTGGAACGTGACTGATACGGAGGCGACCTTAGACACGCGGAAAGACTTGGTGGCCCGTGCCGTTACGGGATGCCTGCTCTCCGTGCTCATCCTCTGGACGCTGCTCGGGAACATTATGGTATGCACTGCCGTGCTCAGGTTTCGCCACTTGAGAACCAAAGTGACCAACATTTTCATAGTTTCCCTGGCCGTGTCGGATTTATTCGTCGCTGTTCTGGTGATGCCATGGAAAGCAGTTGCTGAGGTGGCCGGGTACTGGCCATTTGGTACCTTCTGTAACATTTGGGTAGCTTTTGACATCATGTGCTCCACAGCATCAATCCTAAACCTCTGCGTAATCAGCGTTGATCGCTACTGGGCAATATCAAGTCCTTTTCGATACGAGAGAAAAATGACCCAACGAGTGGCCTTTGTGATGATTAGTCTGACCTGGACGTTGTCTGTATTAATATCCTTCATTCCGGTCCAACTAAACTGGCACAAAGCTAGTGTGGAAATCATCGGCACAAACAACACTACAACAGAAGAGCAATTGGAAGAAAACTGCGACTCAAGCCTCAACAGAGAATACGCCATCTCTTCCTCTTTGATAAGTTTCTACATCCCTGTGGCGATTATGATTGTGACATACACACGTATCTACAGGATTGCTCAAATACAAATAAGGAGGATAGCATCTCTGGAACGCGCGGCTGAGCACGCACAAAGCTGCAGGACGAACAGACTCGAGTGCCAACACCACAATACCTTGAAAACGTCCATAAACAGGGAAACCAAAGTTCTGAAAACTCTTTCTGTGATAATGGGTGTATTCGTCTGTTGCTGGTTACCTTTCTTCATTCTGAACTGCATGGTTCCTTTTTGTGACAAACCACCCACCGATCAGGAAGCGGGGCTACCTTGTGTCAGTGAAACGACTTTTGACGTGTTTGTTTGGTTTGGCTGGACCAACTCGTCTTTAAACCCCATAATCTACGCGTTCAACGCGGAATTTCGGAAAGCCTTTGCGAACCTGCTCGGTTGTCGTCACTTCTGTTCCTCCACGCCAGTTGAAACAGTTAATATAAGTAATGAACTAGTCTCATATAACCAAGACACTTTATTTCACAAAGAAATCGTCAATGCGTACGTGAACATCATCCCAAATGTCGTGGACTGCATTGACAATGAAGACACTTTTGACCGAATATCACAGTTTTCTCATAATAATGAAATTGCAACCGATTCCGTTTGTGACTTAAACGACTGCGAGGCGGATATTTGTCTAGACAGGTTAACACCTTTCACTCCAAATGGTTTACACTGATAAATCCTTGGCATCACCAGATGCGTTAAAATGTGTCGTTCTGGTAACATATTTTGATATGTAATGTTGGTGTTCTATGCTTAAATTGACGTAATATGTGAAGTGAACACTTGATATATCTGTTGCTATTCGTCTTTCAACGTGAAAATTCATTGTGTTTTTTATTCGATTGTTTCATATCCGATTAGAGATTGTCAGCTAGGCAAAGTCAAAATCTCTGAAGTTCATGCAGTCGAAGGTGCAAAGTGTAAAATGATTTAAAGACCACTATCATCATGATGAAAAGTTATTACATCCTGAAATCCATCGCCAACAAATCTGCAAATTGGGAAAGCCTTACATCTCCACCTTTAGACCTTTAGTCGTTGTTACATTGTATATTCAGAAGACGCCTTATTATCTTTGGGACTGAGTGCAATATGATTTTGGAGGTAGTGTTGTTTTTGTGACATTTCACTGAGAAGGTTGCCAAATAGTCAAGTGCCCACCAAACTCTCTCTCTCTCTCTCTCTCTCTCTCTCTGTATCTCTTCTCTCTACACTCATGTAAACTCAGTGTTAATCTTGATTATCACGATTATCCTTGACATGCAGTGCCCCATACCTCACATTATCTGAGTTATTTTGTCCTATACCTGTACAATAATGCTAAAGTAACAGATAATACAAACACAAATTATTTTCATATGAATGTTAGGAGAGAAATGAGATGCATATGGAGTGAGAATGATTTTTATCCAGTATCAAAAAGAGAAATCTTTGGTAATGAACCTCTCTCTCTCTCTCTCTCTCTCTCTCTCTCTCTCTCTCTCTCTCTCTCTCTCTCTCCATTTTCAATTTTTCAATCCTTCCAAACCACTTGCAAACGCAATCTTTGTTCATTGTGATAGCACAAGAGGAAGTGTTCCACATTATCATTCATCTGGATGTGAATTTGACCTCACTCTCATTCTTCCTTTATTTTTTATACTGTACTGATGACACAATATGAATGTATGCTGTCCTTGAAACAGTGACGTGCACCATTTTTCTTTTCTTTTTTTTTCTTTTTTGAAAAGAAAAAAAACAAAATAAAGCTCTTTACACATACAGAAATTCTTTTGTGAACAGGCAATGTTTGTATGCATTTCTACAAAGATAACAATTCAATATTCTTACACATATTAATGTTCAGCCTCTACAATCCTGCATGAATTAACTGATTTGACCTCTATTGAAGATGCATTTATAGACAGTCTTAGCAGATAATCTCATTTTTATTCAAAATAGAATTGATTTGCCTCAGAGTTGAAATAAGTGTTACATCAATGAAACGCTCAATGAAAATAGTCAATGAAACTGACTTGAGTTTGCCTCATGGTCTATTGCTCATTAGTGACTTAAAAGTTCAGCTTTGTTAATAAAGTGGTCATCACTTGACCGGTCCTCTCCCATGAAGCTTCGGTATGAGCACAGACATGCAGTGGAATTGCCTCCTCAGTGAAGAGAAGTGCAATGATGAGTGCCTCTTGAGATTCTTGTTTGTTTTACCCTTCAACATCTCCTTCTCCACCCCCCTACTCCATGGTTGAAGAGGGGGAGAGAGAGAGAGAGAGAGAGAGAGAGAGAGAGAGAGAGAGAGAGAGAGAGAGATGGCTGGTCTTTGTGCTCCAGGTTGACAAGTTGTTGTTTTTGAAGAATTGTTTGGCTCTGGGGGTAGGGGGTGATTGTCCAGCCATCACCATTTATATGTCAAAACTCATCCAATCATTCTTCTGTATTTTTTTTACCTTTCCATCTCTCTCTCTCTCTCTCTCTCTCTCTCTCTCTCTCTCTCTCTCTCTCTCTCTCTATTTCTACTCCTCTTTCTCCTCCTCCATTCCTTGCCATTTCAATTCTGTGGGGCTTACAATTCTCTCCAGTCCTGACTCACTTTTCTCAGCTAACACCCTCCATCTTGCTCCCTTTGTTTTGGGAATCCTAATCTTGTCCCTCTCTCTCTCTCTATCTATCTGGCACAGAGCCTCCCAATTATTATTATCAGTTTTTGGTGCCCAGTTTCTTTTTTTTTTTTTTTTTAGCTCTACTGCCTGCCTGGCCGGTTGGCCACCCACCCAGGACATGTTCTCCTCAGAAGTCTTCAAAAATAGATATTTCTATGCCAACAGAGCTGAGGCCTTCTCTAGCCATGTCACAGGCATCATTGAGAAATGGCAGCTCAGCACACAGTTCATTTGTGTTTGGCCAACAAGTAACTTTAGATGATGCAATATTTCGAAATGCTCTTTGCATCCAAGAAATTGTGTTGGTCACTAGAAATACAACTTATACAAGTCGATACAATAGGAGATTGCTTTGGTGGTTGCAGGGGCACGACTAGAAATCGTGAACCTCAGTCCCCATACATTGATTTTAACATTCATTTTTTTTCTGGGCCCCCCCCTTTCAGTGACAGGCCCTTAGAATCATCCTAACCCCCAACTGCCCCCCTCGGGTGCCTCTGGGTGATAGTGTGGCTATGATGTGCAAAAACTTTGTGAATAATTCTTTCCTGTTCCTCTAGAGACATAGGCTAATAATGTTGTTCTAGTAAGGACTAGAATGTTCAGAGTAATATAACTCTGTGGGGGTGGGGGGGAGTCCCAGGGTAAGGGAGATAATTACATGTGTAGGGCTAGGTGAAATGGAAGAACTTGACCCATCCCACTCACACACACACACACACACACACACACGCACACACACCTCTTGAGAGCAGATAAGTGGTGTGGAAATATGGGTCAGTCTCAGGTCACCGTTTTCAAGGCAGGCAGGCAGGACAGAGTTACACGCATGATAACACAAATACGATGATGGCAGCAGAACAGAGAGAGTCGTCTGTTAGACTCAGATGTTCGTCACAGTTTTAGTTTGATCATCCTTAATTTATCCCTCTATTAGTAGCCTAGCAGGCTGGAGGCTATATGCTGTGTGATGTATTGAATGATGTGAGTAATTGGACAGCACATTGGTAAATATTTCAATTACTTTTATAGGCACTGATAAAGACTTACACTGATGATTCATACTTGCTCTGTCATTGCGAAGCAATCTTATTGATCTCACAATGCAGTAATTGTTAGCCGGGAGCCTCAGTCAGTCACTGGCTGCCCGTTTCTCCGAGCAGACGACCCAAATAGACCACTCTATCCAGTACACAATGACTTGAGCAAGTGCATGAGTCATAGCTGTCAAGTGCTGGCTCAAAGAGAACGGCTGAATTTTGGAGGCCGAGATGCAGTGTGCCGGTTTGGGGGTGTGAGATTGGCACACAAATCAGCCTTATCTACTATACACAAATGCAATACATGTCAACAAATGTCAATATATAGGCCTACATTGCTCATGTTATTTGTATGTTCATGTATATGTGCAGCAGCATATATTTGTAAAAACACCAGATAGATACACTGATATGAAACATACAGTATGTTTCAAATTATAGCAGAAATAATACAGCAGTTCAGATAAGTTACCTTATCTTGTCAGTTTATCTTAGCTATATTCTTAATTAAAATATTATTCAATTTACAGGTACATATGGTCATTGGTCATGTATTACCTTTTAGTATAGGTTGGTTCTTCTTATCAACTTTACTTCCAAAATAAATGGGGAGTAGAGAAAACATGAACTTCTTTGTGAATCTTGTGATCAAACACAACTGGTTCCTAATGGCACAGTGACTCCCCTGATGCGTTATTGTACAACAATTATCTTGCAAGAGCAATAAAGCTAATAGAGGAATTTATTAAGCTGGTAATGATACCGTCCCACTGCTTATAATTCATACAATGGATTTGGAAATAAATTAGCCAAGGTTAAACACTGAGGAGGCCATTAGATAATCAGAATTTCCCCTGCTGGTCTGTCTGTACGCTATCCCATGATAGTGAGCAGTATCAGAGTGTGTGTGGCCCACATGAGCAATGTGCACAGCTCCACTGATAGCAGCAGAACTCTGCAAACTCATTTGCAGTACCGGCAGTCGGTCTGTGTTGCGGTCAGTTCTTTGAAGTTGTCTCAGTGTGTGCTCACTTTCAGAGACAAATCTACCAAATCTATCACTAAATCTATCACCAAAACCCATGACCAGCCACTTAACTAACACAAGGGCTTTATTTGATGACAGACAAAGGGGTATATTTAGAAATGCTTTTACCGTACATGGTCTTGGTCTTTACACGGTCTTGTATTTAAACAATTGCAGTCTGTCTACAAGCAGCTTGTTTTCTTCATTGTCCATCCAGAGAGTTTTGATGAGAGTTTAATGTACCATTATTATTGCTAGGAATAAAAGCTAAAGTGTCTTCAAAAACTGATGTGTGTCAGTAGTGATGTGTGTCAGCAGTGAGAGACCGTATAGCATCTTTGTCGTCACCTGGATAATTCTTCTTGAGCTCAATCTGAAATCGTTAAAAAAAATAAATTAAACAGTCCCACTGCACCCCTCCTGGGGAAACAAAATGTACTTGGCTGTAGGTCATGTTCATTATTTATGCTGGAATGATTTCCATTCTTGTCTGTTCCATATTGGTGATGGGCCAATCTTATCATAATGCACAGATTGCACACATTATAATTCTGAAGGGGCTGGAAGCAGACAGCTATTTATGCACCAATACAGGGGAGACATTATGCAACCTTGAAGAAGGATCTTACCGCACATTATGCTCCCCAATATTACCCGTCATAATAGTATACAAAATGGTCTTTCCTTGGCAATCGAATAAGAGATCAAATGATGTGAATATCATGTGGCAGTTTCCTTTTACACAGCTGCTTTGTGTGTGTAGACTGTGTGTGCAGTGATCTCATGCATAATGTGAGCAGCTGCTTGGGTGGACTGTTGACCCTGGACGTGACTGGGTTTGCATGCAGCCACAGACAAGCGTTTGTATGAAGTAAACAAAAACAACAACAACAAAATAAGAGTGATGAGAGTGCTGGTGTGGTCAGACAGATTCGTTTAACCTCTCAACTCTGAACAGAGAAGGACTGTGAATTAGTTTGCAAGCTGAACGAACGTCATACTACATATTGATTTTTTTTATGTCATTTTTTTTCTCTGTCATGTTATATGTGTATACACACACACACACACACATACACACACACACACACATGGGTAGCAAGTGTGTCTTTTTCCATCCAGCTGATACATTCTACTGCTTGAAACCAGAGACTGGTAGCCTATCTGGTGCTTGACTCATAGAGGAGAAGAGAGGAGAGGAGAGGAGAGGCAGGAGGACAGCGTGTGTTCACGTGTGACCTACATCCCACCCGCAACCTTTAAATACAAATCACCTCAAATCTCCCTCTCTCTCTCACTCTTCTCTAGAGCTTATTCTCTCTATTTCGCCTGCGAGTCATCCTGCCTGTTATGTTTGTGAGTGAAGAGCTTCACTCCCTGCTCCACAGGAATTTATTAGAATGAATAGGACCAGAGCAGTAATGGCCCGTATCGATAGCAGAGTTTAGATATCTGAAATGCTGTAAGCATAGCCACAGGGGGTGAGGTGAGCCTCTGTCATCCTGGGCTTTTATAATCTTCTTTTTTCTCAACTTGCGAATTTGTTTTTTTTGTTTTTCCTTATTTGTTTGTCCTCTTCCCTTCTCCAAGATCTCTCTCTCTCTCTCTCTCTCTCTCTCTCTCTCTCTCTCTCACTCCATCTCATCCTCACTCCATTTCTCTCTCTCTCTTTCTCTCTCTGTCTCTCTCTCTATCTCTATCTTTATCTCTGTCTGTCTGTCCGTCTCTCACCCTCCCAACCCAGTCTACTTTCTCCTCTGCTCCCCTCCCTGGTGATGCCCAGATTAGACCGCTTCATTCCCTCAACTCTTCAGCTCCGCTGGCAACACAGACGCAATTCTCCCCCGTTGAGCTCTCTGCCCATTTTTTCACACAAGATTCACAGGGTGGCTTTTTGTGGCTTCATCACTTCAGCAGTGTCTGGAACTGCTGCCGCTCGAGATAAACACAAATAACCTCCCCTCCTCCACACACACACACACACACACACACACACACACACACACACACACACACACACACACACACAAACACACAGAGAGAAAATATAGAACCTGCTTTGAAATGTCAGCAGTTTTTATTTAGAGCTGAAATGCATTAAAGCAAACATATAGAGAGTTGCTTAATACATGCTAGATTAATGTGCAATGCAATATAAAAACTTGCACATAATTACGGAATTGTGGTGCAGAGGCGCGACCGTGTTATTGAGGCGGTCAAAACTCTTCACCCAAGGGTGCAATGAGCGGACACTGGATAGCCTGCCCATGGTAAACTGTAAATAATACATCTGATCCTGTGTTGCTCAGGGGGTTGGCCTCCAGCTTTGCTGGGGCTTAAGTAACGGAGTAGAAGAGCCTCCTTCCTCCTCCTCCTCCTCTCCTCTCCTCTTCTTCGCTCTTCCGCCCGTGACTACCCACTCCGATAGATTACCAGTCTCCCACTGATTGTGCTTGTTTTGGTGGCGAGACCGTAACCTGATATCCCGGATCACTGGCTGTCATGTAATTACTGACTTGTGATTATTTCCGGGGCTTGTGATTGGTTGAAGAGATGGGGGGAATGTTAGGCTTCCCTCCTCAGAGGGCTTTTCATGGGTTGCCGTGTAGGAGGGGGTCTGGTGCTTTCTCTCTGTGTGTCCAAGGTTAAAGAAAGGTAAAGAATTCCCTGCGGATCACCTTTGGAAGTCAAACACACAAACACACACACACACACACACACACACACACACACACACACACACACATGCACAACTACACAGACATGATGATGTCATAGCTGTCATGCTTCATAGATCCTCTTTGTGTGGTCCACTCCGATCATTTGAATATGATGCGTTAACATTTTAGACAATTTGGACAACATATTTTACAGAAGTGCAATTTGGTAATGTTATCATCGATAATTATATATGGGATTATATTATATGGGAAACTTATTTTCCATATTTTCCGGTACAGGTGCACCCAGAATAACACACAAGTGCAGGTAATTATGCAAGATACAGCAAAATACCCATGGGAAAAATGTATATGACGCTATGCTGATGTCACAAGCCCCCTGGGATGCGATAGAAGGAAACAGGCAAATATCTGATGAGCAGCAGTAACACCTTTATACAGTAGCTCATTGCACACACACACACACACACACACACACACACACACACACACACACACACACACATATTCTGTCTCCCTCTTTCTTTCTCCCTCTGTCTCTTTTAGACAGATTTACTAGCCATCTGTAGATCCTGTTTCAGGACCAATGCTTTCTATTCAGGGTCACAATAGACTGAGATTGTTATCACTACCCTTTGTCTATCCAAAATTACGTTTTACACCCCTGGATTTAAAACTCAATCTGTTGTCTGACCTGGACAAAATGACTCGCCAGCACAATCAAGCTTCTCACAGTAACAGTCAGTTAGTTAGTGCAGACTCACAGTTGGAAATGAACCAACAGTGGTAAAGAATTTACAAGGCCATCTGTGAAAGCACATAGCATTCATTCCACCACAGAGTAGCCTAATATTAAGAGACTTACAAAGAGAGAGACGAGAGATAGAGAGAGAGAGAGAGAGAGAGAGAGAGAGTGGTGGGAGGGTGAGAATACAAGGTGTTCCACCTGTTCCCACCCACATGAGTGAATCTGAAGTGTTATTCAAGAAGTCTGTGATCAAATCTATGTTACCCTCCCACGTTGCAAAGCGTTGGAATGTTTTAGGCTACTGCAATGAGATCTTCCTAGCAACATGACTTATTTGAAGAGGGCTCGATTTTACTGTCAGAAAAGCAAATTACCTTTCCAGTTTCAATAAGGTTAAGTGAACTAGCTAAGTTAACACTCAAAGACCATGCAGACGGTTGTGGACCAGGAAGCATCCCACAGTGAAATACCAGATAGATAATAGATAGATAGATTACCGTTTTTATTAAATTTCAGGTGTGATAGGTAAGGTAGTTTTATTTATATAGCGCATTTTTACTACACAGAGTGCAACACAAAGCGCTTCAAGAGGAAAACACATAACAAAACATAATGACAAAAGAAGTAGCCTAAGCCTATAATATAGGCCCATCAGAGTTCAATTGGTTGGTCGTAGAAGTCCACGGGGATGTTGGTAATTCACTCATGACAAGTAGCGCAGCGCCAGCCTGATATCAGAGGCAGGGCTGTCTGCGAAACTCAAGGAGATGTGATATTGCCATGATTTCTGATGCATTCAATCTCATCAGCAGTAGTCAAAACAAAACAATTCTTTCATAGCCTGACCATGGCCATCTCCTTGGTCTACACTTTGCTTCATACAATGGTCTGGGATCTCAGCTATTGACAAACGATTGCAAGCTGGAGGTCGTGAACTGTACAGGTTGAAACAATTGAATCTGATTTCACCCAATCGCTAACGTTGTGCCAGCTTGTTTGTGAAGTAAGCTACGCTACAACAGCAGAAACTCGATGTAATCTCTCACAACGCCTGCCTCCTGCTCAATGATTGCAGCAGGGTCAGATTGGTTGAGTCCAATGGCCGGAATCCTAGATGGAGTTTTGGAGGCAGATGATAATCGAGCAGAAGTGCGTAGGAAGGCAAGGCCAGGCTACTACTTTCATATATAGTTTGTGGTATCTCAGCTCTATCGGTAAAACTATGAACACAAGCCGAGAAAACGAAGGTGCATGACTGCTGGTCCTTGGGTCTTTTCCCCAAATGCATATATGCTAAATTGATTGGAAATGAGCCATGGCATTGCAACAACAAATTTGTTAACTGGTTAGGAATGCTTTTCAGAAGCTTTTGGGAAAAGGATGCCTGCATGGAGGAGCTAATATTGCTATAGCTATATTGGTCACAGACACAATATAAATTCCAGATCATGTTCTGGATCACCGATCGCCAACAAAATCGAATCAGTTCTTGCTTGTCCCAATATACACATTGTCCGAAAATTTCATCCAAATCCGTGCAGCACTTTTCAAGTTATCCGCTGACAAACAAACAGACAGACAGACAAACAGACAGACAAACCAACGCGACCGAAAACATAACCTCCTTGGCGGAGGTAATAAAAGCTGGTCTTGCACAGTTCTTCTTTACTGTAATACAATGGTTCTTTATGGGCCATGATTCCAAGCATTCCCTTCTGTTAAAGATGGAAGCACATCCACCTGGGCAGGAAAATGAATGGAAAGATTTCGATGAAATTCATTGATAAGATGATCAAAATGATAAATAGAGAATCCATCATGGCAATTGTTGTGACATTATGAGATTTTACCATGTATGGCAGGAAATTGAAGAAATTAAAAAGAAATAACTTCAGTTCAGGAAGTCTGGAAGTTTCATTTCTATGCTAACCATACTGAGTTGTCATCTATTACTGAATAAAACTAATACAGAGCGATTTGTCAGAGTTATCTTTTGTGTGTGTCAGCCTATACTGGTGATTATAATATAGCCAGACAACATCAAGCCCAGTATAGCACAACTCACAATATTACTTACTTTACATAGATTAACTGGTAGACAGTGAAAAGTAAGAGAGGAGAGAAAGCTTTATATTCTTTATATTCAATATTCTATAGCTTTTGCTTTCCATTTTTCTCTATCAGTCTGGCATGTTCTGCAGTCTAATAACCCCCTTCCCTCCCGCCAACACACACACACACACACACACACACACACACACACACACACGGACACACACACATACAAACACAAAAACACACACACACACATACACACACACACACACACATACACACACACACACACACACACATACACACACACACACACACACACACACACACACACACACACACACACACATACACACACACAAACACACACACACACACACACACACACACACACACACACACACACATACACACACACACACACACACACACACACATGAACACTTTCCTCTTTTCCCATATTTGTCTCTTCTTACATCTCTAGTCTTCATCTCTCCAAGTGTCTCCCCCGCCTCCACACTGTCTCCCAGGTGGCTGCCCCCGTGAATCTTCTATCAGAGATGAAAAGAATGATCCACATGAAGCCCTGTCACTGAAGCTCCCCCAGACTCCTCACTATAAATTTTGAGGTACCCCTGGCCTATTCCTTGCGTCATTACAGCAACCTGGAACAACATAGAGGACATGATTTGTACCGGCAAGTTTAGATTTCAAAAGAGTTTGGGTATTGTTCAATCAAATAACCTCTGCCAGTTGAGGCATAGATAAGGAAATGCAGTAGGACTATAAAGGAAGGCTTTTGGATTTGTAACTTAAAGAAGATCACTTTGTAAGTCTTTTTGCTTGAGTACCTGAGCCCTGCTGTCATGCTGGATGTCATCTCCTAGGTTCAGATACAAGATCTACAGAGTTTAAGTTAAACAAATGCTTGTCTGGTCTGATATAGAACAGTCTGTGTTCTGGATCATTCTAGAACTCGGCATACAGGGACCGGGAAACAGTGCTATGTGAGTCAGCTTAAAGAGGACCTGAGGCAGTAAAACAGGAGGTAAGATAACAGTAACAGAGTTTCAGGAGCTTAATAGCATGGGAGTATAAATTATTTAGAAGAGATTGATACGGGAAGTAGAATGAATGTCTCCCCAACAAAGTTTGCTTTTAAACACTTTAGCTAAGCTTGACATTTGATAATGTAAGAATATTTGATATTGAGTATACTGTAAGCTACGGTATAATTATTAAATCATTGTTTATAATATTGTAATATTGTTTCTCATATTGTCAGTATGATTATTGAATCAAATACATTGTTATTATATAACAATACTGTAAGATATTACTGTTAAATAAATATGTATAATGAGGCTAGTAGACTACACTGCGTGTCACATGATCTCGGATGAGTGATAAGCCCATGGAAATGGGCCATTGGTAATCAATTGAATGCCTTTTCCAGTTCATTTTGGTTCACTTCTATTGACTGAATGTTTTGATACTGTTGGTGTTGCTGAGGTTCTACAGGGCTACTGAAATAATCATTATCTTCACTTCAAAATTTTGGGACTGCATGGCCTGTGTAATTACCTGCGTAATTACCTCGAATACCCAGGACCATTCATCACATCACCGTCAAGTTAAAAATAAAAAAAAGGAAAGAAAGAGTCTGCTGCTATCTTTGTATGGATTTGATGCAACAAAACTCAACGTTTATTAAAAAGCAATAATTGTAGATAATCCAAATGCATATAATGAGAGTGTGATTAAATGATTGATGGTAGGCAATCTCATCCAAGCATGATGTCTTCCTCAAATTACATTTCTAGCTTTGGCCCCTGGGGCCTTTTTTTTTCTTTTCTTGTTTTAGATATTCGCTTGCTTGTGGAAACCTGGTGTGTGTGTGTGTGTGTGTGTGTGTGTGTGTGTGTGTGTGTGTGTGTGTGTGTGTGTGTGTGTGTGTGTGTGTGTGTGTTGAGTCATAACTAATCCAATTCCTAAGAGGCAGGTAGCTTCATCAAGAGGTTATTTCATATCAATGCAATTATTTCCTGGAAGCCACAAAGGGCCACGCAGGAAAGGCTGGTGGCCTGTTGACCATTTGACCCCAATGAAGCTGTCTGGTCATGGGGTCTGTTATCAGTTGTTTACCCTGTACTCTGACCAAGTGCCCCTGAGAAAGGGGTCAGTTATTTTTATTGGTGCTGAGGGCTTGTGTTGTCATGACACTAGCCATTATGGGTCAACCTGACTGATAGATATTAGCATAGCACATGTCCAGTCATCAGCTGATTCTTCCTTTATGACAGCTGCTTATGGGTTCCTCCATCAGGGTCCTTTGTTCTTTGTTCAGGAAATGGAGCAGTTAAGGCCAATTCAGACTTAAGATCCGCCAGGAGACGAGACAACGGTTTTAGAGTTCTAGAATGGAAGCAACTTCTTCCTGAAGTTCCTCCTGGAAGTTCCTTCCTCACTGGAAAAGCAAGACTCAGAGGCCATCTCAATTCAGAGAAATATCAAGATGACATTCTGCAACCAGTGGCGGCAATTCCAAATCTCCACAGTCCAGGACCGACCGCTGGCCACCAAAGAGCAGGTTTTATCAGAGTATAGACTCCAGGATGTGGGAGTGGAGAGGATAGATTAGCCTGCTAGCTGTCTGTCCTGACCTCAACACCAAAGAACATTTATGGGATTAGATTGAGCATGTAGTAGTGGCCAACACAACCATGTTGGCTGACTTGTGATAAATGGTGGTGGAAGAATGAGATTCCATCCCACTTGTCCACACTATTGAAGCTCTGCTTTTTTTTAATGAATACATTTCTAAACATCAATCAAAAGATTAAGTGTTCTTTCTGCAAATAATAACACTGTAAAATGTATGCTTAAACAGTGAGTTCCATGAATGTGCTCCAGTGAGTTTAATTCAGCTGTATTTATAGAGTGCATCAACAGTTCTAATAGTTTCAAGGTTCTTCACACAGTCTTCATGTGTTTCAGTACTTAACTAAAGCCTCACATATTTGTAGGCTACTCCTAGCCTGAGCCTGAGAGAGCACAGCATTTGTATTATTTGACTCAGGGCCGTTTCAAGGTACTTAGGGGGCCCCAAGCAAACAGGACGTGGGGGCCCTTCATTCCCTGTAAATACTTACATGAACCACATTGTTATAATCTTCAGGCATCTTCAATATAATTATTTGTATTGTACAGTTGTCTAACTCCAGTTTAAAGTCATTTTTTGTTGAAAAACACCACCAACTTAACTACTAAAATGATTAAAGAGTCAATCTTAGGGGGCCCCTTTCAGCCTGGGGCCCCAGGCAATTGCCTGGTTTGCCTGCCTTGTTGCGACGGCCCTGATTTGACTGGTTCTTTTCCCATGCATGAAGCAGAGCATTTT
>JAODXP020000030.1:7934072-7956572 GCA_027497455.2 Sardinella longiceps
TTTCTTTTTGTTTTTACTCAACATGAGTTATAGTTCTGGAATAATGGCCTCCAAGGTGTTCTGATATAGGGAAATAACGGATGAGGTGGAAGCAAAGAAAAGGAAACAGCACGATCGTGGAGCCAAAGTGCCATTTGTTTCCGCCATTTCCCTATATCGAAACACCTCTAAGGCCATTATCCTGTTTATCACCAGCCTGCAACTTACAGTATGCATAGGCCTTAGCAAGTTTTTAAAGCATAAAATAAAACAATTTAACCTGTAGTTGTAGTATGTAGTATTATTTCCTTGTAAACGTAGATCCACAACACTGCTTAGTGTTGTTATAGTTACCATTCTAAAGAGCATCGATATGGAACAGTGATAATCTTTTTCATCACATAAATGTTACAGATGTTCCGTTATCTGAAAATAACGGATATCCTTTCAACCAACAGAAAACATTTAATTTCTCCCTGTGATATTTCAAAAACAAACAATTCACCATAGAACAGTATTCATTCATTTAGTAATCTCCTGAAACAGAATGACTGATTCCTCTGAAGCACGTCTTTTGTAACTCTCTAGTGTAAAATACCAGCTGTCATCTTTTCAAACATCTCATGCTTTAATGCAGTTGGGATAAAAGTGTATTATATATACATCACATTCCACACTTTTATGTACACAGACATATATAATAACATGGAAACTCTAACAGCAACTGAAATCAGAGACCATCCTGAAGAAAAAATAAATAAATAAAAATTGAGAGTTTAATTATCTTGCACCATGGGAATAATCAAAGTTGGCCTGTATTCACCTGCTTTGATCTAATATTGATATATCAAATGCATTATAAATGTCAGTGGGGGGCATTAGATTGAATCTGACTTCCCTTACATCTATCCCAGCGGTTCTGCCTTTGAATGGTTTTGTGGAATGGATGCTACCCCTTCGTCAGGGTCCCCAAGTGATGACCAAGCTAAGGTATTGTCTGTCTGCAAAACATTTACATGTATCACATTTTGGGTTTTACACCTTTGACAAAATATTTTGGTCTATCAAAGGAAATTCATTTGAAAAGAGTTCCATTTCATTCATCAACAGACGCTCGTGTGCTGAGTAGCATTCTAGGTTGCATTTCTGCATACATTTTCCGCTTCTCAGTTAAGTGAACTGAAGCTGTGTATCCCAAGTGCCAAAACCTTGTCCAGGTATTGGATTATGAGGCGGTACAAAGGCCCAGGGATCAAACCACTTTCATGTTGGACCTCTCTTGCTTGAGGGCTGTCCTATTTACCACAGCTTTGAAAGATGAGTTCAGTGTGGCCCATTAGGATAAAGCCACAGAATGCACGCCCCCCAGTCAACCTGTTTCAAAACCTGCGTTGACATGATACATTTAAAGCTTCTCTCATCTTCCTAGAAATGCGCTTAACACAGAATGCACGCCCCCAGGGCCGGTTCTAGCTCAGATTTGAGTTTTGCCCCCCCTTTTCAAAAAATACAAGAGAAAATCTGAAGAAAAAATGTGAGAAATGTATTGTGATGCCCCCCTGATATTTGGTGCTCTAGGCGACCGCCTCGTTTGTCTATGCCTAGAACCGGCCCTGACGCCCCCAGTCAACCTGTTTCAAAACCTGCGTTGACATGATACATTTAAAGCTTCTCTCATCTTCCTAGAAATGCGCTTAACAAAGTGAGAAGGGGGGGTTGGGGAAGACTTTGATATCACACATGAAAGTGACCCTGAACGAGAGAGCCGATGTCAGAAATGGATCAGTGGTGATGAGACACATTGGATTTTATCTTCATACGAGGAGAGTCTAAACCGTACAAAGTTAAGCTAGCAGGGGGTCAATGCATTAATGCTTTTAAAAAACTAGTTCTGGTCTGAAGAATCTAAGGAACGCCAGGGAGGCTGTTTCAAAGCTGTTATTCATGTCTTTACACAAATACTGAATGACACCATAGTAAAACAATCAATAGGTTTAATTAGGGAGCCTTGATTGACTTGAGCGTTTCTGGCCTGGCAACTGATGTCGGCTTTCCATGTTTTCTTTCCCTAAAAAGACCCTATGATCAAAACTCTGATGTCTCTTAATTGGAGTCTTCAATCCAATGTCTTCCCTTTACAAAATGCAGAGATGTTGCAGGCGAGATGGACCTTTTTGGACCTGTTTGTCAACTGACAATCTCTCCTCCTCTCTCTAATGAAAAGGAAGGCTGATTCAGGGCCAGGGAGTTTCCAGTGCTAAAGCCATAAGGCCACGGGGGAGCAATAACGACCCATTTATGATCAGTGCTGTCATCTCCTGTGCTTGGAACATCACAGGTCATGCAATAGTCTTTGAGCGGTATCCGGCCCACAGGGAAATGAAAAAGATTGTCAGTCTAAGGGTCAACAATGAAGTCTGTCAGGGCAGGCTTTCCTGATAACCTGCACAGGAAAGACAGTAGCAGGATATACTACCAACCAGGCTATTGTTCCACAGAATTGTTTGCAGAGGGGCCGGCTCTTTAACCTCGGAAACGTTAAGGGTCATAAAACTAGAGTTGATATTTTAAGACGACCCATTCTCACCCACGGACCTCTTTAAAGCTACTACAAACACTGTCAGTAATTTTTTTGAATTATAGCCCATGAAGTACTGGATAAAGAGTAGGTAAGAATGTCGTAAAAAAAAGGGATAGATTCTGGGATACTAACCAGTATATACTGGAAAAACAGAGACGTGGTGGTTTGAGTTCTGTCTAAACTATTGTTGATGAGCTTGGATGCATCAGAAATCATGGGAGTATCACATCTAAAATTGAATTAATATTTAATTGCGGGGCTCAGCTGGAGAGCATACACTGTAAAAACTGAGCAGTTCCTCTAAGAACCTCTAAGCTATTTCAAGAACCTTAGAGTTCCTCCAAGAAGTAATTTATGCCTCATTCTCCTAAAGGTGCCTGAAAGAACCATAGCAAATCTCACAAACTCAAAACAAGGGCATTAGGACCTTTGAAGAACCCATCTCATTCAAGGTTCCTAAAGGAACCTAAGCATGGCACTGCAATAAGGGAGTTAGCCTACTGGCTATATCATACCTCCGTCGTGCACATCCTACAAATACTAGGCGTAGGCTATAGACTGATAGCCTGACACGCCAGACTATATCATAAGAATGTATAGTCTGAAGACCACTGATAGACTGTACCTCAATGGAGGGGCGGGTGATTGCGTTGTCTTTCAAACTGCCTCTCCACGTAATAGGCTAGCGTTCCGGCCAGTGGTACCAGCTGGTATATCAAACTTTTCCCGTAGCCCGTCGGTAACACGGCAAAGACATCTTTTTCAGAACGAAAAACTTCAGTGCACTTTCTTGTTTCACTTTCAAAGAAAATGACAAGTGCAATTCGTCCAAAACTAAAGCCAAAGACGATTCTGCTCTGGTTTGAGCAGGGCTGTCGTCATCGTACAAAGCCCGCCTTACGATTTCCTGTACACATACCGCGCTGTGATTGGTTATCCGCCGCTAGAGGAAGGATACAACGGGTTTCTATCAGTGGCCTCTAGACGTATCCTCCGTGCAAATTCAAATTTGCTACCGCTAGGGGTACGTCTAGAGTTCTAGGCTAATAGACTGATGCAATCTATTTCACTACCAACATTTAATAATCTATTCCTTGTCCTAATGCCCTCGTTCTTGCACACGGACCAACACAGACTAAAACTTAACCTCGTTAGCAGAGGTAAAAATGCAAAAGCTCGCAGGGTGTAAGAAGGCGGCCATTTCTATTTGCTGTGGTGTCAAATTAATGGCTGCATTGTGGGAAGGTGATTGGTCAGATTAAGCAGATAATTTCTATGTCATTTGTGTTATTCCAGCATACTAAAATGGTAAGAATGCTATGATTTATTCCTTTGATTCCTTCTTGGTATATGCCATTCTTACCTGCTCCTTAATTTTCACGAGACATAAGTTAAAGTGTTACCAGACTTTCTTCAGTCTCCATTGCTTTTTCATTTGATAAAGATCCTAAAATCATTATAAACCGCTATGTGACAACAAGCTGTCTCCAAAATTAGCATAAATTACACAGGGATGCATTTGCAGAGCTCTGATATTTTAGGACAAAAGAGAAATCATAATGAGCACATACTTTGATTAACAAAACAAAGCAGAATCATTTAAAGTTTTTTTGTTGTTGTTTTTTTTGTTTTCTAGTGAACACTTTCTTTAATGAGCAGACATTTAGATATTCTGTGCTTGTGTTGACAACATCCACACATATGCCCTGTTTCTTCTGCTACATAGGCAAGGCAAGTTTATTCATAGCACATTTCAAACACAGAGGCATTTCAATGTGCTGTACAAAAACAAAGGTAAAGTACAGTAAATGGTAGAAAGTAAAGCACAATAAAGACATAAAATTATTAAAAGTTTAAGTGTACAGAATGTAGTTGAAAAATAAAAAAAACATAAAGGTATTTTCATGATGTAAAATTCCATGGGTCCAATGTTGCTATGGGGACAGGGTTGCACATGGAAGGGTAGCCTACAAAATCAGTATGTTGGTTAATGGTTATAAACCATACACAGATTGTACATCTTATTTTCTTGATTTCACTAAAATTGTACTGATTTTATCCTAACAAGAAAAGGAGACATGTTAGGTCAGAGAAATCATGAGTTCATGAACTTGAGGGAAGTACCAGAGTGTAGAAAGTATTATTGTTGTTTATATGTGTACTGTAAGTTCAGGACCAAATAAAGTAAAAAAAAAAAGTAGGCTGTCTCTAATCACATGATACTGGGGCAGAAAAAAAATAATTGTTTGTTTGCATCCACAACTTGTTTGTAGCTCTACCCCATAAGATAGTCTGGCAGGGTTCTATGTAGAATGAAACCAAACATTCCTCCCAGATTTCATAAGATGATTTTAGGCCTATACTGAATCCTTCAACTTATTCTCAAGCTCAACATTTTGATACTTTGTCCACAAAATGGTAGCGTATTTCATCTTAAGCCTGATTCCAAATGCAAAACAAAACTATAATATTCCCTCAATATGACACTTACTCTTAGTGGAGCCAATGTGTGCTGTCCAAATTACATTGTCTACACTACACTAGAATTCTCCATGCCCTAGTGTGTCCGAGGCACTGCTGTTAGACACTCATAGGAAGAGGAGAAAGTCACCCTGACCTGCCGTGAAATCCTAACTTCTGACCCATTCTGACAACCATGCGTTTGCTTTTGCCAACAGGCACACAGGAAAAGGATAGGGGAAAAAAGGAAAAAAAAAAAAAAAAAAAAACAGAGAGATGCACAGAAAAAACTACTCAGACAGAAAAAAATGTGTGTGTAAAAATGTGTGCATTCCACAGCTTTTGTGGGCAGGGCATTCATTCATTTGACTTTTAATGTTCTGATGAAATACAAAATTACCATAAACATTTCCTGAATCAGATGACAGACAGCAAAGCAATGAATGGAGTACAAGAGTTCTGGAAAGACAGACATTGCTATCTTGCCACTCGGTTGCATTGGGATATAAATAGGACTTTATCTTCTTTGATCCTGTGGAGGTACTTTAGGGATGACAGTGACAATACACAGAAGCTTTGAACTTTGGAAAATATGAATGAAAATGCAATGAAAGGTATGTCTGTGTTTATCTCAGCCTCCAAGGGCATTTATCACATGCTGCACTACACAACCACTTACAGTATCGCTAGTGTTGTTTTTTGTTGTTGTTGTTGTTGTTGTTGTTTTTTCCCTTAAGCACTTTTACTGTAGGCCTATTGCTTAAAATACCCTTCACACCCCAATTACAAACTCAACTGCCGTTTGACCCTCCTCCCTGTCCCCTCTACACTCGTCCTGTAGGCTACTCTGGAGCCATAGCTTTTGGGGGTGATCTCCTACCCTACAGTACCTTTAAGCACAATAGTGCATGTACCAACCTCATCTTCATCTGTCTTCTATCTTTTCATAGGGGTCAATGAAATGTACATAGCTTAGAAAGTGGGCGTTTAACTACAGGCCAGTTTAATTTACACCATTGCCATTGAGAGTACATTGAAAACAGTGGTTTGTTATCAGCCTCACTTTCAAACACAGAGCAAATTAACGTTGGAAAACGTCCCCCAAGCCCTTTTGCCTCTACACTGCTAAAGGAAAGAAATTATGTCTGTGGCGACGTGAAGCCGATAAGAAAGACCAGGCTGCGTGGTGGTGATTTAAGCTAGCATGCAAGTTTAGCTGACGTCAATTTTTGATTATTTCTTAAAAATAATATAGTAGCTCACACCAGTCACTCACTGTGAGGAAAATGTGGCCTCAAGTCCCCAAAAGAAATTAAATTGTTATTTCACAGAGTTTCAGCTTCATTACAAGCCCACCATGAAGCTGCCATAACTGCTTTGGTTAAAAAACTTAACTCGACAAATAACTGCATGTCTAGGTCTTTCAATGCTCAAGGCAGCTTACTTTATTGTTAAGGTTTTCATTTTCAAATGCATTTCCTGGGGTCACTGGCATCACAGTGCAAATCCCTAAGGGTCCTCTGAAAACTATTTCCATCGACAAACAAATCATGTAAACAGGATATCTCATCTGCTTGACACAAGTGTAAATTAAGTTTCCAGAGTGTCCTTCTGACAAGACATCATTTTTCCATTTTCTATGTTGCAGAACGACAGGCCATCTTTAGGAGATGTAAATATTAGATTAAATTCATGTGTAAAAAAGTCATAAATCAAAAATCATATCAGACATATAAGCAAAAGATTACACTGAAAGCCCTTTGTCATTCCAGCCATGGGCAATACCACATGGGAACAACATTGATTGTGTTGCTATGTCAGTAACTCCCATTAAAATCTTTAAAGAAGCTTCATAATTACTACATAATTTAATAACTTGTTTTTAATGATAGAAATGTGGGCTTGTAGTACTTATTGTCTCTTAACTCATCCGTAAACCTTCCATTGAGCATGACACCTAAACCCTCAATGTTCCCTGGGGTGTCACTGTTGACCTATGTGAACCTGGATGGCCTTGGTGGGGGAAAATGAAGTGAAAAATAAAGTTTCCCCTTTCCAGGTCAATCTTCACAGAGAGCATGTTGGCCAAAGCTAGGCCTATATATACTTTGGCTGGAGTGGTGGACAGTGATATAATAGGATCAATTTTGGCCTGGAAATTTCTTACTTCTCATAAACGACATGAAGTTCTCATAATTACTTTTGCAACCAGGAGGAGGGTACGGTATATTGACATAGCACAGCAGGGTATTAAGAAAGCTCTCTCTTTCACAGAGAGAGAGAGAGAGAGAGAGAGAGAGGGAGGGGGTACTTAAACCTGAAAAGGCAAAGCTACAAAAAATACAATAAAAAGTGAAAAGCAATTTTACTCAAGCCATGGGTCTCCGAGGCCTCACAACAAAACCTCAGAAGCCTGCATGGTGTTAAAGGAATAGCTATACAAAACTTTAGCTGCAAACTGATTTTGCTATAGCAGTGTGTTTTGCTGGGAAATGAGATAACAATGTTTTGTCATCAGTGAGCAGGAGAGAGAGAGAGAGAGAGAGAGAGAGAGAGAGAGAGAGAGAGAGAGAGAGAGAGAGAGAGAGATGCCCCTGCGGGAGGAGGAGGGAGATTACAGACACAGCGGGATCTAGTCTTGTCTTTGTAAGACACCATTGAGGTGCTACATGACACCCTAAGCTGCAAAAATATGCATCCTGCAAGGCGAAAACAAGGTAAATGTTTGCTTCAGGTGAATAATTCTGACAGCGCCCCAAAAGATATCTTACGTCTCTGAAAGAAAGAAATGTCGGTAAAATTTTACTTAGTCTGCATACAATTGTGAATACTTCATAAAGGATTATAAAGTATTCGTAATGGCTCATGATTATAGATAAGTTGACACAGCCATTAAAGAGTAGACATGAATGCAATTATGAAGTGTTATGATGCTGTAACATAACAATAAGCCCAGCCTGAGATCCGGAATATCATGACTTTAGTATCTCACCAAATACTGAATGGAAGCTTTGTTTCTTTCATGACATTTTGTTTCAAGAATAATAACACAAAACAAGTTTAGGAAATTTAAAATCTACTTTGATGACATTAGTAAACAAAATAAAATGAACATTAAACATTTTCCTAGTCTGTTTCAACGCACACACATGCAGTCATGGCCATAAGTGTTTTATTATATTATATGGAAGAAACACACAGTAAAAATAATCCGGCATCCGTGGTGTACCGGTCAGGGAGTTGGACTGGGGACCGAAGGGTGGCCGGTTCGACTCCTGGCCGGTGCAAAGAGGAGGGTGGGGGAGTGAATGAGCAGCGCCTCCCCATATCCAGCAACCACGGATGCGATGCCCTTGAGCAAGGCACCTAAACCCCAAACTGCTCCCCCGGCGCTGTACTGACGGCTGCCCACTGCTCCGTGTGTGGGTGTGCGCACCCTAAGAAGTGTGAACTGTGAAATTACACTTCCCAACTTCTGTATGCATGCAGAGAAAGAATTTCCTTCCCAAAGGACAAAATAAAGTACTCTTACTTAATTGATTTGGGATTGGGATTGAGCACCTGCCTCAGTTTGGGCAGCAAAAAACATGCAGGACAGAAAGTGGCTGGTCAGATTCTGGGCTATCAGAGATTAGCGAGGAGTACTGGCACACTTACATAACAAGGTCAGTGCCACTGAGGGAAGGGGGATTGGTATGTGGGTAGTTTATGACCATAGATAATAAACACATACTCTATTTCTCTCTCTCTCTCTTTCTTTATATGCTTGCTCCATCAGAACACACACACACACACAGACACACACGCACGCACGCACGCACACACACACACACACACACACACTATTACTGACACACAGAGAGAGAGAGAAAGAATTGTGTGTGTGTGTGTGTGTGTGTGTGTGTGTGTGTGTGAATGTGTGTGTGCTCTCTGATGGAGCAAGCATATATCCAGAGAGACCTGCAGTATGATAATTTTGGTTAACACTTACAATGTGTAAATGTATAAATACAATTTTAAAATATATTATGTGAGTCATACACCACATGCTTAAAGTCTCTTATGTATGATTTGGAAATGCAGCATATGATGTCATGCTTTGAGTGTGAATGCATTGAAGAATTAAAATAATTGTGTGTGTGTGTGTGTGTGTGTGTGTGTGTGTGTGTGTGTGGAAATGCATATTAAGAGTGGTACTGTAAATATAGACATACAAGTGTAATTAGCCTCACACTGTACTACATACAGTATTATGTCTGTCAAAACAGGGGATTAATGCCATGAGAAGATAAAAAAATGTCTTTGGCTTACAGCACAATACTCAGTCTAATCTGCCAATACAATTATCAATAATGATTATTGTAATGTGAAAGGTTACAATTATTATACATTTTTACTATTTACTGTTACTGTTTAAACTTTAACTTAACCTTTCTGTTATTGCTCATCATAGACTCGAGAGTTAATGGTTAGATGGATGCTGCTAGTGTCCATGACAATCGGCATTCCAGCAGTGAGCGATATCATACTCTCTCACACACACATCTTTCTATCTGTCAATATCCTTGAATAATATGAAGTCATGATGGAGAGACTCTTCAGTCTCACATTTGTCAATGTTTTTATGTCCTTGGAGAATATGCTCTGGAGGAAAGAGTGTGATTGGGAAGCACAAACAAAGAGAGAAAGAAAAAAAAAGACTGGTTGTATGGAGAAATCCATTTTAATCAAGTGGGCCTTTGCACAAACGCAGGGGTGTAACCTGACAACATGGGCTTACTGCCCAGGGGGGAGGTGAGAAGCTCACCATCAAACCTATTGATCATACGACTGTGCCTTTCAAACGATACACAATGTCTTTCCACGGCAGCTTTATCTTGCACTGGACTGCCTCTATGAAGACAATTTGCCCTTGGCAAGAAAAAAAGGAAGACTAAGGAAGTCTATAAGTCATCAGCAAGGTGGAGGGAAGTCAACTAAGACAGAACAGAAGACCCTCCAGTGGGATTGGTATTCAGGACAGTCACAGCGACGAGCTCCCACCATAGCAGCAGTGGGCATCTGCCTCTGTGTCTGTACCTGCCTCGGCCCTCCCAGTGGCCATGCCCTATGAAATAGGCTAATGGCCACCATCAACCACAAGCACAGAAGTAGGCTAGTTCAAACCTGGCCAAAGTTACAAACAGGTTAAACACTAGGCCTACTTAAGGATGTGGTCAACTGGTCACAAAAGACAGTTTCAGTGGTTCAAACCTACGCACACTAAATGTAGTTGTCACTTTTGTTCTGTCATTCCCCATTTTGGAAAAGGCACATTTTTTGCACCCTGTGTCCTAGATTAAGACTGTGTTTGAATCACGTTAAATGTTGTTATAAAATCCCTATACTAAAACTGATATTTCCAGTCATTGATTGTGATTGGTAGAATCATAACTAACAACTCCCCTTGACCATGGTAAAATTAGCATAAACCATGGCCACTTGTGGTGCACTGCTCACTTATACAGTGGGCCTATTCATTTAGGTGAATGTCTATGTCAGTCTATGTAGTTATGAACTTTGGTGGGCCTATTTATGATGGCATCTGGGAAAACCCTTCACATGGTGAAATTTTAACTTTTTGTGGTTTTGGTTCTACACAAAAACCCATTTCATGCTCTTTTCATCTGTTTCTATTATTTTCATAGCCTGTCTGTCTCAAATATTATTTGTTTACCCAAAATCAGCTGATCAGTTGGGTTCTAAAAATAAAATGTTGACAAAAAAAAGGTTGAAAAGACTGGAATTCAATAGAATAAAAATTACACAAATAAACAAATTATCACTTTTTAACATGTTAAATAAGCAAATAGTTGTGAGATGTGAGTTTACAAACAGGATGTTACACAATAATTGAATGCATTTCACCAAAAATACAACCATTCATTACCTGTGTCGGAGCAACATGTAAAGCTCTCTCCTCTCTGCTTTCCTAGATCCCATCACATCCAGTATGCAATAAATTTTGCATTATGGATTTAAAAAAAAAAAAAAAAAACATCCTCACATCATCCTCAAAGGGGATGTTCAACATAAAAAAAAAAAAATCTGTGAAATTGGAAAGATAGGTGACAGAGGCTTTCTATTTATGAGATGGATGGAGTAGCGGCAGCTTTGCATGAGATTTCTGATAGCTCTCTTCCTTCCATACTGTATTGTGGTATGCATCATCCCTCTGGGCCTCCATAGCAAATGTCATCATTATCACAGAGGCGTGTCTGGAGTACACTATAAAGAAAACCAAAGGAAGCCGCAGCTAGAGACTATTTCAGTGTGTAGATAGCTACTTAGGCATGGATATCATTACCTTTACATCCTGAAAATGAAAGGTGCTGTCTAGATGGCACCTCATTTTCTAAGGTGTTAAGTAAGGCTTAGAGAGAGAGAGAGAGAGAGAGAGAGAGAGAGAGAGAGAGAGAGGGGGGGGGGTAGAGGGAGATAGAAAGAGAGAGAGAGAGGGGGTGGGTAGAGGGATATAGAAAGAGAGAGAGAGAGAGAGAGAGAGAGAGAGAGAGAGAGAGAGAGAGGGAGAAGGATAAAGAGAGAGAGAGTAAGGTTGATTGAAGACCAGAGCCTTGAGGCTCTGTAAAATACCGACCATACCGAGATAAAGGGCTGGACAGTTCTATTTACCTTCTCCTGTATATGGGACGGTAGAGAAGAAGGTAAAAAAAAGAGATATAGTGTGAAGACCCTGTTTTAGTGTGACTTTCAGAGAGGACAGTCTCCTTTGTCCTCTTGACTGGATGATATATACAGCAGCCCAACCAAAACTCAAGAAACTGCTAAACTAAACTTCTGAGTCAGTGGGTTCACACAGATCTACAGTACTGTACAGCAGTCTCATTCAGAGGCTCCCAAACACCATGTCGTACTGTGCATTCCCACATAATTAGTGATTCATCACATGAATAATTATGACATGCTAAAATCCACCACACGCAGGAATCCAGCTGCTATTTCCTTCTGACAGGCATAAAAAAAAATGTATCGAGGCATAAAATCTACTTTTAACTTAAAGCCCGTCGCTCCACCTGAGAAAGCATAAAATTAAAGCCTTGCAGATCTATAGGCCTAGTTGTTCATCCTGTCCTTTGATGTGACACCTTAAATGTAGCTTTGAAGATGATGCTCCTCAAGAACCATTAGTATGATATTTTGTACAAAAATGCATACAGTTTATACATATTTTATTATACTCTTCTAGTACATGTAGTAGGCTTGGTTTTTCTTTTCAGTAGCGAGACTTTTAAGGACAACGGTATGGTAGGAGTAAAAAAATGGCCTAAAAAACAATGATGGTTACTAGAATAAGAGATGGAGCTAAATCTTTGAGTAGCCTTCATCACTCTTTGCAAGGCCAGTTATAAGTTAGTTAAGGCCAGTGAATAAAATAATGTGAGACTACTGTAGGCTGGTGTTGACTTTACTGATGCAGACGGTAACTTATACTTTACAAACTTTTCATCAACAGTTCATTTACTATAGCAATTCAATGTAAAACATGAAACACAAACATAATAAAAGTTGGAACATATTTATAATGCGTGTAAATATCTGCATATGGCCGTGGGTGTGTCTAAAGTCCCACACCACCGTTCAGCAGGGCTGGGGATGAATAAGTGAATACTCATAAAGTAATGGTGAGTGAAATACTTCACTACATTGGCAGGAGTTCTAGTAGACCTGTAAAGGGTCATTTCAGTTAAACTAATCCATCAGAAATATTGACAACTGTCTACCAATCATTCCAACCACCAAACTCTCTGGCTAAGAGTGCAATTGATTACTGGAACTACTAATTGTAGAAAAAAACAAAAACAAATACGTGATTGTACAATTGACCTATGGCTAAACCACGCCCTCAAAGATCTGATATCACCAAGTAATTAAGAGTCCAGGATCAATGTCAAACTTGTTGCCCTGGATCAATGGGTTAGGTTTAGGGCTAGGGTTAAGGTTAGGGTTAGGGTTAGGCTTAGGGTTAGGGTTAGAGTACATTGATCCAGGACAAACAAGTTTAACATTGATCCTGGACTCTTAATTACTTGGTGATATCAGATCTTGCCTCAAACGTGATGAGCCAATCACAGTGCGCATAGCTCTCAATACACTCGGACATTCTCTGCTTGCACGTCCATTGAAATACATTGTAGTTAGCCAGTTTTGTTCGGTTTTATATGTTTTTTTCACAATATTTTAGGTTTTAAATGGTCAAACGGTGTGCAAGGGGTACAAGCAACTCAGACACCAAGTATCCTGAGAGGCTGGGCAACGGGGTGTATTTTCTGTCCTTTTCTGTCCTTTCCCTTTTAACTAACGTTAACGTCTATCTTGTACGAAATGGCGATGGCAACGAGATAAGGTTTATCATTTTTACACTGGGACCTGTACATTGTTGTGTGTAACTTAAGCTTTTCATCGACTTTCTCAATGACTTTTGATGTCTTCGAGATGATATCTCATCTTTCTGTTTCCAAAAGCCATCAATTACCTCCTGAGAAATCTCTTTGACTGTAACACTTGACATATGTCCGATTGTTTGTCCGAGTGAGTGGAGGGGGCGTGGTTTAGCCATAGGTCAATTCGAATGATGCCAGCCAACATTGTAGAAATGTACCCCTAGATAGGTGGATGGTGGAAATAATATGTTTAGGGCTACATACTGCATAAACCCTTCCTGTGATTATTTATGTTTTCATGGGTCTCCTCTGTAAATGATGTGAGGAGTTGGTTGTTTTTCTCTTCATTGTAGTTCTTCATGAAGTCACAGTAGGCTGCCTTCATAATCATTTCATTAAGTCTTCTCTCTCTCTCTCTCTCTCTCTCTCTCTCTCTCTCTCTCTCTCTCTCTGTCTGTCTGTTTTTCATTCCTGCACTCCACAGTGACACTCCTCCAGTTGTTTACCTCATTTATTCACATGAAACATCCCATGCGTGTTTGTTGGTGTGGATGTCTTTGCAACTTGTGCAATTTGTGGCAGAATATTCGTGCACTTGTTTTTCTTTTTGTGGGACTATATAATTGTGAATTTCTCTCACTCAGTCACTTTCCAAGCCTAGTTCTCTCTCTCTCTCTCTCTCTCTCTCTCTCTCTCTCTCTCTCTCTCTCTCTCTCTCTCTCTCTCTCTCTCTCTCTCTCTCTGTGTATAATAATGGGCTTGTCTCTGAAGCTATAGTCTATTTTGTACCCAAATGACAGAACCAGAATACACTCTATTGCCTGCTGGAATGTTGCAAGTCCCACTGAAATGAGGACAAGGTAAGCAAATACCTCTTTTCTCTCTGTCTGTGTGTGTGTGTGTGTGTGTGTGTGTGTGTGTGTGTGTGTGTGTGTGTGTGTGTGTGTGTGTGTGTGTGTGTGTGTGTGAGAGAGAGAGAGAGAGAGAGAGAGAGAGAGAGTGAGAGAGAGAGAGAGAGAGAGAAAGACAGAGAGAGGAAGAGATACAGAGAGAGAGATAGAGAGAGGAAGAGTTACAGAGAGAGAGAGAGAGCAAGATACAGAGAGAGAGAGAGAGAGAGAGAGATACAGAGAGAGAGAGAGAGCAAGATATACAGAGAGAGAGAGAGAGAGAGAGAGAGAGATACAGAGAGAGACTCTATTCTCTGCGCCTTTCTCTCTCCGTGGCAGGCTGACGTGCAGGAGTGTTACCTGGGGGGACTGCTGGGATCTCCCAAGTGAAACGTGAAGAGAGGCACGGCAGCTTGCAAACAAAGCCTCCCCACTGACATCACACCCCTGGAAGCTGAAGCTGTTCCCACCAGGGACCGGGCGGCTGCAGTGATAAAAGCTTCAGTGAACAGCTCTGTTGAAAGGGAAAAACAGCAGAGCAGGTTTAAATATACATCTCATTTATGAAGTTTATGTGCAGAAATAATCCAGTAATGCCTTGTTTTTTGAATGTTATATTCACCGCTGGATTAAGGGTGTTGTGCAATGCTTGAACTGAGGGTGAGATGCTAAACAGAGGTCACTGCTGGGAATCCAGCAAGCCCAACTGACAAGATGTGTCCTGACTGACGTTTGAATACATCTCTGTTGGCAGCTTACCAAGGGCTGCAGTGGGAACATTTAAGGGTCAGGAGAGAAAAGAAAAGGAAAACAAAATAACATGATGGACACCAGGCTGATTTCTCAAATGAAAGAGGTTATGGAAAAGGGTGATATTAAGGAACACTGTCTATGTCCCGATTTATGGATTATTCATAGAAGAGACTCTCCTACACACACATGCACGCACACACACGCGCACACACACACACACACACACACACACACACACACACACACACACACACACACATCCAGGCACGCGCACACACACGGACACACACACACACACACACATACACACACACACACACATTCTTCTTCACCATCATGTCTGTGTGAAATCAAAAACAGAAGGTGTCAGTAATCTGCCCATCCAGACAAATTGAAAGCAATAGGCCTTTATCCTGCATTACAGTAATACCATGTCCATTAAACAGCCATTGCATTGTCAGCTGTGATGGTGGATTGAGGGTTTAGCTACATGGTGGTTGGGCAGCAGTCAGTGTGTGTATGTGTGTGTGGTGTGTATGTGTGTGTGTGTGTGTTGAGTGTGGTGGATTTGAAGGTTTAGCTACATGGTGGTTGGGCAGCAGTGTGTGTGTGTGTGTGTGTGTGTTGAGTGTATGGAGGTGTGTGTGTGTGCGTGTGTGTGTGTGTGGGGGGGGTGTTAGGTCATGTCAGACACCTAGGCCACGCTCAGGTGCACAGATCCCCCTGCCAGTAATGAGCCTGACACTCATATCCTCTCAATGTCCCCCACAGGCCAGTGCCCACTGATGGATTATGACGTTAGAGCACTAGCCCAACAAACCCACATCGCCCGCCCGCGGCCAACCAGAGAGAGAGAGAGAGAGAGAGAGAGAGAGAGAGATATGGAAGAGAGAGAGGGAAAGAGAGAGAGAGAGAGAGAGAGAGAGAGAGAGAGAGAGAGAGAGAGGCAGAGAGGATTTATAAGGTGGTAAAGGGGATTGAGAAACAAACAGAGGTGATGTATCACATCACTTCTCACAAGAGGTGGAGAGGCCACTTTAAAATGAAGAGACACTTGAAAAGATGAAGGGACAGAAAGAGAGAAAGTGAATGATAGACAGTGAAAAGAAAGAGTGAGACACATGGGGGCTGTGTGTGTGTGTGTGTGTGTGTGTGTGTGTGTGTGTGTGTGTGTGTGTGTGTGTGTGTGGGAGGGGGGGGTCACTAAGGACAAATAAACAGGCAGTAGAAGGGTAGTCAGGGCACTTGTGTGGAGGTGTTGAGGAGGCAGTTAGACCTGTAGTGCTACTCAGTGGGCTTTAGATGTTGTGTTTGTGGAGCAGGTGTCATCCCTCACAAGACTGGGTCAAGTTATTCTACACACGGCAACCCTGTCCACAACTTCTAAAAAAAAAAGAAAACACACACACACACACACACACACACACACACACACACACACACACACACACACACACACACACACACACACACACACACACACACACAAACTTTCTGCCTCAGTCAATATCTCTGCTCATAGTTATGATTCTGTTTAGTTTTTCAGCTGTACAGTATAATCCTGCAAGGAGATAAAGTTTATCTGATAAACCATAGGTTTAAGACGGTTGTCCTATTTATGAGACTAAACTAATAGAGAGTTAAGTAGTAATTGCAGATCTGTCTTTATTTCCTCTCTATAGTTTTGCTTCTGAGCTTATGTAGTGACCCAGTATGATCCTGTATAACACATTTTCTTCAGAAACGTTAGAGGGTATCTGTGCCATAAGCAACTTTGACATGAAAGAACAAATTATAAGCAGGAGTTTGAGAAAGACCATCTCCCATCACGCCAGTCAGGGGCGCTGCTTTGGGCGGGTGGGGTGGGTTGGGATGATGGTGGGGAGTTAGGATGATTCTAAGGGCCTGGCACTGGCCAGAGAAAATTTGAATCAAACAAACAAATCACATTTTGAACAAAAAAACATATCAATATTTGAGGGGCCTAAAATTATTTTTTGTAATATGGCCCAAAAATTTCTAGCAGCGCCCTTGCCTTAGATGCCTCTCACCTGAACACCCAGAAGCTGTCAAAGTGCCAAAGTGCCTCTGGTGTCATGGATGCTTAGCACGTACTGGAGCACAACACTTAGCTAAATCTGTTGACTGTCACTCATTACAGCAGGAGCCCTTCTTACCTTAAGTGCTGAGCGACAGGAGTCAGAGACCATGTTTGCTCATGTAATTAGTGTTGGATGAGTGGAGATACTGCAGAAGAAAATTGAAAAGTGAGGCATAAGTATTTCCTAATAAAATTACTACGTAGAAAAGTAAAGACTAAGATCAGTGCCAACTTCGCTTAAAAAAAAAAAAAAGAGAGAGATTATATAACAAATGACTAATATAGCCAACCTCATCCTAAAATCTATTCAGACTATCATTTCCTTAAAGTCAAGACAGACCTCATTAGAAATGCATTTCACAATGTCAGTCTCCCCAAAGGTGTCTCATTGCTGTCGTGTCTTCATTAACCTTCCTTTGGGAGATCAGCATTGCCCTTAATTGGTGTCCTCTTCACTCTCAAGCAATCTGGGTCACCACCACACTAGATGTGTGTGTGTGTGTGTGTGTGTGTGTGTGTGTGTGTGTGTGTGTGTGTGTGTGATGAGATGTGTGTGTGTGTGTGTGTGAGAGAGAGAGAGAGAGAGAGAGAGAGAGAGAGAGAGAGAGAGAGAGAGAGTGAGTGAGAGTGTGTGTGTGTGTGTGTGTGTGTGTGAGATTGCGTGTCTGTCTGTCTGTAATTAGTGTGCTGATAGATGCAGCCTTCTGTGGGCAGATTACTCGTCTGAGACTGAGGACATTGCACTGCTGACTCAAATATCCATAGAAGGGGCAAGAACAGAGTGTGTGCGTGTGTGTGTGTGTTTGTGTGTGTGTGTGTGTGTGTGTGTGTGTGTGTGTGTGTGTGTGTGTGTGTTTGGGGGTGGGGTAGTATAGGATACAATATACTGCTGTCTCATCCTAGCCAGTTTTCTGCTGACTTCACTGTGGTGTCTGTGTAAGTACTTGCGCCTGCGACCCAGGCCAGGCGTCCTAGACGGATGCTCTTTCACTGGGTACAAAGCACCCTATTAAATGCCTCCTAAATGCCTACGGATAAACAATTGTTTGTTCTTGTTTATGAGCACAACATTGTTAGGCTTCCCATTTACGACTTGGTTATAGTGCCTGAGTAATAACCTCTGTCTTCATCCGTTTGATTTAAGATGTTTTCTTCTGATTTTGTAGAGGGGACATTGAGTAAATTAATCCCCAAACCGCACATTTATGGCTCTGAAAAGGCCAAACCATTATTTTTTTGTATTCTACCCTCTCTTTCTTCTTTTCTCATTTTCTCTTCCAACGTCATCATCATTATATTACGCTCTCCAAAGGAATAGGAGTCAAAATCGATGTGTTAAGTGAGAGTCCTAAATCTCAGAAGAGAGTCAGCGGAACGAGCTCTCTGATCCACCGATCTTGATGTTCCCTTCCTCTGTTTTTTTTTTTTTTTTTTTTTTTTAAACGTGGCTATAAAGTGTCTTTCACTGTCCTCTTTCATCTGCTCTCTGCCACTTTCATCAACCGGCTCCACAGGCCCCAAAACAGCTCTCTCTACTGCTGATGACAGCCAGAAGCCCCAGATTCAGGGCAGTGATTTTGAAGCTATTGTGAAGTGGGCCGTTTCAAGGTACTTAGGGGACACCAAGCAAACAGGGCATGGGGGCCCTTCACGTCCTATAAACACCGACATGAACCACATTTTTATAATCTTCAAGCAATTTCAATATAATTATTTGTATTGAGCAGTTGTCTAACTCCAGTCTAAAGTCATTTTTTGTTGAAAAACACCACCAACTAAACTACTAAAATGATTAAACAGTCAACCTTGGGGACCCCTTTCAGTCCGGGGCCCCAGGCAATTGCCTGATTTGCCAGTCCTGTTGTGACGGCCCTGATTGTGAAGCAACCAGGAGGTTTATATTTATTTTTTATTTCATCTTTTTTTTTTGGAGAGAAGTACTGCACCTCCCGGGGTCTTTTCCTCTGCAGTGACCTCTTAAAAGCTCCTCACACAGTCAGGTAAGAGGCAGAGGCACTCAGCGCACAGCTGGTCCTGGGAGGAGGACTGAGTGCCTGTGTGTGTGTGTGTGTGTGTGTGTGTGTGTGTGTACACACACGTTGGGAGCTCTGGGGGTCGAGGCAATGCGTCAAACCAAAGTCACTGTCCATCTTGAGTGCCAGAAGCAATAATGTGCCACAGGCAAGCGGTCAATAAATGGAAGACACCTAGATTCCCCCCAACCCATGTATGTCGTCCTCAGGTCTGGTCACCCAGTGCAATCAAAAAAAGGCTTTTCTGTACCCTCATCAATTCATCTAGTGTAAACACCTTCGTTCTGCAGTAAAATAGCACTCTCTCCATTTTTATTTCCTCTTTCTCTGTCTGTCACTCGCTCTCCCTCCCCCTCTTGCTATCTTGTTGTCCTCTTTTCCTGTCTGTGCCCTCTTTCTTCTCAGCCCTCAGTGCATATCCTTGCCTTTGAAGTGTCTGGTGTGTGTGTGTGTGTGTGTGTGTGTGTGTGTGTGTGTGTGTGTGTGTGTGTGTGTGTGTGTGTGTGTGTGTGGGTGTAGGTGGGTGGTGGGGTGTGTGGGGTGTGTGTGTGTGTGTGTGTGTGTGTGTGTGTGTGTGTGTGTGTGTGTGTGTGTGTGTGTGTGTGTGTGTGTGTATGTGTGTGTATGGTGGAGCAGAGATTGGGGGTCTGGCCTGGGCTTTGGGGTGTTGCGAGGGCGCAAGGGAGGGGAAGGGTAGGGAATAGGATGGACAGAGGGTATAGTGCCGGATCATCCTGGTGTGACCAGTCTGGGCCATGGATGACAGAGTCTGGTCCAGGATTCCAGCACCAAACACCTTGTCACTTCACCCACAGAGCAGAAGCTGCTGTCCCAGTCTCACACCGTATCTGACAGCAGCTACAAAGAGAGAGGAGTTGTGTGTGTGTGTGTGTGTGTGTGGGGGGGGGGGGGGTAGACAGAGAGAGAGAGAGAGAGAGAGAGAGAGAGAGAGAGAGAGAGAGAGAGAGAGAGAGAGAGAAGGAGTGTGAGAGAGGCACCACACCATCTGGTAGGGGAGGGTTTGAGCCTTAGCCTCTGGAGATGACGCGACAGCTTCCCACTGCTGCCGGCTGAACACACTGACCCCCGTCTGAACACACACTCACACTCACACACAGTCACTCTCTCTCTCTCTCTCTCTCTCTCTCTCTCTCTCTCTCTCACACACACACACACAAACACACACACACAAACACACACACACACACACACACACACACACACACAATAAAAAAAAAACCTAGAGACCATTATTATCACATTAATCCTTTTGAAAATGTATTTCCTGTGCACCAGGTTAGAGGCTGTAGAGGTATCACTCTATGACTCGACCACATTTTAAGTCGATTTCACAAGAGCAATGGTAGATTTAAAAGCCAGTGGTTTTTTGTTTTGTTTTGTTTTTTTGTTTTTTTTAAAGCAATGAATTGTCTCCTTTATCTAGAACAGGCAGGCAAATCTGGTTAGGGAGGACCTGAAGTAGGCAATATTCTAATGCTCAGGATATAATCACATTTACTCTGTCCAAGGCACTGTGTTCAGTACAGTACCTGCTGAATAAATGCAACAGCATAACACTGCATGAATGTAGGACATCAATGTAACATGATTAGTGCATATACTCTTGCATGTTGTATTGTTGTTTAGACTAAAAGAGAAACCAAATATGCATATTTTGAATTAAAACGTTTGTGATTAAAAATGTGTGTATACTTTATAGTGTCTTTACTTTCCACAATGACAGGCATAGGAACAGAGATAAAATTAACATACTTTATTTGAAATATACAAATTTAGAAAAAAACAACAACATGTTTTTCTTTTTTGTACAAAGCACAAGTGAATGGTATAAAAAATAACACACATCTCACTCATCCTTAACCTAAAACACACACACACACACGCACGCGCACACACACACACACACACACACACACACACACACACACACACACACACACACACACACACACACACACACAAACTCCATGATGTATATTTATACAATTGGACAAAGGCCCCTGATCGATATGTCTGACTAAAACGAACTCTCAATCTCAATAACACTCTTTTCTATGCCGTTGGCTTCTTCCAGTCCTTGCTTGAATGACAGCACATCCTCCATCTCCTGACTGGGCTTGACGTCAGACACTTTGTTGATTTTGGCGAAGCTCTGGCTGATCTCCACAAACGTCTTGTTCTTGGTCTCGGGGAGGATGAAGAAGAGGAACACGGATGCGATCAGACAGACCACCACAAACACCAGGAAGGCGTAGGTCTGCAGGGCCTCCTGACAAATCAGAGCACAGGAACAAAACACATTCATTGGGACTGTGACACCATTAGTCAATTGAAAACCTAGCAAATTAAATGTCACCTTTAGCCTTAAAGGGGAATGCCGGTACATAAAACTTTCATTACATTGCAAGCCGTTGAGTACTTTCAGTAGTCAAAAAATGAAACAAATGTGTCTTCTTAAAGGCTGTGTGTAAACATTTCTGTACCACTACTGAGCTAACCGTGCAACACACAACAACACAATTTATGGTTTTATATTTTGGACTCTGATGTGACCAGTGAAATGTGGTTGTCTCCCATTTAAGAATACAGATGATGTGTGTGTCCAAAATGGGGAGGTAGTGATTTGCTTTAGCCATCTTCACTGTCTAACACTGTCACTTGCTGTATAGCAGGCATCGAGGCACCAGCTAAAACCTTTGTTTCAGATGACCTAGCTAGATAGCTAAATCAAACTCCATCTTTTGCTCCGTCAGTTGTTCGGATGTTGCTAAGATAGAGAATGTTGAACTGTGGACATTGAAGGCAGCCTGAAGGATATAACAAAACTGAGGAAACTACAGGATCACTGGAGGCAAAATTTCATGCATTTATATGATTCAAACATGCCTCGATTCCCTGGTGTCACTGACGGCTACCTAAGTGTGTGTTAGTAGCTCTGAAAGCATTAGCGATTATTAAGCATGTTTAGATGAGCGTTGAGCTAATGCTCTCTGTCATTTGTTGAAGAGAAGCTCTCAAGTGACCTCCCTGCAAACCCCCCCCGCTTCCACCTGGAGTGGGTAGAATCAATCTGTTATTATTCTCTTGATGTGTGTGTGTGTGTGTGTGTGTGTGTGTGTGCTATGGATGCCAAGTGTCTACACCTTCAGCTGTGGGGGGGTTAGGTCAGTAGAGACCCTTCACTGTTCTCTAACCAATGCACTATACACTACAGCTTTCCGCTGTTCACTCACTCACACAC
>JAODXP020000030.1:7964072-7971572 GCA_027497455.2 Sardinella longiceps
TATGTGTGTGTGTGTATACGTGTGTGTGTGTGTGTGTATACGTGTGTGTGTGTGTGTGTGTGTGTGTGTGTGTGTGTGTGTGTGTGTGTGTGTGTGTGTGTGTGTGTGTGTGTGTGTGTGTGTGCATATCAAAGCGCTGGGGAGCAGTGGAGCATTTCCAGCACAGTGAGCCTGAAGTCGAGGGATTCATGATGACACCTCGCCCCGAACGCGTGAGAGATAGATAGAGAGAGAAAGAGACAGAGAGATAGAGAGGAAGGGAGAGAGAGAGAGAGAGAGAGAGAGAGAGAGAGAGAGAGAGAGAGAGAGAGAGAGAGAGAGAGAGAGAGAGAGAGAGAGAGAGAGAGAGAGTGAGAGAGAAAGAGAGAGAGAGAAAGAGAGAGTGCTGATTTCTTTTCCTCTCATGTTGTGCAACACGCTTCTCTTCTGCTCCAGACACAAGCCTGTGCTGCCCTGTGCCCAACTCTTCACGCAAGCCCTCCAGTGCTGTTAAAAACATGTCCCATGCGCACACACACACACACACACACACACACACACACACACACACACACACACACATTTTTTTCCAACACATACAACACTTGTCCTTCTCCTGCTTCTTCACTCACATACATGTACATAAACTCATACATGTACCCAGTCATGTACACACAGACCCACACACACACACACACACACACACACACACACACACACACACACACACACACACACAGATGCAGCAACAGTGCAGCAACAGCAAGTGCTCTTCATCAGCTACAAGAGAGGGACAAATCAGACCAGTGTGTGTGTATATTAACATAAGGGAGCTCTTCTTCCAGAGGTCTTTGTGGGCGTACGTGTGTGCATGTGTGTGTGTGTGTGTGTGTGTCTGTGTGTGTGTGTGTGTGTATGTGTGCATGTAGAGAGGGAGGCATGGCTGGAGGTTCCAGGTGTCCTAAGCTGCACACTGACTCAGTGCTCAGACACCCACCTACCACTTCCACACACACACACACGCACGCATGCGTGCGCACACACACACACACACACACATACACACACACACACACACACACACACACACACTCACACACACACACACACACACACACACACACACACACACACACACACACACACACACACACACACACACGACCCTCTTTCCAGCCAGAAGCCCACGGAACCATGTCAGGCTGCTGGCTCTATTTGTATTCAGCAGCTAAAAATAAACTGTCTGTCATCTCCACTCTCGTCCTGCCCCTCCCCCTTACTACCCCTAACACACACCCTTCCCCCACCCACCACACACACACACACACACATACACACACACACACACACACACACACACACACACACACACACACACACATCCTTCCAGCCAGTCATCTCTTCAGCTCTCTCTAGATTTTAGATTTTATCCCTCTCTCTCTCTCTCTCTCTCTCTCTCTCTCTCTCTCTCTCTCTCTCTCTCTCTATCTTAGTGTTGTTTTCTCACCATCTCCCCTCTTAACACTCCCACTCTCTCATCCACTCAAGCCACTCTCACAATGTGAACTCGCTCTCTCTCACACACACACACACACACACACACACACACACACACACACACACACACACACACACACACACACACACACACACACACACACACACACACACACACACACACACACTCCATTAAGTTCCTATGAAATATTTAATATCCACAATAAACAGTACATCTTAACCTGCACACCCAAATACTGCCCTGTGATGTATACACACATACACACACACACACACACACACATGCACACACAAAGGGAAAGGGGTGTGTGGGGACAGAGATGAAGAGATAAAGACACTTAAACACTCTCACTCACAAACACACACACACACACACACACACGCACACACTGCACTGCAACACTGTGAATTAGAAAGAACAAAGCAATTGACTTGTTTCTCACACTCTGGCACCAGATCTAAATTACTTGTGGCGTTTACACAACGCTCTCTCCCCCACCTCGGAGAACACACACACACACACACACACGCACGCACGCACGCACGCACGCACACACACACACACACACACACACACGGCCGGCTCCTGTCCAGCTTGGGCTGTGACGTCTGACAGACATCTGTTTCCGCTGCAGCGGGCCGTAACCTTGGCACTGTCCCGTCTGCCTGCCTGCCTGCCTGCCTGCTAGTTTCTATTCCTATTCAAGAGACTCTAGGAATCAGGCGCCTGCCCTCGCCCTCGCTTGCTTGCTCCCTCTCGCTCGCTCGCTCTGTCTCTGATATAACAAGCTTTGCCTCGGCAATCATGCGTCTGGCCGGCTCACCGGCTGGTCGGGTGGGGGCTGTGTGTGTGTGTTCCCACCAAAAATTGCATAAGCGTCCTTTGCTTTGTGGTGGGGCAGTATTTCAGCTGTGTGTGTGTGTGTGTGTGTGTGTGTGTGTGTGTGTGTGTGTGTGTGTGTGTGTGTGTGTGTATTAAGCACCTCTGGGGAAAAAAAAAAAAATCTCACACACCCACACACACACACACACAGCTGGAAAAGATGCAGTTGCACTTGACTTTATATTAGTTTATTCGGATCTTCAAACACCAGCTCTGGGAGAGGCTATAGGTTGTGAGATCATATTACCAGAGAGGGTTGAAGTGTTTGTCTTTAATGACACTCACTGATTCCCCTGGTATCTTTGGCATCACTCACTCCTTTCAACCACCCCTTTTGAGGAGCGACATGCTCACGTCACTCGCTTAGTCTTCAAAGACTACGGATGTCCCTGAGAATATTGAGGACTGGATTGCTATTGGTGAAATGTAAAGAAGAATGTATATGTACTATATGGAACCAACACGTGTGTTTTTTGTCTTGAACAGGGGGAAGAATCCTATGGAGGAGTGAGTGTATGTACAGTACTGTGCACACTTTCATCTCCTCTCCAAGGCTACTGTCTCAGCACCTCTTATTATTATTATTATTACCTCCTCCAAGGAGGTTGTTTTCACCGCCGTGTGTGTGTCTATGTGTCAGTGTGTGTGTGTGTGTGTGTGTGTGTGTGTGTCTGTGAGCAACATAACTCGAAAAGTACTGCATGGATTTGGATGAAAGTTTCGGACAACGTGTGTATTGGGACAAGGAAGAATTGATTCGATTTTGGCGCCAATCGGTGACCCAGAGCACCATCTGTGATCACATTGTTTTGGCGGAGGTCTGCGCTCTCTGAGCGCTTTTTCTAGTTCCAGCATATTTTTGCAACCCTCTCAATTCAATTCAATTCAATTCAATTCAATTTGTAGAGCACCAAATGCGGCGCTATACAGACAGTACAGGGAGCACCCAGGCTAACTCACCTAACCCCAACTAATCTCCTCTTGTTTTCTCCACCCCTGTGTGTGCTAGCAGTCATCCATCCACAATAAGAGACGGAATGGGGCCCACTGTCTGTGCTGTTCCAATATGGGAACAACACTTTGTGGTAAAATGTAGCTCTACAGCTAAATAAATGCAATAAACGCAATGCAGTGAGTTCAGTTTACTCTCATTTTTCTAGGTGAAATTTGTCCTGTGGTTGATAAATATTGTCTGTTATGTCTCTGAATCGTGTTTTGCATGAAACCTATGCCCAACAAATACACACACACACACACACACACACACACACACACACACACACACACACAGTATTTGTATTCAAGAAATTAAACTTCTATGCTCTAGATGAAGTTCTCTGTGATGTATAAATGTATTTAAAATTTCAACTGAGGTCTGAATAAAATGTTTTTTTTTTTTTTTTTACAGTTTTACAGCCCGAGTTAAAAGTAGAGTAGAACATAGCAGTGGTAAAAATAGACAAATGGCTCCAGACCTTGTGAACTGAGTGTGTATAATGTGTTTTTAATGTCATGTGTATGCCTACTGTATAAGTTCCATGTGACATATGTTTGCTGTAACTTAATGTATATAATGTGTTCTCAATGTGTGCTGTATGAGTTGCATGTGACATATGGTTTCTGAAACTGGTTGTGCAACAAATTTCTCAGTGGGTGCTAAGCTACTCATCTGAATTAGATTGACTGAGCTAATGCGACTAATGGGACATAGCATGTCCAGATGCATGCATATGTCATTGTAAACACACACACACACACACACACACACACACACGGCATGCAACATGCTCTCAGCAAGCAAAAAACAAACACACACACACACACACACACACACACACACACACTGACACACACACACACACACACACACACACACACACACACACACACACACACACACACACTCAAACACACACACACACACACACACACACACACACACACACACACACACACACACTCAAACACACACACACACACACACACACACACACACACTCAAACACACACACACACACACACACACACACACACACCACACACACACACACACACACACACACACACACACACACGTGAACTTGTGCTAATGAAGTGTTAATGTGCCCGTCTCGTGGAGTTGAGGCCAGTCATTTAATTACCATGTAAAAGCCTCTTCACAGTATGATAGGCCAAGGACACACAATTATTATGAGCGCAAACACACAAACACAAAGCTTTGATGGACACGAGGCTAGGCTACACTGGAAATGCATGCATTTTTAATAATGCTTAATTATGTGTATCTACTGTGCACACACTACAACATGGGACCGAGAGAAAGAAATAGAATGAGTCACAGAAAAATGACAGAGATGAGAGAGATAGTGAGATAAAGAGAGAAAAAGAGAGAGACAGAGAGAGAAAGGCAGGAAGAGAGAGATAGATACAGGACAGAGAGAGAGACAGAGGGAGGGAGGGAGAGAGAGAGAGAGAGAGAGAGAGAGAGAGAGAGAGAGAGAGAGAGAGAGAGAGAGAGAGAGAGAGAGAGAGTCTAAAGTAGCAGGGCTGAGGGCTGAGTTGTGACAAGAGGTCACTCTGCATTATAGCTGCACTGGACACATTGCCACTGGCCGCCATTCGTTGCACACTCTAGCTCTAATGCAGTGGCACAGAGAGAGTGAATGAGAGAGAGAGAGAGAGAGAGAGAGAGAGAGAGAGAGAGAGAGAGAGAGAGAGAGAGAGAGACTCATCCTTACACATAATCCACATTACTGGATACTGTATTTCTATAGATGTAGCCTACTGATATTGATGCACCTATCATTTGTATGTTATGTTATTGTTATATCTGTTACTTGTATGTCATGTTGCTGTGTTTGTCTAAACACTGGCTTAGGCAATACTGTAATTGCAGTCATGCTAATAAAGCACCATTTGAATTTGAGAGAGAGAGAGAGAGAGAGAGAGAGAGAGAGAGAGAGAGAGAGAGAGAGAGAGAGAGAGAGAGAGTGAACAAAAACACAAGAGAGGAAGTGAGATACTGTTCGAACCAAGGGAACTTTTCACCTCTGGAAAATGCAAAAAGTAGCACGTGACAATAATACATGAGGCTGAAACTAATTATGTACATTTTGACTCAGCTGGCAGATAAGCAACCATCTGATGTAGGAAAACACATGTGATCTTGAAACTAACTTGATTTATTTTGAACTTTTGAGTGCCTCATGCGTGAGTGTGTCTTTTTTTAATCATTGCTCAAAACAGCGCTCATGTCACAGTGTTCCATAGGGAAACAACTGAATTCAACTGCCTGCAGGTGAAAAATGCATGTCAGCCCCTGAGAGAGAGGACAAGAGCACACCCAAATGTGAAAGAGTGTGTGTGTGTGTGAGAGAGAGAGAGAGAGAGAGAGAGAGAGAGAGAGAGAGAGAGAGAGAGAGAGAGAGAGAGTGAGTGAGTGAGTGAGTGAGAGAGAGAGAGAGAGAGAGAGAGAGAGAGAGAGAGAGAGAGAGAGTGAGTGAGTGAGTGAGTGAGTGAGACCGCAGTAAGCCAGTTTAGATTAGTAGTAGATTATGAGTAGACAGAAGCATTCAGTTTGCGCTCTTGTGCCCTGCTGTTTCTCAGACACATATTGAAGCTGTCTGAGTGATGCGGCAATTCTAGTTGTAATTATGCAGTAGAGCTATTTGAACTTGAATTTGAATTGACTGAGCCAGAGTGCGTAGTAGTCAGTCAGTTCAGCTCAGTCAATGACTGATAGCGACTCAGTAGTTGTCACAGCGACTGACAGTGAGTAGCGAGAAGCATAGAGAATAGAGGTAAGGAAGAACTGCCTACGACCTGGTGAATAATTCGTTATTAGCAGTGAGCATTAGGCTAGATCAGCTTCATGAGACTCACCTACGTTTCACAATAAAGATGCAAAGCTGATGCTAGATAGACCATTGTAACCAGGTGCTGTATAGATATAGTCAAATTAACTGACAGACAAGACACACACACACACACACACACACACACACACACACACACACACACACACACACACACACACACACACACACACACACACACACACACACACACACACACACTCATACTCATCCACAGTCTCTTCCTCATACATATTGTTTCTTAGCGACCATTTTGCCTTATCTTCCTTACCAGAACCACAGCTATACATGTAAGTCATAATATATTGTATATTGTGATCTATATCAATAAGGGTCAGGTACTTAGTGCATTGGAAGGGACATTGGATTCAGTCATAGCAACCCACTCAGCTTAAATCAGCAACAAAATAGAGTTCTCAAAATACAGCAAATGAGTCAGCACAACCTTCAGTATTTTCCCATGATTCCATAATGACCTGACAGGTAACTAATCTCCCTCAGTATCACACTGGCTCTGGCCCAACATCAATATGCACTTTTCCCTTTTCATCTCAGCTAGACTGCTGGACATCAATACATTCCCACACAGTCACTCTAATGATGATGCAGAAAAGTGTATGATGCAACAGACAGACCATGCTCTATGAATTCAAATAAGATTGTGACCCCTTGTAAGTCTTGTAGTGTCAGAGAGGTAATGCAGGGCATTATTTGGGATCAACATCAACATGGCAAAATGCAGGGTGATGCTTGATAACGCTGTCATCAGCAAGTAATGGAAAAATGTCAATGCTGAAGCTATGTTCTGCATTTGCCATTATGGTTCAATTTGGCCACCTTGCCATATTAGCTGTATTTCTTTGTTGTTATTTGTATGGATGCAGCAACATTTCAACTTCCTATGGACTGTGAACCTTTTGTAAAATACTGTATTTCAAGAATTGGTATAAAAAGAAAAGAAAAATCCGCACACTCAAGTCTTTGCAAACAAATTTTTACTCTATGTGCAAGCTTTCGGTCAAATGACCTCCTTCAGGCAGAGTAAAACTCAACAGATGAGCAATGATCAGGGCCGGACTGGGACCAAAATATGGCCTAGGCATTTTTGACCATGGCAGCCCACCATGATTTTATTCAATTTAAAATGAGTAAATTATGACAGCCCAAAAATGACCGTCGGCCCACCGGGCATTGCCCTGTGTGCCCTATGGCCAGTCCATGCCTGGCGGTGATCTTTTTCACTCT
>JAODXP020000030.1:7976572-7979072 GCA_027497455.2 Sardinella longiceps
CACCACCTGCTCTTACCAGCGCATATCTTCCTTGTCTGCAGGCTACACCTGTGTTTGGAGTGCTATGGCATCTGTTAGATACTAAATTAGCAAAAAAAACGATTTGCCCAGTTAATTAAATTAGCATCAACTCTTAATTATATTAGCATTGGATTAGAGCCGTAACCATGATGAGTCAATAGTGTAGTGTGAATCCTTATGTTGTGTTTAAAGCCCTAAATCCTCAATGACTTAAAAATCGACTCAGAAACAACAACTTCCTTTCTGGCAAGCGCTTCACTGTTTGCTCAGCGTCAAATAGTCCTATTCTTATTCCTAAACCCTCAGCAACGTTTGGCTATGGATTGGTTGACTGTGGACTACTGTTTTAGCTGACATACAGTACAGACCAAAAGTTTGGACACACTTTCCCATTAAATTATTTACTTTATTTTCATGACAGTTGTCTTCAGTGACAATCTACAAAATAAACAAACTTATGAATGAACACGTGGCATTATGTACTTAATAAAAAAAAAGTGTGAGATAACTGAAAACATGTTTTATATTCTTGTTTCATCGAAGTATCCTTTTTTTGTTTTGATAACTGCTTTGTCCTCTTTTTATTTTTTGGATGAGCTTCAAGAGGTAGTCACCAGAAATGTTATTCAGTTATTCATTCCCAGAGATGCTAAGAACTTGTCAACTCTTTTGCCTTCACTCTGCGGTCCAGCTCACCCCAAACCATCTTGATCGGGTTCAGGTCCAAAAGTTTGTCATAATCTCACACTTTTTTTGTTAAGCACATAATGTCATATGTGTTTATTCATAATTTTGATGCTTTTAGTGAGAATCTACAATATAAATTGTCCTGGAAATAAATAAATCGCATTGAAAGAGGGGGTGTGTCCAAACTTTTGGTCTGTACTGTAAATCAAGCCCAGGGCTTCTAGCTCCAGGGTTCCGGGCTGTTAGGAGAGCATTCTAAGCCTCTCACTGTAAATATTACATTTATACTGTAGCATCTGCAACAGACAGCAGTGAATGCTGAGTAACTCAACTACACTGAAAGAGTTATCCACAGGCTCATCCAATATTTACACCACCACAGATAGGGCAGAAACGAAAACGCAAAAACACACACAGACACACACAGACACACAGACACACAGACACACAGACACACACACACACACACACACACACACACACAACACCACACACACACAAACTTAGGCTACATGACAAGCGATCTCTATGTTGACAGACAGAATTTAATATAACCTAATCTGGAGCAAACTGCCAGACTCCTCAAAACACTGCGCTAAGGCCTCCCATCTTATTCTACTAACAGCCAGTTTCTCTCAGCTGGAGAGAGAGAGAAAGAGAAAGAGAGAGAGAGAGAGAGAGAGAGAGAGAGAGAGAGAGAGAGAGAGAGAGAGAGAGAGAGAGAGAGAGAGAATTTATAAGGGGTGAAAGGGGAGAAATAAACAGAGGTGATACATCACATCAGTTCTCACAAGAGGAGAGGCCACTCTAAAATGAAGAGGCACTCTAAAAGTAAAAGATGAAGGGAAGGAACCCAAAGAGAGGAGTGATAGATAGTGAAAAGAAAGAGTGAGTGTGTAGTGGTGGGTTGGACATTCTCACACAGCCCCTCATGTGTCATTAAAGCCTGGCAAGAGACCAAGGCCCCAAAAGAGACATCAGCGTCTGGAGCCAGGAAAGACCAATCAGACATGCAACAAGGCAGAGGTGAACGAGACGTTAGAGAACACGACATCTGTCAATGGAGCCGGGACGAACACACACAAATCATGCAGAGCATTTTCCATCCTTGCTTAAAAAACAACAAAGCAAATGTTGGAAAAAACATTAATAACTTTCATAACTTAACAGTACATTAACATGTCGCAAGTCATAGCCTATTTATTTATTTCATTTATTGCTATTGCAACATGACGCTTAAACAACAAAATAAGAAACTCTCTCTCAGAGAGCGCAGACCTCCGGCAAGACAATGAGGTCCCAGATGGTGTTCCGGATCACCGATCACCACCAAAATCGAATCAGTTCTTACTTGTCCCAATACACACGTTGTCCGAAAATTTGATCCAAATCCGTGCAGTACTTTTCGAGTTATGTTGCTCACAGACATACACACACACAGACTCACACACAGACACACGCCGAGCAAAACATAACTAGCCTGACATAGCCCGCCCATAATACGAATGTTCATCCGTATCCATGGTCAGGGGACAGTCTTCTGGGGCGTGTTTATACCGGTAGAGAGTCTAGCGAAGCTGATTAGAGGAGCTGTCTCATCGTTTCAAACCAGAACTGAAAGCCCTCCCCCCCCCGCCCTATAATCGCGTCAGGTTAAAGGACCTCCAGACCATGAATACGGATGAACAGCAGTTTTATGTCGGGCTATGTCAGGCTAAAACATAACCTCTTTGGCAGCGGTAATAAATGAGTAGTCAATGCTACAGCACTATTACTACTGCTACTGGTGCAG
>JAODXP020000030.1:7994072-8016572 GCA_027497455.2 Sardinella longiceps
TTATGCAGACTTAAAGAATATTTTCTTATTGTGATGTAACGATTTATGCAGACTTAAAGAATCTTTTCTTATTGTGATGTAATGCATTTATGCAGACAGGAAGTATTCCAGTTTGCTCCCATTGAAATGTATTATGATGCCTTATCTTGCTCAGTATTCCATGATCTTTGTTATAGTGGTCCTGAAGATAAATGTTACATTCTTTGCCATTTCACACTTGCAGTGCAGTGAAAATAGCTCTTCTTATATGAAGCATCATTTAAAGTTGTGGTGTCTTTTATTTTTTGTAGTTAAAGCCAAATCTGACGTGCGCAAGAGCTTCAATTCTCATAAGAGAGCAGTAAAATGGGGATCATTTTGTACCAGACAGGGTAGGATGTCTGGAGTTTTTACAAATTTAAAACATTTTGTGACAAGGTAATGAGATTGCTTTTACATTTTCTTTGACCCTTTGCTACAGGCGGTTAGCTACGGGTAGCTTCTGAGACCTCTGGTCTACATATTGTCCTTTAGTCTTTAGTCTGTAGGGCTGTTACTATTGCCTTGGCTCTGCTTTACTTATTAGCTTTCTGCTTTCGTTCCATGAAATGCAATCAAATGTTCTTCAGAAAAATACACATAAACACACACAAAAACAAACACCCACCCACACGCACGCACACACACACTCTCACACACACACACACACCCTCTTAAAACACCATCAGAGAAGGGTTTGTAATGGGATTGTTAAAGGCCGTTAGAGGGCTTGAAGCATCTGGACCATGGACACTTGCTCTCGCCTGCAGCTGTTATTTCCAATAGAAATAAAACGCAGGATAAATAAGTTCAGCATTTCAAGGCAATTAATGAAGATCACAGAAGCACAGCAATGAGTGTGTGGGTGGTTAGTTGCTTTGCAGTGCAATGTTCTGATCTTGGACATTATGAGCTGTCCTTCTGTTAAAAAAAAAAATGTTAAAATAATAATAACAAAGATTAAAGAAAGTCTCCTTTGCTCCTGACTGTGCTGATGTCCTCTGACTGTTTTATTTCTTCTGTTGTGTGTTTAAAACAAAAAAAATGAAGGATCCATTATTGCTTTTAAAATTCTTACAATTTTACGAATTTTTTGAAACTTTAAAGTTGTGCTGTGTTCAACCAGTAATGCCTCATTGTGTTTTCAGTAATATGTACTTCTACTGGTTGAAATAAAACCACCTTTGTTTTATTTTAATATCAAGTGAGAAACTGGCCAGAATCTAGGAGCATCAAGGACAATGAATAATCTGGAATCTGCACAACAAAAACAGTGTGCTGGATTTCTACAGGTCAGCGCGTATGAAAGGCTGCATTCATGCCCTGCAAGAGACAGCGAAAGGTAACAGGAGGACGTGCGTGTTGATTATGTAACAGAACAAGGAGGCCTGACTGTGAAGGCTACCTGCTGTTGTCTTAACCTTGAGTGCTCTCGTTCCAACTCGACAACCAGGAGCCAAGATCATACACATCGACATCTTCACCTCTCTACCTGTCCCCTCTGCAACTCCTGTCTTCTTCTCTCCTCCTACCACTACTACTGTCACTCCTCACTCACTCATTATTTCCTCTCTCTTTCATACTCATTGAGAATTGACTCAAGTTCACAACATCAATCAGTGGATGGTGTCGCATTGTGGGTGGTTGGCATGGTTCGCGGTTGGGGTTGGGGGGAGGTGACGTTACTACAGCAGAGGACGCATCGAGCATCTGTTATCCCAACTGTCTCTTGCAGCAACCCCCCCCCCTCCCCACCACCACCACTATCCTCCTCTCCTGGCCTCTCCCTCTTCCTCTCCTTCCTCTGTCTTCTCTGCGTCTCCTCACACGACTGTCGGCTCCTCTGCCGGCGAGCCCCTGGTGACGGATGTAGTTCATTACACGCTGACAAGCACTCTCTGTAGATCCTATTGTTTTTGGCAGCATTCTGCACGTTGTTATTACCACAAAGAGCCCCCGCCGAGGAGGAAAAAAAAAAGAAAAGAAAAGAAAAGAGAAAAAGAAACACCTCGCAGCGGAGGCTATCCGTCTTCCTCAATGTCCGGCGATCGGCCCTTTGGTCACTTCATCAGGTAGTCTTTACAAAGCTGTCTGCCAATGCTCAACCGGAGGAGCCTGAGGGAAGTCCTACTTGAAAAGGGCACGCAGGTACGAGCTGTCCTACAGATGGCCTGACTGAAATTTCCCTACTGTCAGAACTGCTTTTTTTAATTTATTATTTGTTGTTTTTTTCTTGTCCTTCTTTGCTGCCCGCTCTCAAGTAGAGAATACAAATGACTTCAGTGGCCAAGTGCAGCAAGGAAGGACAGGCACAGAATCAAAGGGAATGACAAAGAAGGAAAGCAAGACGCTGTTAAGTGGGTTCCACTACATGGTGGTTTAGAGGGAGAGGAGGAGAGGGGAGGCGAGGGGAGGAGGGGGCTACTTTGATCACAAAGGCGATGATTATATTTTATGACAATGCAACTGGAAGAATGAATAAATAAGACAAACACTTAGAGGGGGAGACTAAATAACTCAATAGATGCTGACTTCCTTTCAAAACTGTGAGGATCTGTGGTATGCACACACACACACACACACACACACACACACACACACACACACACACACACACACACACACACACACACACACACGCAGTTTTATTCCCATGTACATGTACATCCACAAACAAAGGTTTACGTTTACACACAAATGCACAGAGGCACACATTTTCTCTCTCTCTCACACACACGCATGCACGCACGCACACAGGTCACAAATATAGCATGCCAGACAATGAGTGGGAAATGTGTTTCTAACTATGTTACTCACTGGTTACGGTCATGAATGGTTTGTGAGAAAATTGTCAATTATCTTACACCCATTCTTCTTAGTGAAATATCTCATGATCTCTTTACTCAAATATGGCATAATATATATCAATATAAACAGGTCATCCTATCAATAATGGTGTACAGCATTCCTCTATAACTAGTAAGTAGTAATCCCTGCTCCCCAATTCCTGCCCACCTCAATAATATTACACATTTTACATTTTTAAAAATAAAAAGTGGGAGCAATAGTGTGCGCAGCGTCTCTCCCTCTGATTCTGATTTTCAACTTGCTTCAGGAGCTGTAATATCGGGATGTGCGTGCGCCTCCACAACCTCACCTCAATAATTTATCATTTTTTTCCATATCAGAAGGTATTCTAAGACCCCTGTTTGTCATATAGCCACAGCACATGCAAGTAATGCCATTTCAGCTCCCAAAACGGCAATGGAGAGGAATATGATACAGCCATACTGTGTCCATTGCATCTCCTTTCTTCTCTGTGAAATAATAAAAAAATCCACTATCCAAATATGAAGAGCCAATTTGCATTGGCATACATCTAATAGTATATCTACAAAAATGTAAAATATGATGAGACAGAATTTTCTTTCCTAATACTATGATTGATGTAAGCCATATGCAGGTAGCATCATATCATATCAAACACTGTCAGATAGGACAGCCTAGACCAGGGTTTCTCAGGGGTTCTGGACCAGGGGTTCTCTGGGGTGCTAGACCAAGGGTTCTCAAAGTTATGATACAATTGAAGGCCACCAAAGGGACAGTGGGAGAAAAAAAAAACTGTAAAAAAAAACAAAACTAACTAGAAAAGCGCTCAGAGAGCGCAGACCTCCGCCAAGACAATGTGGTCACAGATGGTGCTGTGGATCACCGATCGCCACCAAAATCGAATCGCTTCTTACTCGTCCCGATACAAACGTTGTCCGAAGATTCCATCCAATTCCGCGCAGTACTTTTCGAGTTATGTTGTACACAGACAGACACACAGACACACACACACACACACCGGCGAAAACATAACCTCCTTGGCGGAGGTAACAAACAAACAAACAAAAGAAATCCATATGCAAGTAGCATCACATCACTGTCAGGTAGGATATAGCCTAGAATGTCCAGGATAGCCTAGCCTGGGAGCTCTCATGCTCCTTTGAGCGCTTATTTCATTCCACTCTGCAAAGCAGCATGGTGACCATGGCCGTTTTTCTCGCTTACTTTCGGTATCCAATCGCAGAACAAAAAGGGATTTGTACGGCCCTCGATTGCATTTTACGTCACGTGGTGGCTCTGGTACTGGCTCCGAGGTATGTACAGACGCTATGATAGACATTCGTAGCGCCCAATAAACGGCTCTGGACAATCGTAAACGATGCTTCCGCTACGAGAAATGCAATAGGTAGGTCCCCAGACTAAATATCACTTGTGATTTTAGTTTGGCATTCGCCAGGCTAAGGATAGCCTAGAATGTCCTGAAAAGAACAACCTGTGTCGATGGCCTTTGTAATGACAGATAAAAGCTTTAGGGTAAAGGTAGTGATGTAACTCTAACCATACCTTAGGGCCCATAGCCTTAAGTTAAAACGCTGACCTTCTCTGCCCGTGACCAATAATTTTGCCATCACAGTGGAGTCCTTCATTAAAAGCCACAACCCCTCAACAGAGTCATTATCCCCTGCAGTGCATTAGTGTTAGGTAATTGTTCCTGTGAATGATGCCACTGTCAGCTAACTTTTATAGCTTTTATTGAGCAAAGCTCTTTAAATGTAGGCTAGACTGTTTAATGTCAAACACATTTTTTTAACGGCGCGGTGAATTATGTATGTATGTATGTATGTATGTATGTAGGTGAATTATGCATGTATTATATGAACTGTATGTGTGACCTTTAAGAGAGCCTGAAGTAGTCAGTTGTCAAAACAGACGACCACTAAAATGCCTTACAAAAGCATTGTAGGTAGGTGGACATGAACAACAATTGCAGAAAAGAGAACCAATGTTAACTCTTTCAAATAGATATTGTGGTAAATGTACTCAAAAAGGCGAGGTATGTCTTAAGAGTGCAACTTTAAGAGCAGACGCCCACTGTTGTGGATGGCTCTATTTTTAGCAAAGCTCACCAAAGGTATTATTCACAGCTGTACACCTTTACTTTTAAATTTTTTTTTAACCTTTGGTGAGCATGAGAACAATGCTATTCAGGCCAGGTTGTCCTTTCAGCAGTCAAGGAGACAGAGCATTTTTTTCCAATGTGATCAGACATACAACATCTCTCTCTCTCTCTCTCTCTCTCTCTCTCTCTCTCTCTCTCTCTCTCTGGGAATGTGTGCTTCAATGCTTGCTTTTAGGTGTAGCGCCATATGGTGTGTATATGTAGTGCAAGGGAAACTTGATATGAAAAGTCTGTCAGGTTATGACCCTGAACACAGGTGTCAGTGACATCCTCACCTTCTGACCATTAAAGAAAAACGCAGAAGCGACATCCACTTATTCACACCATAATAGGAAAAACACAGGACCCCTTATACTGTAAGACATAAACACAAGGGTCTTGTACAAACAAGTTGCTGTAAATAACAGCTACAGTTTACAAACAAACTACATACTGCGTACATACTGCCAATAAAAGACATACACAAAGCAATATGCTGGAAAAATAGGACATTATGCACTTTTCACTTGATTACTTTTTTTCTAAGTTTATGATGAGCAACATGTTGTGAGCAATCTTGTGTTTGTGTGTTTGTGTGAAACGAACAAGGGCTAGGGGATGTTTGTTTCACACATGTGAGACAGAGAAGTGCGCAACATGCACACTTCTGTATAATTAGAACTGAACGCTTAGTATGCTCTGCTGGCAGGTGGTCATGTTTGATCTTGACTACCCCATACTGCATCCTTTCTCACTCTCTATTTTCTCTTTCCCTCTCTCTCTCTCTGTCCCTTATTTCTCTTCCTTCCCCCGAGGGCACTCTATCTATCTATCTATCTATCCCCACATCTGCACATCCGTTCTACATCACTAGTTCACCATTGGTTTCTTTCCTCTTGCCATCTCAGCAAACTTGTAAGATGCTGAACTATCACCACAAGTTCAATACACAGTCCCATGTCCCATGGGCAGCATTTCCCAGTCCGAGTCAGTCCATCTGGTACCTTCACGAGGTACCAATTGTCGCAGGGATTCATTGGAAGTGCTGTGAAACTGCCAAGACTGCTTTCATCTTCCACCCAATACCTGTTCTTATTTATACATACAACCTTGAACACGTGGGAATGAGCGAAAAGTAGCCTGCAACGTCACTCTGTTTAGAATAGAATGAGACTTCTTTATGCTGTGTCCCTGGGGTCACAATGACGACAATCCAACAAGGCCAACTGAACCTCAAGGGAACGGGTATACGCTTTGACGCAATCAGTCTTTTCTCCACATAGGTGCTGTGCAATGTCTGTAGGAATAGGGATGTGCTCAAATTATCTCTTCACATATGACTCATCTATTGTTGAGAGATCATGGTTACACTTTATTTGGAGGTACTGTCATAAGACTAACATGACACTGTCATTAACTATGACATGACATTGTCATGAATCTGTCATAAACTTTATACACCTGTCATGGCTTCTGTCATTAAGTGTCACCTGGTATTTGTCATGGTTAGGTTTAGGGTTAGGGTATGTCAGAAGTCATGACAGGTTTATAAAGTTTATGACAGATTCTTGACAACGTCATGTCATAGTTAATGACAGTGTCATGTAAGTCTTATGACGGTACCTTCAAATAAAGTGTTACCGAGATCACTACCTCCTAATAAATTGAACTGATTAATAGAAGAATTTATTTATCAAAGTTGTGATGTAGGGAAATTTACTGAACTGCTCATCATATACTAGCCTGGGCCTGCCCATACTTCCTGTCGCTGCATGAAATTTCGCAATGAAGTCAGTATGGCCAAGGTGGCAATTTCCTCAACTCTTGAGCCCAGAAAAATCAGGAATCAATGAGGAACAAGCAGGCTGAAGGAGGCGAGCTTACGCTGACTCTATCCCATAACATTGATAGAAGTTTGATAGCATGGGGGCGCCGTGGCTCAGTGGGCTAGAGTGTCATACCATAACTGCGGGGACCCGGGTTCGACTCCGACCCAAGGTAATTTCCCGATCCCACCCCATCTCTCTCTCCCACTTGTTTCCTGCCCATCTCTATACTGTCCTGTCCTATCTAAAAATTTTGATAGCATTTGATAAGACGATTAGGTTAATCCTGCCTGGAATTCCCGGGCAATGCTAGCTTTGCCAGTTAATTTCTGAACCTAGTCGCGCAAGCCAGGCGTCATATACATGTACATTACAGGCGTCATATAGTCATATGCATTTTCTCTCCCTAACTTCAATCATGGATAATAGACAACAATGAAAAGAGCATGTGTGTAGGCTCCATCATCAAAACACAATCAAGACAAAAGTCTAATCATGGCCGCCCAACAATTTAGTTCATAAGCCTACTCTTGACAGATGCAGATGGCTACGTGCTAACCAGCAGATGGCTGTTGAGTGGTGTTATGGAAAAGGAAAAATACTTATACCTGCAGATGGCTAAATGTCAAATGAAATGAGACATGGGGCATCTGTTCCATAACAACAACAATGGCTCCACAATACAATCAACTGGACAATACAGCATAAACATCCATTGGCATTCAAGGTACCATTATCATGTAATTAGATTCTAAAGGCAAGAGACGTGTTCTGTGTATGAATCAATTGAGAGGAACGTCATTTCCAGACACGCTGAACACTTCCTTTGAATCCTGAAAGCTAAACGTGTTAATTAACTGCAAAGAAGCAAACAGCTGTCTACAGATAGCTATAAACAGAATATTTCTGGAAAGAGGTATGCTTTTTTATTTGTCTTTGTATGTATGAGAATGGTAGTATCGCCATGTTGACCACCTTATGAAGTCAAAGAAGAACGAGAAAAGCGCTTAGAGAGCGCAGACCTCCGCCAAGACAATGTGGTCACAGATAGTGTTCTGGATCACCGATCACCACCAAAATCGAATCAGTTCTTACTTGTCCCAATACACATGTTGTCCGAAAATTTGATCCAAATCCGTGCAGTACTTTTCGAGTTATGTTGCTCACAGACACACACACAGACTCACACACAGACAAACACAGAGGAAAACATAACCTCCTTGGCGGAGGTAATAAGAGTAGGAATATCAGCGCTCAAACTGTTGTACAGTAGGAAGTGAGATAATTTAATGCTGTGCTGGAGAATATAATCTCCATGGTTACCATGATCAGGTGATGGGAGGATGCTGTTACCACCATGAACCATCCATAAAGCAAGTCTATGGAGATCATCAAGACAAACATAGGGAGGGGAGGGAGGGCTGGCAGTGGAGTCCAGACTTGACCCCAAGGCTGAGGGCTTCTTGTTCACAGCTCATACAACAGTAAGAGAGAGAGAGACGTGTTTACAACTACAGAGCACATCTGAACTAGCCCTGAGGGGATCCCTGCCTTAAAGGGCTAGTTCAGGAACTGAGTGCATGACTTGGTGACAGCAATTGAACATTTTCCCTTGCATTCCCTGGTGACTCTTAAGGCCTCAAACATCCAATCAGACACAGTGTCAATGCAACCGGACACGACACCAGCATCGAATTCTGCCACCACTTGCCAATTATGATGGAAGTTTGCTTTCGATTGCATGTAGTGAGCTGCCAGTGTGCGGGGAAAAGCAGTGTTGACAGAACTGGTGTGCAGAGGCCTTTAAATGTAATTGCAGCATATCTTAAAATGACAATTTTTCATTTTATATGTTCAAAGAAAGTAAAAGCTACTGCATGATAGAAGTGGGCATCTAAACATCTGTTATCTGTGACTGACCTAAATCCAAAGGTTGCCTTGGCTAATGCATGAGTGCATGACTTGGTGACGGCAATTGAACATTTTCCCTTGCATTCCCCGGCGACTCTTAAGGCCTCAAACACCCAATCAGACACAGTGTGGAGCACTGCTCTTCCGAAAATTCTATTCCAATTCCAGTTTTCAATGCAACCGCACACGACACCGGCATCGGATTCTGCCACAACCTGCCAATTATGATGGAAGTTTGCTTTCGATTGCATGTAGTGAGCTGCCAGTGTGAGGGGGAAAGCAGAACTGTCGACCTGTATTTGAATGTGTTTTTTTTTAGATATTTTTTCTGGCTTTTTGCTTTTAATCAGATAGGATAGTGTAGAGATGACAGGAAACAAGTGGGAGAGAGAGATGGGGTGGGATCGGGAAATGACCTCGGGTCAGAATCGAACCTGGGTCCCCGGAGTAATGGTCTGACGCTCTAGCCACTGAGCCACAGCGCCCCCACGCAATGTTGACAGAACTGGTGTGCGGAGGCCATTAAAGGTAATTGAAACATATCTTAAAATGGCAATTTTTCATTTTATATGTTTCAAAAGAAGTGGAAACCGAACCAAGCAGCTTTAAAATAACATGGTTTGTTTCTATTAGTAAAAGCTACTGCACGATAGAAGTGGGCATCTAAACATCTGTTATCTGTGACTGAACTAAACCCAAAGGTATTAGCTCCCATACTATCTCTAAACGTCACTACAAACACACACACACACACACACACACCCAAACACACACACACACACACATATGGCAAAATGTCAGACTAATATGACTAATATATATTTATACATAATAGAACATCAGGAACCAATAATCATTAATTACCAACCTGACTGCATCTCTAAATCAGCACATAACAGCACTTTAACTCTGTTGCTACTGTTGATGACACGGAGCCATTGTGCATGCATGAAAGAAATCAGCAGGTGCTCTAGGCATGAAATTACACGCAATACAAGACTGCACAGCTTCAGGATGTGCGCATACAGAGTACTCATTAGGGATTAAACATTTAATTAGTATATTCATAAAAAAAAAATTAAAATTTCCTCCTCATGCTCCTTCATGCTGTGGGTTTACTTTTTCTCTCTTGTTTTTTTTCTTCATAGTTTTCATAGTAAAAGATGGAATTGAACAACTTCAAAATTTTGACAGACTACTTACACACACACACACACACACACACACACACACACACACACACACACACACACACACATACACACACACACACACAAAGATAGAGAGAGAGAGAGAGAGAGAGAGAGAGAGAGAGAGAGAGAGAGAGAGAGAGAGAGAGATTAGGCTTTAAAATCTCAGGAATGTGAACCTGTAAAGTTTTCCCCTGGTCATCCCCTGTAATTTAACGGGTCAAGGCTAGTCACAGATAATGCCGCCTACTTTGACAATCATACTTCCTCTACAGGTTTCAACCAGTGAGGTGTATAATATTCAACACACAGTAGCAGAGGTCCATATGACTACATCATTAAAAAGCAAATTGCTTTGCCCCGTTAGTCAAATCTGCATTATTTTGAGCTTCATCACATAAAGACTTTGAAGCGAAAGATCTGAGTAACTCTGTTGCACAAGCCTACCGACTGCATTACATTACATTAGGAAAACATAGACTGAACGTGAACGTAAAAGCAAAAGCGAACAAGCAGTTTACTGTGGGTCAATGGAACCCACAATCTCACTTTCGTTGTCGAATGTTGTATGTTACATTGACTCCGTGCAAAGTGTTCATTTGCATTTGCATTTGGGTTTGGTCTGGTCTATCTTGTTCCAGATTCTTTCATTTCACATTTCACTGTGTAGTGCAGGCAACAGGCTTGTACAACAGGACTATGATTGAATTACACCAAACTTTCACTTTAAAATCAAAAGGACCGTGAACATGCAACATGCTATACAGCACACAGTACACACACAACTCTTGTTTTCCATAGAATTTTAAGGAATTTGGTCTTGCCATTCTACAATCTAAACCCTGGAGCAGTCCACCATGGCAATTAACCTTGGAGATGTCCTTCAACAGTGAGGCTACTGCTGTGAAATTCTTGTATGAAATCAGCATGGCTGTCTCTCTGCTCAGCATGATAATTATTATGAATGGCAGGAAGAAGAGAATGAGAGCACATAGATACGCACTAACGATTCAATCTACAGGCATGCGTTAGTAAATTGCAAATATGGTACTGTAGGATAAGTTATTGATCTTGCACTGGCAAATGTCCAGCACTTGACGAATCTCTTGCACTATGGGTATCCATTTTTACTTAAAGGTGCCATGCCACACCACTACAGAGGTATTTAAATTGTTCTTTGAGCACGTCCACAAATGAGGGTATGTGACTTCACTTGGACTGAGAACGGTCCAATGCGAGACCGTAATGACGATCGATGTTAAAGCCTGTAGGAATAGCCTTCGAAAATTTCATGCTGGTTCTTCCGGTTTCTTTTCCACTGCTGCGCTCTGATTCGCTGCTGAAGCTCGACGTTGTAAAGTTCATGGACGAATATTTACATTAGTTTGTACGTGCGAATTGCGAGGCACGGAATAAAAAACGTAGAATATGTATCATGAAACCGAGAAAGACGGATTATCTGCACCAACTTAGCTATGCCACGATTGTAAACGGCCACTTTGCAAACAGGTTCAAGCTTACTACATAGTCAGGATGTCAATCAGTACGGGCCAGACATAATCAGATGACTTATCTCGGCATGGGTAGCCGATTCGGGTCTTAGTCCTACATCCATTTCAGCTCAGATTACCACTCTACAGGACTGTTGAATTCGTCAAGTTGAGCATTCCACTCATGGCATATTACCTTCTTGGAGATGTCCTTCAACAGTGAGGCTACTGCTGTGAAATTCTTGTATGAAATCAGCATGGCTGTCTCTCTGCTCAGCATGATAATTATTATGAATGGCAGGAAGAAGAGAATGAGAGAATAGAAGATAAAAATTCAGTCTTTATATCTAAAAGATATAAATCTTTTTGAAATATTTAGTAACCTGTACTTGGATAAGTTATTGATCTTGCACTGGCAAATGTCCCGCACTGACAATCTCTTGCACTATGGGTATCCATTTTTTACTTAAGGGATGTTAATAACACCATGAAGTCCGAAGCCTGCTGAAATATTTCATTTCTTTTTCTAAGATTTAGTGCGGACATGCTTTCAAATAATTGCATTTCACGATACGTTTCCTCTCCATATCAGATCTTCCTGCTGCACACACAGCATGCCTCCATTCTTCTCATTCTCCTCACACTACCAGCAGCGTCATGGGTGTCTTTGCTCCCCCCCCCCACCCCCAGGACCAATAAGATACAAATCAGAGACAAATCAGAGATGGATACATAATGGGATTTATCGTCTGTCCACAGCATGCAGGGCAGGGGCATCTGGAGTTAAATGACAAATCCAAAAGAAGTGTTATTTCATTCTTTCCGCTGCTCCATGCGATACTTTGCCTCTGGTCATTTCCCTTTGGACTACGCGCCAGCGGGTCGCTAGTCACATGTTGGTCGTCATGACCACAGATGTAACTGATGCAGCTAAAATGTGACACCAGAGGCTGAGGGGGAGAGAAAAAAAAAATGTTGCGTGCTGTCTCTCTCTCTCTCTCTCTCTCTCTCTCTCTCTCTCTCTCTTTCTCTCTGTGAATGTGTGTGTGTTGTGCACATAGGCTTGTGTCCTGTTTTATGTTTGTGCTCTTTACACTGTGTGTGTACTCTCTCTCTCTCTCTCTCTCTCTCTCTCTCTCTCTCTCTCTCTCTCTGGATGGCACACAGCTTTTCATTTTTTTATGGGTTATGTAAATTGGAGGAGATTTAGGGCTCTGGGCCAGGGTGTTATCCAATGCTAAGTAGAAAGGGGGACCAGAATCACCTAATGTGCCACACACCTAGATAGAGAATGACTCTCCGGCAAAAGGCAGACCACAGCGACATAACAGAAACAGCACTTCTGAAAGCAAGAGTAGAATGTTTGCTCAGAGAGGCATTAAATCACTGATTTATGAGAGAACAAATAACATTATAACATAGTGGCCCTCATTTATCAAACGAAAGTGGAAACCAGTGCAAGTTTTAGCGCACGTTCACCTCTCTCTCTCTCTCTCTCTCTCTCTCTCTCTCTCTCAAGCGTTAATATTACAGTATTGGTAAATGTGATGTCAGAAACCAGCGTAATTTAAAAGTCTTGAGCAATATTATTCCCAGACAGAACTTATGAATAGCTGATATCAGCACTAAATAATTTTGTTACAAAAGCCCATAATATCTGTCTCTGGAGAAAAACAAACAAACAAAAACAAACGGACCCAATATAGCAACAACACACTTAACACTATTCCAGTGATACAAGTGATATTTCTAATTCTCGTGATTCCAGAGATGAGTCCTATTTAGAACGGACAGCCACCTCATCACCATCAGTCAGCTAAAGACAGAGATGATGTTCAACAAAATACGCAGCTTCTTAGGTATGCTGTAATAAAAGTGAGCAAATAAAAGCAGAAAAGCAGACCTTTATAACACTATCATGGCTTTCTCACAATACAATCCATTTCCTGTCATTGGATTCCCATATTTCACAGTGCTCATAAAAACACATCCAACCAAGAACAGGCCCTCTGTTCCAAACCCCCAGGCTATATCGAGTGAGAGAGGGCTAGAGAGATGCTGTATTATTGGGTCAGGATACCATCCTCTTATTTAATGTGTCACTAGCTGGTGGCTCCACTTAAATCAATCAAACGGTCGATCGCTCCGGAGCTCTGGCCAGGCTGTGTTAGAGAACGCTTCAATGGTATACTGGATTCACTACCTGGAAACACTCCAGGGTGACCCGTTTCATGGAAATATTCATTTTACATAGGGGGGTGAGGTCATCCAATATATGTTTGCTTGACCTTGATGAAAATGCTACAAGGTCAAGGATAAACGTGAGGAAGGAATTGACTGAACACTGTGTTCAAATATTCCAACCCCAGTCACACTAGACTACAGATCTATAGGAAGGAACATGTTTGAATGCCTCTACCACCTTTTGGTCTTTAAATCAATTTCGACCGACTGACCGACCGCCTGCCCCCCCCCCCCCTTTCTTTTAAAGAAGAAGATATTGGATCTCTTTGCAAAGCATTTCTCATGTTCTTTGCAGTCCCTGCATGAGAGGCGCTAGATAAACAAAACATTACTCAAACTTTACGATAAGAACTTTCTTATGCAAACAAACAACGCACCCTCTCTCACACACACTTTCAACTATACTGACTCCAGATGGCATACATGTACTACTACTAGTGCTGTCAAACGATTAAAATAATTAATCTGATTAATCACAAAATTGTGCAATGATTAATCATGATTAATCACTTTTAATCACAACTCATTTCTTCCAGTAAGAATTTGGATGCTAGGGTATGTTGGATCCTTATTTTGCCCTGTAAAGGCCCTGATACTAAATAGTTGGCTTTGTTCGTCTCAAATGGGGCAATTCACACCTGTCCCCTGCCCCCAAGGATTCCCCAAACATGTTGTTGGACAGTCAGGATCTAGGCCATAATCTTGGTATAGTTTGACTTGATAGCAGAGCCATTTTCTGTCTGAAATTGAACATAATACATGCCATGAAAGTGGAACCATATCCATCAGGATTAATCTGAGTTATTTTTTTTAATTAATCACGTGATTAATCAGTTAATTTTGCCAGCACTAACTACTACAAAAACAATGTCTCTAATAATCTGAAAGAAAGGTACTAAATTAGTTGAACTGTAAAATTGTGTAATGTATGATATGTCTTTTTTAAGCCTACATACATTGTACTCTCACTGAGGAATCCAGGAGCCTGGACTGTCTAATCTTCAAGGCTGAATAACTAAAGAGATGATTTTCCAGTTACAGTATGAGATGAACTACCTTTCACTAAAGTGCAAACACAGGTAAGCGGCGTTATTTTTTGGAAGACTAAATGGATAAGAAAGGATGACGAAACCACATTAAAACTTTCTCTCCTGTGTCAAATAGATTTTGTCTGGAGTAATCCAGCGGCTAACTGCAGCAGATGTGGAGGCTACAAATATAAAACCTTTTTAATTACAAGGAAAATTAGAAGCCAAGTGTGATTTGCAGGAAGATGACACGCCACTTTTTTATTTTTTTTTATTTTGAGGCAGTGTGATTGCTTGAGAGGCACTGATAGTGCAGGTGTGTATGGAGCATCATCAATATGCTAGAGCAGCCACAATAGGAAACATGTCCCCTACGTTTTCAAGAGTAAAGTGGAGGTGAATCACAATGCTATCCAGCTCCATTCCTCTTCCCTACATCTCCCTCTCTCTCTCTCCCTCTTTCTCTCCATTTCTCCATCTCTCTCTCTCTCTTCAATTCTCTCTCTCTCTCTCTCCCTCTCTCCTCATTTCTCTCTCTCTCTCTGTCTCTCTCTCCATTTCTCCATCTCTCTCTCTTCATTTCTCTCTCTCTCTCTCTCTCTCTCTCTCTCTCTCTCTCTCTCTCTCTCTCTCTCTCTCTCTCTCTCTCTCTCTCTCTCTCTCTCTCTACAGCAGTAAGGTCACAGTGGTAATTCATCTCCTCTTGACCAACATGGTGCTGAATTGCAATGCAGTGCTCTCCCCTCCACCTCTCTTTCTTCTTTCTGCTGCTGCTGCCTTATGTCCTCGGCATATAGGCCTACACACAAAGCCATTAAACTCAACACTGCACAGACATCCTTTATTGATGAGCACCTATGGGAGGGAGAGGGTTTCAGACTGCATTTGTGTGTGTCTGTGTGTGTGTGTGTGTGTGTGTGTGTGTGTGTGTGTGTGTGTGTGTGTGTGTGTGTGTGTGTGTGTGTGTGTGTGTGTGTGTGTGTGTGTGTGTGTGTGTGTGTGTGTGTGTGTGTGTGTGTGTGTGTGTGTGTGTGTGTGTGTGTGTGTGTGTGTGTGTGTGTGTGTGTGTGTATAACTGCATCTGTATATCGTGTGTGTGTGTGTGTGTGTGTGTGTGTGTGCAAATAAGTGCATATGTATGTCCGTGTGTGTGTGTGTGTGTGTGTGTGTGTGTGTGTGTGTGTGTGCACATAAGTGCATCCGTATGTCCGTGTGTGTGTGTGTGTGTGTGTGTGTGTGTGTGTGTGTGTGTGTGTGTGTGTGCGTCTAGCTGGCTGAGCTCATCTGAAAGTGAATGAAAAGCCTGCATTCATTTAAAGGCTTTATGTTTTATGTTATGGAACAAGTCCCCTTGCCTATGTCCTCATTCAGCTGATAAGCAGTGCAGTGGGAGAGTGTAAACAGCAACATTAAAAGGAGCTTAAAAGCAACACGTACATAAAGACACACACACACACACACACACACACACACACACACACACACGAGAGAGAGAGAGAGAGAGAGAGAGAGAGAGAGAGAGAGTAGTAAATTCTTTGTTCCCATTGTTATCACCATAGGCAGACATATATTATCCCCCAGAATATCCCCATAAAGCTAATAACCCCAAAAATAACACACACACACACACACACACACACACACACACACACACACACACACACACACACACACACACACACCACCCACACACCACACACACACTCACAAAATAGGAGAATCAATGCATGTCTGTTCAGGGAAAGACATGCAGCCTGCCGCATCAAGCCGTTGGCAAACCACTTTATTTAAAAGCTCTCTCTCTCTCTCTCTCTCTCTCTCTCTCTCTCTCTCTCTCTCTCTCTCTCTCTCTCTCTCTCTCTCTCGCTCTCTCCCGCTCTCTCTCTCTGTATCTCTATCAAAAAAAAAAAACATACTGATGACAACAATCTGACAGCGCTGCAGTGCTCTGCCAGCGAAGGAGAGAGAAAAGCCAGAATGTCGTTATGTCCACTGGGTGCACTGCAAAATACTCCATTAGAGCCACTCTTGAGAACTGTGACTACAGACTCACACAGGCACACACACACACACACACACACACACACACACACACACACACACACACACACACACACACACACACACAAACATACCCCACCATCTGGAATAAAATAAGGATGGGCTTTAGAAAGGATTTGTGTATGCTTTTGCAAAGTTGTCACCTGCACAATGCACATAGTTGAAATCAGAGAGTCCTGATTGTGCAGACGTTTCACTCTGCAGCTTGTTTGTGCACACAATATCATCTGTATCTTGCTTAAGAGTTTCTCTCACACACCCACCCACACACACATGCACACATACACACACGCCCACACACACAGATACACCCCCCACCGCCCACCCAACGATACAAATGTAACAGTGAAACAGTTGCTCAGGGATGATTCAGTCATGTGACTCATATGACAATATTAACATTAACCGTAGCAGCACTTTATGTACCCTGTAGCACACTACTACTCTCTCACCGTTTCTCAAACACTCTTATCTTACAGTGTGACACACTGAAGTGGCCTTGAGGAAGTTTTCTTGACAAACCTGAAATGCATAATAATCAAGTAGCACTTGCCTGGCCTTTAATAAGAGCTAATCAAGTACTGTGGCAGTTAATCAAGGAAAGTAGCCTATAGGTGTGAGAGAAATTTCCAGAGTGTGTATGTAACCAGTTGCAACTTTAAATGTTTTACCAGTTGTGCTTAGTCAGCGAACTAGACTTTGGAATGTTTGCCTAAACACCATTGCTTAAACCAGTTGCTCAATTTATGGACCCAGTCATAAATCAACACATGGCATGAGAGTCTTCTGTGCCTCAAAGGAATAAACTACAAGTCTGCTGCCAATCAGTAACCAAAATGTTTATGGCTTTCCTGCATGTTGGGGGGTTGCTTGTGTCCCAATAAATGCTTCTCTCGACTTGTGATCTGGGAGTTGGGGCTTCGACGTGCCTGCATGGCACTGTCGCTGTCCTTTCTCCCAGCGCTAGTGTCTGAACAAATGCATTAAACTCTTTGACTGATTTTGTCGGGCCGGCTCCATTGATTAGTAGTTATGAACATCTAATAATTACTACATAGGTCTACAGTATGTTTGCTGTTTGAGAAACATAAAGCACTGCCCTGGGCTCTGTAGTAATGGAAGAATTCACTAGTTCTACCAGAGAGGGTAAAAAAAAACAGGGCAGTATTCCATGTGTGAAGATCCTGCATGCTATCTCCACTAATACTGTGTTTTAAATTATAAAAAGTATAATATAAAAAGTATAATTCAACTTTTTTTTCGGCGTGTGCCTTCCTCAACCTCCCAAGGTGTTTTAAAATGCATTTTTGCATATGTCTTGTCATGCTTTTGAGTTGTGTAATTGTCTGCAGGTGGGGTTAATTAGTTGATTCAAGGCCACCGCACACCGGTTCGGACACAGTGCTGAGCACTCCTCTTCCAAAATTCTATTCCATTGTTTTCAATGCAACCCCGCACACCAGCGCCGAACTCTTCCGCCGTCGATTGTGAATTACGAAGTCTATTTTGTCGGAGCCGCCCATCGACATCCATTGTTAATTTCACAGGCTACTGTGCTAGGTGCTAGGTGAAATTTGAAAGTGCTCCGCAATGCTGGCGGAGCCGGTGTGCGGACCGCTTGAGCCCCACCCACTTGAGTGCCCAGTGCCTTGAGGCCTGAATTTGAAATTGACCAGGGCTTGTGCTTTTGGAATGTGCATATTTTTGTAAGTCTATTTAAAAAATATATATATTATTACTGTCTACATTTTTGATATACAAGAACGACAGCAACCAGCACAAGAATAATATCTGCGGGGGCGCCGTGGCTCAGTGGCTAGAGCGTCAGACCATTACTCTGGAGACCCGAGTTCGATACCAACCCGGGTAATTTCCTGATCCCACCCCATCTCTCTCTCCCACTTGTTTCCTGTCCATCTCTATACTGTCCTATCTGATTAAAGGCAAAAAGCCCCAAAAAATATTTTAAAAAGAATAATATCTGCAGGCGACTGCAGATCTTTAACTCCTGAACTGATCAATAAAGATAATGAGCAAAATTCCAGTGGAAGGATCAAGACACTTTGGAAAACAGTGGCGATAGAATTAGCTATCAGGGATGAGGGTTTGTCTAATTGATTGATTGATTGATAAATTAATTGATTGATGGTATAACTAATTCATCTGTCACGACCTTGTATGTGTGCCTCACTACATTATTAATACTTCTGACAAAGAGGTTATTTTCTCCAGTATTGGTTTATTTGTTTGTCTGTTTGTGAGCACACACACACACACACACACACACACACACACACACACACACACACACACACACACACACACACACACACACACACACACAAGCAACAGGTCTGGGGAATACTGCTTGGAAAGATAACTAGAGAAATTAGAAAAATGCTTCAAGAGAAGCTAATTGGAACCATCAAAAAACATCATTGACTGACTGATTATCTAAAATTGAAGATTTAGTGTTTTTCCTCTAAAACAAGTGAAAATGATCTTCCTCAAGCTTTGTGTTACATTTAGTTTCTGTTCTTGGTCTCTCTCTCTCTCTCTCTCTCTCTCTCTCTCTCTCACTCACACACACACACACACACACACACACATACACACACACAGATAGAGAGAGAGAGAGAGAGAGAGAGAGAGAGAGAGAGAGAGAGAGAGAGAGAGAGGCATACACGCAGACCTCCCAAGCTGCCAACAAAGTAAAGTGTGATATTGCAGGTGACAAGGTTAAAAACGCAGGGGCCCTGGCAATTTCTCATCAAAGTTTTGTGTTCTCTCTCCAGACACCATCATGAATATTTATTTCCATCCGCTCTGTTGGGAGACTCCGCAAATGAGTCCAGCACATCTCTCCTCTAAATGAGGTGCAAAATATCACCTAGTAGAAGATTTCTTATTCAACCTCTTTTCTTCCCTTCATCACTATTTCAGTCACATCCACTGGCAGTTTTTTTTTTCATAGGAAAAAAAAAAAAAAAAAAAAAAAAGATTGAAACTTGACTCAAGTCACACTGGCCATGACACTGCAGGAAATTGCCATTCCCTTACAGCTTAAATAGTGACTTTGTGCACGTCTAATGAGAAGGGACCTATTTCACGCGTCTGTGTCACTGCCCATATAGTATATGCATAATACATAGGAATATAGGCTCCTCATTACCATCTCTTTGATGCATGTTAAGTGTCTTTGGTCCCAGCTGGACCCCCTTCTCAGTGTCCTTTCTGCTTCCACATTCATATTCATTTTGAAGCTTGCTTTAGGATCCTAATGGGCTGATCCATCTTGAGGGCACGATTGGATTGGTGTTCCCCACAGACAAACAGGAACCCTCTTGGCTCTGATTATCTTTTATGATCAGATCTCAAGATCGTAGAGTAGACCATGGTCTCATTCAGGTGTGTAGTGAGCAGAGGAACGAACAGTTAGCTGATCCACACTGAATATGCTGTCGACAACTGAAATCCACTGCATGATTTCTCCTTCCCAAGTCTCCCCATGGCTACCTTGTGTGAATTTCTAGCAGAAAGAGGTATTCTTCTACAACCGAAAATTTTCAGATAAGGGACAGCTGGAGGACCCATTTGCAACTTATTTGGTCAATTGGCAACATGATTTGGTATGAAAAGAGCCTCTGAGAGTGGCATTGACTCTCAGAAGTCAAGATGGGCAGAGGATCACCAGTTCCCCAAATGCTTTGGCAAAAAGTAGTGGTCCGAGATCACAAAGTGAGTTTCTCAGATAAAAGATTGCAAAGAGTTTGCAAGGTATAATCATCTACAGTGCATATCATCATCCAAAGATTCAGAGAATCTGGAACAATCTCTGTAGCATAAGGGTCAGAGGCCCGGTTAACCATACTGGATGCCCATGATCATTGGGTCCTTAGATGGCACTGCATCACATACAGGAATGCTAATGTAATGGATATCACAAACTGGCCTTAGGACTACTTCCAGAAAACATTGTCAGTGAACACAATCCACTGTGTCATTCGTTATAGCCAGCTAAAACTGTATAGGTCACAAAAGAGCCATTCCTAAACATGATCCAGAAGCACAGACACAGTTGTCTGCTTGTAGCCATCAGGCATGATGCCTAAAATGGACTAATGATCAGAGCGGTAAAATATTTTGGACTGGGACAAAGTGGAAAACTATTCTGTGGTCAGACGAATCAAAATTCAAAGTTCTTTTCAGAAAACTGGGATGCCATACCATCTGGACAAGGACAACCCAAGTTGTTATTGCTTATTGTTAGCACTCATTTCAGAAGGCTGCATCTCTGATGGTATGGAGATGCATGAGTGTGTGTGGCATGGCCAGCTTGCGCATCTGGAGAGGCACCATCAAGTCTGCAGTCCAGATCTTTCACCCATAGAGCTTTCTTTTGGTGCATCATACATAGGAATACATGACAAAGAAGAGCTAAGACAGTTGAGCAACTAGAAGCCTGTATTAGACAAGAATGGGACAACATTCTCTCCACAACTTCTCTCCACAGTCCCCAGACGTTTGCAGACTGTTTTAAAAGGAAGAGGGGATGCCACATAGTCGTAAATGTGTCCTTGTCCCAACTATTTTGGGATGTGTAGATGCCATGAAATTGAAAATCAACTTATTTTCCCCTTAAAATGATAAATTTTTTCAGTTTCAACATTTGATGTATCTGATACCAGTCAATCGATGTTGTATTCTGAGTAAAATATTGAAATTTCAAACTTCCACATCACTGCATTCTGTTTTTATTCACAATTTGTAAAGTGTCCCAACTTTTTTGGAATTCGGTTGTATTTAGAGCTCATGGGCTTTTTTCTCCTTTCTAATGATCTCTTTCCTCACATCATCATCCAGTCATCATATCCAGTCATCATATCCAGCGGTGAAAGAAGTACTGGAACTGGTCCTGGAAGGGGGTGATAACCTGGCTAGCAGGCCTTATAAGTCTGGTCTGGAAAGAGTAGGTTTAAATCACAGCTGCCATCCCTGTGCCCTTGAGAAAGGCACTTAAGATTATAACTTCTAGGAGAGACTGGCCCTGAAGTAGTTGATAGCTGACAAATGCAAGTCACTTTAGATAAAAGCGTCTACAAAGCAGTTGATACGTCGTCTATTGGGATGGATGGGCACCTCAATGTTGCAATGTACGTAGCGGTTTCACACAAACAAATGTCACTGATTGGTTGTAGAATTCCAAGACAGCCATGCAATGCAGCATGTATACGAAAAAAAAAAAATGATGGAATGCATCTTAGAAATGTACTGGAGTACAGATAATAGCTGCAAAATGTAGTGAAGTAAAAGTAAAAGTATTCTGTAGAGTACGGACAGATGAAAAATATATAGTAAAGTATTTGTAATTCTACATTCCATCACAGCCTGCATCTCACTCATCTGTTTCTATGAAATTTATTTAAAACCCTCGCTTTGATAAACCCTCTATGACCAAAGTGAGATTTCCTTGCATGATTAAATTCTAATTCAGTTCATCCATGGTGCCGACTGCGGTAATTTTGTAATACACAGGTAATCTGGAGGATTAACCAGGTTGGCGTGTTCTAATGGAAAGGTATGTAGAGAGGAAATGGATAGGGATATACATCTTCAAAAGACATGTAGGAAGGATTTCGAGCAAAATCACGTGCATAATTCACTCGCAGTATTCATTCGGGGATTATCCCCCTATCCTAAGGACCTATAATTAACACATCACATCAATATGTCACTAACCGAGGG
>JAODXP020000030.1:8024072-8031572 GCA_027497455.2 Sardinella longiceps
AAATTAACTTGTAACAAAGACAGCCCAGTGATTAACTGTGTAGTGCAGGGGTGTCAAACTCATTTTTGCCGAGGGCCACATGAGCAATGGGATTTTCCTCAGAGGGCCGACCCTGTGCAACCACAAACGGTGAAAAAAATGCTCAATTCCTCATGTTTCTGACCATCACTAATACAGTCCTAATGTGCCACCATCGCTAATACAGTCCTAATGTGCCACCTCCATTTTGTATCCCTTTCCTGTTGGTAAGCAGGTCTAAGATGCACCTCATAGGGAGTTGCCAGGATTGTGTTGCAGAAAGTGCATCGCTAGAACTGCATTTAAACAGGCAACATACACCTACAATTCTTTTTAAGTTCTTTTAGAGGGGCCACATGGAATGATGTAAAGGGCCGCATCCGGCCCCTGGTTCTAATGTCTGATACCCCTGGTGTAGTGATTGTGTTCTTTTACAGTTTTCTTTCCTTTTTTTAAAGGGTCTGTCTGTCTGTCAAACTTAGCTATGTTTTTCCAAGCACATTCAGTCCCCCACTCCTCTTTGTGTATGACTGTGTTTTAGGGCATTTGTGAATTCCGATTTGTTTTCCTTCCCTCCCATGCGGCTCGATAACCCCGACTGTCAATGACATCACTGTCGTGACATGAGCGATTTGATCGGTTTCCCAAACGACTGCGCCAGATCACAGATGGGAGCCGTCTCCAAATCCCTGGCAAAGAATTCTGGGAGAGAAAACTGCTCCCATGATAACCTGTTGAGCCCAACTGTCTGATACCAAATCAACAAAAACCTTCCAAAAACCAGACAACAGCCCGGCTGGGACCCCACAGAACACAGCGAGGCATTTAGTCATGTCTGAATTATTTGCAGATGTTACACAGATAATTCTTCTGTATTGTCTACAAAAGGAAAGTGCCAGGTTGGCTTCACAATGGGCCATCTGTATTCCACTGTTGATGCGGAGGCCAAATACATACCCTTGTCAGTAGGATTCTGAATGGATGCCTGACAGGTTCAAATGAGCATGACAGACGACCTACCACACAGCAACAAAGCAAGACTTTTTTTGAATCAATGTGGAATAAATGCATAATCAGTTGCCTGTGCAGCTACACAAAAGACCTATAGTCTTAAGGTAAACACAATGTATAGTGAACAGTTGTGTGCGCACATCCAAATATCTTATAGCAGGTGCTAAATCAAAAGGATAAACTGATGAAAAAACAAAAGGATTTGCACACTGCTTTCAAGAGACTCAACTTTTAATGTGCAACGGTTCGATCTCTTGAAAGCAGTGTGCAAATCCTTTTTTTTTTTTCAAAAACAATGCATAGCCCACAGCTAATATTGCTGAATTGAATGTCTAGGACTAGGTGACACTGAAAATGCTACTAAAGTAGTTTTATTTTTGTGCCTGTATTCCTAGTCAAATATCAGAGTGCAGTTAGTACAAAAACTGTGAAAAGAAATATGATGAGTCATGGCTGAGACTGTGCAAAGAATGATTCACCTTCACAAGTGGTTGAGCTTCCATAAAAATACACTTCCTCATACACTTGTCAGCCATTGATGTGAAAGGATTTATGCATTTAGATTTAAAGACTAGAAGCCATGGAAATGTGTGACCCATCATTTGCAAGCTATTATTTGTAGAGCTGCCAATCCCAGCTTGAGTGTGTTTTCACTCCAAAAGCTCATATATCACCTGGAATGATGCAGAGTCAAGGCACTTTCCATTGAAATTCACCTTTCTGAATACCGACAAACTTGCTCAGAGAATTTAGTCCGTGAGCCAGAGGGGTTGGTCGTTATCGAAAAAGTGGCAAAGGTTACCATACCTTTTCTGAAAGCCTGGAATCTCAGCTTTTCAATGATGTATGATTGGAAAAAGCTTAGTGACTAACACTGATTAAACTGCCTTTGGAAATGTTTGTTTGCCAACCAATGCCTTCTATTGATGGCGTAGGAGAATAAGCTCATGATTAATCCTGGCAATATACTCCGTCTTCTCCATTGTCTCTAATCTATCTCACTAAAGATAACGTCACCGGTACCGGTATAAGGCAAGCATTTATTCAAAGGGGTGAATGACGGAAAAAACGGAGCCATGCAAGAATAAAAAGATAGGTCAATGTCACCATGGCAATAATGTTCAGTGACGTATACAGTGACATCATTGATGATATGCTCATTCATTGTTTAAGTGTCCAGCCGCTTAAAGAAGCTGTATGCAAGACATTTATTCCAAATAATCATAAAATGGTCCTGAAATGTCACCAGACATGAAGGAATCATGTTCATTTTAAACACTGATATCACAGACAGTTTTCAAGCCATAATACTTAAATACATAAAACCTAAGTTTCAGCCCACAAGTAGTGTTTGTGTTGTCATTTCAAAGTGTTGTTGTCATTGCCAAGGCCTCATTATGATTCCGACACACAAGGTGAAAAAAAAACAAAACAAAACAAAACAAAACAAAAAAAAAACAAGGATATGTGTAGGAAAAACTTTTGAAAGATGAAGACACTTTAATGTGTTATGTCACTGCACATAAGCATTTTTCTTCCCTGATGTCACATTTGATCTTATTGTCCCATAAAAGTCTGAGTCTAATTATGCTAAGTTTAAAATTCATTTTTTATTACCTCCGCCAAGGAGGTTATGTTTTCGGTCGCGTTGGTTTGTCTGTCTGTCTGTCTGTTTGTTTGTTTGTTTGTCTGTTTGTCAGCAGGATAACTCAAAAAGTACTGCACGGATTTGGATGAAATTTTCGGACAATGTGTATATTGGGACAAGCAAGAAGTGATTCGATTTTGGTGGCGATCGGTGACCCAGAACATGATCTGGAATTTATATAGTGTCTGTGAATACATTGCCTTGGCGGAGGTCTGCGCTCTCTGAGCGCTTTTCTAGTTATTATTATTTTTTTTCATATTTTTTTTTCATGTCATACCATGAGGTGATAGATTAGAAAATTAGAGTGTCACAGTGAGGTGGGTTCATTTTCATGGTAGTGGCCCATTATCACAGCAGCCAACTTTACAGGAAGTGGCAAGGAAACCACAGGTGCATTTAACGATCAAATACACCTGTTAATTAATTTAGTGCAGCAAAATCAGATCCTTATCGGATGTCATCAAGATGTCATTAGTATCACATATGCTTACTTTGCAACTTCCTTGAAAAATTGGCTGCTGTGACAGGTCCATAATGTATCTGTCGATGGCCTATTCTCCACATAGATGCTTGACAGTGTGAGGGTGAGTACACTGCAATTGAGAGTATGAGAACACTCTCAAGGTACCAGAAAATTGATTCGAACCAGCATAACATGAACCAGAAAAAAAAATATTGAAAAAAGGGAGACATATAGATAAACAGAGATATAAACAAACAAACAAACAAAAACAAAAAACAAGCCAATAAACAGAAAGATGGGCAGACTGCTCTGGGACCAACTTCAACCAATAATCACACAGACGACCAGGCCAACCACAAATCTGCATAAGCTCATCATTATGACTAATCAGCCACCACAGAAATGGAGCCAGATAAACAGGTGCACATATCATCCAGACCTGAATGATAATAAATGCCAGATGCATTCGGGCTGCCAGGGCTAAAGAAGTCATTCTGTGCCGTTATTTATTCAACCTCAATGATCTGGCCTGTGCCATTGCACTCACTAATTGCAAGTTGTTAAGTGCTGGCATTTCCAGAGAGGACAAAAAGAGTAACCCTTGTGTCGAGTTATAAATAAATCCACTGGGTCTGTAAAATAAAACATTACCACAAGGACCAGTGGCCAACAAAACTAGTTAACACAACACACAGTGCATGTCCCACATTTCTCACAAAGAAAAAAAAAGTAAGAATTTTTCCACAAAGCAAAAAAAAAAACAAAGGAAAAGTTTTTTTTTCCCCCTACTTTCTTTTCTCTCTCTGTTCTTCCCCATTTGATATTCCTTCTATGAGCTAGTTTCCATCATAGAGTGGCATTCATATTTTCTATTCCATTCATTTAAATAAAGGAACAATGTGCCACTATATAAAATGCAAGTGAATGAGAGGGGGTCTGCATGCTTTGATCCGAGATAAAAGGGTGCAACTATTTAATCAAAGCCTGCTCAAAATTCATGAGGTAAATGCTCCTCTCGAACAAATAGTTCCAGCCCATTTTGACTGGCTGAATAACATTCTGAAACTGAATTCTAATTTAGATACCCCCTGGGCCCTTCAAGCTGACCATATTCCACATTATAATACAACAGTATATATCAAACTGTTGCGGCATCACTCACATTATTTGCCAATCATTCAAGCAGAACAAATTCTTGGTGGAGGAATTACCATTTATGAGGAAATCATTTGTCATCACTGGGTCTTAATTTTCTGAAACTGTGCCAAGTTAGTAGTAGATGCTTCAGAAAGAGCAACAAGCCCTGGAGGCCAGTTCTATACCATGACTGTAAAATAACTAAAGGGATTTAATGCACAGCATGGTAATGGTAAGCAGACTGCATTCATATAGCACTTTTCCACTACTTGGAGCACTTACAACCCTTTCAAATCCCATCCACCCACCCACTCAATCACTCACATGCACATGGTGTTGGCTGAGGATGCCCTGAAATGGCACTGGAAGCAGTTTGGGGTTTGGTATCTTACTCAAGGACACTTCAATGAGGTCAGGAGTAACTGTGGTTCAAGCCACAATCCTTTGGTTGCCCTAGCCAAGAACTCTAGATGTACCCTAGTGGTAGCAAGTTAAATATGCTCAGAGAGTACGTCTAGCAATGAACCATAGGTTGTATTCAGACCTCGGTGGTGTTTAGCCAATCATGACGCTCTAGGTTGCATTCAGATATTGTGGTGTTTAGCCAATCACAACGCTCTATGTGGACAGGGAGTCACTGGGTGGACTTAGTTTTGATTGAATCAGCTTATTCATTGCTCTGATTGGTTGTAGCCATCGTACCTAAGGGTCTATCGATCGTGATCAGATGGTACATTTTATGTTATAGAGCTTTGGAATCTGACATCAATTTACCTAGCATGCTAGGTAGAATCACCGACATTTTGCGAAGCCACGCTACCTGCTCTCCTTTTGCAATCCTGTACAAAATGCTTGATGTAAGAGTCTTTCATACTAGTTTCACGTTGTTAGAGACATCATTTCTTTCCATCGGTAATGTAGAGAGGAAAGAGCTTATGACAATGACCCCATTTTCCGACGTTAATTTGCTCCGTGTTATGAAAAAGACGAGACCATAACAAACCACCATTTTCAATGTATTCTGAACGGTGAAGGTGTAAACTGTGGGGCAGTGGTGGCGCAGTTGGTAGAGGTGTCGTTGGGCAACTCGTTCGAGCCCCGCTCCACCTGACCCCATCGCGGTGTCCTTGAGCAAGATACCTTACCCCAAATTGCTCCCGGTGAGCAGGTTGGCATCTTGCATGGTAGCCTCTGCCACCGGTGTGTGAATTGGTGAATGTGAGGCATGAATTGTAAAGCGCTTTGAGTGCTCGTAGGAGTAGAAAAGCGCTATAAAAATGCAGTCCATTTACCATTTAAACTGGCTTGTTGTTATCGTGACCGAACGGCGGCCAAATACCCGGAAGGAATGCCCCCTTCCTAAGCTCTATAGGGTGGCTTGTCAAGCTAAGCCATCATCACCCCAGCCACCATCACCACACTGTCATCACTTTGCTGTTTTACCATCATGTTAAAGAACACCCTCTGGGGACTTATCACTTCATCAACTATACTTACAGCGGGGGGGAAACAAATTTCCCATTCCAGTGCCATTTTTTGATGTCAACAGTGATATTCTGTGCCCCTATTTATCATTTGAATGGTCCGTCTCTAACTGTGTCTACAAATATAAACAGTCTAACAGGGGCTTCCAAGAAATCAACAAACATTGATTGACAAAACCCAGAGTAACATAAGAGCTCATTACTCAGGCCTGTACTAAAGTAAAGTAGATACAACACTGTGTCTGGTAAAATAAATCTTATCAAGGTTAGAAATAATGGGGTCGCGGAAAGTTGGACTAAAAATTATCTTTCTGTCTGTCTGTCTGTCTGTCTCTCTCTCTCTCTCTCTCTCTCTCTCTCTCTCTCTCTCTCTCACACACACACACACACACACACACACACACACACACACACACACACACACACACACACACACACACAGAGGCACACACAAACACACACACACTTGTTTTCTACAATCACTATCTGGCAAGCAAGTTTCCTAGAGGCTGCTCTCTTCTTGCACTTCCACTTGATGTAATCTGCACTCAACCAAATTGGAAGACCCAGCCAGTTCTCCCCCGAGCAGAGCAGAGCTTGGCATGAGAGCAGGGATGTTCCAAAAACCCAAAACAGGAAGAAAACGAAAAAAAAAAAAAAAAAAAAAAAAAAAAAAACACCTAGTAGGGCTGGATTCAGAAGCTACTAGGGCTGCCCATCTTCCCCCATTCCCAAAACGAATTAGTGTGTTCTTGCGCCAAGCAAATAGTTCCACGCGGCAAGCTCCTCGATATCAGAGGCCATCAATAATTCATGGTCAACGGCTGCCAGAGACCATGGGGTGCTACCAGCAGGGGGGGGCTCGCCTCCACACGCCATTTAGTTACACCTTGCCTCAATGCCACCAGAGCATCGCGTGAGAAGGGTGGGAATAAGACTTGATGGATTACAAATGCCTCCTCAGTTTGCCATCATAAATGATATGCTGAGGGGCTGGTTATGTCAGGGGTTGGGGGGGGGGGGCAATGAAGAATTGCCTAGCCTTAGACAGCCACATATCAAACTACTGAAGAGCTGCGTGAGTCTGCATAAACAAGGTGTCATCTTCAGGGATATTAATGGCATCGGAAACATATCTTGCGCTTGATGGAAACATGTATCATATTGTATGGGTGTGAGGGTTCTGAGATAAGAGGGGCCACAAAGCAACAAAGCAATCTCTCGTGTGCACTCATGTGACACAGCCTGATGGAGATGCATTGCTTCAGAGGAACCTTTGGATGGCAACAAACATTATTCAGGTATCAACACTTTTCAGTGTGCAGAATAGATCATGGCAATGCTTGATGCCGGGTCAACGGATGTGAATTATTGAAAAACATGTTACATGTTTCAATGAACTGATGACAGGGGCAAAGAGGTTAAAGTATAATGCCACTCTAGTCATAACCATTCAGTAATTGAAGAGAAATAAGCATTTTAGAAAAAAAATAAATAAATAAATAAAAAATCTGTCATACTGTCATACTCTGTCATTGTTTAACATTGTTTGTATTCCGCAGACGAATTGAGGTTGAAAACACGACATAAGTCACAACGTCTGTGGGAGTGTGTATTATGATGGCCTGTCACACTCAGTCAACATCACTATCCATTAGGCCACCGGGCCCGGAACAACTGCTGGCAACATACTTAATCATGACATCAGAGAACAACAAATACCCTGCACCCTGGGACTT
>JAODXP020000030.1:8036572-8046572 GCA_027497455.2 Sardinella longiceps
TAATGATCCCCACAGGGTACGTGAGAGTCCTCGCGCTGTTGACCTCCTGACAGGGCACTATGAGCGTCATTGTCCCAAGGGAGCGCTACTCTACAACAGGCTCACACTTACTGAGATCACTGTGGGGACACCTTTTGCTCTTGAGTATGGAGTAATGTAAACAGACTCTGGGCAGACTGAGTGGAATCTTCCATTAAACGCCACACACACACACACACACACACACACACACACACACACACACACACACACACACACACACACACACACACACACACACACAGGGCTGCTGTCTGATGTCAAATTCAAGAGTTCTTGCCAGTCGGCAACTCCACTGGAACAACGAGGCCTTTGATTTTTTTAAGCATTCATACTGAGACACGGGCTGAAGAGACTATAAGACAGTAGCATAATGAGGCATTGTGCAGTCTGTAATGAGGCACTGGTGTGCTTCAAAGACCTTACCATGTGAGAGAGCCTCTTACTTGCTGTAACTGTTCTTGGATATTATCATGAAGGGAGATAAGTTTTTTTTTTTTTTTTTTTTTTTTTAACATGTTGCCACAGTAACAACCATATATTTTTACTTCAAAAGTTTAGCATTTGGCTGTGGTGTTGCTTGATTAAAAACATGTTGCTATAGCAATTATGTGTTAAGCAAAGCAAAAAGAAAAAAATTGACCATGGAAATAAGTTATTTTGTGTACATGGGTACACCCCTCTCTTGTGCTCTGATGTGGTTGTAGGCTACTTACAGACACAATGGCAGCCAAGGTTTCAATCCCTCCGGTAGAGAGGGTAATGTAAGGAATCAGTTTTTCCGCAAAGCCCGCCTCTCTGAAGATCCCATTGGTGTAATACCAAATCTGTCAAAAGAGCACAACATCAAGCACTCAACCAATCAGGGCGGTGATGCGTGGAACATTGTGCACTGTAAAATTCTATATGTATTATCTAAGAACTCTATGAATGTAGAAGGAGATCAAAATGTAATCACAGGCAGACTATTAACAAGAAAACACAACAAGTAACTAATGAGCATAAACAATAAAATCAAGGTAAACGTTTAGTACATGCAAAAGATATGATTTCATTTAAAAAAAAAAAAAAAAAAAAAACAGTCAAGATTCAGTTTCAGTGATAAGCTATTGTTTCCCCTCACACCACCCTACATAAAGCAGAGATGTACAATTCTACCTATCTGCAGTTATCGCCCTGATGGAAGTTCCATTTCCTATTGCAGGTGACGTATTAATAGTTCCCGCCACGGCTGTGGATGGCAAACTTGGCTATCGACTAAGTGAGTTTCAATGAGACGCCTCCAGCAGTTCACTGATTTCAGTAGGATATATGCCTTTTTAAGTCTATTGCTTACATTTCTTGAATAAATGAACTTCTTCAAGATTCATATAAATATCCTTCAATTCATTACCTAAAAGTTTAGTAGTATTTTAGCGATCGTTTTGACATGCACACACCCGATCTTTCCCATAGCAACGCCCGTTGCTATAGACTCAAATGCGTTAATCAGTCGTTTTTATCGTCTTTTATTCATAACTTGCCTTCTGACCATCGACAAATCACTTTGACGACATCACAGACGGTATACTGTTACTACCATATTGAAATTGTTGCAACAGATAAAATAACAAAGCCACAGGAGAATATTTTATACTTCGCTGCACAGGTTGTTAATGTACTTCCGCCGTCCAAGACGATAGATCACATGGTAACGATGACGTGCTTGCAAAAGGTCAATACTGAAGCCTATACCGCTGGGGAACAAAAACCCTCATTCACCTCTCCTTTTAGATGAGAGATCTTTATGCAAATCCATAATATTCTCTGCAAATTAAAGCTCAGAAGTGCTTATACTCTTCTATGACTTCTAAGCACTCTGCTTCTCCAACCACTCTACACCACACACACACACACACACACACACACACACACACACACACACACACACACACACCACAAACATACATACATACATATGCTAAGCACAGACGAAATCAAAACATTTCCCAGAGATGAAATGAAAGGATGAGAGGACTGGTGGAGGCACCACTTGCTGAGCGTTAGAGACGGACAGGAAATGTGTTTGTGATTGGGTCTGCCAGTCATGGTTTGTAGTGGCACACGTATTAGACTATTATCATAATGTTATGACGCACGAGTGAGAGGGAGAGGCAGTCTCCTGTTGAGGTGTCCATTCTAAGGGCTAGTGATTGAAATTGCTTTGGCTGGTAATATGACTGAAGCAATTTATATCCTCACAAAGCCATCAAAAAATGGCCTGGTTTTCAGCCTAGATAGTGGCAGCAGAGCTGTGCTATCTTTGCAGCTTAACAACAGGATAATAATAAATAGCAGTTATGCTTCTGACAGAGTATCAAAAGGCACTTTTGTAGGTGTACAAGTAAGAGGAATAAGTGGATTTTTTTCTCAGAACACAAACAATGCAAAAATAAATAAATAAATAAATAAAAAAATACATATGCATCAACAAAATGATTTTTCCCATTTGTTTACTATTTTTCAGGACTGCCTTTTTTTCCAACTCATCACTTGAGACTGCTTTCTCTTGTGAGGCACCTTACCCGCAGTCTAGGAGGCTGTCAATCTTTGATTTTTGGTATAAATTATGAAATAACTGAAGATCTGGGCAGACACTGCCTACTTGTCCATGCTCTTTCTTATGCTAAGTAGGCCTACCCCTCTCCCTCCACACTGCTACATTCAAATGGACGCTTGAACATGATCAAGGCCATGGGTGGAGCTTGAGGACCTGTGAGAAGCTTACAGTAGAGCTCTAGCTGCACTGCAGCACCTTCCCTTTGTACATCTGCATTGCATCCTATGGCCAACACCATGAGGGCTACATATAAGACTAACACCGCGTCCTAACTGAAAGCGACTGTCGTGTAGCATTGACTGTTCTATGTGTGGGTTTTTAACAATATCATTTCATTTCATGTCCCAGACTATCAATTACAGTCCAGGCACAATGGAATACTGGTGACTCATACATACACAACATATATGCATAATGTTGATCCATATCTCACACAACTTATGTATTATTTGAGGAACTGTACAGAGAGTCACTTGTGAATACAACTGATCTCAGACAGTTTATTACAGAATAATTCTAATTTTAATTCTAAAGCTTTCATTTTGTAGAATGAAGACCAAAGTAGAGAGATGAAACAAAAATGATTTCACAGTAATACTGTATTCTGTACCGTCTGCAGTTGAGGGCATTTTCTATTTTCTTTCCAACCTGTTTGTCCGTGTCCCTCCCCCACCCTGTGTGATTGACAGTATGGATCAGGCTGGCACTCACCGCATTGAGGCCACACAGCTGGTAGCTCGCCATGGTAACGATAACCGTGATGACCTGCCAGCGGACACTGCGGTCACGGAACAGATCAAGAGGCGACACCACCACAACCGTGTTCTGGGCTCGGCTCTCACCGTGGACCTCTTCGATTTCCTTTGACACATCCTTCTTGCCAAGAAAAGCCTGGAATGCTGTTTCACACACACACACACACACACACACACACACACACACACACACACACACACACACACACACACACACACAGGCCTGTTAGGTCAAGAAACTACATAGAAGGATGCCAAACACACACTGAATTCAGAGTGGACCAACATATCAAATACTTGTACATCTGCAACAAGTCTGCATACTCAAAGTGACCTTTGCATACTGCATGAATGAAAAACTTGAATCACTGAAAAACTGACCACTGAGGACCCACTTTACCATACATGCCAACTCTCAACTCACACAGTTTCCAAAGAACCTTGAAACAAAGCATAAAAGTCATAGAGCCTTTTACATGACAGCCAAATCTGTCTGCTGCATAGCCCTACCCTTAGAAAAGGTCAATGATATTCAAAATTATATTTTGCCAAGAAAAATCCCATTCAAACAATCCAAACACTTATACCAAGGGATCCAAAGCTGCATTGTGCTTTCCTACTGCTAGACCTTCTGTGAAACCCTGGGCAGAGCCAGACGTTGAGCACTTGGGCAGGATCTGTGTATTAATTACTAGCCCCATTTGCATATGCATTCGACACGACACCTCTGTCAGTCTGGAAAATGGTGAGGATTATAGGCACTAAAATCTCATTACGCGGGGAGCACGGGGCGACAAGTGGCAGCTGTTGCTATGACTGCTTATGAGTGAGCATCAGAGGGGGGTCTTTTCCTTTTTTAGACTTTGCATGAGGGGACAACATTTCTTCATGAGTCTTCATGAGTTGACAATGAGCGAGAGTGTGTGTGTGTGTGTGTGTGTGTGTGTGTGTGTGTGTGTGTGTGTGTGTGTGTGTGTGTGTGTGTGTGTGTGTGTCTGAGGGGGGCTGGGGGGCTGATGATCGAGGAGGTAACAAGCCACACTTGAGAAATGGACTCCTCACCTGCCAGCGACGGGCACCAAGGGAGGGTCTTAGTGATGACATCTCTTATCAACACCAGCCAGCGACTGACAACAACCTTCTAGGTGGCATCCAACTAGCAGCAATCGAAAGCCACAAAAGGCCTGGGCTGATGTCCTTGTGGGATTCACAAGCGAGCAGATTTGGGAAAATGAGAGAAAACAGAAAATGAAAAAGAAAAACAAAGGAAGAATGGGTCTGAGAAAGAGAAGAACTGAAAAATGTGTGGAGTAGGAAAAAGAGTGAGGGAGAGAGAGAGAGAGAGAGAGAGAGAGAGAGAGAGAGAGAGAGAGAGAGAGAGAGAGAGAGGCTGCGTGGGCAAGCAACGATGACAAAAATCTCATCAAATAGAGGCAAAGAAAACCACTTGAACCCCTACCAGTGAGAGTACTGTCTCAGACAACAGAAAAAAACCCATAGCAACAACAACAACAACAACAACAACAAAACAACACAGCATGCAAAGACTGTGTGGAGTGAGGCAAAAGCTCAAACACAGACAGAAAAGAAAACATAAGGATATTCAAACCATAAGGACGCCTCAAGAATGATCGATCAATCGGTCAATCAATCGAACATTCAAGGAATCTATGTATCAATCTATCTATCATTCTATCCATCCATCCATCCATCCATCCATCCATCTATCCATCTATCCATCCATGGCGTTGTGTCTTCCATGTCCTATCACTTAATTAAGTTCTTGGGTGGCAAGTGGGTCTATCTACAGGGAGAGATGCTGGGTTACATTGAAGCCTAGATGACAGTCACCAACCTAGCGCTAATTAAAAGACACACCTGTAAACTATCCAGAGACTCAAACAGTCAGTTTGAACTTGTCCTTGTGGATTCACCACTACACTCCAATGACATTCCAATGGTCTGGCCTGATCTGACTTCGCCATCTGTTTCACATAACCATGATCTGTTTCTATATTTAGTCCTGTCAAGTATAACAAAAGCTCAAACTACTACTATTTAGCGTGGCCCAATTCCCAAACCATCCGCTGAATACCAGTCAACCTTACTTTACTTTATTTTTCCTTGTTTGAAAAACTGTTGTACTATCCTTACTGGGTGTGTGTGTGTGTGTGTGTGTGTGTGTGTGTGTGTGTGTGTGTGTGTGTGTGTGTGTGTGTGTGTGTGTGTTTTTGCAGTAAATAGTGATAATATTCAACTGAATAATAATCCAAAAACAATAGAACAGTGTCTGTTACGGACCTTGGCTTTCATTGTTAACTAATCATTGTTGCAGAACAAGTTTATATATGTACATGCCCAAGGATCCAAAACACAAGATTACAAGAATGGGGAGCCAAAGTCACGCCCTCTTCCACATTAGCCTATGGTCCTATCGAGCCTATTAAAATAAATGAACAGATACATATAACTTCTGGTCCGCTTTAGTATGCATTGTGGGTTTCACATATAATGTTTATAATGTTGAAACTTACATTTTGAGCTTCACAAACGTAAAAAATAAATTGTTTGTAGACAAACTTCAAAAGTTACGTTACATAAAACAACAAACATAGTCTTGATTGGCATGAATGGTTATCATTTAAATTCACATGCAACATATGTGTGACTCAAGTTATAAATCAAAGTGGACCAAAAAGTCACTTTTATTTGTCCATTCACTCTCAGCTCGATAGGACCCATATGCTAATCCGGAAGTTAGCGTGACTTCGGTTCCCTATTGCACAACATTATTCAGAATGTGCTTTAGATCTATGTGGCCTTACAGAGGTCCTGTGAGGTATGGCGTCTGAGAACACTATCCCTATGGCCAGTCATAATAATTATGCTGCAATGTATGTTGTAGACTGGTGGTCATAAATTCAAACTAAGGTAAGCATCCTTGTGTTCAAAAATGTTATAAACTCAGGGACAAACAGAGGTGCTAAATCTACAAAATTGTCCTTGACGACAAAAAGCAGACCCAAGTGTACACAATCTGGCCCTGAACACTGTATTGATTGGTATGCATTCTGCAAGATCGTTCAAAGCAGTTCATAAGAAATATTGAGCTGTTACACAATTTCTGAGTTTTTTTTTTTTTAACATAAGTATTAATCTTTTTTTTGGATGGGAGATAAAAGGTGCTGTTTTAACACAGCGGTAAATACCACAGCACCAGCCCTCCTTTGGGTGACATTTGGACATAATTCGAATGTTTGCTGATGTACTTTATTGCCAAAGCTATTTGGATTACTTTATACTCCCTGGTGGGCTCTGTGAGCGTATGCCTTAGTGCACCTTGAGTTTTTATCTGCAAATCTAAACTCACTCTTCTAGGATAATAAGGCAATCAGTGCAGTATCTTCAGCCAAATTGTTGTGTGGGAGCATAGAAAAGTTTGTAAGGTTTATCTACATGATCTTCAGCGCCTTACACTGCATTCACACTGTGCACATTGGTTGAAAGATCTCATTGACTTTGTATAATGGGGCACTCTCAAAATGCATTGCGGGTTTGTCTATTCTGATGGGTCTGTTGCTTGTGTTGAAAAGTTGAGAAAAGTTATTAAGTTACCCATACATCAGACACGTCCTCTGTCATTAAAAGGCACACAAATGTATATGTGTATTTTATGTGAGTAAATTGTGGCAACAAACAAATGATCATGGAGAGCTAATATCAGAACAATAAAAATGAATTTCCTTATTATCAAGTAAGCAACATTAATAGTTTTTCTTCACACCACAGTCCTTCGCCTTCCATGTAAATTGTATATTACATTCCATGGCATTACATAAACTGTGCCGGTAAAAAAGATCAGACACTACTCTTCATTTCATCTTAGTCGTCTCAAGTTATTTCATTTCAGCTAGGTGAATCATGTAATCATTTCTTTCACCCGTTTTCTTTCTGCATCTCTCGCTATATGCTATCCTACAGGTGAAAAAGCATCTGATCTCACATCAACCAGGGTATGGAAATAATTGGGCACTTTAAACACTCACAGACATTAAAGAGTGTTTAAATGAGTAGAAGGCAAGAACCAAATCAAAAGAGGCAGGCTTTTGAGTAAAAAAGGGGATCAATCAATTAAAAGAAGCACATTCACTCACAGCCTGGTTTAGAAGTAAAAGATCTGAGGACTAACAGGTTTGACACCTAAGTCTCAGAATGAGAAGTGTAGTGTTACCACACACGGTAAATAATCCCCTTTATGCTTCAATACGGACAGACCAATTACAATGAGATTGAGATTATTCGTAGATTAGAAGAACACTCTCAGAAGATGCATAAACTAACCATCTAAAAGAGAAGGGAATGAATGACATGTTTTGATGTGCCAGTCAGATTTGGATTGAGATGGATGCACCATGATCCAATGTTTTCAAAAGATAATGTCAGTACAAGAGCCATCCTTTTGACTTGACAGGACTTCAACTGCTCAACCCCATTCTGTCAGGGCGGGCCTCTTTTCTAGCGAAAGCTATTGAAAACAAATCCACAAAGTTCAAAAAACCCCGCCCAAAGCCTTGTCGTCGTGCATCCCCCGGCCCCACTTGAGTCTTCAGCAAATATGACAACATCACAGAGAAAGTCTATGTACTCAGGGAGTTGTGCCAGTGAATCATGAATTCACTTCAAAGCCCAAAAAAGGACAATAAGCAGGTGAGAGGCCAAGCTGTTCAGCTCTCTGTTCTTGTGTTACAGATATTTCCTCAGGCAGTTTAAAAGAAAATACCGGAGTGAATTCAAGCATAGCCCTGTTGAAAGAGCTTGCTAAATGCGCTAGTTAGCAAGTGGAACAAAATAATTTGGTACAGCACAGACCGAACATGCACTTTACAAAGAATCAATGGGACCTGACTCTTGGAAACCGAAAGTAAGATCTGAGGTTACATTGACTCAATGTAAAGTGTTTCGCGTTCGTGTTAGTTCTATGCTGTTCGAAATTCTTTCATTTCATGCAAAATATATTGCTGTTAGAAGGCTCATGCAGTAGGGCTATGCTTAAAGTTACTCCTGTATTTTCCTTTAAGGCACAATAAACCGAGGTGCATTCAAATTCACAAACATGGGTGAATGTGAGCAAACATTTTGACAACCTTTTGTGTTTTCCGCAAAAGGTTTACCGAACAAGCTAAGAGTCTGTGTAGGTATTTCTCAACAAACACTTCATAGCAAAGTGTGGGGAACTGTATGGTGGATTACTGTTCAGTGTAGTTTTTTTTTTGTTGTTGTTTTTTTTTGGGGGGGGGGGGGGGGTAATTTACAGGGAAGTAAAGGGGGTCAATGTGCAGGACAATCTCTGGTGCAGGACAAAGTGAATTTAAAAACCTAAACTAAAAAATAAATAAATAAATAAATAAATAAATAAATAAATAAATAAAACTGTGCTTGCTCAGCTCATTCCTTTTTAGAGTGTTTTTCTACAAAGGAGCTGATGATACCCTGAGGGTGGAAACGCTGAGTGCAAATAAAAACAAAGAGGCACAAAATAAGGAGAAAAGTGAGTGGTCAGACATGGCCTTGCTTTCTCTAAATTAAGGTGTGAATCTCTAATGGAAGGGTGGCAATAAAAGGCTATAAAACATTATTAGAAAATTGCTCTTGTGTGTCATTAACCAAACAAGCAAAATGAGTATTTGCCACTGGGTAACTGCGGGAGGGAGGATCGACTTTGTTCTAGATTCTAGAACTTTAAATGGACCATTGATTGTAATAGCAGCCACCCTCATTTCCCTGTGTGGCTGGGGTAGATGCAGAGGAGATGATGGGGTTGTTTTCTCCAGGCCCTATTCACTCTCAGCATTCATCTTAGTGTGTATCATTCTCAGTCTTCCAGTGTAGAAGGTATTCATTCATTCATATGTGTGTGTGTGTGTGTGTGTGTGTGTGTGTGTGTGTGTGTGTGTGTGTGTGTGTGTGTATGAACTGTGCATATTTATGGGTTTGTGTTTCCACTTACTTTTTGTATGTGTGTGTGTGTGTGCAAGCTGTACATATTTATGGATGTGTGTTTGCATATATGTTTGTGAGTGTGTGTGTGTGTGTTTGCATATACAGTACATGTATGTTTGAGATGTGTGTGTGTGTGTGTGTGTGTGTGTGTGTGTGTGTGTGTGTGTGTGTGTGTGTGTGTGTGTGTGTGTGTGCGTGCCCTTCACACAGCATACTGCTGGGTTGGGTTCACTCACCTTTCTCTGCCCTGGCCTCATCGCGTCTCTCCATCAGCAGGAAGCGGGGGCTCTCAGGCAGGAAGGGGAGCACACCTAGCTGCAGCACCGCTGGCACCGCCAGAAAGGCAAACAGGTAATTCCATCTGTTCACCTACGGAGGGAGAGAGAGAGAGAGAGAGAGAGAGAGAGAGAGAGAGAGAGAGAAAGAGAGAGAGAGAGAGAGGAGGATGGAGAGGGAGAGAGAGAGAGAGAGAGAGAGAGAGAGAGAGAGAGAGAGAGAGCGAGAGAAAGAGAAAGAGAGAGGTTAACAAAGAATGTGTGAAGAGGAAGTCAACATTCTGCATAGATACAAACTGAATTCAGTGCATGCGTGAAAGTAGTTTAAGTAG
>JAODXP020000030.1:8051572-8091572 GCA_027497455.2 Sardinella longiceps
TTTGCCTCATTTACTCATTCACTCCACCCAAGCGGTACTGCCTGGTCATGGGCATTTCCATACTGGTGACACACATAAGATGGCCACTGGCACTGACCTCAGATGAGGCAAGTTTCATTCAATATAATTCAGAGTTTCATTCAATATATTCGGGACTTCATTCAATATATTCGGGGTTTCATTCAATATATTCGGGACTTCATTCAATATATTCGGAGTTTCATTCAATATATTCGGAGTTTCATTCAATATATTCGGGACTTCATTCAATATATTCAGAGTTTCATTCAATATATTCGGAGTTTCATTCAATATATTCAGGACTTCATTCAATATATTCAGAGTTTCATTCAATATATTCGGCACTTCATTCAATATATTCGGGACTTCATTCAATATATTCGGAGTTTCATTCAATATATGCGGGACTTCATTCAATATATTCAGAGTTTCATTCAAGGTTTTTTCCCTGAACGGCTTGCCATAGAAAACATCAGTCCTGGATTTATTGACTTAGAAAATAAACTGAAACTACCATTCCTCCTGGGGGAAGTTGATACTTTTACTCAAATAGCCTCAGACTACTTACAGTCTTGCCACATTTTAAGGGTAGAGTCCACATGACCATCATCAAAATATCCACTAGTGCTTTTTCTTAATTTTATCTTTTTTTTATTATTATTATTCCATATGTTTGTTTAAGTTGCATTTTATTTATTTAGTCACTACTTACTATTGTAATTCTCATTATTATTGTCATTATTATACATTAATGCTTTGGCAATATTGTATTTTTTTTTACATTCATGCCAATAAAGCTTATTGAACTGAACTGACAGGCCTATCACCCCAAACCTGTAACGCTTTGGCTTAATAGCACCATCTACAGGTCAATAATTGTACAGTCATTAAATGTACATATAAATTAATTTGTTTTATAGCCCCCCATGGATGAAATTCCACAAAACTTGACATATTCCCACAGGATGTCAGGTTCATCATACACATTAAATTTGGTGCAGTTCCTAACATCTGATCTAAAGATAGGGGCAATTAAAGCCGTATAATATTGCATTTTAATTTTTTACCATGGGGGGCAAATCACAAATGACTGATTATGAGCTAAGTTGATGTGGGCTCTTGAGACCAACATTCCATAAAAATTTCATCATCCTCAATATCACGGGTCAGGTAGTTTTTTAGGAAAAACTACATTTTTGGGGTTTCGGGGGGCGCAGCGCAAAGATGGAGTGGCCCCCGGGGACCAAACGAAATTTTTCCGTAAAAGTCTACAGGGGCTACATGCCCACCAAGTTTCATGTGCCCCGGTGTTACGGTGTCCCGGGAATCGTTGACCAAAAATTCAGGAAGTAGATGACGGGAGAAAATAACACATAAAAACAAAAATTTGACAATCATTCATATGACCGTCTACGCTTGCTACGTCAGCGGCGGTCATAATTCTCATTATTATTGTCATTATTATACATTAATGCTTTGGCAATATTGTATTTTTTTTTACATTCATGCCAATAAAGCTTATTGAACTGAACTGACAGGCCTATCACCCCAAACCTGTAACGCTTTGGCTTAGTAGCACCATCTACAGGTCAATAATTGTACAGTCATTAAATGTACATATAAATTAATTTGTTTTATAGCCCCCCATGGATGAAATTCCACAAAACTTGACATATTCCCACAGGATGTCAGGTTCATCATACACATTAAATTTGGTGCAGTTCCTAACATCTGATCTAAAGATAGGGGCAATTAAAGCCGTATAATATTGCATTTTAATTTTTTACCATGGGGGGCAAATCACAAATGACTGATTATGAGCTAAGTTGATGTGGGCTCTTGAGACCAACATTCCATAAAAATTTCATCATCCTCAATATCACGGGTCAGGTAGTTTTTTAGGAAAAACTACATTTTTGGGGTTTCGGGGGGCGCAGCGCAAAGATGGAGTGGCCCCCGGGGACCAAACGAAATTTTTCCGTAAAAGTCTACAGGGGCTACATGCCCACCAAGTTTCATGTGCCCCGGTGTTACGGTGTCCCGGGAATCGTTGACCAAAAATTCAGGAAGTAGATGACGGGAAAAAAAAAAAAAAAAAAAAAAAAAACTTTGACAATCATTATATGACCGCTACGCTTGCTACGCAGCGGCGGTCATAATTATAGACCTTAAATATACCATAATATACCTTATTAAGTTCACTATGAATTATTCTTAAAATATGAAATCTTACAACTGTGATAACATTCCCCCCCACACCCACCTTGACTAACTAATTTCCTGCGGGAAACAATGGATTATGATCATGGATTTTTGCCTTGAGTTTAAACAAATGGATCTCTCTCTCTCTCTCTCTCTCTCTCTCTCTCTCTCTCTCTCTCTCTCTCTCTCTCTCTCTCTCTCTCTCTCTCTCTCTCTCTCTCATGCTGTACTCAGGCCCCTGACTGGGCAGTAAGCCAAGAAGTCCTTGCTGAGCCACTACAGTCTCTGTACTACTGCTATTACAAATCTATTGGATTTGTGCTGCAAGGTGTTCAGCGGGGCACTCATTCGTGTGCTTAGTTTGACCATTCACAAACGATGTTTAATTACATCATGACTTCATGGCTGCAGCTTACACCGAGCTGGGCGATTATCTACAAAGAGCATTTATGCAAAGGCTCTGGGTCTGCTTTTGTTTTTCCATTACCGCTTACACCTACTCCACCCGATATACTTCAATTGTCAATCCATCAAGAATTTCAATAACAGAGTACAATCACATGTGTGATTAGAATATTACTGATTTAAAAAATTCATTTTCTGATATCGTAAATGGAAGCAACTGATACGAGAAAGGGATTACGGATGACACAGCGCTCAGAGAACGTAATATGGTCACATGCATTCGAGGTAATGTGAATACTGTATGGTCACATGCATTTGAAGTAATTATAGTATAATATAATCAGAGAGAAATGTCATTTCTAGATAAGCACAGCAGAGTTTTGGAATGACTTGCATAAATAGCTCTCCTACTAAAGGGTTAAATTTGCAGCAAAGATGGAGGAGGAGGAGGTGGGGAAGAGGGAAGGGGAGGGTAGGGGGGAATGAGAGAGAGAGAGAGAGAGAGAGAGAGAGAGAGAGAGAGAGAGAGAGAGAGAGAGAGAGATGGGAAGAGTAAGGAGGAGGAGAAAGAGAGATAGAAAGAGTGAGGAGGAGGAGGAAGAGGAGAAAGAGGGATAGAATGAGGAGGAGGAGGAGGAGGAAGAGGAGAGAGAAATGGGGAGAGTGAGAGGGAGGAGGAGGAGGAGAGAGAAAAGAGTGAGGAGGGCTGAGAGAGATAGGAAGAGTAAGCAGGAGGAGGTGGAGGAGGAGAGAGAGGAGTTCAGTGAGGAGAAGGAGGGGAAGGAGAAAGAGATGGAGAGAGTGAGGAGGAGGAGGAGGAGGAGGAGGGCAGAGACAGAGAGTAGGTGGAGGAAGAGGAGAGAGAGATGGGGGACAGTGAGGAGAAGGATGAGAGAGATGGGGGGAAGTGGAGGAGGAGAGAGAGTGAGGAGAAGGATGAGAGAGAGGGGGGGAAGTGGAGGAGGAGAGAGAGTGAGGAGAAGGAGGAGAGAGATGGGGGGAGTCAGGAGAAATGAGGAGGAGGGGAGACAAGGGAAGTGAGAAAGAAGGGAAGTGACAGAGAGAGTGGAAAGGAAGAGAAGAGAGAGAGAGAAAGGCGTGAAGAGTTTGGAAGAGAAGGAGGAAGAGGAAGCGACAGGGAGATGGGGGGTCTGCTACGGCTCATCTCTTGCAGGCTTGGGCCTTCACCTGTACATTTGTCATAATAAGACACCCAAACATTACCTGTGGTTGCAATCCCTCCAGGGTGGGAACCACTAGATTTAAGCTAGCCCAAAAATAAACAAAAACAAATTAATGGAAAGTTGGACAGCATCTCTTAATACGGATCTGTAGGTTCCATCTCAGTCCACTCCCTTGCGTCTGTAATTCCCAATCCAAATTCAAAGTGCTAAAAGTGCTGCAAAAACTCTTTATTGATAACACAGATTCTCTTAAGGTTAAAGGAAAAGAATTAACTTGCAATGACAACAGCTTACCAAAGCCGCTGGTGCGTCCGACCCTATTAACGTTAACTAGATGTACCGCATGCCGGTACAAAATATGACCGCCGCAGTCACAGTCAGTTATTTTGTCCGAGTAGTAATTAATCCAGCGCGTTACCACCACCAGTGAACAGCACAGGAAGCGGCGACGATCCCACTGAAGGTTGGCATAGCAGCTAGTTAGTGGTGACGATCCCACTGAAGCAGCGACGATCCCACTGAAGGTTGGCGTAGCAGCTAGCTAGCAGCGACGATCCCACTGAAGCAGCTAGAAGTGGCGACGATCCCACTGAAGGTTGGCGTAGCAGCTAGCTTCAGTGGGATCGTGGCCGCTTCCTGTGCTGTTCACTGGTGGTGGTAACGCGGCTGGATTACTACTCGGCCAAAATAACTGACTGTGACTTAACTAAAATATTTTACCTTGCAGCTGCAATCAATGGAATTATTAATAAAACTATAATTTATTCAATATTTTTGCCTCATTTACTCACTCCACCCAAGCGGTACTGACTGGTCACGGGCATTTCCATACTGGTGACACACATAAGATGGCCACCGGCACTGACCTCGGATGAGGCAAGTTTCATTCAATATATTCGGAGTTTCATTCAGTATATTCGGGAGTTCATTCAATATGTTCGGGGTTTCATTCAATATATTCGGAACATCATTCATATATTCGGGGTTTCATTCAATAAATTCGGAGTTTCATTCAATATATTCGGGACTTCATTCAATATATTCGGGACTTCATTCAATATATTCGGAGTTTCATTCAATATATTCGGGACTTCATTCAATATATTCAAGGTTTTCTTTCATTCAATATATTCAGAGTTTCATTCAATATATTCGGAGTTTCATTCAATATATTCAGGACTTCATTCAATATATTCGGAGTTTCATTCAATATATTCAAGGTTTTTTTCCTGAACGGCTTGCCATAGAAAACATCAGTCCTGGATTTATTGACTTAGAAAATAAACTGAAACTACCATTCCTCCTGGGGGAAGTTGATACTTTTACTCAAATAGCCTCAGACTATTTACAGTCTTGCCACATTTTAAGGGAAGAATCCACATGACCATCATCAAAATATCCACTAGTGCTTTTTCTTAATTTTATCTTTTTTTATTATTATTCCATATGTTTGTTTAAGTTGCATTTTATTTATTTAGTCACTACTTACTATTGTTATTCTCATTATTATTGTCATTATTATACATTAATGCTTTGGCAATATTGCATTTTTTTTACATTCATGTCAATAAAGCTTATTGAACTGAACTGACAGGCCTATCACCCCAAACCAGTAACGCTTTCGCTTAATAGCACCATCTACAGGCCAATAATTGTACAGTCATTAAATGTACATATAAATTCATTTGTTTTATAGCCCCCCATGGATGAAATTCCACAAAACTTGACATATTCCCACAGGATGTCAGGTTCATCATACACATTAAATTTGGTGCAGTTCCTAACATCTGATCTAAAGATAGGGGCAATTAAAGTCATATAATATTGCATTTTAATTTTTTACCATGGGGGGGCAAATCACAAATGACTGGTTATGAGCTAAGTTGATGTGGGCTCTTGAGACCAACATTCCATAAAAATTTCATCATCCTCAGTATCACGGGTCAGGTAGTTTTTTAGGAAAAACTACATTTTTTGGGTTTCGGGGGGGCGCAGCGCAAAGATGGAGTGGCCCCCGGGGACCAAACGAAATTTTTCCGTAAAAGTCTACTGGGGCTACATGCCCACCAAGTTTCATGTGCCCCGGTGTTACGGTGTCCCGGGAATCGTTGACCAAAAATTCAGGAAGTAGATGACGGGAGAAAAAAAAAAAAAAAAGAAAAAAAAAAACTTTGACAATCATTATATGACCGCTACGCTTGCTACGCTAGCGGCGGTCATAATTAGACATCAACAGTGATCATAAAACACCCCAGTTCCCATCACAACACACCAATCTTATGCTCAACGGATTAGATGTGACTGACTACAGTTCGTCTAAGGTCAACCCAACCTTTATATAACTACAGCACCGTTAAGGATAATGTGGACTGAACGACAAAGACTGAAGAACAACCGCAATCGCAGCTATGTTAGCATAAGACCCGATTTGCACCGCCTCCATTGCATGTGCGATCCCTCACTTCAGTGTGTTTGCCTCGTGGTTGTGTGTGTGTGTGTGTGTGTGTGTGTGTGTGTGTGTGTGTGTGTGTGTGTGTGTGTGTGTGTGTGTGTTTTCACACCAACTGAAAACCACCTCCGGTGCTGTGCTGTGCTGTGCAGTGTACCCAAGAGTACCCTGAGAGTAACACAAATATAATCGAATGTGTTGTGTAAAAGATCATTTGCTGTCAAAACACATTGTGTGCAAGCGCAAAGCCATGGAACCAAGCCCTTGTTAAAGCGCCCCCACAGTAAAGTAATCTCCCATATTACACACTTTGTGCTCTACAACAGAACAACACACAAGGCTGTCTGCTGTCTGTTCCACAATTTAGCACTTTGGGATATTATGGATCATCCATAAGGGGTTGCGGTAGGACAGCACATGAATGTAAATGTACACACATGAAAATCAACAAATGTAAGCTTTTGCATTGCTAAATAATGTATCGATCTAATAAAAATAAAGTTGTCCTCCGAAGAGGGGGGGTAGTGGTGGGGAAAAAAAAGAAAGAATAACACACAAGCCAACAGAACAACAAACAGAATGGAACACCCAAAGAAGTAAACAAAGAACACAAGAGGACTTTGAGCTCATCCGAGCACAGCTATGGGTCCCTGGCCTGGAAGCAGGTGCACTATGGCAGATGTTTTGTAGCCTGACATAGCCCGCCCTTAACACTGCTGTTCATCCGTATTCATGGTCTGGAGGTTCTTCTGACGTGATTATTCTGCGGGGGGGGGGCATTCACTTTTGGTTTGAAACGATTGGACCATGAAGACCGTCCCCAGACCATGGATACGGATGAATATTCGTATTATGGGTGGGCTAAGTCACTTTCTGGAGGTGATGACTATGTGTATCTATATACAGTAGACATCATATGTGTATACTCTCTCTCTTTCTCTGTTATCTGTAAATGTATGTGTGCTCCATGCCTAGTGTGTATACTTCATGTGTTGATTATATATGTGCCCTCTATGTATTGTATGCAAGTGTGCTCGTGTGTGTGTGTGTGTGTGTGTGTGTGTGTGTGTGTGTGTGTGTGTGTGTGTGTGTGAGTGTGTGTGTGTGCGTGCGTGCATGTGTGTGTGTGTTTCATTTGCATGAGTGGGATTATCACTATAACACAATAATGTGCTGTAACATGTTAATGTGTCCCCACTATTCGCCTTATTCACCCGGAACGTTCTAAAGACGTTGAGGGGTACACTTCAGGGGTACACTCGGCTACACCGTTGCTACACAGCCAGCTGTCATGGCGCCTCACTGTTGTGTGCCGAAATGCACATCCTCAAAGAGGAAAAAATCATACCGTGGGCAGCCTTTCCACCGTTTCCCAAAAGAGCAGGCACTTCGGTGGAACTGTTTACTTCCGTACACCTCTTTCGTACTTTCGTACACCTCAAACGTCAAATTACGTCAAAATGGCCGCCAGGTGAATAACGCGAATGGCATGTTAGGTACAAAAAATAAATTAAGAAAAGAAGACATGAGGGTGCGCTAAATTTCTCATGTAATGTTACAGCATGTGACACGTATTCCTTTGTAGACTAACTAACCAACTAACTAACTAACAATATATCTATATGTAACGGAGGCCAGGTAGCGTGGCTAGCTCGGTGGTAGTGTGTAAATCCTCATCACCCAATTCCATGGGCGCTTCTAGCACGCTGAGTTAGAAGCTCGGGCTTTTAGCTCAGTTGGTTAGAGCGTTCCACTCCCACGCCGGGAGTTTGTAGCTTGCGGGGTGGCGGGTTCGAGACCCGTGTGCGGTGCGGACCGCCACCGGCTACATATAGTATAGCCTGTATCTATCTACCAATATATTTGATATAAGATGTAAGAATTACTGTAAGATGCAAGAAATCCAAAGTGCTCAGGTACTGATGACAAAAATGAAGGGGCTCTTTGCAGGGGAATGCAAAAATACTTTAGAAAAAAGAAGTAATCTTCCACAAACAAGAAATATATATTTCATCTAGATATGATTACGGTAATTTTCCATATGAAATAGCTATAAATAAAGACCTTTTAGATATTTCTTAGAAAAAAACAGTGCCTTGGCTTCATTTCTGCTTTGCTAGACTGATTAGAATCACAGCAGAAGCTTCAGAAGTGACATGAATTCGCCATTTCTTTGTGAGCACTACCCACATGTAACGCAAAAGGTAAATGAAAAGACCAGCCATCATGGCAGGATCACTGCAGGGCAGCCTCCTGATTACACTCAATTGTGTCATATTCAACACAGCCACTCAGCTTATTTAAGAGTTCATGGAATTCATTTAGCTCGGAAAAAAGGAGAAAAAGGAGAAAAAGTTTAGAGACGCAATTCTGAACTGTATAGTCCATTAATTACAGCGCTTTCACATGGACCCTTTTAGAGTCGTTATCTATTGATTAGGCCTCAAAGGAGTAGAATGGCTGTCTGCGTTACTCCGTGCAGACTGGAGAAGCTAAAAAAAAAAAAAACATTTGTCTCCACTTGGCCGCACTTTGAAATCTCTTTCAGGAGAGGCCGAGGCTGTCAGGGAAATGGAGAAATCAACGTGTGTATTGCTTCATGTCACAATGACAAGTCAATAGAGTGCACTACAGTGAGCTGAGGGGCTGCACCGCAAGCTATTATGGTGTATTATTGTGAAGGCTATAAGTAAATGCTGCAAGATGGAGGAGTTGATTTACTTGCAGAGTATGAAAGTTTGATCAAAATCGGAGGATATGATTTGAGCACTCTCAGTCAAGGTGTCATTTGAATGTCATCGTTGTCAAATTGTTGCATTTTGAAATCATCCACATCAGAAAAAGCATACAGTATATTATACAGCACAAGCATATGCACAGGTACACCATCCACAGGTACACCAGCCATGACCACAGATAAATGAGAAAATTGAATATTCCTGCTTGTCAAGTCATTTCTACATCAAAAAGGGAAAAGAAAAGGAATAATGAGCGCACACACACACACACACACACACACACACACACACACACACACACACACACACACACACACACACACACACACACACCATTAAAGAGGTGCCTGTTGATTAATTTAATGGATTTCTGCCTGCCGTGTGTGTAGTGAAAGGGCTATTCAGTAACAGTAGCACTGAGGGTGGGCGAACGCTGGAACGCTCCCTCTCATCTTGGCCTGGCCCTCTGCTAAAACACAATCCCATTAGGACACAATGGAGAGCTCGGCAGAATCATTAATCACTTAAACACACATTGATTGACTCTGGTGCGCTTCAGAAGTAAAAAAAATAGTTCAATGAAAGCTCAGTGTGCACCCACTATCAGCACCCACCTCTTCTCACTTGGCACGGAATTGGGTGATCCTGTCCCCCAGCCAAAATAGGACAAAATGTATGTATGTACTGTATGTATGTATGTATGTATGTATGTATGTATGTATGTATGTATGTATGTATGTATGTATGTATGTGTATCAGTGTGTGTGTCTGTGTGTGTAGTCCAAAGATAACTAGATATGTGTGTGTGTGTGTGTGTGTGTGTGTGTGTGTGTGTGTGTGTGTGTGTGTGTGTGTGTGTGTGTGTGTGTGTGGGTGTGTGTGTGAGAGAGAGAGAGAGAGAGAGAGAGAGAGAGAGAGAGAGAGAGAGAGAGAGAGAGAGAGAGAGAGTGTGTGTGTGTGTGTCCCACATGTTGTGTGGGATCCATTTGTGGTGGATTCTGCAGACACAGCAATGTCGTTCACACCAGGGACGACACCGGGGTTGGAAAATGTCTCATTACGCAGAGATCCAGATAGGAAGAGTGACTATCTGTGAATTTACTCTCTGTGGCCGCGGGGCAGAAAGATATGGTGCGGAGAAGGTGAGACCGGTGTAACTTCTGCAAAACCAACGCTCTCTCATTTCCAATTCAACCCCCCGGTCCACACACACACACACACACACACACACACACACACACACACACACACACACACACACACACACACACACACACACCACACACACACACACACACACACACACACACACCCTTCATCCCGTATATGGATCTTTATTATTAATACTTTAACAGGCAGACAGTGGAGATGAACAAAGTGAGAAAGGGGAGAAAAGAAAGGTATAAAATGGAGCTGTCAAGATGACACCCTCACCCTTTAGTGATGTGTGTGTGTGTGTGTGTGTGTGTGTGTGTGTGTGTGTGTGTGTGTGTGTGTGTGTGTGTGTGTGTGTGTGTGTGTGTGTGCTTTCTCATTTAAAATAATAGGGCAGGCAGCGGAGTCTGAAGGAATCACATCACTTCCTACCTGAGAACCTACAGTAGCTAATATCTGTAGTCTTCCGCTTGAAGAAATGACAGCTCCATTAACGTCTCGACAGGACGTGTACAAACAAACCGACTTTCCGTCATTTCAACAGGAAAAAAAATATGTTGCAGAATCGCTTAGAAATATTTCGCATATTATGCATACGTTCTTGTGACTGATCTGATCTGAGACGTACAGAAAAGACACCGTTGCCGTGAGGAGCACCAGGATGCTGACAGTTCCTTCCCTATAGTGGCTAATGTGATCTTAAGAGGTGCGTGATAAGCAGAGGCAATGAAATGAGGCTTCAGTTGAAGAGGAGAGAAGGATTCTGATGTGGAGAGTGGATGGAGGACACACGGTTTGGGGAGGGAGGGGTGAGGGGGTTTGGCATGGTGATGGGATCAGTATCATCAGTACCGGGAAGCAGCCAGTCACTCATCAGCCACCTGTCACTTTTTTTTTCTGCCACTACACCTCTGCTATAAGCTTTCAAAGACGTCAACTGCTTTTGAACCAAATAACTCCTTTCTACAGAAACACACACACACACACACACACACACACACACACACACACACACACACACACACATATACACATACAGATGTGAACGTCCACCCATACACACACACACACACACACACACACACACACACACACACACACACACACACACACACACACACACAGACGCAGTATGAACATACATGCATACACACACACACACACACACACAGTATGAACATACGTGCATACACACACACACACAGAATGACCTTCCAAGTGTTACGAGAGCAACAGATACCCTCACCACCTTCAAGAAAATTCTTGAAGACCAAGCTCGTCCGAGAGTACCTCTTGCTTGGAATGTAATTACAACACACACACACACACACACACACACACACACACACACACACACACACACACACACACACACACACACACACACACACAATCTCTATTTCCACCACACTTTTATCATCTCCTGCTAATCTTAGCGAGTCACACTATTAGTGATGTTTACAGTTGAGTTGTAGCCTGAATATTAATCCTCTTTTTGTAAAGCGCTTTGGATAAAAATGTTTGCTAAATGCATAAATGTAAATGTAAATGACAAACACACACACACACACACACACACACACACACACACACACACACAGAGAGAGAATACACACACACACGCAAGCACACACACACACACACACACACACACACACACACACACACACACACACACACACACACACAGTACATACACAGAGAACCACCCAAACAAACCCGGATACACAAAGTACTGTGTGAAATGTCACACATTTTGTCCATTTCTTATGGGTTGTTCCCTGGGGCAAACTATATCAGCAGATTGCCCAAGACTGCTCTTCCCCATCTATTCCCCCAAACCACTTCCCACCCCCACCCCCCTCTCTCCCATGACATGTCCTGCCATTTGATTAACCTGTGCAATCCGCTGGGAATTCAGAGGGGTTTCTGAGCCTCAGTATGGTATCAAACACTAGGCTGACTTATGGTGAGTGTATGTGTGTGTGCGCGCGTGCGTGCGTGAGAGAGAGAGCGCGTGTGTGCGTGCAACCATGAGTGTGCGAGTGTGTGTGTGTGTGTGTGTGTGTGTGTGTGTGTGTGTGTGTGTGTGTGTGTGTGTGTGTGTGTGCGTGTGTGTGTGTCAGGCACAAAGCCACCTTATTTCCCCTCGCTGCAGAAAACTGGAAAATATTCAAGTGAAGTGCCTTCAACAACAGGTTTGCCAACTTTATCCCAATACTGTGAAAAATTGGATGCCCTGCTTATACAGAGAAACAAGAGTTAAGGACTAGGTGCTACTGCCAAATATATTACTGCCAAGTTCAGTGATTACAGGAAATGCTACGCATGCAGACTTATAAATATAAGGCATTATGCACAACCCTAGCCTCTGTCACCGATGCATCATGGGAGTTTGTTCCATAACTTGTCTCTGGACACTGAATAACATGTGGTCACTGCCCCTATTCTAACTGACTTGGACACTGGCTGACATTTTACATTGGAACCAGCAAGAAGTTTACTGGCCAGAAGTCATCAAATTGACGAGCATTGTGAGCTAAATAAAGTTTGCTGCATCGTTAATGGAAATAGTTCCGGTGAATCTTTGCAGTGTTCCTTCCTTGCTACTAACTCACAGGTTAATAAACGCCCACGCCCAGTCGTTTCTGGCAAGATGCGATATTTCAGTAAAGTTCACAGTGTTTGCCCTTGCTATTTCAAATGAGATTTAAAGGTGTAAGAGGCTACAGGTATTATTTGTGATGACGCAGAAAGCTGAGCAGTGATGTATGAATTTACTATGAGTCTGTGACAGTCCACAGACCAACTTTTGATAAATGTCACAGGAAACCTTTGCTGACATCCGGCCTGTCACCTCTAAATGGACTAACTGACAGACGTGAAGCAATGAACTTTAAAAGTCAAGTCTGGAGGTGTCGCAGATGAACACAGGATGAGATTAATTAAATTATTCTAAAGTAAATATTAGTGGTGAAATATTACTGATCGAGTGAAATGAATGAATGAGTTTGAAGGAAGCATAGATAAGAGGGTGCTAGCTTGATTTGACCATCTGCTTTCATATCACTTCACTTCGTGCAAAGCATCAGGAACATCTCCTTTCACAATCGTTTCCCCTGTAGAGGGCGCTACACTTTCTTCTTCAACCAGTCACAATCTGTTTGGTTGTGACATCGTCCTAGTTTAAAGTCCTAGTTCAGCGGTCGGAACGTTTTGAAAACATTTTACTACGATTCCCATTCATCCCATTCATGCGGGTAACATATTAAACATGTTGCAATGTTTTGTCATCTTGAACTGGTGATGTCATGGCTTCTGTTTCTCACTCTGTTAGCTGATTGGCTCACATAGCTCAGTGCTGTTGGAAACGAAAATGCATTATTCTCTTCCTGAGAGCTCTTGAGAAATGATGATTGAGTGTTTGCCGTTGGCGTTAAAGAGGGAAAACCACTTTTACATTGTCTTTGATGAATTAAGAGAGGCAGTGCATGGCCAAAGAGCTATCAAGAATGAGTGATGTCAAATAGCACCAAGCCATTGCAGTTCAATTGAGGTTGCCAGGGATGGCGTTGTTTAGGCAAAAAGGCCATTTCAATACACATCATAAATATGAGGTGTTAATTAGGCTTGTAAAATATCACTTGATCTTATTTTTGACAAATTAGAATTGAATATATTGTATTTTAACATCAGAGCACAAGGTACAATACTCAGTTAATTCATTCTATGCCCCCTTTAAAAAAAAAAATTAAAAAAATAAACCACTTACAAAATCCAGATATCCTGTGAGTTTGACTTTTTGTGTAGGTTTATAATGGATTTAAGAACTATGGAACATTTTGTCATTTATCACCTCAACCCTCTCTCTCTCTCTCTCTCTCTCTCTCTCTCTCTCTCTCTCTCTCTCTCTCTCTCTCTCTCTCTCTCTCTCTCTCTCTCAGCTGTCCATCTTCAAATCTGGTCAAATCTGTTTTTGCAAAACTGGTTTCCTTCCTGGGGCGCAGACACATGACAGGTGGGGCGCGAGGCATCTCTTTGCGATCGACCAAGGGCCGCACCATGCCCCCCGAATTCACAGCTATTGGTCAGATATCCAATTGAGTTATTTGCTAGTTACTGTGATGAGGGGCTTGAGAGAAATTTGGCTTTGAATTAGTAACATGAAAACTGACAAAAATCCTGTCCTGTATTCCTCACAGAGATATTGTGCGTAAGTTAAACCTTCCAGGTGGGGCCTGAAAATTCTCTGCCTTCCAAAGTGGGGAATGACAGAAAAAGTTTGAGAACCACTGGTTTAAGCCAAACGCTATACACCCAAGCAGTCTGCCCAATACCCTAGCAGTAGCAAATAGTTTCGCTTACCTACTACTAGCCTGTGAGGGTCTGCCGCGGTTCACTGGTATTAGGTGGTATTTTTATACATATCCTCACATCAAGCCAGTACACCTACCTTCACTCAACACCCTTTGTATAGGCAGACAAATACAACTAAATTAGCCCAATCAGAGTATGTTAAACAATACTACTACCACAGAGGAAGAACTGATACTGGTCACATAAATTATAAATATATAAAACAATTTTCCAATACAAAATTGACATGTAACTCAAATACAGAGGTCAAGCTTACACAGGTTAAGGTCTGTGCACGTTACAGACCTCCGCCAAGGCAATGTGGTCAGAGATGGGGTTCTGGATCACCGAACGCCACCAAAATCGAATCGGTTTTTACTCATCCCAGTACACACGTTGTCCGGAAATTTCATCCAAATCCATGCAGCACTTTTCACATGCACACACACGCTGGCGAAAACATAATCTCCTGGGAGGAGGTAATGAATGACTTAATTGCCGTTATTTTTTTAAGCTTGCTTTAAATCAGATTTCAAAGACTGTGTGAAACACTGCCATTATAGGATTATGAAATAAGAATTATCACCCAGTGGAATGGAATACTTCCGAATTCAGAATCGTGCTTGTCATTCACGTCCGCCTCGTCCATTATTACCTAATATCGGGACAATACGCATCTGAAAAGAATTATACAAGCAGTCTTTTGAACAGAACCCATACACACACACACACACACACACACACACGCAAACCATTAGGACTCTACATGAATCACTAAGAGGGATAAGTGGGTGATTGGGGGTGTTGCATGGCATGAGCTAACCCAGCCTGCTCCTCGCCCTTGACAGTGGGGACTTCTCTAACACACTGCCTTGGACTGCTAATGACGTGTCAGATCAATTACACAGGGCGATGGAGATGGAGCATTTACTTGCAATGGGGAGGAGATATCCAATTCACACGCAAAGACATACACACACACACACACACACACACACACACACACACACACACACACACACACACACACAACAATATGTACAGGCACAAACTAAAAGTTTCACAGAGACACACACACACACACACACACACACACACACACACACACACACACACATATAAAGACGGGCACAAACAAATGTTTCATCCTGTACACAGTTAGGACACACACACACACACACACACACACACACACACACACACACACACCAATAAACTTATGGTCCGGTACTGTATGAACAAAGTTACTTTCAGGTGACCTGAAATTTGGAACTTTACTAATGATGCCCGCAGGGATACCCCTGTGGCCGAAATACAACCCAAGGCAAAGCGGTCAGGCCTGGGGCTGACATTTTATTGAGGGGAAAAGGCCATGGCCGACTCATTAGTGTTTGACGAAGGTGATGTCCCTTCAAAGGGAAATCTGTTGTGTTGTGCTAATTTGTGGGTGTGTGGACGGACGCAGACAGAGGATGGCATTCCCATGGTTCCACTGATTCAATCTCGCTCAATGGTGTTTTTTGCTCCCAACGGCACCTTCCTGGCAGCACAGCCTAAAATGCACTACCTTATAACCCTATTCCTAACCCTAACCCCCCTCCCCATCCTCATCCCTATTCCTAACCCTAACCTCCTCCACCCTCATCCTTATTCCTAACCCTAATCCCCTCCACCCTCATCCCTCATCCTAACCCTAAACTGAGGGGAAAAGAGCCTTGAAGGCAGCACTGTCTGGAAGGCACCATTGAGGGCAAAAAATACAGAAGACCCTCAAGCTCTACACTAATACGATGCGTCTTTGCATACAAGCAGATTTTGGTTTTTTTGCGCTCATCAGTGCCCTCCAGTGCCCTCTACCCCCTAAATCTAGTTAGTTATAGGTATAATCCGGTGTGAATCAACACCTAGCCCTGCTGTTTTGTACTGCTAAGCGCTACTGAAAGCCACCTCAATTATAAAATTTTGTGCATCGTAGACCGAGTTTGCGAAACGGCAGCTTACACCAAGTGAATGAGGCATGTCAAAAACGAAACCTGATCGATTTGCTTTCGTTTTGAAATGCCCCATTCTGTTAACGTTAGCTGCCGTTTCGCTATCTCAGTCTGCCTTGCATGAAATCCAGTGATTGAGGTGGCTAACAATAGCGCTTGCCACTACAAAACAGTAGTACTGTCTACCCATTGAGGGTAAGAAAATTGCATCAAGCTATAGCTTAGCACTATAAAACAGCACTGTTCACACTGTTGATTATTCCTTTAAAACAGTGTTGAATGTTGCCTGTGGTGCCCTTAATCCAGACAACACCTCAGCCAATTATAAAAGCTGTCTTCAGATGCACTTAGAACTCCAGAGTCGATCAGCACCCCATATTAGAATAATGTGATTCAGGAGAGGTAGTGACGTGTGCAGAGCCCACCACTGTTTGCCCATTACTTATGAATGAACTCAGACTCCCTGGCCCAGGTCTTACATAAAAACATCGTTGTTGAAACGACTGTAAAAATAGCTCAGTGCGTCCTTCCAGGGACAGTGCATGAGAGTGGTCAGAGACATGCATTTCCCCTTGCAGTAGTTATGATTAGGGAGTATAGAAAAAGGCATCTGTGCTGCGGAGACACTATACATTCAATGGCAGAGCAAAGTCTATTTCCTATCTCACAAATACAAGAATAAAACACATATAGCGAGTGATTCACAATGCATTGTATAAGAACTGCTGCTGTTAGCTTTAATGTTTTTTTTTTTTCATTTGCAATCTCCAGAACCCTGTAATTGTAAACAGTCCATGGTTGTGCAATACTACTGTAAAGATGCTGGAACAAATGAGGTCACAACTACATTAAAAAATAAATAAATAAATCCTTCCACCCCAATGATAATTTTCAACATCCCACCCTGTCCAGTCTGTACAAACATCCTGAGGAGACTGTTATCATGGTTGTGCAATACCATTGTAAAGATAGTGTAACAAATTAGGTCACAAGTTCAAGAAAACACTCACTTTCTTACACCTCATTCGTGGAATGACAATGTCCAATAGCCCAGTTTCCAAGGCCCTAACCCAGTATAGGCCCATCCACTCAAATCCATCCAGAAGAGACAGATATAAAAATAGCCTTGGGACTGTGTGATAAATATTAAAATGTACATCAGATCTTTCTCTTGGGAGGTGAAAATTCAGATGTTCAAACCTTCAAAACCAAGAATTCAAACCTTCAACCGTTAATAAAAGTGACATATTTTCTTTGAAGGACATAACATGGAGTGGCATTTACTTAACATTCAATTTATCTTGCACATGTTCCTGCCTTTTAAAACCAGGCTGAGTAGATACTTGAAATAAATATTTCAACACTTTGCGGACGTATTAAAATGCCTAGTAGTGCCGTGGGTAGAGCTTTTTCTCATCCAAAGCACACAGGAGTCGTGTTCAATTTAATAAATACAAGCCTTCACACAAACACAACAGACTTAGGTGTGAACCCCACAGAGCAAAAATCTATCTACAATATCTTCCAATGCTGTCATCCCCAAACATTAGAATCCACGGTGGAGAAAACGTTTGAAGATTCAATGTGGCAGAGGACTACAATGCACACTGTTTCCTCTGATAAATTCCCAGCAGGTTTTATTCCTTGGCTCACGAGTGATTTTTGGGGTGGGATGACAACGCCAACCCATGGGCTGAATATTTATGCAGCTCTATAGGGGAGGGGAGATCTCACAGCATGCACAATGTGGAATGCTAACAGCGTGTGATGGGAAGTGTGCTTGAGCGTGTGTGTGTGTGTGTGTGTGTGTGTGTGTGTGTGTGTGTGTGTGTGTGTGTGTGTGTGTGTGTGTGTGTGTGTGTGTGTGTGTGTGTGTGTATGTGTGCTGTGCGTGTGCTGTGTGTGTGTGTGTGTGTGCGTGTGTGTGTGTGTGTGTGTGTGTGTGTGTGTGTGTGTGTGTGTGTGTGTGTGTACGTCTGTGTGTGTGTGTGTGTGTGTGTGTGTGTGTGTGTGTGTGTGTGTGTGTGTATGCATATGTGTGTATGCGTATGTGTGTGAGCTCTCCAGGGGTTCTCTAGGAAGAGTGTGTTTGTCGAGCTTTAGCAGCTCTGTGTGTGACGCACTGATGAATCATGGAGTAGTTGGAAGACAGAGACCGAGAAGACGAGAAGAAAAGAAGAGAGCGAAGGGGTGGGCCTGAGGCAGGGCCCTTTTCGGCCCGGGAGTTTTCTGTCCATGTGCAAATGTGAAAAATTGTCTTCATACAGCACATGAATTTATCATAAAAGTTGTAGAGCACTCATTAAGATCTTTTAACTCAACTATTCCCACTTGGTTTCTTTGAACCCCCTTTGCATTTAAACATTCCAGAATACAGGCCTATTTATCCTGATCATGTTCCTTTTTTACGGTAACATCTAAATAAACCATTGAGTTGGTATTATTTAAAAGCCTACTTAGGATGCTAAATAGGTCTATCTCTCAATGCACTTAATAAGAAGTAACCTAAATGTAGCTTTTTATCTCTAAACCTTCCAGTGTCATGCAGAGACCATTATAATGGCAGCTCAAGTAGGACATGCAGCACCCCTGCTCCTCCGTTTCAGATTCAGACACAGTTGGTCGCCGTTTCCAAAAATGCCTACTACTTGACTGCTACGCACTACTCGTATACTGATCTCAGCAGTGTGTGGCATGCAGTACATGAGAAATATCACAGGAGTAGTGTGGGGCTCAATTAACCTTGAGTCAGGTAGAGCACCCGTAGTCCATTAATTAATGAGTTTCTGGTCATGTGGTAACAGTCCTTTTCTACTGCTTGTATGCCATTCTGCATGCTAAGGAGGAGACACAAGCAGCATGTAGCACATGTAATAGCAGTATGCCATTATGGAAATAGCCTACAACTGTACATACTACTCATACTGATTTCTGCAGAAAGCAGTGTGCAGTCCTGTATGCAGTCCATGATCAAATAACATGGGTAACATGGGGCTCAATTAACTTCCAGTCAGGTTAGCACCTGAGGTCAATTAGGTACTGGACATGGGGTTAATGAGCCTCTGCTGCTCCTTGCATATACCATGTTACATACTGAAGAATAGTGTATGGGGCTCAGTGAACTTTGAGCCAGTTAAGTGGATCACCAGCAGCTAATTAATGAATTGTAGGAAGCAGTAATGTGTACTGGACCGTGTATGGAGCAATATGTTACATGGCAGAATACTGTACCATTTCCAAAACAGCAAGTTACTTTACCTAGAGGGCTTGTTATGTTTTTAGGAAAACTTGCGCTTAGCCTGCCAAAAGGAAATGGAACAGCCCAGCTTTGGCTGCTATGAGAAAGGTCTATTGGGCATTTCTTGTGATACAAAAATGTGCATTTTGCCACGCTCAATGTTTATTTTGTCATATTTAGGCCTCTTTACAAGAATATGAAACAACTGTCTAAATGAATTTCTCTACCAACCAGCCCAAGAGAGAAGTGAATCCGCCCCATCGGGAATCCTCACCGATTACCCACTCTGACTCTGGCCTGAGGGCTAGGAGGACTGAGACACTTGAAGATGCCAGAGAGGCAAAAAATAACTTTTGAAGACAGATGTGTTAAAGCCTTTGGAGGACTAGGGCCTGACATCTGTACCTCATTAAGCAGAAGAGGTTCCCATGACTGAAAGAGAGAGAGAGAGAGAGAGAGAGAGAGAGAGAGAGAGAGAGAGAGAGAGAGAGAGAGAGAGAGAGAGAGAGAGAGAGAGAGAGTGGAGGTGTCTTCACAAGAGCAAACAAGCTCTCACAACAAGCTCCCATTACTTCTTTGCTTGTCATGTGTAATGTCATGTCAAAGGTACAGTAAGTGCATGTGACCTAACAGAGAGATGAGGAAGCTGAGTATCGCAAGAGGAGGTCAGAATCGCTGTGAATTAATAAAGGCAGGGAGATGGAGCGAGGGAGGGAGGGAGGGAGGGGGAGGGGGGATGTCATTTCTCACCTGGCCGAAGATCTCCGGCAGCCCGAGCACCTGGCCTGTGAAGACTCCCAGGCAGATGAAGATGGAGTTGAACTGGCCGATGGAGCCGCGTATCTGGCGTGGGGAGATTTCACCCAGATACATGGGCAGAGCGCTCAGGGCAACCCCTGCGTAAACACAGCAAACAAATAGCATGACCTTGCTGCTCAGTCTACAATAGAGAGCTTTTTTTTTTCTTTTTTTTTTTTTAAAGCAGTTCTGTCCAGTGGGGCCTATTTCTTCCATGATAGCATTTGCCATCATAGACAGCATTATGCAGAATTATCACCATCATAGACAACATACAACATGCTCAGAGAGCACAGACCTCCGCCAAGACAATGTGGTCACAGATGGTGTTCTGGACCACCGATCGCCACCAAAATCAGTTCTTACGAAAATTTCATCCAAATCCGTGAAGTACTTTTCGAGTTATGTTGCTCACAGACACACACACACACAGACACACATACGCAGAGCAAAACATAACCTCCTTGGCGGAGGTAATAATCACCACAGGGAAATACAGCAAGTTTTCCATGGATGTGTTTACACTGGCAGTTAAATGTGACCCATATCACTTTTTTATCCTGGAACTAAGTTCATCCATTTAGGAAAAAGATATACGAGTAGAATGGTGTAGAAAAAAGTTTTGTTTCATTTAACCTTCATGGTAGTAATTCATTTGTTTTATCCTTCATAGTAGTAATTCATTTGTTTATCGCCTATGCTAATACCTCTGCGATGAACAACCAGAATATATTTGACAGATAGAAGATGGAGATAGTTTCTCTGCTTTTACAGTGATATTGTTTAAAACACTGTTTTGTTGTCCTTGTCATACACACAAAGAAGCCGAGATGTTTTCACTCTCACCTGATAACTTAGCTGTTCCAGTCCACAGACTTTCCACTACATAAGTAGATTCTCGGCTATTTTTCTTTTTTTCCTCTTCACATTCTCAAGCTTCATTTTGTTCTTTTAGTGTCTATGATTTTGCTGTGCGTGTGTAACGATGGTGATAGACCTACACAGACCAGGGATGTGGGCAAATGGGCTGTTGTGTTGCATGAACCAGTAATCATGCTTGAATCACTTCATCACTGATATGATTTGTTAGCCTACTATCTAGCCATTCTGTCTTCATGTAGCATATACTCATTATCATCTTGAATTATGATACAAAATAAGCGTAGGCTAAGATAACAGGCGTACATGGTCAGAGTATTTCAATTCATTCAAAGGCGGCAGTAGCATCCTAGTTCTAGCCAACAAAATTGTGAGTGTCCTTTTGGGAAGGGAGCACAGCCTCCGCATGCGGGTAGTTTCCTCATGCAAAAAAAAAATAATAAAAAAAATATATATTAATTTAAAATTTTATGATAAGTAGAAGTCTGAGTTGGCAGATGTCAGACTAAAGCAATTAAAACACTGACAACACCAAATTTCCAGAGGACAGAAAACCCAGCGGATTTCTCTGAGCAAAATGGGGGAGTGTCAGTCAAGACTTAAAAAAAAAAGAAAGATAAAAACTCTCCTTTTTGTCGACAGTGACACTGACAGGCCAGCCAATAATGCTTTTGACCCAGCCTGGACACTGGGTCTAGTAGAAAGTGTGAGGCTTTCTGTCAGATCAAGGGGGGGCAAAAAGAGGGTAATGACATCTTATCACGATCAAGTCCAAGATATTTTCTGGCGAATAGCTGAATGAAATGCCTCAAAATGTTTCTTCATGTTTCTTTGATGTTTCCTATATGATTAGTGACTTAAAGATCCAAACGAGACCCATTTGTGGATATCTGGCCTTCGGAGTTAATTGGCCAAGAAATGGACAGTGCTGTCACTGGAGACAATAGCTGGTCTCATTACAGTTCAAGATTGAACTGTACAGTACAGCTCTGTCACTTCCTCTGACAGTCCACCTCATTAAATTGTCCTGCTTGACCAGATATTATTAGCCTTCCGTCCATCCTTGTGGCCAATGCCTAGAGTCAAGCCCACCTTGAAATAATCGTTGATCGTTAAAAGATGATCAGTACTTCCTCAGCTGCTTTGATGTCCCTAGCTACACAAAATGCCAGAGGAGACTGGTTTTATTGAATTGTTATGAACTGGATATGAACTCCATGAATTCCACATTGACAGCAAAATTAATGTTTTTTCTGATATAAACCACAATAAATGTATATGGGCTGTAACTTTCAACCAATTTTGTCTTAAAGTTTTCAAACACATTAAGAGTAATGGGTTGCAGTTCTACAGCAAAAATCCATCCTCATGAATTCAATTAATGAAATTACATTAATCAAACCTAATTGCCTTCCAGCTATATTTTCACGCCCTCGCTTAATGACTTTAATGTGTCAAAACTACAGCTCACAGTGAGGCAGTAATTAAACATTTGCAGCGGACGGACAAATAGTGGGGTGGTGGCGAGTGGCGATGCTTGGACTGGTGTCAAGATAAGAGAAGGGGGACTCACCAGAGTCCAAACCGATGATGAAGCGGCCAATGATGAGCATCTCAAAGGAGCCTGCGGTCTCCCCCAAGGCCATGAGAAGAGCGGCTATTATGGCATTCACATTATTCAGTAGCAAGGTGCCCTTCCTGGGATCAGTAAAAGAGAGAAAAGGAGAGAAAGAGAGAAAGAGAGAGAGAGAGAGAGAGAGAGAGAGAGAGAGAGAGCAAGAAAGAAAGAAAGAGAGAAAGAAAGAAAGAGAGAGAGAGAGAGAGAGTAAAAAGACAAAAGGGGGCACAAGAAAAACATTAATTATCTTTTTAACTGTCCAAAATCCTTTCTTCTTCCATGTAGAGAAAATATTGTGCTGAGGCACAATAAACTTTATTAACCAAACAGTTATCAGTTGACTCCGCTCATCTGCTTGTGTAACCGGAGGAGGCTTGGAAAGGCTCCAGGTATTGATTTTCTGTTCCTCTCACTGTGTCTCACTGTGGAAGAACTGTGTTTGGCATGAGGATAGCAAGGGGACCCCCTGAGGCTAACCAATACTACTGTATCATATAGAAAATCAGAGTCGCTTTGTAGTAACTGTGCATTTCAGAGAAAATGGGTGCCCTTCTTTTGACCACTACTGGTGGGTGGGAGAGAGAGAGAGAGAGAGAGAGAGAGAGAGAGAGAGAGAGAGAGAGAGAGAGAGAGAGAGAGAGAAAGAAAGAAAGAAAGAAAGAAAGAAAGAAAGAAAGAAAGAGAGAGAAAGAAAGAAAGAAAGAAAGAAAGAAAGAAAGAAGACAAGGCAATGCAATGCAATGCAATGGAATGGAATGGATTAATGGATTATCAATGAATGCCTACAGCCTGAAGGAGAGCCTGCATCATTTGTATTCCACAGGAAGTACAGAGCCATTATTTCTTTGCTTTCTGTTGATACCGGGTTCGTATTATATCCAATATCAGGCAGATGGGCAGAAAATAAGCTACACATGGACATAGCAATCACAACCAAGCTCTGCAGACATGCTTGTCATTCTGCCGACAGCTTCACTAGGCCAGCTTCACTAGGCCATCTCCATCAATGCAATTAAAATTCAAAAATGAAATGCCCAACAGAGCAAGGTCCTTGTCAATAACATGTCCAATATAGAGAGAGATAATTTCCATACTTCATACTTAATGTATGTCATGTACTGTATGTTAGAAAAAGGAAAGTTAGAAAAAGGAAAGTTAGAAAAAGGAAAGTTAGAAAAAATGATATTTCCACATATATGAACTTATCCCTGGGGTTTATTCAGCCTCTGATTCAATTATGCTTCCAGCCAAGCGCCAAACATAAGAACAGGATTAAGATGCAGAGAGCATTCAGTGGCATTGTTAAATATTTATATGACATCTTGACATGGTCTCTTGATTTTTTGAGAACCCCGATGATAATGGTCAGTACATCTGGTTTTCAAACACATACAAAAGAAAAAAGAAATCTGGAGATGTTTCGGATGTAAGGTTCTGATTTCCAACACTGACAGTTATAAAAATGTTATATTAATATAATTTTTTTTTTTTTTTTTTCAATGAAGCACTCCATGTGATTGACAAGCAGATGGCAGTCAGTAGTGTTGCACTGGACTTTTCTCTCCATGCTTATTACCGTCATCACAGTCGACAATGATTTATTTGCCTCCATATGTTCTGGTAAATTATGTTGTTTTTTTTTTTTCACGCCTGGTAACTAATTTGTCAATCAAATTCAATTATGAAGAACATCAGCAAAAACTAAAGATGGTATGATGTCTAATCTGATGTTTATTTCCTCCTACAAATCATTCTGTAGTGACTTAATCTCCATATCATCCATTAATCCTCAACGGATTATCTTTAACATTATCAGCATACAAAACTAATCCATGTCACCGGAGTCCTTCAAAATGTATTGGTATCAGATGGTGGCTCCAGGATTCACAAAAGGGTTTAACATTAATCTTAGTAATGAGTAATAAGGAGATAAGGAACGCAGTCTGTCAATGTCTTTTATTCATACTGGCCCTTGTTTACGAAATAACTGTAGGCCTAATTCCACGTCAAGTCAGGATATTTTGTGACCACGATTTGAATTGAAAAGTTATGAATTCACTTAATAATTTGCTTATGTTGGGAAAAAATGTAGCCTGTTACTGCATTACGAATAGTTATCTATGCAGCCAGGATTGCGAGACCAATCATTTAGATAAATAATTTAATGGCAACAATGCATAAGTTTTCTCCAGAGACAAAAATGTGTGGTTTTGTGAGGAAATCATGTAGCGCTGATATCAGCAGTTCATACATTATGTCTGGGAAATAAAGTTTTATATCTCTGACTTCCGTGCCTTCCTTTTGATGACACCTGTCAAAATGAATTGGTTTAGCTGGACCTGCTTGCCACACAAGTACCTCCAAGACAGAAAATAAAGTCTGATTTAGGATGTATTAAGCACGTTCATGTCACAAACTCTACGGATGAGGCCTCTAAACTGAGAATATATTTGGGCGTCACACTTAAACTACTCTAGTTTCTGCCCCCACACTGAGTATTGTGATATATGATCCACATTAATTTGATTAATCAAATATCTGAAATAAAATTGCACTCTCATTCAGGAAAAACCTTGTAGGTGATAAAAAAAAACATACATCTATGAAGATGGAAATATGAATCACATGCTGTCATGTAGGATGTTGTTAACAGAAAGTCTGTTACTGCTTTTGATCAGACCCTCTTATTTATGTCATAATCAACCATGCTTGTCAATGCCTTTTCAAATGCTTCATTTTAGTCAGTTGGATTGGTAAAAATATTCAAACTGAGATAAGGCCCCCTCCAATTCATGCAAGCATGCAAATGAATGCGAACATGCACACATAACTTAACACAATGCCACAATGTCCCTTGAGGAATATGTTTATGAGGAACAGTTTTAATAAGGCTGCGATGAGATCAAGAGATAATCATGATAACTTTGATGACGGCCCTATATTCTGTTTCCCTTTCAAGTCTCCAGAATTCATGTAAGCAATAAATCACTCGAGACTGGTGGTTATGCTGGTTTTAGCACGGGTGTTATTAGGCATGCCGGTAGACACCGTGGTAAAAGGCAAGGTAAACAATCTTTGAAGGTTTGAAAAAGTTGTAGATGTATTTTTTTACTTATCCTCTCCAACTTAAAATTGCATTTCAAGGACACTTCAAATCATCTTCATACTGTATGCTGGCTTGGTCGCTAGTCCTTGACATCTCTTGTTTAGTTTTTGTCAACATAAACCAATCTTTACTACCGCCACTTTGTCTTCTCTCATCAGCCTTTCCGTCTTGGAAGGCAAGCAACTGTCGCACCACAAAACATTATTCACCACAGTGCCACACCCAGGGCTGATGAGTCAGCATTAAAAGCATTTGGCCCAGCTTGGCCAATATCACATAGCCAGGTCAGATTTCTATTTCCAGCAGCAAGTATTAGTTTGCAGAGCTTAGTGCCAAGCTTTACTTTCTCATAGCCAATGCGTTGCATTTATTTTTTGCTTTGCATCAAGAATTTAAACTAGGCTTGCATTGTCCCATGATGTCTAGGATGTAATGGTAATGAAGCAGGAGAGTATGTTTGTTTTTGGTTTGTTGGTTTGTGTCTTAATGTGCATTACGATTACACATTGCACTCATAGGCAGTTCACTTTAAAAGGTATCAGAGTGAACAGCCTTGTAAATCTGCCATTAAGATGTTTCCAAACCAGTGATGGGTGACAAACTATAAAACACAACAGAGGAAGGTGGCCAGATTATATATTTATCATGTGTGTGTGTGTGTGTGTGTGTGTGTGTGTGTGTGTGTGTGTGTGTGTGTGTGTGTGTGTGTGTGTGTGTGTGTGTGAGACATCATAAAGCAGGGTGACACAGGGAAGGACAAAGAAGAAACATTCCTGTAAGTGAGACAGACGACATCCGCAGAGGGAACACTAAGGGACTCCTAATGAGGCTGTGCTTGCCCTATTATTGTGACAGGTCAGGCTAAACTGACTGAGCAGCTCCCAGGAAGAGTTTCAAAGAAATGTATCATCAAAGAAATCTATCATAACCAGACAACTACACAACTACTAAAAGAAGGCATCATTGAAGAATAAAATCACTTCTTCTGGGACAACACTTTCTATTGACTATGAAGTCAATACTTGCTGTAAAAGGCTTTAAAATGGAGACCATTTATCGTTTCACTTCCACTAAACATCACATCATCAGAGGGACTAAGCAGCAACACTGTAACATTGTCCACTGCTGTTCATATCTACTTCATGTAATGCTAGACAGGAAGAATCCACCCTTGATTTCTGTGCACACACCTTCTATACACCCAAATGATAATACATTTACATTTATCTATGCATTTAGCAGACGCTTTTATCCAAAGCGACTTACATTTGCCAACTATCAATTTCCTCAGGGCAAGCCTCCCCTAAAGCAACTTAGGGTTAAGTGCCTTGCTCAAGGGCACAACGGTGGCAGCCGGGATTCAATTCAAACCCACAACTTTCAGACGATCAGGCCACTAGAGTCCAGGTACCACCACCACCATACATATGGAACAAGTCCTTGATGGATTCAAGGCATGCATGACATTAGCCACCCCTACGATATAGAGTGAGTGAGCATGCAAATTCAGATACCGAGATCTGTATCTCTTAATGCAAGAGCTGCTTACATTAATCACATACAGTAAGCAACGTCCCCATGGCGTAGCCTCCAAAGCAATCACTCTCTACATGCTTCTGCCCTCAACCACGATTTAATAACATGGCATATCACTGCTTTACTTCCACGGCTCAAATGAAGAGGGACCGCTTGAGGGTATTGGATGAAGGAGGAGGAGACTGCAAGAATATATAAACAGAGAGAACTCCATTTTGCCTGTTATAGATAGGGGGAAATGAGTGGAGAGATGGAAAGCGGGAAAAGAGCCAGAGGCTGGGAGAGTGGGAGAGAGAGAGCGAGAGAGAGAGAGAGAGAGAGAGAGAGAGAGAGAGAGAGAGAGAGAGAGAGAGAGAGAGAGAGAGAGCATGCAAGCATATAACATGTTCACACTAAATATGCTCATTATATTGCACAATACCACAGTACAGCATATAGGCAATATCATTTGGCCATGCAAACACAAGCACGGAAACCATCTGCTGAGGGTCTTTTAGAATGGTACCCTGTTAGCTCTCTCACCGGCCTTTTCATCAGTGTCTCATTACTGCAAAGAGCCAAGTGCATTGTTGGATATGATAATTGCCTGTTATGCCCTGTGGCATGTCGAGTGCCAAAGCAGATGCTTTTTTTCTCTTTGTTTTTTTCTGTGGCAATATCAGCCATCATTTGGGAGCCCTAAACACTGACCCTGCTGACATGTACACTCATCTCCAAACACCAGCATATACAACACTAACGACTTATTGTAGGTTTCCAGAACTATATATATGTAAATGTGAAAAAAAAAATGCATGGGCAACTCTTTGGACATGTAAACTTTCAAGGACATTTAGGTAACAAATTAACTTGTAATTATAAAAAGGACAATAATTGCAAACATTGTTATATAAGCTCAATACTGAGAAAAATAGTGAGGTGTTTATACTGCCTCTGCTTCACTAATATACAAATGAGCCTCTTTGTCTCCTCTAAGGGGGGTTTCACACTGAACACGCTTTTCCGCTTGTAAAACGCGAGTATTCTGAAAAATGAGCGACAAAAACATGCAAGGTCGAAAATGATAAATGTACGTCTTGTTGCTATGACAGCTAGATTTGGCTAAACTGCTAACTCCCCGACTTAGCTAGTGACTCGAGCATGACTGAGTGCAACGGGCCCATTGTTGAAGAAAACGCGACCTCAAAAGTTAAACTATTTTCAACTTTGAGCGCTTGCGTTTTTTAGTCGCTTGCGTTTTTACTTGCGCTTTTTTTACGTGAGGCGCGTAGCAACGGTCAAGTCGCATCGTTCCATAGGGAAACAATTGAAATCGAGCGCCTGGAGGTGAAAAAAGCGTGTCAGTGTGAACGGGCTCTAACTGATCAAGTCTACATCTATTGGTGACAATTTAAGATATTGATATAAACCAAATCCGGAAACTGTTGGTGGGGAACTCAGGAGCAATCAGACAAAGTAAATAGGTTGGCTTTAGTATCATGAGAAATGCAGGTTGGCTTGAGTATCGCATCATATTTTTACCTCTGCCAAGGAGGATATGTTTTTGCCTCTGTGTGTGTGTGTGTGTGTGTGTGTGTGTGTGTGTGTGTGTGTGTGTGTGTGTGTGTGTCTGTCTGTCTGTGTACAACATAACTCGAAAAGTTAGTTTAGTTGCTTATTGGAAGCTTTGTCTCGGTGTGAGGATACAACATCAGATTTGAGTTTTAGAAGCATTTGGAAGTCAAACGTTATCCTTAATTTCAACCGGCAAGTTTTTAGTTTCTTGTTCAGAAACTGTTGCTTATCAGGCTCAATTTCTATTTCTATTTGCTCAGTACATTCTCCAATTACCCCCACATGCGTTTAGAGATTCCCTGACTTTAATTTGCCTTAAAAACACAAACACACCTTAGGGCTGAGTCTTTTGAACCAACACAAAACATCTATTGTGATGTGCCGCAGCCTACAGGATAATGAAAGTCAAGAGGATTGTCTCACTTATGTTGACAGGCAAAAGTGGGAAAGCACTCTGGGTTGGCAGATTACACAAGCTGCTCAAGACCAACGACTCAAGCAACTAAAGCAGACGATAAATGTGTTCATTAGTTCCTTTTATCTTCTGGCACTCTTACAAATTCAACATCTTGTAGTTATTGTGTCGTGCTTAAAATTAGCCACAGAAGATAAATGAACAAAAATTCACTTAACTCCAACCCACATGTGGTTTCTGGGGGTTGTTGCTATTGAAGCTCCTGCTATAGTCGCCAAATTTCTGCAATTTATAACTCCACCTTAAATTCATCACTATAATACATTTGTTTTTGTTTTACCTGTACAATGTAAGTTCCAGTGTTGGCCAGGTTGAATTCTGCTTACTAAGCAGAGATTTGTTAGCCACTTAAATGGGTACCTTTAATGTGCTGAATGTGCCAATGAAAACTAATGAAATCTGATAGAGATCTCTGCAATTCATGGAGAAGCCAAAGGATTGCAGAAGCAGCCACAAAATGTTATTGAGAAATCCCAATAACAACCAACAACATTGGCTATGGAACTGATATGTGTGGGTGGCAGATGAAAAATCAGAGTTTCAGAGCATACATTAAAACGAAGATGTCACAAAAGGTCATAAAGTATGGCATTACATAAAGTAAATGGTCTATATTTATAGATATGATCCAACTTTTGCTATGACTACAACGTCTGCACTCTGCAGTGATATTGCTGTGTGTATACAGTATGCATACATGGTGTTCTTTTTCAGTCAATGGTAATTCTATATTATTTTCTAATTTCAAACAACAGTACAAAAAAACATAATCATCTATACATTGCCTACATTTATTTACCTATCAGGTAAAAAAAAAGTCCAAAATCTAAACGGAAACCACCACCACGAAAGAAATATATTTGACTTTAGACAAACTAATTTTGTTTTACCTGATGCGATGAAGCCAAGCATATACCAAATAGCCTATTTTTAGAAGTCAGGGTTACTTTAATATCACCTAAAGGGCTGTGTTACACAAAGAACTGACAGGAGAGGGACATGGCCAGGTCTCTAAGGGTCTTGTAGGACTCGTGTCCATTCCACTTAAAGCCATGTCGCTTCCGAGCCAGAGTTCCTGTGACGGACCGGACGAAGTGGGGGAAGGACGAGACGGGCGAATAGGAACATGTCAGTTAATGGAGTGTCCATGTCAAGCCAGCCCCTGACAACACTCAGATGTCCTCCACATTGGGACATCACAGAGGTGGGGGGGTGGGTGGGTGGGCGTAAAAGGAATGGGTCAGGTCACGCAATACAATGAATACCAGTAGCCGGTTTATAAATAGGAAATTAATCAACATATTTTTTCCCTTTTTTTAATTATTCCTATACATACAAACATATTTTTCTTCCCCCTTCCTCCCTGATGCTATATTGGCGCAATTAGCCCAGCTGGTCACCAGTAATTGCTGGCTGGCAATAAGTGTGAAAGCTAGAGTGGTGCAATGGGGTGGCATTAATATCGATGGAAAGGAACTGCGGAAGTGGACAACAAAGTGAACCAAACCTCCAAAAAAAAAAACGAAAAAAAAAAAAAAAAACAGCCTTTCCCTTCTCCCTTGAAGCTCTCCACAGGGAGGCACTAAAATTACCCCTACAGTTCTCTCTCTCTCTCTCTCTCTCTCTCTCTCTCTCTCTCTCTCTCTCTCTCTCTCTCTGTTTCTCTACCAACACCCCATGTTCTCTCACTCATTTACCGTAGTGTTATCTCTACCTCCCTGGTGTCCTCCAGTGCTTGTTCTTTTGCACACATTCAGCAGAGAGAGAGAGAGAGAGAGAGAGAGAGAGAGAGAGAGAGAGAGAGGGACAGATATAGAGACAGAGAGCGAGAGAGAGGGAGGGTGAGGAAAGTGAGAAGGAGAGGCATCAGGAATGAGGGATCAAGGAGATAAGATGGATGATGGAGAGCTGCTGGAGGATTGGAGGAAGGCTTTGAGAGGTGCGAGGCGAAAGGCAAAAGAGAGGATGAAATGGGAGGAAAACCAGACCCAATGGACACAATGGTTCTAACTCCTTCCACTCAAACAGTCAAGGTCATCCAGGGCCAGAACTTTATTCTGGAACACGCTTATCCACATCGACTACTCCTGCAGCTGTTATCCACACTCTTTGTGAGGGAACTGGGAGAGGCTTTGCATGGCACCACCATCATGCGTCATGGGCATGAAACACAGTTGCGCTCGTCTTCATGTGTAAATCTTGAACAAAGAGATCTGGCAGTTACGTCACAAAATTAGCATTCTAACCCACAGGCATGAAAAATCGCCTTGAAATCAATCGATAATGCTTGATATTCAAACGACTGATGTACTCTCCGTGTCTGCCACTGCATACTCAATGTGTGACGTCATTGATGCGTTCAAACCCCCTATGTACCTGCGCTTGTCCAAACTTGACAGACACAGCAGATGAATGTAGATGTGGTGGCTATCGATCAAAACAGGGAAACGTGAATAGAAAGGGTTCCATCAATGGTGACTCGTGGATTAAGTAGGATAAAGGGCCGTTCGCACCAAGAACAATAACTATAACGACATGTAATAAAAGGTTAACAGCCAAGCAGAAACCATGGGATTCTTTAGACATTAGTCAATTCACATGAGGATAGAATTACACTATGGTTGGTCAGTGTACGCTAATTATACACTAAGCCTATTAAGCAATCATAGCCTATTGGTGTGTCTAATGCAGTGTAAATCGCCATGAGTCTCTGAACACTAGAAGAACTCTGGAAGCAAACTCAACCTGCCCAAAACGTCTGTGAGGCGATACGTGTAAATCCTCACAACCCAATGATTCAAGAACTGCTTCTAGCAGCTGAGTTGGAAGCCTGGGATTTCAGCTCAGTGGTTACAGCGGTCGACTCCCAAGCTGTGTGTTTGTTGTAGTTGAAGGAGTGGCAAATTCGAGACCAGAGGGTGGTGAGAACGGCACCGGCTACATCCATAAATTTCAGAATTTGGTATAAAAATGCTTTTAAACATTTTAGACATGGCATCAGTAAAATCCCTAACAGGGAACCTCACTTAGACACACCACTTCTTATACAACCCAGAAAAAAATCTAAACCACTTGGTCAGTTTATTTGGTGAAAAACATCTGAACTAAACAAGCTAGTTTGAACGAAAAGAGGCTATTTCAAGAACATATTGACAAAAGCCATGTGCTGTCATCATACCATGCCAAGTACCCAGGTCATTTTTTAAGAGATTTACAGGAAAAGGCTTTTGGGCTTACCTTCCAAAAACCTTGATGAGGAAGGGGACCGCAAGAGCACCCACCAGGCCCCCGATGGCAAAGATGGACACTGTGAGTGACCACAGTAGGGTGACCGTCTCAACTCCGATTGGCTCGTCATAGCGTTCCATCCATGTTTTATTATAAAAGCTTTTTATGTACTGCAAGGGCAAAAGGGAAGAAACAACAAATTATTTCTTAATGAAAATCCAATTATTTCCTAATGGTAGGTAGTAGTTGGGGCGACACCCTACCTGCTAAACTTGAATTATGTAAGGGATAACGGCCGCCGAGGTGTCCCGATATCAGAAGAATAATGGACGACGCGAAGGCAAAGAACAGCCCGACGGCGAAGCCGACGCGAAGTCCATTATTTCTCTGATATCGGGACACCTCGAAGGCCGTTATCCCGCTTATCACCCGGTTGCAACTAAAACGTATAGATGGTAAGCAAGTGTTAAAAACATAAAAGAAACACGTGGCTCCGTTTAGAAAGAAGTTATCCTGTTCGGTTGGGGTACTATTTTCAAATGAAAGAAGATCCGCAAGGCTGCATTCTAAAGAGCATTGATATAGAACGCTGGTGAAACTTTTTTAACCCAACAATGCCTCAGGTGTCCTGTTATCTAGAAATAACGGACACCCTGACAGCCAATCAGAAAACAGTATTCCATTCCACCGGGTGATAATTCCTAATAACACAATTGACATACATATTGGTTGTGTAATAGTTAAAGCTGCCAAATTTGATCAATGCAAAACATAAAATCGATATCCAAAAGATTACAGTATGGAAAACCAATTAATCAACGGTTAACAGAATCAACTTAGCGGGGGCGCCGTGGCTCAGTGAGCAAGTGTTCCGTACCATAATTCCCGGAACCCAGGTTCGATTCCGACCCAAGGTCATTTCCCGATCCTTACCCATCCCTCTCTCCCACTAATTTCCTGTCATTCTCCACTATCCAATCAGATTGAAGGCAAAAAGGCCCTAAAAAATATTTTTAAAAATGAATTTATTTAAATGTTATGACATTTAGTGTAGGGACTGCTGCTCTGTAATAATACAGTGTCTTATGAAACTCCAAAGCCGTGCCCATCATGGATGACACAGAGGAGACAGAGGGCTGACAGTTTTCACTCCTCGACAGACGGACGCGGAGGCAAATCAATATTGCAAACGGGTACGGACTGTATTTCACCTTCTATTCGAGGCAAGTGCAAACCCCACTATGGGAATGACAGAGGTTGCCACTAATGAGAAAACCATGTTCCTCTTTTCTCACATACTTGATGATTCCATCCCTTTCTCCACCTCCATCTCCTCTGGCTCTCTGTGCTCCCTCGTTTTCTATCATTCTCTGTCTATATCTCTCTTTTCCTCCCACTTTGTGCAGTGTTTTTCATGATTTTTTTTTCACCCCAACCCCAATACTTCCACAATACCTCTTTTTTCTCCCGTTCATTATGTTTTTTTTTTCTTTTCTTTTCTCTGAGCCCAGCAGGGACTGCAGCAAGAGAGCGAGGGGGGGTGTGACCTGGATCACACCCAGGGTAGAGAGCAGAGGCTGGGGGCCAGTCAGGCAGAGCGCCTGGGTCCTCTCTCTGGAGGCACCGCTTTCAGATACCAGCGTGCCTCATTTAAACACACACACACATGCAGCAGGGGAACTCACCAGGAGACCCAACTAAAAAAAAAAAAAAAACTGTCCAACTCACGAGGCATTGGCTACTTCTTAAAAAGGCAGTGCCCAAGAGAGATAGACAGAGAGGAGGAGGAGAGAAAGAAAGAGATGGGAGGGAGGAAGGACAGGAAAGAAGAGATGAAGAGAGGAGGAAAAGAGAAAAGATGAAGTTGCGTCAAGGGAGACAGTAGCAGCAGCAGCGGTAGCAGGGAGATGGGAGGAGGGTAAACCAGCAGGAAGTCAGCAAACATGTCCATTCGCTCCATGGTTTTCCCCATATTCCCCAAACCTCTCACACTACCTCTAAGCCAAGATAATATTTCCCAATTAATCTGCAATTAATCTGCACACATAAAACAGAAAGCTTGGCTGTTGAGCTTGCACTTAGAAGCTGTGATAATTATCATGATTATTATGTTAATTGCTGCATACGTTGTACAGTAGCCTACATGGATGTGGTGAATATCAATGTGTTTCTTCAGATACATGCTCCTACATGCGTTATACTGTATTTGACTATCTAATATGCCTATGTACAGTATATCGGTAATGTACTGCATAGTTCGACATATATATTTACATTAACATGTATGCATTTAGTAGACGCTTTTATCCAAAGCGACTTCCAAAATAGGGATAACAATCCCACAATACTGGGAGTGTCATTTGCTAATAGGAGTGCAAGAGTTGGGAAGTGCTAGATCAGTGCATTCCAGGTAGTTGAAGGAACTATGACAAGAGGTACTCTTGAAAGAGCTGGGTTTTCAAGAAAGTAGAGAGAGAGTACCAAGAGTAGAAATGGCTCACTGAAAAGTTTTGTGTGTCCTTCAAATCTAGTTTTGTGTGTCCTTCAAATCTGATACTCAAATCTAGAGCATCAGCTCAGTACAAATTGCCACTACATTAACTGGGCCACTATTTGCTAAATAAGCAGCATGCTGATATTGATGTTTCTGTCCATTAATTTATCATCTCCATTTACAGTACAGGAGTAATGACCACTGGCTATACAAGTTCCTAATTATATAAATCTCTCTCTCTCTCTCTCTCTCTCTCTCTCTCTCTCTCTCTCTCTCTCTCTCTCTCTCTCTCTCTCTCTCTCTCTCTCTCTCTCTCTCGAAACTTTTTAAAACAAATCCCTTTTTCTGACTTCAAAAAAAAACAGGTAAAATTTAAAACATATGAATTCACTTTCTTTGAAATAATGGACATGGGAAGTTTTTTTTTACAGTTTTGAAAAACTGTATTTCATTAGCCCAAACAACACCTATTAAACTGCATTCTTTATACATAGTGGAAAAATAGGCCTACGTTCAACTGCTAGCTGAATCTTTGACAGAGGTCATATGCGCATTGCGCCATTGCCACAGTAGGCTAGTTCTTAAAAGCTAATTCGCCATTGCCACAGTAGGCTAGTTCTTAAAAGCTAATTCGCCATTGCCACAGTAGGCTAGTTCTTAAAAGCTAATTCGCCATTGCCACAGTAGGCTAGTTCTTAAAAGCTAATTCGCCATTGCCACAGTAGGCTAGTTCTTAAAAAGCTAAGACTACTCTTCCGTCACACCTGTCAAGTGTGTCAAATTATGCACATTTTGAATGGACTGTGAAGAAAAAAAAAATTGATGCAGCCTCTCAAAAACCAGGACATTTTGAGGTCCTGGGAGAGTGTGTACATTTTCCTGGACAGACAACCAAAAAGATGGACAATCCAGGTAAAACTGAGACAGCTGGCATCTCTATTCAGATGCGCAAACTTTTATTCTACCTCCAGCTGTTGAGCACTCGTTGTATTGACAGGATAATTCAGAACAATAAGGCACATTTCATACTTCATTCATGGTGTAACTGACTCTTTTAGCATGCTATTTGACTTGACCAGTTATGCACAGTTTCTGAATTGACAATATCGGACATGAATGAAGACAGTAACGTTGTCTTTCACAGCTATGATGGAATAGAGGATGTTGATATGTTGAACGATGTGTGTGGAAATCTGTAGATTTGCTATGTGTGCCCGAGAAAATATCACCCAGATGATAGATGATGGCACACAGATTACTATCCAAGACAGGATAGGAGTCTGGGTCCATAACCACTGGGAGGTCTGGACCATGTCCGCCTTGAAACTGCGCAGCTCCTCTGGAAGTTGCTAGTTGCAAACTGGTCAAGCCACAAAAGTGCAGACCAAGAGTTTGTTCATACCGCCTCATTCAAAGTGGCTAATTCACTCCCAAGATAATTTATATTGTAGATTATACTGAAGGCATCAGAGCTTGAAGGAACACTGAAATCATGTGCTTAACAATATAACTGGGAAATTATAACAGGCTTTTGTATGTTAACTTGATCCAGGTGTTTTTAAGCTGGCCCAGAGTGCAGCAACAGGCCACTGGCTCTTAGCACCTCTGGTTATGCATAACTCTAGGGCATTTGGGAAACCATCTCAGGTGACTATTTCTAAGCTCGTCCAAAAAAGTAAACAGGGGACAAAACCTTGTCAAAAAAAACACGAATATTCGATGACAAGACTCTTGCATGTGTTCGGTTATCTCCACTCAGTTCTGAGAGCACATGATACCCCGAGGACAACATGACTCTGCTTATTTGCAAAATGTCAATGAATCAAAGTCATGAGTGAAAAGTCAATAATAATGGCAAATCGTGTCCATCAAGTTTCGATCGTAATATATATTAACATCATATAGATCAAATAAGATATAATATTTGAATGTGCCATCTAGAGCTTTGAAGAAAACACTAAACATCATCATTTTCTTTAAGGTAATTATTAACTGAGGAAATAATCAATAAATTCATGGCCTATTTGTTATAGTTAATAGAAAACAAAATCAATACTGTAAGCAAACATGGATGTGATCTTTTGCCCACTGAACACAATTCACTAACCTTACAGCAGAGATTTGGCTCTATTTACATTGACAGATTTATGCAAGTATACACAAACTACAAACGCTACAATTCACAGGCTCTGACACAGTAGCTGGCTCAAACAAGACTAACACTATGTTATATCAACTGACCTTTCAGATATACTATATAACTTTTGGAACCTCGTGGCCAATTGGGATGTAGTAGGCATTTGCTAGTGTTTGTGTATGCCTGAACAAATGACTTTCTTCTCACTGTCTTTTTTCTCGCAAACCTCTCACCCACATGTAGAGTTCTCCTGATGCAGATGAATCATAATATGACACTCTTTTTCTCTACCTCGGTGCATGCAAACACCATACTACTTCGCTCCTGATTGATCAGCCATTCTAAAACTGATGGTTCCAGTCCTCGATCATGATTGGTTGAATCACAATCGATGCCATTGTAAATTCACAATTGAGCATGGCTCAGACTGCGTTTCGTTCCACACTGTACACGAAGTAAGTGGTATCAATGTATAATTCGTTATAGTTCTAGTTGTTGTGTCTTCCCTAAATGAAACCATTCCAAGTAAATGTGGTAACAGTTTTAGAAACGCAATAAATCATTCAAAGACTTTATTGTGTTTCTAAAACTGTTGCCACATTAAGCGGGAAGATGGCTGAATGACCACAAAGTATGTTTCTAGTGCTTAGTTTACTTGTACTGCTGCTACTACGAATTACAACTACGGGTTCAGATCTGCCCAAGGTTTGGGATGTGCACAAGACGTTCCTTGTATTTTGCAAAAACAAACAAACAAACAAACAAACAAACAAACTGTAGCGAAGGGAGAGAACAGTGACCCCACCCGGTCTCGAACCCGGGTCTCCGGGGTACTAAACGTGCAACTTGACCGCAACGCCAAAGAGCCAGGCTCGTTGGTATGGCAGTCAGAGCGCATACTCAACCGTAGTGACGGTACTCCGTCACACTGCCTTCCCCTTCGGGAAGCGCAGCCATGCGCTTCACGCATACTAGCGTCCCTCACGCAACCACCAGCCGTACTTCTCCCATCCCAGGGTGCCCCACATTCTAGTGCTTCACCCATCACTGGGGTCCCTCACACCGGGGTCAGCCTATCCTGGAGGTCCCTCATACAGCTCACACATTGGCTACGCCTCCGATGGCCTCACAGTCGCCATCCCACTTCTGACACCATTTGTAGCGAAGGGAGAGAACAGTGACCCCACCCGGTCTCGAACCCGGGTCTCCGGGGTACTAAACGTGCAACTTGACAGCAACGCCAAAGAGCCAGGCTCGTTGGTATGGCAGTCAGAGCGCATACTCAACCGTAGTGACGGTACTCCGTCACACAAACATACTGCTAATACTAGCTCTACAGGGCATTGATCTGCCCAAGGTTTCTTCTTAAAAGAATCACTACAAATAGAAAGGACTACTACTATTACTACTACTACTACTAGCATACTACTATTACTACTACTAGCATACTACTACTGCTACTACTACTACTACTACTACTACTACTACTACTACTACTACTAGCATACTACTACTGCTACTACTACTAAATACTAATAATAACAACAACAGAGACAGTAATGCCCCCCTGCAGAATTCAAGGAGAGTTGTAGATGAAGAGAGCTGCATGCCTTGGCTGCGTGCCCTCTCCGACACACTGTAATGAGTCCGCTACGCACAGTGGACCGTGATTGCACTCCGAGACCAAGAAGCATGAAATTGCAGCCAGCATTGCCCTGTGTGCTGGCACCAACATGCTGTGAGGAGGAGCGCTAATGGGCGGGAAGGATGGGAGAGGATGGAGGGATCGTGGGACAAAGGGACAGAGAGGAGGAGGAGAGAGAGAGAGGAAGACAGAGAGAGACCGAGAGAGAGAGGGAGACAGAGAGAGAGAGAGAGAGACCGAGAGAGAGACACAGAGAGAGAAACAGAGAGATGTCAGAGAGACAGAGAGAGAAAGAGAGAGATAGATAGAGAGAGAGAGAGAGAGAGAGAGAGAGAGAGAGAGAGAGAGAGAGAGAGAGAGAAAGAGAGAGAGGGAGGGAGGGTTAGGGACACAGCTGCAGCCTTTTCTGTCAGGACCCAGCTGTCCAGGAACGAGCAAGTTGTTCTATAAATGAGTCTGCTGGGGCTTTCGAGCTTCACTCAGCCATGTCTCGTAGAACAGAGCTTGTGAGTGTGTGAGCGTGCATGTGTGTGTCTATTTGCGTGTGTTTGTGTCTATCTGTCGGCCTGTCTGTCCTTCTTTCTCTCTCTCTCTCTCTCTGTGTCTGTGTGTGGGCTTCTGTCTATTTGCCTGTCTCTCTCTCTCTCTCTCTCTCTCTCTCTCTCTCTCTCTCTCTCTCTCTGGTGTGTGTGTGTGTGTGTGTGTGCGCGTGTGTGTGTGTCCATGTGCAAGGGAGTTGCAAGAGAGCAGTGGGGGACTCTGGCTGCACTATGGGAGACGGAGAGACTGAG
>JAODXP020000030.1:8096572-8176029 GCA_027497455.2 Sardinella longiceps
ACACACTGGAGCCTGACAGACAGCAGCTCTGGCTCTGCCCACTCGGCAGTGTGCACCCACACAAAACACTATTGTGACAGCCAGCCACCACCACCACATACCTGGAGCACAGGTAAGAAAGAAAGAGAGGGACAGAGAAAGAGGAGAGGGAAAACAAGACGGTAACATAGTAATGGTAAGTGAGTGAGTTTGTGTCCGTGCGTGTGTGCATGTGTGTGTGCATATGTGTGTGTGTGTGTGTGTGTGTGTGTGTGTGTGTGTGTGTGTGTGTGTGTGTGTGTGTGTGTGTGTGTGTGTGTGTGTGTGTGTGTGTGTGTGTGAGAGAGTGTGGAGGGGAGGGGGCGCGGTGTAACAGGCGAGGGAAGGCTGCATGTAACAGAGATAGGAAGCTGTAATGAGACACAGCGAGGCAGAGAGAAGAGAATTCCAAACACCAGAAAGGCAAGACTACAGGGGGGGAGAGAAGGTGGAAGAAAATAAATAGAGCAAGAGAGTGAGGGAAAGAGAGAGAGAGAGAGAGAGAGAGAGAGAGAGAGAGAGAGAGAGAGAGAGAGAGAGAGAGAGAGAGAGAGAGAGAGAGAGAGAGAGAGAGATTGGTTAAAATGACAGAGGTGATGGTAGCTCTGACACCCTTAGGCTAAAGTTCACACAGCAGCCAGTGTTGAAGACGGCAGCACGGTGGCGAGCCACACGAGATCTATTTTTAGAAACGGAAATGAGCGTGTGATTTGAGCGACAGTGAAGCACACACAACACAAGCGATGCTAGGTGGGCTATGACAAAACAGGAGTGGGTGGAAAATGATTATTCAATTGCATAATCACAGACTACCATTTGCTCGAGGACCACAAACGAAAACAAAAATGACAAACAATGTCCCTCATGTCTGACTGACAATACAAAATAAAATTGGAATTAACTTCAAGGTCTCTATAACAATGTGACAGAACATCTATTTTTCTACTAAGATAAAACAGACATTATGTTCAGACCCCATGGTTCAGACCATGTGAAAAATGTCCTAATGATTTACATTCAAGGCAAAGTAAGCAATTTAACACACTAACGTGTACAAGTACATCAAGCAATATGTACTCACAATACACTCTATAGAGCTACTCCATATTCAATATACTGTACACTGTAAAATAGATTATTGGGTTGTTTGTTTTTTGACTTGTACAATGTTAGTTTGCCTAAACAAGATATCTGGGATATTTTATTTGTCTCATAAATAAATAAATAAATGAATAAATAAATAAATAAATAAATAGTTGATGAGAACCTTTCGCTAATTACAACCGGAAAGCAAATTACAAATTAATTGGTCTGTAGTGCAGTCAGACACCTCTTTTAAATTGATTGTCATGGATAGGCGCAAGGTATTCATTCACTGAATCTAAATGATGCTTGCTCCAAACCAGTGCAAATCAATATTAAAGTGCATTTGGAAAGGTTTAATTTAGGACAACGACATGGAAGCAGCACACTTTCAGGTGAAATCAGGCCACGTGTTGCAAACTAGACAGAGTTTGACAAGATGCCATAATAATCTGGACTCAATAGGCATAAGACAAATCTAAATGTATGTGTGGGCTGTGATGCAGATTGTCATCACGTGCAGAGCTTCTTGGTCTGGGTTCATTTTTCCTCTGAAAATGTCCCTTCCCATTAGGATCTGTGTATCTGTTTCTGAGCATACATGAATAATCATCCTAATCACCATAACATCTCTGGCACCATCATATACCTACACATGTACAATCACCACACAATTGCACAACTGCATTTTATCAAAACATGTATTTTCAGTTTTACATGTGACATTTCCAAGTGTTGACGTCTTGCGTTCTACATCATAGAACCGAGGTTACATTAAGTAACCGTGACGTTTTACATACAACCCTATGCATACAACAGCAAAAATCTAAAGCAAAGGAGAAGATGCATGGAAATTACCTAGACAGGGCACAATCACCAATCACTACCAAGTTAGACATCACAATTCATACAAACGAATCCGGAACAGAATCTGAAACTATCTATCTATCTTATCTAAATCAGGTCCGTCTTTAGCATAACAACCTAAGGCAACATCAATTGCATTGGGATTACCCCTATAGTTCTCCTTTTACGGGATTCCATAGTCTCAACAAAGACCCCATGAAGATAAGATAATGCAGTGACTGCTGAATGTAAGTGGGCCAAGGTCAAGTGTAGTGCAAACACAGACAGACTGACTGCAGAGCCAATTAACTGGACTTATCACCCGGAGAAATTAAACATTGTTTTCTGATTGGCTGAAAGACTGTCAGTCATTTTCAGATAACGGGACACCTGTGACATTTATGTGGTGAAAAAAAAATCACTGTTCCATATTGATGCTCTTTAGAATGGTAACTATACCACCACTAAACAGCTTTGTGAATCTACTTTCACGTGAAAATAGCACCTCAACTGTACAAGTTAACTAATTTCAAAATGGAACCACGTATTTCTTTTATGTTTTAATAAACACTTGCCTATTGTCTATACGCATAGGTTGCAACCAGGTAATAAGTGTGATAATGGCCACCTCAACGGCCATTATCCCTAACATGCAATGAAGTATGTTCATAGAAAACCTCCGCCTGCCATACACTGGCCTACTTTTATGCCGTCTCCTTCCCTCATGTAAGTGTCAAGTGCGGTCATCTGTTACATTCACTGACCTCTTTAGAACAGGGATACTGAAGCATGGTCAGTGGGTTTTACAGCTGAGATTATGACTGCACCTTTTTCTCTTAGCACATATCTTACATGCCTGAGGGTCATTGCACATCATTCATAAACACAAGCAGATGTGGATGTACACACACACACACACACACACACACACACACACACACACACACACACACACACACACACACACACACTTCCTCTCTCAAACACACCTTTTCAGATGACTGAGAAGCCCGCTTACTGTTGTCTTCTTGAAGCTTGCCCATGTTTGACCTTCAGTGCTCTAATAGAAATGAAGAGAGAAAGAGTGTATGTGTGTGTGAGAGTCTGAGAGAGACAGAGATAGAGAGAGAAATGGGGAGAGAGAGAGAGAAAAAGAGAGAGATGACGTAAATACCGAGGGAATCCTTTCAGATCAGACATAATAATATGGTGTTAAACAAAAAGGAAGCCATGCTGTAAATATCAGTTTTTTTATGTCTCAGAGGATGACACTGTTGTGTGATTACTTTAGTGACTTTAAAGTCGCCCTTGGCAAAGCCAGCGGCTGTGTGAGAAAATGAGTGTGTGAGTGATTCTAATCCGATTTCCTTAAGACTCATTGAGTTCATTTTTTTAAAAAAAATTGGGCTGTCCAATATTAGTTCACCTTATTCATAGCCTCAATAGATACGTCAACTGCTGGCCTCAAAGCATCATTGCGCCATCTTGTGGGCAAAGGTTGGGCATGTTTTATAGTCTGATGTATCTTAGAATTTCTCTCGCATGGCATAGTGCAGGATCACAAATCCCAAAGTCTTTTCAATAGTAGACTTGTCAAGAGAAACAATAGTGCCCCATTCAACACATAAATTATCCGGTAGCGTCCAACCCCATATTTTTGATGGTGCAAAGTAAAGATCTATAGCTACCAGGCATGCATTCCTTCTAGACCTGAATCATCTATTAGATAGATTTTCTTGTGGAGGTTTTATTCGTCTGTGGAATGCAGCCTATATTTTTTTTTTCTTTAAGATCTATGGAGTCAATGTATGTCTGACAAATGAGCTAAATTTTCTAGCCAATTTGGATGTAAAATGTGCTGATAATTGCCAGGATACCAAATTACTGACAGTCATCTCCTTCAGGTTACTTTCTGCAAAAAAGGAATTTTCTAGAAGTTTCATTGAAACAGAGAGTATTTGGGGCATTTTTCAATCCTATTAGATATAGATAATGGCAAAGTCCGTCTTATACGCAAAGCCAACATGTTTTACTAGCCAGGGATCCTTTTAACAGTCTGTTAAAAAAATAAATAAATAAATAAACAGTCTATGAAATATTTTCACAGCCTTACAATTTATTTACAACTACACACTTCATCGGCCTTGTGCTTTTGAACTTAATGAACTTAATCATGCTGCACATTAACTGCATACTGAGCAACTCTTATTGAACTATTACATAACAGCTTTGATATCAGAGCCAATAATTGAAGGCTATCAGATCCGTTCAGGCACTACTATATTGACTTGCCCTTTGAGGTTACATAACGGTCCTTCAACTTGGGCGAAATATAGCCTAATGTGAATTCTATATTCAAAAGTCATGTTTATGCTCTAAGCATGCACATCAAAAATGTAGGTTAAACATTACAAATACACAGCATTATTTGAAGACAGATAACTTGTTTTTTCTCATATTTGCACTGAACTTATAATCATAACAATGCCAAGCCACAACACAATTGCCGGCAGTGTTTCAAGATAAACCCAGTGTAGAATTGATTACATCTTGACACTTACACATCTGCAAAGAGGTGTGTATATGTGTGTGCAAGTGTGTTGCCAATGCCAACATTATCATGATGGTACAGCCTGTCCTGATTAATGCCTGTTCAATATCCACACTAATCCATAAAAGTTTCTTTGTCTCTCCAGATGAATTCATGATTGAATCCTGTCCCTGGAAGTACTAACTGATGCAGGCTTACACAGTTTCCAGATAAGAAGCTTCAAACTGTACATAAACACACTATGATTTGCCGATCACTATCATGTCATCCCTGCCACTACCACGGATCTGATAAGCATAAAGCATGACAGCACCATCTTGTGGACAGAGATTAGGCTTGTGCTGATTGTTGACATATTGGAGTGTGTGTTTTAATAAGATAAACCACTGATGTTTTTATTTTCTTTCTTGTTTTAACATTTAGGAGTAGAGACTCCCAGACAGCATGGGTAGCTCCCAACCCAGTCTGAAGGGATTCATCCATCCGTGCATCAGGGGTGACATGAATGGCTGTGGATTAAAACCATCCACACACAGTTTGCTGAGCAAACCAACTGAACTAACAGACAAGCTCTCAAGACAAGCCCTGCTTACAGTCATGAGTTTGCAGACGGTAATCCCAAGAGGGGAAAATAAAGCTGCAATTACAACGTCAAGAGGCCCAGGCCTACTGTACAGACATATGACAGCCCCGAAGAGAGGACCCACTTACACTCACACTTATCCCCCGGAGACTGACAATTTCATCCAAAGAGGCTTGCAACATATCGCAAGACAAAACAAGCAAACCAAGCGAACTTCAGAGGCCCACTGAGAGAAACAGCATGTCGGCGACATGACATACAGTGAGTGCTTCCAGAAAGTGCCGAGTAAGACCCAGACACAGGCTGACTGGAAGTGGGAATTACAGACCTGAATTACAGCTGAAAAGCTCTCGAGAGCGTCTACAGTAGCTGACCCCAGCACTAAGCTGGCCCTGACTCGGAGCCCTGGCTATCTCAGAGGGAGCTCCATTACTGTGAGCGGCTGCTGAAATTCTCGCCTCTCTCTCTCCCTCTCGCTCTTTAATGGCCCTCAGTCTCAGCACATCCTCTCTGCTTCTATGAGTCACAGGGTGTTGCACTTCTACTGAAACAGCTGACTCAGTTGGCAGCAGCGCAGCTTTAAGATTTCTTACTATAGCATCAGGGGGCGGTGGTAGCATAGTGGTTAAAGACCCTGACTCCAGTGGGCTGGTAGTCTGGAAGTTGTGGGTTTGAATTCTGGCTGCCACCGTTGGGAAGTTGCTCTAGGAGAGACTGACCCTGAACTAGGCCTAATTGATAGTTGGCAATTGTAAGTCGCTTTGGATAAAAGCGTCTGCTAAATGCATTAATGTAAATGCATCATAATGCTATAGGTCTTCTTACACAAATAAATCCTTTCTTTAAAAGGAAGAGTTCTTTTAGAGTTCTAAAATTGCTATTCAGCACAGTCTGGTCAAGTAAACAAGGATGTATGCTGTCAATTTCTTTCATCTGATGAGGTAATATTTCTGATTATATACCATAAATGTGTAGAGGAGGGTGCATCTTGCTTAGAATTGTCATGTATATTACATTCAAGTGTACTACCATGCTGGAATTGAAGAGAATATTTCAACACTTTTAACCTCTAAGGTCTTCCAATGCAAACTAGTTTTCCTGCTTTTAGGGTCATACTGAGAGTGGCAGTGATTCTGAATTGAGGTCAGCTCATACACAAAAAGAAGTATTCTACATAAACACTGTCAGCATTACCTAGCTATACAACACAAAGTTTACTACCGACAGCACAAACTACAGCCAGAGAGCGATAGGGCAGGCAGTCACTCACACACAAAAACTCACACTCATCACACTCTCTAGTTTTTTTTTTTTAAATCATGAATGTGTCCAGAATTGAACACTGTCAAATATTAGCTTACACGCACACAACACATGCTGTCCGGCTTTTTGAATCCTGAATGTGTTTAGAATTGAACACTGTCAAATATTTGCTTACACACAAGCAACATTGAGCACCATGTTAAATCACTTGCCGGTAGATACCACTGCCAGGGCTGTCAAGAGACCAGACTGTCTTTACACACCTACCTTCCCTGAAATCCTTGTGCAGTAGTCGTCTCAGTTAAGGAAATGCTGGAAATGAGCCGGCAATACAGGCAGCACTTATATGGGTTTCAAAAAGTCACTCTGATAAATGATTAACACATAAATATTGCGCAACTGTGGACAGTCAAGCTGCACCACAAACACATGTACGTATGTTCCCCCCGCCACATTCACTCACACACACACACACACACACACACACACACACACACACACACACACACACACTCACACTCACACTCACACACACACACACACACACACACACACACACTCACACACACACACACACACACACACACACACACACACACACACACACACACACACACACCAACACATGCGCTCCACATTTATTAACAGCAATAAACAATTTCTGTGTTGGTGTAAAGTAAAAATGGGTGCATCAACCTAATGGGTGGTTCATTGAACTATGATTACTGTTGAGAGTTGGTATAACAACGCATTCCCCTCCATCCCCCCTTTTGTGTGACTGGGTATTCACTATCTCACCCTGGCAAAGGCATTTTTGTCTCAGTGCATGCATTCCTGGTCTGGTAACCACAATGGTAACAACAGAAACGCCACATTCCCATATTTCATGCAGTTCATTATACGTCATCATGAGGCCAAAAAAATAGAATTTTAAAATGAATAAGCATGGAGATGCTACTCCCTTGAAAATGGGTTCTCACAAAATGTAACATTAATAATATTAAAAATTAAATAGAGAAACATACAGAAAACGGCTCCTGCACTGTCAGATTTTGGCAACTGCAATAGCATGCCTAAATGGTTGTGGAATTTTGCAAATATGTTTTTAGGATAAGAATTAAAAAGCATCTGAGAGAACAAATAGCTATACATTTTGTTGTGATTACGAGGCGTCTTTGAAAATATTTCTGCTGCATGAGGGGTCCCTGGCTCAATAACGTTTGAGAATCCCTACTCTAGCACACAGTAACTTTCCAAGAGTAAACATTACAGAATGTTTTGATTCTTGTACCATTCACCCTATTGTGCAAGGGGACAAGATAAAACTTTTTTTTTTTTCTTTCTTTTTTTTTTCAATTGCTAACAAGTTTTAGTCCGATCCTTGACCACATTGTTAAGTATGATTAACACATCATGGTTCTTTTGTAGCCATTCAATTCACACAATTGTTGTTGTTTTCACACAAAATGCAGTCAATGAATGCATTTCTAGAATGCTTATATTTGGATGACCCTTGCATCAAAATGAGTCAGCCAGTGTATTGGGACTAACTGCATGTTCACTTTGTAAAGAAAACAAATGTTGCGGTTTGATAAAATGGTTTGATTTGGAGCCAATGCGTTTTGGTGGTGTTCGCCTAATAGACAAAAGTTTTTTTGCATTTTGAAATGCAGACTGTGTTTTGTTAACAAAACATGCTTTTGGTAAGAAAATTAACTATTTCGCTAATTGTGTGTTGCCTGTGTTTTCCTGTTCAGAGTTCAGAAAAAAGTTGTTCAAGTATAGGCTATGCTAAAAAATGTAATAATGAAAATGGGAATTACCACAACCTCTCTCTCTCTCTCTCTCTCTCTCTCTCTCTCTCTCTCTCTCTCTCTCTCTCTCTCTCTCTCATACACACACACACACACACACACACACACACACACACAAAGAGAGACAAAGAGAGAGAGAGAGAGAGAGAGAGAGAGAGAGAGAGAGAGAGAGAGAGAGAGAGAGAGAGAGATTCACAGGAGCATGGGTACAATGATCTGCAGGCCCCTTGTGTAAATAGTAGGTATTGCATCAAAAGATCCATAGCAGATATGTGGGTTTCTGTTTAAAGCTGTATTCGGCAACTCTTTTAAAGTCACATTTTGTGGAATTGTCCTGTCATTCAGGAAGTAGTACATCAAAAGTAGTACATCAAAAAAAAATTCTCTAACTCAATCGAAACCCTGTAATCTTCGTTGCAATCGTCTTATCTTTTTATAGTTAAAATCCAGTGCGCCCTTTAGCTTTCCACCAATCAGGTTCGGAGGGAGAGATAAGTACATGTCAATCACAGCTGTGAGCAAGCCACTGACAATGTGCTGCAGCGAGGGAGGGATTTGAGAGGCTGTTGAGGAGTGTAGAGAGAGGGGGAGGGCCAACGAGTTGTATGATTTAGAATTTTTTTGCCGAATTATGTAGACTTGCCGAATACATCCTCAAAGCAGGCCTATTTAATTGAAAATAGCGAAGAACCAGGTAAGAAATCCAGGGAAATGATAGATATGTGTTTCTCTTTAAAGCAGTCATATTTCTAAGCCTAGAAATGTAGAAGTACTCTAGTGGTAACAAATAGTTATGCCTTATTTATGCAGGGCCTTTGTTTGCCCACTACTGTAGGCCTATGTGTGAAGAGAGTCATTGGGAGGGCTTTTCATTACCTTCACCAAGGTTTACACCGGTGTGTGTGTGTGCGTGTGTGTGTGTGTGTGTGTGTGTGTGTGTGTGTGTCTGTCTGTGTACAACATAACTCGAAAAGTACTGCATGGATTTGGATGAAATATTCGGACAACGTGTGTATTGGGACAAGTAAGAACTGATTCAATTTTGGTGGCGATCGGTGATCCAGAACACAATCTGTGACCACATTACCTTGGCAGGAGACTGCGCTCTCCGAGTGCTTTTCTAGTTACCTCCGCCAAGGAAGTTATGTTTTCGCCGGTGTAGGTGTGTCTGTGTGTGTGTGTGTCTGTGAGCAACATAACTCAAAAAGTACTGCACGGATTTGGATGAAATTTTCGGACAATGTGTGAATTGGGACAAGGGAGAACTGCTTGGCGGAGGTCTGCGCTCTCTGAGTGCTTTTCTAGTTGCCATTGTTATCTTGTTCGTCCCTCTGATTGGTTGTGGCGCTATCCTATTGCATGCAGAGGCATTTTATAAGACAACCACTGATTCCACCCATTGAGTTGGTGGGCAGACTAATGACTGTGTGTGTGTGTGTGTGTGTGTGTGTGTGTGTGTGTGTGTGTGTGCAGCTGAGTGGGCATCTGACACTAAATCTACAATTAGGCTATACAGAGCCGAGTGCCCTGTAGTGAGTTGAGTGCTCTAAGTACAAATGCTTAATGGGAAATGGACTAGCATTATAGTAAAACACATGTTTTACAAAATCGCTGGTTTTGCAAGGTGTAAAAGAAAGACAGCACTAGAAAATTCAAGATTCCCACATAAAGAAGTATTGCATTAGATCGATCCTATAGAGTTCTGTTCCAGTTTTTCATCATAATGATTTAGGAGTGATAATTACTGCTTATCATTAAATAAAGACCTGGCACATACTCAAGTTTCATACTTAAGTTTCAAAGAGCTTTGTAGACGGACACATTATGATTCCATAAAGGCCACGCACACAGTTTCGAATGCCAGCGGCGAGGCACATCAAACATGCTCAAAATAAACACCTGGTTGCAACATGGCAAAGTTCACTGCATTGCTATCAAACACTTACTACCATCATCAAACACACATAAAACAAAAAAGTGGTGCTTAAAAAAAAAAAAACACACACACAATTTTCACCGGCTCCCGTAACTTTCTTACAGTAAAATTCCTAAAATCACAGCAACTTCCGCTGCAACTTCTTTTTTTTTTGTGGTAATATGTATTAGTAATTTTTTTTTACCCTAAGCCTTATAATGTCGCTCCATTGACTTACAATGGAGCAAAAGTGTCCGATAACATATAAACAGCAACTTGTTGACCGGATTGTCCACCCAAGTATTGATCCTTGGACATCCTAGATTTCATTTCTGTATAACAACCTTTTACAGCAGCCCATGTCTGTAAAACCCTCTTTGCCCCCTGGGTATGGCTAAACACCATGATGCCTGAATACAGTGAGAATACAGTGAGTGTTTTTATTAGTAAGTTAGTTAGTTAGTTAGTTAGTTTATTGTCCCCTGAGGGAATTTTTTTTCCACAGTTTCCTTTCTGCATTGATGTTACATAAGCATAGGGTACAAATAGGCATATAAGATGTGTATAAAACATATTTGTAGAAGGGGATGTACATAAAACAAGTACAAAATACAAACATGACTCATAGTTAGACGTACTTGGCAAGCAAATTCAATTTGCTGCCGCTAGAGTAGGCTAATAGAGTTCTAAGCTAAGTCTCTAAGTAATAAACACACTGAACGCTGTCTACCAAAAGCCACAGAATATCTAAAAAATTAGAAACTATTGATTTTTACCTCCACTGTGAAGTTGACCTCTTTGTAGCTTAAACGAAGATTCTTGCCGAGATGATCTTCTTAATCCACTTTCTGTTTTTTTTTCTCCAAATGCCTCTGATATGCCACTGGAATGCATGAGTGCAAGAAAGCCAGAAAAGAATGTTATTTCCCCTGGTAAGAATATGTGGGGAAAAAAACATTCATTCAAAGAGCACTCTGAATGAACTGTACTGCAGTCCATTTGAATCAGAAAAAATATTGAGCAATGAGCGTGAAATGTAAATTTTTATAGTATATAACCACAATCCATGGGCCTAACTATTGAGACTGGAGATAACATAGGCCTATCTATCGTCAAAGAAAAAAACTCTTTGTGTCCAGTTAGTCAGTGCTATGAGCTTAGCAAAGTGATAGAGAGGGGAGAGAGAGAGAGAGAGAGAGAGAGAGAGAGAGAGAGAGAGAGAGAGAGAGAGAGAGAAATCTGTCTATTAGTCTGTGTGACACTTGATAACATTTTCATAACTCCAGTCACTGTGAAGCAGTTATCAGTCCTCAAACACAAACCCATAACACACCATTATCTAGCTCTGAGAGAAAGCACTAAACTCACTCCTGAAAATAGACATTTCAGTTTATTGTTCTGTGGCACGTGTAGACTATACACACAAACTTTTCATGACACATTTACTCCTGTGCTGTAAACCTTGAAGTCAAAAGGCACTTTCTTACAACGCTATTGCCTGTTATGGGACAAAGTTCCCAGGTATAGACCACCTTCTGTGGCTCCCATTGGTCTATGTTTATGGATTTTGAAGGACTTCAAAACACCACACACAGACCAAGGATGCTGACATCAGCACTACATTACATCCTTATCAGAAGTTCCAGGAATGACAGGAGGGTTCAGCCAGACTAACACGGGCTACAGTAAAGGAGAAGAATAATATGGGTCTACCGTTAGGCCTACATCAGATCACAGCATATTGGCTACCCAATCCTATCCACTAAGGATAGAAGGACAACTTCACAAGAGACACCAGGTACAATCTGCAACTTTGACCAGTGGCAGGGCTGATATTATAACGTTAACGTTAGGCGCAGCAAAACAAAAACAAAATCTGACAGTCAGACGGACGCCGCAGGTCATTTTGCTGGTTATGTTTACATTCAGAGTAGGTCTAGTAACATTGGATATTGGATAACTGCAACTAACAGCTGTTTTCAATCATAGCAAGTAGCCTAGACATAGGCCTACAAAATGTCCTTTAAATAGGGCTACTATTTAGCCTAAACAAGATAATGTTGATGTGTGTTATCCTAAACACACTGCATAAAGAAATTAAACTGGTTGGAAATAGCACTCACCCACTTGGACTTCTCTGTCCATGAATGGCTAGAACTCTTGGGAATCTCTTTAACTCAAACCAAGTGATTTACTTATTTGACCGCATTTCGACTACCATCACATGAGACAAATTTGGGAGGATTCCATTTAAATGACAGGGTAGCATATGCCCATTCATTAGGAACCGGCCTCATTAGAACAATGACTTTTAGGCCCTGCCTAGTAGGCTAGTAGTCGAAGTATGCCGTCATATGAAACACATAGAAAACCAAACGACGAAAAGCAATGGTCGTACGTTTTCGACTTCTCTTTTCTCCTCGTGGTTCTGCTGAGTTATTTTTAACACTTCCATGGCACGTTCAAGACATGAACTCTCCATCCAGCATAACGCAGCTGATATCTTGTATGCCTAAATAGGTCTGTAGCACCCCCTGGAGGTGAACTTCTTACCTTGGAAAAAGTACACTGCCCTCTGAAGAAGGCTTTAGCAGGTAGCCTATTTAAATGCAACACCCGGCTACAACAGCCTGTTGACTGTTTGTTTTGCATTTAACTGACTTTTTGTTTATTACATTAAAATGCGGGTGGGATATAGGATGCACTATTCATGCGTAATAGGTTGAGATGGATATCCACATACCTATAACTTGGTGATGTTGGTAGAGTAGTTTTATCCTATATATAGCATATAACATTCTTTCTTTTCTTTTACCCACACGAATCTCTCAAGGGTTTGCACATTCACTATGATTAAATTGAACTGGCACAGAATACGCAGTAAAAAATCTACATACCATCACTTGCTGCGCCAAGAAGGATAGCCTAGGAAAGATAGCTGAAATGTCCAAGGTTGAAAAGGCGGTGTTATTTTGTTAAACCACAGGCATGCTGTTCTGTATTAGAAATGAGAATCTTGAGGAAAATAACCTGTCAAAACGTTTCCTATGGCTCTTGCAGATAAATGAATAAACGACAAGGTAGCAAATGGAATAGCCTGTCATGTAGGATAGGCCTAGATGTTTAAAGTCAAAGTAGTCTTTTATTGGCTGGCTTTAGTGCTTGTCTTAAAAGCCCAATAGTTTTTCCCTATAGGCTGATCTGTTTACTTTTGAGAAAAGACCTGATGTCAAGGAAAATATAAGTTAACTCCATAAATTATAGGCCTATAACAGTGCCTTGCATCTGCATTCTTTATCCTATGTGGTTTTGCTTTGTTTTGTTAAAGCTGACTTACCAATGACTTACTGCTTCTTCAACATCTAATTTAAGGACTTTTCAGGGACATTTTCTCACAAATTCCAGGACATGGATCAAGGTGAAATCTTATCACAGCAACAGCATGCTGATAAAATTGCCATTATGGCTTAAAGGACAACTTCAGTCAAATTTCAACAAGAGCTCTATTCACCTTTTTCACCTGGCCGCCATATTCCGAAAAATGAGGCTCAGGTGGTAAACTAGAGGAAGTGCCGACGAAACATTAATTTAATTCAATTGAAATTTTATTTGCATTGTCTCGCTGCGCTTTACAGACAGTACGGGAAGCATCCATGAGAAACAGGGGCAAGAAAAAAGTCCCTTCGCTTTATAAATAATAATTAATAATTTCTCACAGATGCCGGACAAAAAAAATCTACTGCTGGCCTGGTCCCCTCTTACTGTTGGTCAGGTGGAAAGTTGGGCAGATGAGGGGCATCCCATCCCCAGAAGCTACTTCTGGGGAAGTTTTACCACCCAAGCCTCGTTCTAGTGCCTCATAGTGACATAGGTGAAAAAGGTGAATTGCAAGCTACTCCACAGAGCCAATGAGGACGCAAGACATTTTAAAGGCGAAGTTCGGTGTGATTAGGATTCAAAGTATATTGCAACATCGTAAAAAGTTAGGATGTTTGCCGGGGAGCAGAATTTTGGAATATTCATGCAGGCCGTAGAAAACCACCTGGTAGTTGTGGCCTTCTGGGGCACCCATAGTGAGAAGTAGCTGTCTGTACAGTAACTAAGTTTTCAATGCCTGGTTTTAAATGTTGGAACTGTCAACATACTATAAACAAAGTGTGGGGCTATTTTGAGCCTTTCTATGGTTTAAAACAGTAATTTGGCCACTAACACCTAGTTGGGTGCCCCTGGAAGCTACAACTAGCAAGCGGTCTTCTTCATCCAGCATGAATGTATCAAAATTCTGCTCCCCGGCAAACATTCTAACTTTTTATGATGTTGCAATATACTTTGGGTCCTTATCACACCGAACTTCCACTTTAAAGATCTGCATTAGAAGGCCTGTAGGAGATACAGTGGTTAGCTTCGCTGACGCCTCAGTATAGATGATGGCAGTCCCACTCTTATTATAAACAACGTAAGGTTAATTCATTATGCTGAAGAATAATACAGGATAGTGGCATGTGGCTGGGGTGCCATATGCCCAAGAAGGAGCACTCTGCGTAGGCTACCCACAACTAGTGATGCAGGAAACTTCTAAAGTAGGAATGTAAGATCCTTAAGGGTTTTTTGTTGGTGTTGTTGGGTTGTTGTTTGTTTTTTGTTTTTTTAATGATATACCTTTTTTACAGAGGTTTTTTTTTTCAGTGTCAAGCCTACACACACAAAGAGAAAGATAGAGAGACAGATAGAGAGAGAGAGAGAGAGAGAGAGAGAGAGAGAGAGAGAGAGAGAGAGAGAGAGAGAGAGATGCTGAAAGCTGGTCTTTGGTTTCATACAGCGGATCTTGATGTTGATGATTTAGTTGATTGCCAGCAGTCATGGTACATCATCGCCATTGAAATGCATGAGCATACTGAAATGCAAAGATGGAAGAGTTGAGAAACTGGAAATCCTGCCTCAAAGTGAAAGTATCTAATCTTATTGCTTGAAGAGGCATGATTAACACTTAGAATTTTGTTTATTCTCTCAATCATAGCCATATGGTGAACATTTGTGCAGGCATAGTCAGCAAATGCATGTTTAAAATAATGTATTTTAATGGATATGGCTTGCACTTCTTAAACCAAAATTACATTTCAAAGATGGCAGCTAAGTGAATATGAATCTGAATGAGGGGATAAATGCAATGATAATTTCCAGGAGAATATAGAATTTTTTAGATTTTTTTTTTTTTTTTTTTTTTAATGGAACATTTGGACATTTCAGTCGATTTCTAGGTGTTTTCCATGAAAAGCCATCTCTAAAATGTCAGGAACCCTGCTGATATTTTTGTCCAAAATTAGCTGATTTTTGTCACAATTAGGGCAAAGCAATAAAACCTCAATTCAAAAGAAAGAAGAAATAATAATGTGCTTGATGATCCATCTATTAATGGTTACAAATGTCGGTTTGATTAATTTTTCAATTACTTGCCCATCCCTTAATAAAAGATCAAATTCGTAATTATGCTTAATACTATAACTGCGCTATAGCTTACTGTTTCAATAAACAGCTATATTCATTGCATATTTATTATGACACATAATCCTTTTATGGCCTTCTTTGCAACAATACAGCATCCAATACACCCAAACCGAAGCACTTTTTAAGATTTCATGGTCAACTCCCTAGGGAGCATCAAAATAGAGCGGATTATCCATGAGAAATTCATGAGACAAACAATTCACATCCAACACCTTTTTAAAAAGCTCCTACCGTAATGCTGCAAAGCTGATGTAGAAAATCCCAACGTAATTCAACTCAAACGCCAAGCAAAAGCTCTAGTGATGTTATGCAAACATTGGCGTCAATGTACAAGTATACAAAGGATACAATCTATACAATCCGGTTTAACATGTTCACAGGAAACTGACAATGAACGTAATCTGGATCTGTAGATGAATATGACTCAGTAAAACTAAAAGCTGCATAAAAAGTGTTCGCTTTTTATTATTAATTATATTATGAATTACATCCACCAACTAGAAAGGGTGGAGGCATCACAACAAAAACCAGAGGGAAAATAAAATAAAATAAAATAAAAAAATGTGTGACATAATGAGTCAAAAAAAAAAAAAAAAAAAAATCATGGGAATTCCAAACACACAGCATTTTGATTGAAGACTTGAAAACATATCATTTCCATTCGCTTTATTTCCTATTATTGCTCCCCACACCACCCATTTTTTTTCTTTTCTTTTCTTTTTTTTTAAATAGGGATTCTGGATGGTGAGGATATGTTCCGCAACCACACAAACATGAGGCAACAAAGTCCCACTCCACATAATCCCGACCACTGATCATAGCTGGAAACAAGTGTGAACAAACAAGCATCACCGTGGAAACAGACATAAGGCTGGTGCCTCTGGAATGTTGAGCTCAAGAAGGTTTGTTTTATCGGTCTTTCTTTTTTCTTTTTCAGAATGGAAAGCTCCAACGATCTTAAGTGTTTAATTTCATAGACTTTGCATTTGCTTTCTTTCTTTTTTTGTGCAAACAAGTAACCAAGTACACTTTTCTTAGAAGAAGAGAGAGTGGGTGGTGCTTTTTTTCATATCTATGAGCTTATCCCTTACCCATGACAGACAGCGTGAGAAATCAGGGGCTTGGTGACAACTGAGACCGAAAAAGAACAAAAGGCATTACCAGAGAGATAGAGAGAGATAAAGAGAGGAGAAGAGGGGGATAAGGAGGGAGAGTGAAAGAGAGAGAGAATTAAAAACAAGACAGCAAAGAAGAGGGGCATTTTCTACAGTAGTCCTAGTCCCTGATGATCCGGAGTGCTCTTAAATGGTCAGATTTTTACAGTCCACTGCTTGACGCTGGCGTCGTGGGAGGCGGTCACTATTGTGTGCTCATCGATCCAGGCAATGCCGCTGACATGATGCAACCGGTGGCAGTCTGCACAAACAGAACCCAAAACACGCAAATGTCAGTATGGCTCACTAGCACATGCCAAGTTCAGACTACATGATATTAGCCACGACACAACACCTCTGTGAGCTCTTCATACAGTATTATGTGCATACAGTACTGTGCATACAGTCCTATAGTCGTCTATCGAATTAATTTGCCATTGCCATGCTCTCATTTTGTTAATATTACCGGGGGGATGGAGGGAAACACAATTTTGTTTCCTTTGTATGTCTGGTATGGTACATGTGAAAGAATTGACAATAAAACTGACTTTGACTGACTCTGACTCTTTGGGAGATAGCCTACTGTTTCAACCTCGTTATTGTAGCAGAAAATATATCAGAATTATTTACGAGATTTTTGAGCTGCCAGTTTATGTTCGCTTAGCAAGCAAACTTATCTTGACTGCCTTCAATGAAGGCTGTTGCTTGCTGACGAAGTGTTGAAACTCTGAATGCTTATTTTGGAGGCTGATTTTGTAAGCAAACTTTGAAAAAAATGAAATACAGCTTCTGATTGGTCGTTGCTCTGTGAATCGTGTGCAATTTCTCCAGATATTTTGCATGCTACTGTAGATGTCCCCCAACATCTTGGGCCAAGACCGTGATTGCCCCCAACAGCGTCTGAGAGTAATTCACACCTGACGACTTGGAAATAGACTCTAAAGTCTCTAAAAATGTAATGTGAACTTTACTCGCTAAGCACTCTAATAGTACTCTTATAATACATCATAGTAGGCTATTACAAGAGTACAATTGTATTTTTTTTTCTCTTTAGTCAAAGAAATTGTGAATCTTGACAGGGAAACTCCCGTCTGCATGCATCACCAGCAGCCTTACTAACGGATAGGGACAAGGAAAGGGGAGTCTCCTCGGCATTCCACTATTCAAGTATGTGGTTATGATTTTTCTCATTCTATTTTCTAATGAGAGTCAGTGACCACAGTTACATCCAGGTAACATTCCAGTTTTAAACAGAATATTGGCAGTATTTGGTTTGCGCCAGAAACCGTGATACGGACAAATTGATTGATGTCAATTGGAATGTAGAGTTTACATGATAGCCAATATTAAAACCAGGGTGTAAAGGGAAAAAGATACCTTCCTTTCACATACATTTCACGGCATGTCGGTATGTATTTATTGCCTTTGCAGGACATGTTTAGAGTCATGCAGAATTAGAACATGGCAGCGCCGGGCTTGAGCAACTCTGTCTAGTTGTGAGAGATTAAGTGGACTTCGGCAGAGCGCGTCCTGAAAGGAAATCCCCAGGGTGGAACCAAACACCGGGCCAAAGAGGGGCTCAAATGTGTCACTTTATCCTGGCACTACTGCAAATGGCTCAACATTTTCCTGGATACAGTTACTACGGGATTTAAATAGCCAAGCGGGGAACCCCAGCCACTGTACATATGTACACTGTACTTGCATGTGTGTGTGTGTGTGTGTGTGTGTGTGTGTGTGTGTGTGTGTGTGTGTGTGTGTGAGAGAGAGAGAGAGAGAGAGAGAGAGAGAGAGAGAGAGAGGAGGAGAGAGAGAGAGAGAGAGAGAGAGAGAGAGAGAGAGAGAGAGAGAGAGAGAGAGAGAGAGAGAGAGAGAGAGACTGGGATCTTGCCTGGCATCTTGATCCTTTTGTCTGCATCAGAGACTGTCCACACATAGACCATCATGTCCATGCCACCGCTAGCGAAGTGCTCATTGTCAGGTGACCATGCCAGGCATACCACCTTAGCATGATGCCCGTAGAAATCGTTTTTGACCTACAACAGAAATACGGAAAAAAATAATAAATAAACAAAATTCGTAAATGGATTGAGCGTCACAGATTTACATGTACAAGCCTCAATAAAGAATATTTTTGGTTAATCTATTCACAAGAGAAAAGTCAGCCGCCACTCACCGAATAGCCGTCTGCCACTGTGAAAACTGTGATGACCTTCTTCTCATCAGACACGGCCAGGAAAGCTCCATCATTAGAGTAGGCCATGTCCGTCACCGGGCCCTTAGCCTCCAGAACCTTTTCATCGTCTTTCAGAGTGTTCCCCTGAACCGAGTATAGGCGTATCTTTCCATCCTGTAGGCCAGACACAGAATATTTACCAGAGGGACAGAAAATAAGATCCAGAAGGCACTAAAAAAATAATTTTAAAGATTCCATACTAAGACAAAACAAGAACCAGAGGGCACTAAATAATGATTTGTTTTGTGGATTCCATACTAAGACAAATAGAGTGGTAATCAGAGCCAATAGCGCTCTTTGGAACTGTATAAGTCATGAATCAATCATTACATTAGTTTTGGATACAGCATTATTATTGCTGTACTACAACAACAACAACAACAACAACAACAACGAAGACAGCTTGTCTTACCGCTCCACCCACTGCGGCAGTGCCACCGCCGGGATGAAGTGCTCCTGCCTCCGGCTCATAGCCCAGATTATCCAACGTGAACACTTTCCTCTTGTCCTTCATCAGCACAACCTGCCACAGGCACAGAGAAGCAGGAGCATAGCAACGCTCAGGATTAAAAAGGGACTCTATGCCACATCTCAGACACATAATGTACCAAAATATCCTGCCCCCACTAGAAAATGTGTCAGCAAGCACATTTTTTTGAGGTGACCAAGTTTTCCCCCAATGTACAGTACATAAAACTCTTTAAGTACATAAAAAGATTTACTTCTTGAAGCTGCAAGTTTTATGAAGCAAACTGAAGTAGGTTAAGCCACAAAATCTTTTCTGTAGTCTGCAAAGCTATGCAGTGGTCTTTTCTGCATTCAAATGCAGGAAAAAGAACAAGGACTTAATGCAAATATGTCTGACCTGGCCAATGCACACAGCCATGGCAAGTCCACCCGAGGCCACGGACACACATTTGGGCTGGACGTCCATCTTGAGAAGATCAGAGGCACTGAAAAACAGTTGTCAAAATAAGTTTCATATACTATGCTGGTGTTATATCTATAGTGTTATTTATTAATAAGAATTCTCTTCAAAGTCCCTTCATAGCACACACCTGTATTCTTTTTTGGTCACATCAATGTATCGCACCGTGTCGTCCATGCTGCAGGTTACCAGCTGGTTGGAGTCGTTCACAGCCATCTTGGCCACGGAGTTACTGTGCCCTTTGCCCAAGAACTCGTCATTCTCCCCGGTTTCGGCATCCCAGTAATGTGCAAATCAAAGGTTAAGGGTCATGACAAAAACAGAGAGGAAGGGGAATTGTGGGATGTTGGTGGACTTGACAGCATTGTAGGAAAGCTGACCACTATGGAGAGTTTAGCAGAGATAGAAAAGTGGGAGAAGACGAAGGTGGAGAACAGAGAAGCTTCTTCATCATATCAAATAAGGCTTAGGCTCACTATTTAAATGCAGGGTCCCTCTCAGACAACTTGTTCATTAAGAACATCCCATAATAGTAACATTATACTGTAGGCTGCAAGCTTTAGACAGTAATGTAATGGATCACTTAATTTAATGAAAGGATATTGATATGACCGTCATGGCTTCCAGAGTAGATGTGGCTTCTTCCATCGGTTTTGTGGACAGTCAGAGACTGAACTGACTTGCTGTGTCCCTGTTAGGAACCATAAGACAAACAGATGTTTAAAACTCCTATTGATCATTGAGGGTTTGTGAAATAGCCAACAACTAGGGTGAAAAAAGGCAAAATATGAATTAAAGAAAGTTGGCTCTAATTTCCTCCCCTAGCTAGAAAGAGTGACAAAGATGAATGTAATCTTAAGTGTCTACAAAATAAATTAATAAAAGTGAATGACTCACGCTTCAATAGTAATGCCTATTATTACTTCCCTTTTATTTGTCAGTGAAGTCTAACTGTCACAGACACACAACTTCTCCCTGAAGCTCAAACAGCAACCGAAATACAATTTAGGAACAACATCAGCGCTCAAGGGGAAGCAAGATGGCCGACCTTGATGGTGCGGATGGGGCGGTCAGGGTTGTTCTTGTCCAGGTAGTTGATGTAGCCCGACAGGGAGATGCTGAGCAAGTGGTCCTTCTGCCAGAGGCAGCCCAGCTGCTGGTCCATGACGTCAGCGCCCATGTTGAAGGTGGTGACGGCCGTGCCGGCGCCCACGTCCCACAGCTTCACCGTCTTGTCACCAGATGCCGAGATCAGCTTGGTGCTGTCTGGGCTCCAGCTAACCTGCAGTCATAAAGATATCATCATCATCATCATCATCATCATCATCATCTTCACCACAACCACCACCAACACAATCTTATCAACAACAACATCAACATCAACATAATCCTCATCATCACCACCACCAACAACAACAACTACAGCAACAAGGTCATAACCACCATCACCACCATCACAATCTTATCACCAACAACATAATCCTCAACATCTTCATTGTCATCACCAACGACAAGGCCATCACCATCATAGTCCAATTGTTGTCAATATAATCCTCATCATCACCATCCCAACCATTACAATTACAATTATCACCACCACCACATTATAAAATGAAGTACAGTATCATCATCTTCCTATGCTAATCTCGTCATTTCATAGCAAAAGGATCTGGGCATTGACTGCATTCAAAGTGCTACAGGGGTCTATTTATTTCCAGTCCTACGGCAAAAGCACTGAATTCACCAAAATAAAAACATAGGCTTCAGTGAATAGGTTGGCCATTACAGCCATCATGGGACTCTGGTTGTCTTGTTGCACAGGGCCACATGCAACCTCTCACTTTGTTAAACATTTCACCAAGGTGAAATGTTTAACAAAGCACAGTCACACTTTGTGCTCTTTGCTTTTAAGCATTATGTAACAGTAATTGTTGCCATAGTATTTTTTCCGTTATTCCAAAAAAAGGAGTAACCCTGGAGGCATTCCTACTGAATTGCTGCATGTTGACTAAATTGTAGTATAAGAACATTGTTATTAAACATCCTGTGCTGTAGCTCAATTACAGTAGTTTACACTAGATCTAGCAGCACACACACACACACACACACACACACACACACACACACACACACACACACACACACACACAGATCTCCAGGGAGGAAACAGCAATTAAACATTGGTATGTTTCTCCAACCACAACATGCACAACATGATCTTGCTATTTCTCAGAGTTCAGCATATTTGCACTACTTCTGCTTACTATCACATTCCACGCACGTAAAAGAGAAGAACCCTTTAAGAATACACAGTACTGTGTGAGTGTGTCCATAGACGGTAGACATTTGTCAAACATGCAGTATTGTTGGGAAACTGGGAGGGACTTGTGTCCTTTTCATACTTACAGCATAGATCCCACCGTCATGAGCTTTTTCACCACCAATAGTGCCAATCTTCTCACCAGTCTTGCCATCATAGAGATTGATCTGAAACGACACAGAGTTTAGTTAAGCAACATGCACTTCCTCACACAGAATTGAGAAAAAAAACAGCTGTCAGCAAAAATGTTCATATTTGAAGTAGCTACTGACACTTGAAGCTTGTATGAAACTTGAATGACAGCTATGTATGAAAATGTGCTATATAAATAAACTTGAACTTGAACTTGAACTTGTGTCTTTCAGCTTATTCTTTGCATTGTGGCATGGACGTCACTAGGATCCATAGTCAAGGGGGGCTTAGCCCCAGAGGGGTAATATGTAGATGCACGCGCAGAGCGCGCGCCGAAAATTTTTAATAAATAAATTATATTATAGGCCTACAGTGTATATGTGTGTATATTGCCAACTATTTATTACTTGAAGGACATTTATCAGAATATCTCGTATCTTAGGCTATTTTTATTAACAAAATTAGTCTAAATCAATTCATCAGACTGGTTTGTGAAGAGAGATGTTTGCAAATATCTCCATCAATGACTGTGGTGTAAATGAACTAGGCTCTTCTATATAGCTGCATTTATTTCAGTCTAATGCACTGAGCAAGATACAACAATGGCAACAACTAGCTTAGTTCAAATCCTAGGGACATCTGATGATACAGTCAAATATGAAAATTTCTCAAACATTTATTCTGCAAAATGAGCATACAATAGCTACTACAATATTATGCTAGGCTATAGCAAATAAATATGTCCATCAATGCATGTACAAACTAATATGGCATAGACTACAGGCTAATGTATATTTCATAGTTCAGTCTTTTGGAGAATATGTTGCCTAGAAATTTGCTGGATCAGACTATAGCCTACCAAACTTCAGATTTAAGACTATTTTTCCTGCTCAATTTGAAGCATAGTTCGTCATCAGTTACAACAAGAAAAAAATGCTCTCAGTGGATGCAGGCAGAGCTGGAGAATTTACTGAGAAATTTCACATGTACTTAAAGTGGACTTTCTCGTGGACCGTTTATCATAGCAATTAGTGACTAGTACCATTGGAAAGCTTGGAGCCTACTGAATCCGATGGTCCGGAGATCGCGTATTTGACGTTAACTCCGCGAGTAATATAACCGCTAAGAATGGATGTAATTTACATACAATGAAAATAATCTGCCCAGCGTTAGGGGGGCTTGGGGGAAATTTAGGGAGGCTTGAGCCCCCCCAAAATGGACCTAACGACGTCCATGCATTGTGGTCATGCATGATGATGCATTTTTATAAATTGGCAAGTTGGAACAGTGATAACGCCATTTAGCTTGGCGAAACGGGTCCTGTTCTGACAGATGCATTTTCTAAACATCAGTCAACTTTGCCAACATACATGTATACAGACTACTCTGGTGACAATATGTTACAAAAAAATAATATTCAAATATGAACTGACATACGACACAATTGCATCTTCCCCTTGTTTGAAAAATATGGCAAATACCCAACTTGCAACCACTGACAGCTAACTTTTAGCACACGGACGGAATGCAAGCAACATTCCAGTGATGTTTATAAACAGATTCAGAAGTTTGAAAAGCTGAAGACACTAAACAACTCCCTTGTGTCCCTTGACCAACACTTTAGAGAGTGTCAACTAAAAACCTTTAAGATAACTAAATTTTCTGATTCAATTCTCCAATTCATTTGAAACAGTGCCATCACACAAGTCCACAAATACAGTATATGAAGTATAAGCTTTTTTTGCATGATGAGCTAAAGTCTATTTTCCTCTCATTTTTCTCACTCTTCTCTCAAAACATATCAAATTCAGGCAAGATAGCAAGATGGAGTCTAGCCAATCAGCTTGGAGTTTCACTCACCATGCCATCAGCTCCTGCCGAGACGAATCGGTTGCCGTCTGGAGAAAAGCGCACACAGTTGACAAAGCGACTGTGGTCCTGCAAAAAATAAAGAAGACAAAGATATTAGTTTCCCTACCGAGAGACTAAAATACACACAGTTCACAGACTTCTCCTGTTGTACGTTTTTGTTTTTTGCACTGCCTGAAACACTGTAATTTACAGCAGTGGTTACCATGTTGCTGTTTGAACAAGAACACACATTTTCCTTGAGGAATGGAAAATATGAGAAATGTACATTTCAAAATAAAAGAGAAAAAGAAAGAGAGGTAATAGCCATATATTCCCATATTTAAGTGGAATAGTTTTTGACTTTCTGTCTGGCTGCAAAGGGAACATCAGTACAGAGACAGTAGGGTCTATGACCTGATATCTTGTAAACTAAAACAAAGGAGTTCCTGTAGCTTTCCAATTACAGACAGCATGCTGTTCATAAAACATAGTGAGAAAAGAATTACAGTGTTCGCACAAGATTGCCAGGAGTAACTTTGTGGACTCCTCGCATGCCTTTGCTTGCCAAAAGCCAAGCCAATGTCTCACTGCTTTGACAGATGACCAAGTGAGAATGGTGTAAATCAAGGACATGAGGACAGCTTTTAAATGCTTTCAAGCAGGCGACCATCTAGATGACAGCTAAACCTTTGCAACAACCAAGATAAACTAGGCCAAGTTAGAAAACAATAATCCAGTTCTGACTCAGCTGTGGTATTCATTAACTGGTAATGATCAATATCCGCCTCTATTAATTTTAGCATTATAAAAACTTCATGTACAGATACAATTACTACAGTGACAAAATCTGTGATGTAAGCACGGATATGTTTGTGCGGTCTCCGAGGCGACAACAAGCAACTTACACTTCTGCTTGTCCAAATGACTCTTACAAATATGGAAGCTGACGATTCTCAGATAATGAGAAAAGAGGTAGCCCATCAAGTCATGTTTAGACTTGCCAAACCCCTGTCAAGAAAGGAATCCCAACATTTGCAGCATTTCTGCTCACAATTCTATGTCCCAGACCCAGTAAAGCAGAGCTCAATGGTGTTTTTTGCCCTCAACGGCACCTTCCAGGCAGCACAGCACTACCCTTACCCTATTCCTAGCCCTAACCCCCTCAACCCTCATCCTAATCCTAAACTGAGTGGAGTAGTACCTTGAAGGCAGCACTGCTTGGAAGGCACTATTGAGGGCAAATAATACCAAAAACCTAAAGCAGACCTCTTCATAACAACCAAGGGCTAGGGCTTATTATCATGCATAATGAATTCACCCAAAGCTAACATGTCAAACTTTCCCGCTGCAAGACATTTAGACAGATCTGTGTGTGTGTGTGTGTGTGTGTGTGTGTGTGTGTGTGTGTGTGTGTGTGTGTGTGTGTGTGTGTGTGTGTGTATGTGCTCTCTTTGCTCGTTGGACACAAGTAAATATTTTGGAGAGCTACTGGGCTGCTGTGGACAAGTGAACAGAGTGGAATTCTACTGCAGATGCCCTGCCATACATAAGGTCTATTGTATCACTGGCCAGTTACATAATGGGCGTGAGGGAGAAAAGAAGAGGGAGGTCTGTTTGTGGGGACATGGCGGCCCTTTCTTGTGCGCGACATGTAGCCATTTATGTTTAGCTGGCGGTCAAAACTTTTTCCTTTCACAGAAATAAAGGGAAAGTGACTGCCTGATGCATTTTAACTGCTCAGTTTTCAGTCATTTCAGATTTTTCCCAATTTAGCACCCCAACTTTGGCACCAAACAACTCTTCAGAACAACAACAACAACAACAACAACAAAAATGTTGGCTGTGTGTGCAGTCCTCAACCAACTTCCCCCAAAAATCCATTAACTGGCCTCCAGATTCCTGTCAAACCCACAAGGCTTGCAAGATTCCCTGCAGATAGCTGACCGAGGACACTACCCAAGGACTTCCTGGCTCTGCGCTGAGAAAGCACTCACACTCATGGTGAACTTGAACTTGAATGGTGGACCCTCGAAAAAGGTGCAGCAGCTGTCATCACTGCCAGTGACCAAGCGATAAGGACGACTCTGTTTAATATCCACGGTGTTGATGATCTTGCTGTGGCCGACAATCTCACCCACAGAGGAGCCACTGTCCCACAGGAACACAGCCCCAAACCTGACAAAGACACGCACAGAGAAACACACACACAATCACAATGACGATCACTTTAACAAAGGATGTGCACGCCTTAACAAAAGCACAATAAAAGCACAACATTTCATCAACGTTCAATTTTAGAGTGATGATTAAAAATAAAAATAAAAACACTGTGTTCCATAGTGTTTTGATTGGGCTGTCATAATAAGTATTGCAAAAAAAAAAAAAGCTATTATCAACTGTGATGCACTAAGTATCCTGCTGCAAAGCTTCAAATCCTGATTATACTGCAGTATCCAGACAAATGATAATTTGACTCACTTCTCTCTGCCTTCTCCCACCACAGCAATTCTCTTGCTGTCCTCCGTCCAGGCGATGTCCTTGATTTTGCCTCCGAAGGGCTGGTACTCATACTTCAGCAGGTGCTCCTTCTGGGTAGTGTCCCAGATTCTAATCTTACCCGAAACGTCTGTGCAAGGAGTCAGATTTGTTCAATTTTAAACATTTGCATTCATCCTGACAGGAAATGTTTACATCATGACAGGAGGCAACAAAATCAGCACACATGTTTCAAGTATTTAAGGATTCAAGGAAGTTTGCCAAATGCATATGGTTAGAAAATGACTTGAAAATCATGGTTACTCACTGTTGCAAGTTACATGTTGTGTACTTTGAGAAACATTTTAGGCCAACTTATCAAACAGATAAATCAGTGTAATTTACTAACTGCCACAGACTATGCCAATCCACAACCAATTTCTTTAAATGATGAGGAAAATACACCTCACATACCTCCAGATGCAATGTAGAAGCCACTGGGTGAATACTTGGCTACAATGACTTGATGGGGATGTTCTGTATAGATATCAGCAATGGCAGGGTTCTGTCACAAACAAGGTCGAACAAACAAGATAAGCAACTTTTACAGCAGACAACTGAGATTACATTTCTTAACAAGTTGACTGTTCAGTTAGGACCTTGGATTACTTTTGGGCCCCAGTATTGTGACACAACATTAAAATATTTGATAGCCTATATGATCTAAATTTATCTAGTGGCATGCTATCTTCGTCAGAGATTATATTTAAGTTGGGCATCATTACATCAATATTTCTAATGATGACGCTCTTCCCGTTGGTGTACAAGAAGTTGTTGCCTTTGGGGTCTCCACCGAGGATTTTGGCGACTCCCCTCTCCATCTGCGGAAGACTGGCGAAGACGTGCTCTGTGAGTATAGAGAGAAATCAAGCTGTCAAACGTGTATGTCCATCCCTCTTTTGTCATGCCAACAACGTGGACAATGGCCATAAACCAGACATAATGGAGTAGCTAATGACAGGCACCAAAAGGTAACTTGGCAGACAAAATAAGTTATTGTAAACAAGATTGCACAATGTAACACTCCCTTTGTGCACTGGCCCAGCTTTCCATGATAGAGCAAGAGCCAAAGGCAGGGACATAACACAAGTAATGTTACACAATTCAACTTGTCTTCCAGCGCTTCGTAATTAATTGAACTCGGAAAACATGCTGTGCAACTAATGAAAAGAACTGCTACAGTCTCTCACGGCACCAAATTAAGCAGCTAGCTAATCACGCTACCTCCACACGTTACTCCGACTGGCAAGCTTACAATCTCATAGCCAAAGCATTTGCCAATGACAGTTTAGCAGCTAATGCCGCTAGCGTAACATTTACTTGTTCAATAAGGAACTAACGTGCGGCAGTAACATTCTTCAACACACTTGTGGGTCATGATATTAAACTCCCTGATATCCTACGTAAATTAACAGATGGGCTAAAAGTTCATTTGTATATATCTAATCAGTCTACTGGCATCAACCATAACATCCAGCCGCAAACTCCCCCTCATACCATAACAATGTGTCCACATTTCCGCATCAGTCGGAATGGCGTTTAGGTACAGTAGTTTTAAATCCCACATCTTTAGCATTGAGAACAAAGCTAACTTAGGGGTATGTTCCCAGTGCTCAGCCGTGCATGGTAGAGGGCAAAGATAAGCTATGTTTGCTTTATACTGAGAATGATTTAGTCCGACTACTTTTGGATAAACCTGTGACCCGACATGGGCGAGGTTTCCAGCCGCTGAAGCTAGCTAGCTGAATTGTCTGCAGCCGAGTGAATAAAAACCTGTCAAGACGAGACGCACACACACAAAGACTTCCCAGTATTGAATGAATACTGGGCATGGGATTCACAGATATGGATTTAACTGGACTTACTCAATTCGTATGCCATGTTGGCTAGTTTTGCTGTAATTTCCTCGAATGAATGGAACAGTGAGCCTCCCCGATCCTCGAGTCCCTGTCACCGGCGGGTCTAGACTCTCCTAATCCCACAAACACGGAAGCAAACGCCGCTCTCGGTATGCTTGGCTTTGCCCATATATAGTAAAGTCGGCCTCCACACGAGCAGCTGTCGCCCTCACCAGGCTTGCGCTCACTTGCCTATTGAGGAAATGACGTTTACTGCATAAAGATGCTGCAAACGCCCTAAATTGAAATTGACTGTGATGGGAAATCATTCAAGGAATGCAGACGTGTTCTTGCGTTCATTTAATTGAAATTAGCCTACATGTAGTGTAACTGCTATTTTGGAAGTAGGATAATTATGGGCCTGTTTTAATAGCCTTCAGTGGTGTAGACATAGGTCTCATAGGGTAGGGGCCTACATTTCAGTGCTGTCTGCAGATGTGGAAGCCAGAATGGGGCAGTGAGGATTACCTATTAAAGGTTACAGCTGTTTTTTGCAAGCTAGACTATCTAGTCAAGTAGGCTGTATAAGTTTATCTGGAAATGCAATAGGGTAGGCTACTTTGAGAAATGGACTAACTGGACAGAGAAAGCCCAGCTCAACGGATGAGCATCCCAAGAAGCTGTGTCATCATCTGCTGCATCCTGTCCATGGCTGCATTTCTGCAACTGCAATAGACATTAGGCTTAGGCCTACAAAAGTTGACCTAATCCTTGGCTAAATAGATAATAGGCCTAGCATGGCCCAACCAGTTCTTTGGCCAGAAACACATGCCTTCTGTAGAGAAGATTTATAAGTGAAATTTTCTGGATTAGGATAAAATATCCAGTACCCTACCCATATGTCTTGCACCACAATCTCACAGCACATAACTCACCCCCATGCTTGTATTGATCTTGATAAGGGATTTTCAGACATTTTTTAGACATCATGGCGGATTGCATGAAAGATAGCAAGGGCTGAAAATGCCCCCTGGGCATTAGCTTGGACAACCCTGCCTTAAACTGACGTAGAATAACTGACACACGGATGGATTGCAATGTCAATGTCAATTTCACCAGCTGATGTATCGTCAGCCCATTCATGCCTAAACCAGATATTGCAAGTCTGTGTCGCATTCAGGTTAAATAAGTCTCATTATTAATGACCTACAATGAACAACTGTCACATGCAGTCATACTGTATGTTTCCTCTCCTCTTCTTCATTATCTTCTTCTTCTTCTTCTTCTTCTTCTTCTTCTTCTTCTTTTCTTTTACTTCTTCTAAATCTTCATTCACTTAGTCAGTTTAAAATGGCGTTAACACTGACTGGCGTGTTATGATTTAACTCCATACAGCAGGGGTCTCCAACCAGTAGCTCACCAAGAGCTCTCCAAAGGCTCAAAGGAAATTTAAATAAATCTTGTAAGATTGTCACAAAAAGTAATATTATGGGATATAATGACACTGTGGAGGGTGCCATTATGTATGGATATTTGCTCTGTGCTGTGTAAAATGGTGAATGATGCATTTATCTTCTGGAGGATTATCAGTAATACCAGAGAGGTTAAAACTCATGAAAAATAGCTATAGTAGAAGAGTAGCTTATGGCCATTGATTTTGTCAAAGTAGCTCTCAGAGGAAAAAAAGGTGGGAGACCCCTTTCATAGAGTTTTATTTAGCCTATGTATCTTACAGTAATACGTATCCTAAAATCTACCTAAGGCAAGAATATTATGCATGACAAACTGCAGGGGGCAATGTAGCTCATAGTTTAGCCTTTCAGCAACACTAAAAAGAAACTCATATCTAAAAATTAAGATAATATGCCAGTCATTCTGTTAAGTGTAATTCATTCAGGTGTTTATCAACATGATTTTTTGTGTATACAAGGTGTTATGTTAAAGTACTAGAGTAGAATAACAGTATTCAGGGGCATCGTAGTGCGGGGGAAAGGGGGACTGAGTAACCAGGGTCCCAAGTGGTGAGAGGGCCCTGGAGGTGTCTTGAAGTATATTCCAAGCGGTCAGGGAGGCCCTTAACCACAGGGGGGGCCAGACTTTGGTGATATTACGCCCCTCACAGTACTCACAAGCCCTGTGTTGAAGACATTTTATGCTGAGGCCTACACCAACAGTATGATGAAAGGCGAAAGAACAGAGAAAAAAAAACGTACACTTTTGCTGCACGTAATGTTCTTTGCCCTAGTCAGCACTGCAATACCACACAGAGGTAGCCTGACAAGGCAGACTATCACATAAAATGTATTGTATACTGGACAAATTCAATTTGCTAAGGCAAGAGTGTGTCTAAAGCTCTATGCTAACACTGAATGGGAGGGGTGAATTATAGGCTACCTGTGTGCTTGGGTCTGCTCTACCCTGGAGTGGTCCTCCGTTTTACTGGCTCCATTAGACCCATGCACAGAGCCAATCTACAAACAAACATAGCACAGTAGAAATTATTATAAAAAAGAATAATGAAAAGGATAAGCTTTCCCGACATAAATGTGCAATTATGCCCATCGTATCTGCATAAGTACAAGGATGTGATGATAGAAAACATATATGTCATACTGAATAAGAAGAGAGAATCTTGTTTTGAAAATTAGTATTTGAATTGAAAACCAAATATCTATCCAAATATGTAAATGCTTGTGACGGAAAAGAACTTGAGAGAGGCCACAGGACAAAATGTTGTAGAGTGTCTCCCTCAATCAACATAAACTCAACTGCCAAACTGTCACATTTACTTTTGTGGTCTGTTGTTGCTTTAATCTGAACAGTAGCATTTCAAAAGAGCTGACAGGGAAAACCTCAAACAAGACTGCAGTAACCTTAAATACAACCGACTGACTCACATACGTGACATGAGGCCCACAGTGTGACATAGAGGTTTTATATTTACGCTTCCTGTCTCTTTAGCTTGCTGTATCCACACTACTAAATGAGACGATTAGTCAGGTGTCATCCTTGACAGACACAGTAAAAAAAAACAAAAAAAAAACATGATGGTTAAGTCATGAAGCCAACAACAAACCTTTCCTGCAGACTTGAAAAGAGTTGTCACAGAGGCTGACAACATTCAAATTCTAATCTTATTTCACACGGTGGAAGCAACATGCTAAACAAAAACTACAAACAATCAATAAGACAGACAAATAAATAGTGCAAATGTTGCGCCAAAGCCACAGTTGACTTTCTAACATTAAAAACAGACAGGAGACAAGAATTCCTAAGAATATCCATCAGACAATCAGAGTGAATAAACACAAGTGGGTAATGCATTAAATTATGCCCTGTGAAGTGGATAAAGAGAAGATAAGAATGTCTCAACATAACATATCAAGCGATAAATTGTAGAGTACATACAGTACTGCGTAAGTATATGCTGGAATAACAAAAATGATATGAAAGTTATCTGCTTAATCTGTTTAACATCAGCTTTCTGTAATGCAGGCATTTATTTGACCCATTGACTAATAAAAATAATCCTGTGCTTCTTATACCCTGCCTATAAGTTAAGTTTATGACGTGTTTTTGATTAATCAATGAACAGCCTTACCAGTAGATGTACTCCTCAGTAGAGAACTCAGTCTCATACTGTCATTTGTGCTATTCCAGTATATGGTACTTACGCAGCCAGAACACTGATATTTCATTGACAGAACTCCAACTACATGGCCATATGAACACGTAATTGTTGTTTTCATTTACACAGTCATTGGCCACAGGAGCTGAGGAGGCTGGGATATAATTTAGAGTGATCGAAGATAATTTATATGATCAACTAATGGAAAGCGGCATGTCAATGTGCAACATCAGTGTTTTGTTTTTTTTGTTTTTTTTTTTTTTACTTTATCCTGAGGTCAGGCCATAGGCGGTTCTAGACAGGGGCCAACGGGGGCTCGTGCCCCTGGAGAAGTGACCCTGGCCCCTGCTGTGGCCCCTGTGCTGACCAGATAATAAAATTATCAATTTCTCATAAGCGCTGTAAGAAAGACTGCAAAGTCTGACTGACTACCAAATACAACACTCAGCAAGAATGAATTCACCTTTTTCACCTGCCCGCCATATTCTGAACGAAAACGAGGCTCGGGTGGTAAGCTAGAGGAAGTGCCGATGAAACGTTAATTAAATTCAATTCAATTTTATTTGTAGAGCGCTCAAATACAGTACATTGTCTCGCGGCGCTTTACAGACAGTACGGGAAGCATCCATGAGAAACAGGGGCAAGGAAAAACTCCCTTCGCTTTATAAATAATAATTAATAATTTCTCACAGATGCTGGACAGAAAATCTACTGCTAGTCCCCTCTCTTACTGTTGGTCAGGTGGAAAGTTGGGCAGATGAGGGGCATCCCATCCCCAGAAGCTACTTCTGGGGAAGTTTTACCACCCAAGCCTCGTTCTAGTGCCTCATAATGACGTAGGTGAAAAAGGTGAATTGCTACGGGAAGTTATCTAACAACTTGTTAAAATGCACCAGATTGCAGGAAATAGCAACTTATTTTTTCAAATATTTCTTGGGGGAGGACCCCCAAACCCTCCTACTACTTAAGGCTACACATTAAATATGTGTATTAAATTATTCCATATTCTTGATTGATAAGATTGACAGTATTTTGAAGGTCATCTGATGCTGAAGCTTATTTCAGTGGTAGCCTACGTTTTGTAGCCTATACGTGCCCCCTTGAAAAAACTCAGGCCCCACCTCGGCCCCCCTTGTAAATTTGGTCTAGAACCACCACTGGGTCAGACAACAGCATATTGGTTATTTCCCACCCCCTTTAAGACTTAACCAATAACATACCGTTATAAATGGGAGTTTATTCTGGTGTGCTAGGCCACATATTTCCTGGTGAACCGTAGCCTGTAAGTAACAGGCTTCTGGTACACCAGTGATTCGCTCTCCTCCTCCGTTTTCGAAATAACCGGGGCAGCACGACGAATCAGGATCGTAGGGAGGGATTTCAGTGGGTATGACGTTTCTGTTTTGGTTCCCGACCTGGCGGTGCTTACGTGACGACACGTCCTACGTCACAAAGCTTCAACGTGAGTGGTCGAAGTGTCATGTCATTCATATGAGGTTGCTCCAACCACGTGCAAGCATCTTTTGACTAAACCACGCCTGCGGAGAGGCGTGAAAGGGCAGTGTGCCAGTAGCCTGTTACTTACAGGCTACGGTTCACCAGGAAAGGCCACATACATCCACCAATGCAAATTTTGAAATGTTTTGCAACAATGGGGCCGCAGCATATCCTTATTTGTGAGTATACATGATTATCTACAGGCAATTTGCATTGGCTATATGAAAATGTGAAGTAATAAAAGGCTATTCAGTCTTGCAGCTCTGTTGCACAGTGGACAACATTCTTCTCAACATTCTCTCTCTTTTCAACTTTCAGCTATGTGGATTATTCAGCTGTCCTGTCAGACAGGTAGGCCTATAAGTAATATATTTATGGTTCGATGTTATATCTGCTTTATTAATTAATTAAATTCCAGCATCAATTCAACGGTGATGTGATTCTTTCAGATTCTCCAAATTTTAGGCCTGCAAACATTTATGCAGCAACAAGAATAGCAAGCGAAGGAGAACAACTGTCATTGAATTGCAGCATTGTTCATCTTACTTTGTCCAAGGACGGAATTATTTACCTCTGTAAAGATGAAATTGGAGTGCGTATGAGACCGTTAGATGGCTTGGAAAATCAAACATTTATTCTTGCTAATGTCACACAAAAAGATTCGGGCAACTACAGCTGTGTACATTCAAACAAAAAAGTCAGAATCAAGAAGGTGAGAGGCACAGGCATAACGTCAGTGTACGTCCAGATCCATTCTCAGTCAGACCCAGGTAATTCTGTAAATCCTGCCAGACATGTATGTGAGCAAACATTAATTTTATTTTCTTGTTTGTATGGTTTAAGTTGATTGTTATTTAGACATTATTTTCTATATTATTTCAGAGGTAACAAGGCACAATGACTCTTCATTTTCTCCAACTGTCTGTCCGGCAAACATTTATGCAACAACAACAGAAGCCATCGAAGGACAAAACATGTCTTTAACATGTAGCATTATTGGTATAAAGCCCAGTAGGGATGGAATCATTTTCCTCTGCAAAGACGGAATCGGAATACAAATGAGGCCGCTGAGTGAATCTAAAGATTCTACGTTTATTATCTCTGATGTTGAAAAGCAACATTCAGGCAACTATAGCTGTGTATATGCAAAGAGAAAAGTCAAAGCCAGTGAGATCAAAATTACAGGCATCACAACTTTGTTTTTCCACATTCATTCTTTTCCAGTGTCTGATACGCACACTTTAGGTAGGCTAAGCATCTATCTAGTAGCCATATCTATTCAATTTCAATATCAATTCTTTTAGACATGTATAATGTATGTATTCATTCTATGTCCATATTGCTAACTATTCTTTAGATTCTCTGACTTTCATCCCAGCAAGAATTTCTGCCAAAACAAAAAATACACATGAAGGGGAAAGCTTGTCTTTGACGTGCAGCGTTGTCGGCATTACAACCTCTATGGATCAAAATCTCTACCTCTGTAAAGATGGGACTGGAGTACAGATGACAGAGCTTAGTGGCTATTTTACACATTTTACATTCATTCTTCCAAATGTTACCCAAGAAGATTCAGGCCACTACAGTTGTGTATATTCTGACAAAAAGGTCCAAGCCAGTGAGGTGAGAGCAAACGGCTTAACATCTGTGTTCATCCAGATCCAATCTCAGACAGGTAGGCTTTACAGTCCTATTCAACATTGTTTCATGGCAACAATATCACTGGCAAACACATTTATGAGAAAAAGATGTGTGTTAAATTTGTTCACATAGCATACTCTACTGTAGGCTACTCTGTATTTTTTTTTGTGCTCTTATATATTTTACAATTTTCTTCAGGAACTTTCTTCCAGATGAACGTCATACGATTGCTACTCTCTGCTGTTGTGCTGTTGATAGCTGTGATGTTTATATGCACCCACAAGAGAAAAGGTATTTCATCCAAAATGTCCCCCAATAGTATAGAGTAATGATGTAATTGCAAACACAAAATAGCAACACTTAAATACCTAATAACTGAAATTATTAATTCTTTTGTTATCTCTGCATTAATTCACATATAAAATTCATTCTTACAGGAGGTTCTATGTGAAGCACACGTGAATGGCCTCAGTTCTACAGCAGGACCTCCAGATTTGCGTGTCTCCCTTTCACATGAGCTTGGCCCTTAAAGGAATATTCCACCTTTTTATTATGAAATTGGATTATTCTCAGTCTTACCTGGACTTACATTATTCACCTCCTTACCTGGAGTTACATATGTTGGTAAAAAGCATTTTGGTCATTGCATGCATTTTCCTGGTCTGGCAACCCCAAGCTAAAGCTATAGGAAGAGGGTAAAATTGAGGTTGCCAGACTAGGAAAATACATGCACTGAGACCAAAGTGCTTGTTTGTATAGGCCTAGTTGTATACACCTGACCAGCATAACATGACTTGACAGCAACTCCTTATTTATCTACATTTCCTCAAGTGTCTTGATGTTGCACTATATAAATGCAGTCCATTTAGCATTTGATGTAAGCCAAAATATTTTTTACAGTAGGCCATACAGTACAGCCATTTGGTTAACTTTGTTCATCAGAATTGTACAGAGTTGTAACCTATCCCATGTACTATAAATCAGACAATTCCTCGGTCTGTGCAAATAAATATTGTTGTTCTTTCAACGTTGTCCTGTATGTGAATTCTCCATGTTACTAAGTGTGTCAGCACTGCAAGACCAGGAGTGAATGTTATGCACTTGCCCCACCACATGCTTAAATCTTCTAATACGTACCCTCTGTTGACAATTGTGAACTGTGCGGGCAGTCTGAAGGTAAAAATATTAAATAGCTTTTGTCGCTCATGAAACTTCACTTCACTGCTAAAATCTTTGTGTTTATTCAAATTACTCTCATGATGCTATACGTCGGCAAATCATTTACAGCCAAAATTCACCATAGCTAATCTGCAAAGAATTGATCACTTTTACTTTTTTATAGTCACTGTAAGTTGGCCAAACATTCTCACTCATAACATTTGTCGCCAGTTCTTGTTGCCCTCATCAATAGAAAGTTAATTTGGCTACTACTGATGATTTCACAGTTTTATTAGCCTTTTATTTGGTGTGAAACTAAAGTCACACAATAACTGAATGCTTTCTTTAGTGTCTCAGGAAGTGCTGAAGGGAGGAGGAGGGAGGACAGAAAAAAAACTCTTAAAATTAGTTACCTGTTATAATGGAGCTCAGCTGGCCTATAGACTTAAAGACATATGAAGAAGGAAGTCAATTCTGAAGTTCTGCTTATGAAACCAAATGATCAAACCACTCACAATGCGCAGGTTTAAAGTGCACAAATGGGGTTCCTACTGATTCTTATATGTGAGTATGAAATCATGACACAAACACACACAAAAGCATTCTGTATGTCCACATAATGGCATCAAAAATATTTTTATGGTAGATTAACTTATAACAGGGAGGACAGTGCACCACTCATATCTGGATCTGACATGGAAAACAGAGCTTTAACCCTCAATGTGCATGTGAAATCATGTTACCTAATCAGTTAATGCTCTATGAAGATTATCATTGGTCGCTTTGGTTTGTTGACACATGCACAAATAATGGTGTGAATTTATGTTGGTGTAAGATGAAACACATGATATTACATGTAATATGTGCATTATGTGTGGAAAAAAACAGGTAGGTCTGTGAGAAGTAATCTCATAAATTCTGTCTCTCTTTCAATTCTTCAGCTACATGGATAGTGGGATTGTCATGTCAGAAAGGTTTGTCTCCTTAAGCAAATTTCTTGTGGGAATTTGTGAACATTAGGCTATATTTAAAAGTAAATTTTAATCTATTGATTTATCTTTGTTTGTGTGTTTTGATAGTAGTAGCTGGGCAGAATTTTTCCATTTTCAGCCCTGCCAAACTTTTTGTCAACAATACAGCTCCAAATGAAGGGGAAAGCTTGCAGATAAAGTGCCGCATTGACGATATTTCCTCCTCATTTACAAACGAGAATATAAACATTTACATTTGCAAAAATGGAAAAGGTATCCGCAAAGCTCTACTGATCTCAGATGATTTTACATTTATCCTCAAAAATGTTGCAGAAGAAGATTCAGGCAACTACAGCTGTGTATATTCAAACAGAAACGTCAACATCAGTGAGGTGAAAGTAACAGGTGTCAACACTGTATTCATCCTGGTTCATTCCAAGCCAATGCCAGGTATGTGTATGATATTCTGATCAATTTATTTTGGAGGAGGGGGGTTGGAGGGGGCAAGATGGAATGGCATACATGTGTATACAGTACATCCTTCTTAATAGGAATGAGGGGAGTTGCTGATGACATTATAAGTTATAATTTATAACGGATATTGTATTGATGAGATATGGTAACGTCATATAGCAGAGGCTTTTCCCAAAGTGCTATGAGACCACCTCTATGGATCAAAATCTCTGTAAAGATGGTATGGTAGACCTAACTGGCTCATTATATTTTAAATGGATTCTTTCTAATGTTACCCATGCAAGAAGATTCAGGCGGTGCATACTCAGACAAAAATGTAAAAGCCAGTGAGGGGAGAACAAAAGGCTCAACTATGATCATCTGTCATCCAGATCCAATCTCAGTCACACAGGCTAACAATCCAATCCAACAAAACACATTTGTGAGAAAAATGTCTTTAACGTCTTCACAAAGCCTACTGCACTATTATCAAGTTGCAAAAATTAGTTTAGAAAAACAGGATTTACATTTTTTTTTTTACATTTTTAAAAGAAGGTTCTTCAGCTATTGAGTTATATTTTACTGTACGATTTTACTATGTGTTATGTCTATTTTAGTTCTGTGTGCTCTTAGAATTTCAGGAACGTTCAGGAAATTTCTTCCAGATGAACGTCATACGATTGCTACTCTCTGCTGTTGTGCTGTTGATAGCTGTGATGTTTATATGCACCCACAAGAGAAAAGGTATTTCATCCAAAATGTCGCCCCAATATATCCTCATGGGCTAAAATCTATATATATATATTTAAAGAGGAGTAATGATGTAATGGCCAAAACATTGACAGCAACACTTAAAACGATCTATTCAAGATTCAAGATTCAAGATTCAAGAAAAACTTTATTACATCTCATTATAGTCTAGTGATAGACTACAGGAGAGTAAAATTCTTGTGTTTTTTGCTCCTCAAGAAATAAATAATTTAAAAATGATTAAGAAAATGTATGCTGTGAATATGCTTAGGTGTGTAAATGTGTGAGTCAGTGTATATGTTCAAAGTTCAAAGTGCAAAGACTGACAGGCACAGATCTAGGCTGTGAATGCTGACTCGGTGTTCATAAGTCTTGTTGCTTGATGGAAAAAGCTGTTGTGAAGTCTGGTGGTTCTAGACTTAAGACTACGGAATCTCTTGCCAGATGGTAACAGCTGAAACAGTCCATGATGGGGATGACTGGGGTCTCTGGTGATTCTTTTTGCTTTTCTAATACAGCGTCTCTTATACAGGTCCTGGATGGTGGGCAGAGCGCATCTGCAGATGCTTTGTGATGTGCGCACCACTCTTTGTAGCGCAGTCTTTTTGGTGGTAGTGCAGCTACCGTACCATGCAGTGATGTCACCTGTCAGGACACTCTCTACAGTCCCTCTGTAAAAAGCCTTTAAGATCTGAGGTTTCATTCCAAATTTCCTTAACCGTCTAAGGTGGAAGAGACGGCGCTGGGCTTTCTTCACAAGCTGGTCTGTGTGGTTATCCCAGGTTAGATCCTCAGTAATATTCACACCAAGGAACTTGAAGTTTTTAACTCTGTCCACCTCAGAGCCATTGATGTTAACAGGCTCAAGCAGATCACCTTTCTTCCTAAAGTCTACAATCAGCTCTTTGGTCTTCATAACATTAAGGGACAGATTGTTTTCATGACACCACTGTGTCAAGTTGTTAATTTCTGTCCTGTAGGCTGTCTCGTCATTATTGGTGATCAGTCCAATGACCGTGGTGTCGTCAGCAAACTTGACTATGGTGTTAGAGCTGTGCAGAGCCACGCAGTCATGGGTGTACAGAGAGTACAAGAGAGGACTCAAGACACAACCTTGAGGGGCACCAGTGTTGATGGTCAGTGAAGCTGATGTTATGGAGCCCATTCTCACCACCTGGCGCCTCGCTGACAGGAAGTCCAGGATCCAGCTGCATAAACTCTGATGTAGGCCAAGACTCTGTAGCTTGCTGTCAAGTTTGCTAGGGACTATGGTGTTAAATGCAGAGCTGTAGTCCACAAACAGCATCCTTACATAGGTGTCCTTCTTCTCCAGGTGTGTTAGGGAGGTATGCAGTGCTGTAATGATGGCGTCATCCGTGGATCTGTTCGGTCTATAGGCGAACTGATGAGGGTCCAGAGTGGGTGGTATCATGCTGCAAATGATGTTCTTCACCAGCCTCTCAAAACATTTACTCACAATGGGAGTGAGGGCCACAGGACGCCAGTCATTCAAGGTGGTGATTTTGCTTTTCTTTGGCACTGGAACAATGATGGATGACTTAAAGCAACTGGGGACAATGCACATGGACAGAGAGCGGTTGAATATGTCCGTAAACACACCAGCCAACTGCTCTGAACATACTCTGATGACACGTCCTGGTATCCCATCAGGCCCGGCTGCTTTGCGGGTGTTGACTTGATTGAAGGATTTTAACACATCAGCCTCTGTGACTGTTAGGCCTGGAGCAGCTGAGAGGTCAGTAATGGAGGTGTTTATTTCTGGAGGGTTGGTGGCGACCTCAAAGCGGGCATAAAAGGTGTTTAACTCATCCGGCAGTGAAGAGTGAGAGACTTGGACCTCACATGTCTTTTCTTTAAAATCAGAAATCATGTGAAGTCCTTGCCACATGCCTCTTGAGTCATTACATTCCAGCTGTTCCTTGATCTTATGCCTATAGTCCCTTTTTGCTGATTTGATGGTCTTACGCAGTTCATATCTGGTTGTTTTCACCATCTCCTTGTTCCCAGATGCAAAAGCACAATCACGGGCTCTGAGTGCAGTTTTGACAGTGTTGTTTATCCATGGCTTTTGATTAGGATATATACGGACAGTTTTAGTTGGAACAACATCATCTACACATTTCTGGATGAATCCAGTGACTGCCTCTGCATAGTCATTAATGTCATCATCACAAAACACACTCCAATCTACACAGTCAAAACAGTCTTGTAGAGCGCTGTCTGATTCCTCAGACCAACAGCGAACTGTCTTAACCGTGGGTGCGGTCTTCTTCAGTTTCTGCCTATAAGATGGAAGTAGCAGTATGGAGGATTCTCAGTATGCAGTATTCTCTTGTTATCTGCATTAATTTACAGATATAAAATGCATTACTGGACTTTCTATGTGAAGCAAACAACTACTGTACATGGTGAATGGCCTGAATTCTATAGCAGGAAGATATGTCCAGATACTGTATGTCTGTCTCCCTTTCACATGATCATGGTCCTTAAAATGAATTAAGTTATAAGCCTACACCTGATCAGCATATAACATGACTTTATTTATTTATCTTGAAGTGTGATCCTGATGAGCAGGTTGGCGCCTTGCATGGCATCGTTTGCCACCGGTGTGTGAATTGGTGAATGTGAGGCATACATTGTAAAGCGTTTTGAGTACTCCTTAGAAAAGTGCCATACAAATGTAATAGTCCATTTACCATTTGATGTAAGAAATAAACCAAAATAATTTGTAAAGTAATGCAGCCATTTGGTTATGTTTGTTCTGCTGAGATTTTTGTTTTTTGAATGATTTAATCTATATAAACCATCCTATACTGTACTGTAAATATACAGAGAATTCCTCAGTCTGTGCAAATAAATACTGTTGTTCTTTCAATGTTCAATGTAGGCAAGCTAATTTGCATAAAATTGATCAGTTAAACTTTTTTTTCAGTCACTATACAGTAAGTTGACCAAACATTCTCACTCAACACACATTTGTTATTGGCTCTTGTTGCCCTTATCAATAGAGAGTGAATTACTATTGGTGTTATCACAGCTTTATTAGCCCTTGGTGTGAATGTAGAATCTCACAATAACTGAACACTTTCTTTAGTGTCTCAAAAAAGTAGGCTACTGAAGGGAGGAGGAGTGAAGACAAAATATCAAAGTTAGCCTACATAAATTTAGTTTCCCCACCATACTGGACCTCAGCTGGCCAATAGAATCGAAAGTTATGAAGAAGTAAGTCAATTCTGCAGTGCTGCTTGAAAACAAATTGTTCAAACCACTCACACACAAAATGCACAAATCGCTTCAAAGTGCACAAATGGGGCTCCAACTGATCCTTATATGTGAGTATGAAATCATGACACAAACACACACTAAAGCATCCTATGTATGTCTGCATAATGGCATCAAAATCATTTGTTTTGATGGTAGATTAACTTGTAACAGGGAAGACAATGCACAACCCATATCTGAAATGGAAGAACTTTGAACATTCATGTGAGTTAGTTAGTGTACAGTGTAATATGTAGTGTTATACTGTATGTGTTATACTTCATATTATATGCGTAATATGTTTGCAAAAAATTGGTGAGAAATTTAATCTTATGAGTTCCGTCTCTTTCAACTCTTCAGCTGCATGGATGATGGGATTGTCATGTCAGAAAGGTTTGTCTGTTTAAACCAATTTGCTTGCGTGAATTTGTGAGCTGCACTTGTAAAGGTAGTCTAGATTATAATCTATTGATTTATCTCTGTTTATTTGTTTGTTTTGATAACAGTAGTTGTGCAGAATTCTTCAATTTTCCACCCCGCCATACTTTTTGTGAACAATCCAGCTCCAAGTGAAGGGGAAAGCTTGCAGATAAAGTGCCTCATAGAGGATATTTCCTCCTCAGTTACATACGAGAATAAAAGCATTTACATTTGCAAAGATGGAAAAGGGATCCACATAGCTCAACTGAGCTCAAATGACACATTTATCCTCAAAAATGTTACAACAAAAGATTCGGGCAACTACAGCTGTGTATATTCACACAGAAAAGTCAACATCAATGAGGTTGAATCAACAGGTGACAATGCTGTATTCATCAACGTCCTCAGAAACCTTTCTAAAACAGAGCCAGGTATGTATAGTATATGCTATATCCTAATTAACTGTAAAGGGATATAGCCTAGATATTTGTATTCCTGATAATTGTGTTTTAGGCAAAATCAAGTTGTTTGATGATAATTTACACACAATCTCTATTAGACTGCAAAAACCATGTGGGAATGTTATGCGAAGGTCACAATTTTACTACGCTTGAACGTTAGAGTTTTAACGTTCTCCAAACTAAAATACGATAACGTTCTTCATAGGAGAACCATGGGGGAGTATAACTGTCAAACACATTTGTGAAAAATGTGTTAAACTTCTTCACATAGCCTACTCTACTAAACTCTTATCAAGTTGAGAAACAGGTGTTTTTTTTGTTTGTTTGTTTGTTTTTTAATGGCTCTTCGGCTATTGTTTTACGGTATGTGTGATGTGTGTTGTAGACCTGTGGGTTTCAGGAGATTCTTTCATCCTGATGAACTGCATACGACTGCTACTCTCTGCTGTTGTACTGTTAATAGCTGTGGTGTTTATATGCACCCACAAGAGAAAAGGTATTTCAACCAAAATGCTGCTCCAATAGGTACGCATATATCTATAGGCTACTGTCCATATATATATGAAGAGTTCAGATGCAAAACCCCCTAACTCCAGTTGACCACTTTTTGAGAAAAAGGGCATTTTTTATCAGGCGTTTAGTGTGTTTTGATTGTAAACAGATATTTTAGACACGGCGGGGAGCAGGTTTTATTTTATTTTTTCACAAAAACATTTAATTTACATATTCTAGATTTATACAGGATTCACACCATATCATTAACTCAGTTTTCACAAAAATGGTGTTTAGGGGGTTTTGCAACTGAACTCTTCATATATATATATATATATATACGTAATGATGTAATGGGCAAAACATTGACAGCAATACTTAAAAACCAAATAATTTAAAAGTTTTCTCTTTTTATCTGCATTGATTTCCAGATATAAAATGCATTCTTCAATTCAGTTTATGTGAAGCAAACAACTACTGTACATTGTGAATGGCCTGAATTCTATAGCAGGACCTCCAGATATGTCTGTCTCCCTTTCACATGAGCATGGTCCTTGAAATGAGTGAAGTTGCCAACCTGACCAGCATAACATGACTTTAAAACAACTCCCTATTTATTTACTTATATTGAAGTGTGAAGTGTGTTGGGCGGTGGTGGCAGAGGTGGTAGAGGTGCCGTTTGGCAACCAAAGAGTTGCAACTCCACCTGACCCCATCAAAGTGTCCTTGAGCAAGATACTTAAAGGACAACTTCAGTCATTTTCAACGAGAGCTCTATTCAGGGCCGTTTCAAGGTACTAGGGGGCCCCAAGCAAACAGGACGTGGGGGCCCTTCACTCCCCGTAAATACTTACATGAACCACATTGTTATTGTGTCAAGCATCCTCAATATAACTAATTGTATTGCACAGTTGTCTAACTCCAGTTTAAAGTCATTTTTTGTTGAAAAACACCACCAACTTAACTACTAAAATGATTAAACAGTCAATCTTGGGGGGGGCCCTTTCAGCCTGGGGCCCCAGGCAATTGCCTGGTTTGCCTGCCTTGTTGCAACGGCCCTGGCTCTATTGCTCAAGCTACTTGAGATTAGCCAATACTGAAGACGCAAGACATTTTGGTCCAACCATATAGGTTTCCTTGAACAGAGAATAATCTCTTACAACTAGCCCAATGGGGCAGAATTTTGAACTGTATTTTAACATCTTAACATACTCCAAATGTCACCACAAAAACTGTGAAGTATCAACAGACCTTACAACACAGAACTGTATTGTGTATGACTACAAATAGCTGAAAAAGTGTTAAAACTGTGTGTTTATGCAAGCAGCCAAACATCGTTTGTTTACAAAACGGCTTAGTGAACTGCTGGTTCGAACAAAATGTCTTTGCATATTTGCTAATCTCAAGCTTGAGCAATAGAGCTCTTGTTGAAAATGACTGAAGTTGCCCTTTAACCCCTTAACCCCTTAACCCCTTCAGCAGGTTGGCACCTTGCATGTCATCCTCCGCCACCAATGGGTGAATGTGAAGCATACATTGTAAAGCGCTTTAGGTCATTGGAGTAGAAAAGCGCTATATAAATGCAGTCCATCTACCATTTGATGTAAGAAATAAACCAAAATTATTTTTTAAGTAATGCCATTTTGTTAAGCTTGTTCTACAGAGATCTTTGTTTTTGAATTACATGTATGTAATCAATAAATCATATACTTTACTGTAAATCTACAGAGAATTCCTCAGCCTATGCAAATAAATAAAAATAAACTTTTCAATGTTGTCCTACATTTGAATTCTCAATGTTGCTAAATCTGTCAGTATGTTGTTTTGACCAGGAGTGAATGAGTGCCATATTCATTCACATATTGATTGTTTGCTCTTCTTCTCCACCACATTCGAGTTTAGAAATTCTCACTCCCTCTAACTGTGCGTTTAGACCGAGACCGATGCAGGCGACATGGGCGACGGAAGTAATTGACTTTGTATGGAGACTTTTTGGCGACTCTTGGCAATTTATCACTTGCGGTCTGAAAGTGCAGTAACTGTACCGCAAGTGATAAATTGCCAAGAGTCGCCGAAGACTCCCAAGAAACATCGCTTGAGCACAGCAACCAAAACGGCAAATTTGCCCATCAAACGTTCGATCCTGCTTCTCTACAGGCATCTCACCAGTAAATCGACATTCTGATTGGTAATCGCCCAACTGCATCATAGCTCATTACATAAAGTTAACCGAAATTTAACTTGATTTTATTGCCCAAGTTTCGTTGCCCAAGTCACCTGCCTTTGTCGCCCAAATCGCCCGTCTCCATACAAAGTCAATTACTTCCGTCGCCTGTGTCGCCTGATTTGCTTTCGGTCTGAATGCACAGTAAGAGCCCGTTCACACTGACACGCTTTTTTCACCTCCAGGCGCTCGATTTCAATTGTTTCCCTATGGAACGATGCGACTTGACCGTTGCTACGCGCCTCGCGTAAAAAAAGCGCAAGTAAAAACGCAAGCGACTAAAAAACGCAAGCGCTCAAAGTTGAAAATAGTTTAACTTTTTAGGTCGCGTTTTCTTCAACAATGGGCCAGTTGCCTAGCTGCCAGTCATAGCTAAGCCGGGGAGTTAGCGGTTTAGCCAAATCTAGCGGTCATAGCAACAAGACGTACATTTATCATTTTCGACCTCGCATGTTTTTGTCACTCACTTTTCAGAATACTCGCGTTTTACAAGCGGAAAAGCGTGTTCAGTGTGAAACCCCCTAAGAGTCCTCTACACCACAGTATGTGCCCTTTATTGACACTGTGTGACACAGTGGTTCTGTGAACCGTAAACCGAGTGGGGATAGTCTGCGTGTTATGGTGTGTTAACTTGTGGAACAAGGAATGTTAAATTGCTTTTGTTGCTCATAAAGCATTACTGATTTGCTGCAAAAATGTTTACTCAATAGTGCATTATATTAAAAAAAAATGTTTACTCACATCACATGATGCTCGACAAAATGCACTAGGCTAGCTAATTTACATAAGATTGATCAGTAAAACTTTTTCAGTCACTATAAGTTGACCAAACATTCTCACTCAATACATTTGTTGTTGGCTCTTGTTGCCCCTAATAGATAGTGAATTACTATTGGTGAGTTCACAGCTTTGTTAGCTCTTGTAGAGTCACACAAGAACTGAACACTTTCTTTAGTGTCTCAAAAAAGTACTGAAGGGAACCTGTGTGAAGTTGCCCCCCCCCCCCCCAAACCCAAAATGCTGAAATAACACTGCAGTTTGTTTGTTCTGTGTTTGCGCTGGTTTGTGCTGTACATATTTTTGTTTGTGCTATTAAAGCTTTTGAGTAATTTAGAAACACATTTCAATTTAAACAAAGTGTTTTTTCAGCATTTTGGGTTTGGGGAGGGTGGGCAGCCTCATGCAGGTCCGATATGGACTGTTTGGAGTGATTTGGACGTGGAGGGGGTTGCGTGACAAACCAGCACAAACGAACTGCAGTGTTATTTCAGCATTTTGGGTTTGAGGGGGGGCCAACTTCAGCTCTGAAGGGAGGAGGAGTGAAGACAAAATATCAGTCACATAAAATTAGTTTCCCCACCATACTGGACCTCAGCTGGCCAATAGAATCGAAAGTTATGAAGAAGGAAGTCAATACTGCAGTGCTGTTTTAAAACGGTTTGTTCAAACCACTCACACACAAAATGCACAAATCGCTTCAAAGTGCTCAAATGGGGCTCCAACTGATCCTTATATGTGAGTATGAAATCATGACACAAACACACACTTAAGCATCCTATGTACTGTATGTCTACATAATAGCATCAAAATTATTTCTTTTGATGGTAGATTAACGTGTAACAGGGAAGACAATGCACCACCCATATCTGAAATGGAAGAGCTTTGAACATTTATGTGCGAAGGTCTTTATCCTGGTTGAAATTATGTTAATTGCACAGTTAACAATGCTCTATAAGATTACCATTACTGGTCCCTTTAGTTTGCAGTTTGTTGTAGACACACCCACAATTACTAGTGTGAATTTCACTGTAGGCTTTATGTTATACTTTATAAAAGGTGAGAAATTTAATCTTATGATTTCCGTCTCTTTCAACTCTTCAGCTGCTTGGATGGTAGGATTGTCATGTCAGAAAGGTTTGTCCGTTTAAGCCAATTTGCTTGTGTGAATTTGTGAGCTGCACTTGTAAAAGTAGCCTAGATTATAATCTATTGATTTATCTCTGTTTATTTGTTTGTTATTTTGATAACAGTAGGCCTAGTTGTGCAGAATTCTCCAGTTTTTCACCCCGCCAAAGTTTTTGTGAACAATACAGCTCCAAATAAAGGGGAAAGCTTGCAGATAAAGTGCCGCATTGACGATATTCCCTCCTCATTTACAAACAAGAATATAAACATTTACATTTGCAAAGATGGAAAAGGGATCCACATAGCTCAACTGAGCTCAAATGATTACACATTTATCCTCAAAAATGTTACAACAAATAATTCAGGCAACTACAGCTGTGTATATTCAGACAAAAAAGTCAACATCAATAAGGTGGAAGCAACAGGTGGCAATGTTGTATTCATCAACGTCACAGAACTTTCCAGAAACCTTTCTAAAACAGAGCCAGGTATGTATATGCTATATCCAAATTAACTGTAAAGGGATAGCCTGGACATTTGTATTCCTCATAATTGTGTTTTCTCTCTCGATACCCCTCCAGATTCAAATTCAGGGTGGATCGAGTTAAGGCTTAACTTAACTTATAGAGAATTAATTCTCCTCTCGACAGCTGGCCTCTTGGTGCTGTTATCCATACAGGGCATGTGTTACATTTGCTGTATAAAATCACCCAGAAAGCGTAAGTACAATATACTGTATCGAAAGCACACATTTTAGACCTGAGGAGGTGATTATAGGAGCAATTCATTTACAGTTATTTATTTAAGTTGAATGTTTTAAAGGTTAATGCGCTGAAAGTACAAAACCAGCCCAGAGTGTAGGCCGTATTAATGAGAAGAAGGGGTCTCATTGCGTCATTTCCATTAACTCTACACCCCTCAACTTGTTCCCAGTATCTTTAATGGGTGTTGCAGCTGAAATTTGAGCCAAATTGTAAATTTTACAAATGTTTTGGATGGTGTTTTGCCTCCCGCCCTCTCTCTTACTTTAATTAGCCAACAGTGGTGTGTTTAAGTGTTGAGTAAAATGGCTCGTAGATTTCATGGGGATGCCTATAAGTATCATACTGAATATACTCTTTTCCTGGCCTTTGTTCAAGGTCCAAAAGAAAGACAAACAGAAAGGTAAATTATTATGACACTTATGGTTTTGCTTTTTTGACCATACACATAACCATAATGTTTATTTATTAAAACAGTTTGATCCCTAACAACCAGGACACTATCAAGACCATTAATAATTAGGTCACGTATTAACAATCAAATTAATTGATAATGTATCTGAGCTAATTAAAATTCATTCATTATATGTTATACCCCTTCTCTGTCCCCCCCTACAGTAGGGCTCCTTTAAGTGATGCAATGGTTGGAGTCTATATGGAAATCACTAGTCTTCCACAAGGTAAGAATTTGTAGAACGCTGAATGCAAAGCTTTAGTTGTAGACTAATTTATAGACTTGTTGTAGACTAATTTATGTGGTTGGGTTTTGCCTTTTCAGCCAGCACAGCGCCTGATATTGGCCAGTAAGTATTTGTTTTTTTTCCATAATGGATATGACCATAAATGTTATATTATAAACAGAAAACTGGCAACTCAAAATATTACCAGAGACATTAAGTATCTTTTACTCTCCCTCTCAACAGGGTTTACAACAACACACTTTATTCTATGCAACTCTCAGAGACATGTATGTAGTGGTGCTATTTTCTTTGTTGCTCTTTTTCACTGTTTGGTCTTAGCTGCATAGCTTAACCACACATGCTAAAGTCGGCTCCGACCTCAAATTGTACAAACCTACAAGGTCTTTATTTAAACCTAGTGAGTACAGCAAATATGATCTCATTTCCTGACAATATGCCTCTATTTCTCTTTCACCTGCAGAACGATCTGAAGCACATCCTGAACTGGATTCTAAAGTCACATTCACAAAGACTTCCAGATAAGAAGCAAGGGAAATTAATCTCTTTGATTTAACTTTGGGCCAAATTGTTGAGTTTATGTACATGTGTCTCAATTGGGCAAATACAGTACTAACTTATTGTGTACTGATTTGTCATAATATATTGAATTACTTGTCTGTCTTTTTAATGAATGATTACATTATGGTCAGGCCCAGGCCATATTTTGAAGAACTATGCTTGAGTTTATCTATGTACAGTATGTCATGTTTTTGGGGCTTGTATGGTCAGTAGACTTGTAGTCAAGACCGCTTAGACCAAGACCAAGACAATACCAAGACCAGAGGCTAACGAGACCAAGACAAGACCAAGACCAGAGGCTAACGAGACCGAGACGAGACCAAGAAAAATTGAGGCCGAGACCAAGACCGAGAACGAGACCGGAAAAAAAAGTAGACTATGCTATATTGGAAGTTATAACTTGAAAAACAACTTTGGCTAACATTCAACTCATATTAGGGAGTACTATTTCAACTGCTGGCAACAATGTGGATAGGGATAGCAATGTGGTCAGAAGATAAAAACTGTTTTGATATATTTTTTGATAGCTGTTGAACCAATAATTTAAAAAAAAATACCCTGCTTTTACCAGCACAAACCGTTTACTGAACTCATGGTGACAAAAATGAGTGTCAGGCCTACTCTATAGCAATATTAGGCTAATTAAATACCAGCAGGGGGATGTCACCTAGTCACCCACTATGATGAGTTGAGGTCTACCAGCGAGATGTCCCTGCTCCAGACATTTCAACCAGTAGAAAATCATTTCTGGGTAGCTGAGAGAATGACAAAGTCAACTCCATTACATTCAATTCTACTCTATTGCTTCTACTGGTAAAAGTAAGTCTTTGAGAGTGGGTTTCTGAAGCCAGGTGGCACATTATAATTTTTTTTTATGTTATTTGTGCATTTTTAATAGCTAGCTGCTTTAAACTTTTAAAACATTTAAACCTACTGCTATCATGAGATGAATGTGGCACAATAGGCCAAGTTGATGGGTGCATTCTACTTTTTATTTTGTTTCCTTTAGTTTTAGATGTAACACAACATGCAGTGTGCCAACGGTATTTCTGAAAGTTGGCAACCAGGCCTACTAGCATACTCTGTCTATACTACCAATACTAAGCCTACTTCTAATTGAAAATTAAATTAACATGGCCTGAGTTAATTTTGAGAACATACAATACAAGGATACGATTTTAGCAGAAGCTAGCCTACTTGTGAGATGACAATAGGGCTGGTGCAGCCTTCACTTTTACTGCTTGATGATTCTCATCACTACATGCGGTGACTGAGTTGGTAGGCTAATGCAAAACCCGGAGCGGATTATCAGTGATATACATTCGCTATTACATCAAGTGGAATGGATTCTTTCGGGATGCAGTAGACATAACTTTGAGAATACATCAATGGCGTTCATTTATCGCCTGATAGGTGTCACTCGCAGGAAGATTTGACATCCTTCACAAGCGTTCATGAAGCACTACATACCGGAGTTTTTACGATGTCTGTGTCTCGGTTGCCTATACTAAATTTACGAAAATGAAAGATTTAAATCCCATAAATACATTAGAGATCACGTTAACTAGCATTACATCTCGCTCAGCCGTCACAACACATGCCTATGCATACACGAACATCTCATAATTAAATTGCCTATATTTTGCGAATGGAAAGTAAACTTTTAGGAGAGTAATTTAGAGCTGCATCTAACTGAACGTGCGCGGCTCTCTGTCACTGAGAGACCGGCCTATAAATGCGTTTGAGAGCCTTGCTCTGCTGTAGCAAGGGGTGCCTTTTGCGCACACTCACTTTCGTTTTGGTGCGTCTCATTGTTTAGGCTGTCATTTAAACCGGCAACTTGATGTTGTTAAAATATAATGTATATTTATTAAATTTATTTATCTTGTCTTGGTCTTGGTCTTGCAAGACACCAAGACAATACCAAGAGATCCGAGACCAAGACAAGACCAAGACAATACACTGTCAAGACCAAGACGAGACCGAGACCACGGAAAATTGGTCTCGAGACCGGTCTCGAGACCAAGACCGGTCTCGAGACATACAACTCTACAAAGACGAGACCGAGACCACGGAAAATTGGTCTCGAGACCGGTCTCGAGACCAAGACCGGTCTCGAGACATACAACTCTAATGGTCAGTGAACATAAATTTCCTATCGTGAGGGCAGAAATACCGAAGACCGTATCAGGGTCACATAAGAACTCAAGGGAACATTTTTGGTGTACACAAAGTTTAGTTAAACTAGTTTTCTGAAGACAACACAACATCAAGTTGATTAAATAAAAGTGTGTGAGAAGTGAGGTAATGCACAGATTCTAAGAATCGGTGGGGTCTTGCATCACTCACAACTGTGATTGCTTTACAGGTGGTGTATACTATAGGCTGTAGGAAGTGAATGGGGCGTCAATGATCTAGTTAGAGAAAAGTGTGTTTCAGGCTCTTTTGTAAAGAATAAAGCAAAATAAACTAGATGCACCGCATGGCGGTACAAAATATGACCGCCGCTCAGTTTTGCATATTCTCTGCATATATATGATGCTTGTCAACTTGTTTGTATCTCTCTCATGTTATAAATGTGTGTCTGCATGAGTGAGTTTGCTTTTGTGTACAAGTATAAGAGTGTGTGTGTGTGTGTGTGTGTGTGTGTGTGTGTGTGTGTGTGTACCCGTGCGCATGTGTGCTTGTGTGTACAGTATGTAGTGTGTGTGTGTGTGTGTGTGTGTGTGTACCCGTGCGCATGTGTGCTTGTGTGTATGTAGTTATATATGAGCACTATGGCAAGCCGTTCAGGAAAAAAACCTTGAATATATTGAATGAAGTCCTGAATATATTGAATGAAACTCCGAATATATTGAATGAAAGAAAACCTTGAATATATTGAATGAAGTCCCGAATATATTGAATGAAACTCCGAATATATTGAATGAAAGAAAACCTTGAATATATGGAATGAAACTCCGAATATATTGAATGAAGTCTCAAATATATTGAGTGAAGTCCCGAATATATTGAATGAAAGTCTGAATATATTGAATGAAACCCTGAATATATTGAATGAAGTCCCGAATATATTGAATGAAAATCTGAATATATTGAATGAAGTCCCGAATGTATTGAATGAAGTCCCGAATATATTGAATGAAACTCCGAATATATTGAATGAAGTCCCGAATATATTGAATGAAACGAAACCCGAATATATTGAATGAAGTCCCGAATTATTGAATGAAACTTGCCTCATCCGAGGTCAGTGCCGGCGGGCATCTTATGTGTGTCACAAGTATGGAAATGCCTTTGACCAGTCAGTACCGCTTGGGTGGAGTGGTTGGCAATGAATAAATGAAGCAATAATATTAAATAAATTACAGTTTTATTAATAATTTCATTGATTGCAGCTGCAAGGTAAAATAGTTTAGTTAAGTCACAGTCAATTATTTTGGCCGAGTAGTAATTAATCCAGCCGCGTTACCACCACCAGTGAACAGCACAGGAAGCGGCGACGATCCCACTGAAGCTAGCTGCTACGCCAACCTTCAGTGGGATCGTCGCCACTTCTAGCTGCTTCAGTGGGATCGTCGCCGCTAGCTAGTGGCTACGCTAACCTTCAGTGGGATCGTCCCTGCTTCAGTGGGATCGTCGCCGCTAGCTAGCTGCTACGCCAACCTTCAGTGGGATCGTCGCCGCTTCCTGTTCTGTACAGGTGGTAACGCAGCTGGATTACTACTCGGCCAGCTCTGTACTCGGCCAAAATAACTGACTGTGACTTAACTAAACTATTTTACCTTGCAGCTGCAATCAATGAAATTATTAATAAAACTATAAATTATTTAATATTTTTGCCTCATTTACTCATTCACTCCACCCAAGCGGTACTGCCTGGTCAAGGGCATTTCCATAGATACAGACGGCAAGTCCGGGCACGCCCATAAAATCAGCACCTCGTGTCCCCCATGTGGGGGAAAACAAACCTAAACTAAATTAGTGAAGGAGTCAATGGCATGCTAAGCTACAAGTTACACTGAGCACAAACTACAAGGAGCCAGACACATTTTTGAGGGCAATGCCTGAAGGTAGTAATGATGGTCCGATGGTCCGATGGTCCGATGTGAATTCTGAACTTCACACCCCTCCAAACGCGATACTGATGACAATCTAGATGATGTTTGTTAGCTTCATTAGCTTGCTAACTAGCCAACTTCATTGATCACCACAGTAAATGTAGTAAATGTAGCTAGCAGAGACGGCTCATGACATTTCTGTTAGTGTAACTGCAATAAACAAATGATGGAAAAATTATTTTAGTCTAAACACAAGTAGGCAAACAGGTCATGATTAGACAAAACATCTAATATGGACTTTGTTCAATTTTACTTAGCAATCTTTTATTGTTAAGCAACTTTGTCTACCTTGTCCATTCACCATAATGTTAAATTGGCCTCTGTTATCCCCCACGCTGACTCCACCCTAGCATTTTGGGGGCGTTAACCGTACTTGCCGTCTGTATCTATACTGGTGACACACATAAGATGGCCGCCGGCACTGACCTCAGATGAGGAAAGTTTCATTCAATATATTCGGTACTTCATTCAATATATTCGGGGTTTTATGCAATATATTCGGGACTTCATTCAATATATTCGGAGTTTCATTCAATATATTCGGGACTTCATTCAATATATTCGGAGTTTCATTCAATATATTCGGGACTTCATTCAATATATTCAAGGTTTTCTTTCATTCAATATATTCGGAGTTTCATTCAATATATTCAAGGTTTTTTTCCTGAACGGCTTGCCATAGAGCACATATGATGTAGGCTAAAAGATCTTTTGAATTTGGTAACCCAGTGACCATTCACTTAATAGCACCATCTACAGGCCAATCGTTGTACTGTCATTAAATGTACATATAAATTCATTTATTTTATAGCCCCCCATGGATGAAATTCCACAAAACTTGACATATTCCCACAAGATGTCAGGTTCATCATACACATTAAATTTGGTGCAGTTTAGAACATCTGATGTAAAGATAGGGGCAATTAAAGCAGTATAATATTGCATTTTAATTTCTTACCATGGGGGTGCAAATCACAAATGACTGGTTATAAGCTAAGTTGATGTGGGCTCTTGAGACCAACATTCCATAAAAATTTCATCATCCTCAATGTCACGGATCAGGTAGTTTTTTAGGAAAAACTGCATTTTTGGGGTTTCACGGGGGGGCCACGCAAAGATGGAGTGGCCCCCGGGGACCAAACGAAATTTTTCCGTAAAAGTCTACAGGGGCTACATGGCCACCAAGTTTCATGTGCCCCGGTGTTACGGTGTCCCGGGAATCGTTGACCAAAAATTCAGGAAGTAGATGACGGGAGAAAAAAAAAAAAAAAAAAAAAAAAACTTTGACAATCATTATATGACCGCTACGCTTGCTACGCAGCGGCGGTCATAATAAACCATTTATTCATTTCTGACACAAGTCAAGGCATCTGTTGCTACAAAAAATACCATCAGCATACATTTTGCCGACACTTGCATGCACTTTTACCTCTACTGCAATGTACTGTAGCTAAACATAATACCATGATGAGTTGGTTGACATTTTGTACTCATAGTGGGTTGAATATAGCCTAGACTCTAGACGTACCCCTAGTGGTAGCAAATTTGAATTTGCACAGAGGTACGTCTAGAGGCCACTGATAGAAACCCGTTTTAGCCTTCCTCTGGAGGCGGATAACCAATCACAGCGCGGTATGTGTACAGGAAATCGTAAGGCGGGCTTTGTACGATGACGACAGCCCTGCTCAAACCAGAGCGGAATCGTCTTTGGCTTTAGTTTTGGACGAATTGCACTTGTCATTTTCTTTGAAAGTGAAACAAGAAAGTGCACTGAAGTTTTTCGTTCTGAAAAAGATGTCTTTGCCGTGTTACCGACGGGCTACGGGAAAAGTTTGATATACCAGCTGGTACCACTGGCCGGAACGCTAGCCTATTACGTGGAGAGGCAGTTTGAAAGACAACGCAATCACCCGCCCCTCCATTGAGGTACAGTCTATCAGTGGTCTTCAGACTATACATTCTTATGATATAGTCTGACGTGTCAGGCTAGGTTGAATAGGCTATATCAGTCACCGTTACTCTGTGTGAGATGAGACGCTTCTTGAAGCTGCATGGTCACATCACATCTAACACCGAAAGGCAGGAACGACTATGGGGCTTCTACTAATCCTAATATGTGAGTAGGAGATCATGACTGGCTTTTAGAATTATAATAATTAACAATAATTTACCACCTTTGCCACCATGCCAACTCAGGCTGATACATTAATATGTATTTATTTTCTTCATTCTACTTAATTGTTAAATTATTACCCGATTTTAATGATGGGCCCATGTTTGGTAAACTGTGATCATGGTTTAGGTTTAAGTCGTTGAATATCAATTTTACATTTTAAAACTAGTAGGTTAGTTTTTTGCCATTTCTCTGGAGTGTCACACAACAGTACACTGGTGTGAATTTATGATTGTGTAATATGACATTTGTATGATGTCTATGTCTGTGTCTAGTGTTCAAAAAGCAGGTAGGCCTGATTGTGATGAGCTATGACTTACCTTTCTTTACAATTTTCAGTTACATGGATGGTGGGATTGTCATATCAGAGAGGTTTGTCACTTTGATCAGTTTGGGTATGTGAATTTGTGAACTGCACTTGTAAAATTAGATTCAAATTCTATTGATTTCTTTCTGTTTGTTTCCTCAAGAGGCCGGTCAGAATTCTTTCAAATTCCATCCTGCCGAAATATTTGCAAACAGAATTCCAAATGAAATGGAAAGCATGGATATTAAGTGCCGCATTGCTAATTTCTCTGCCTCATACAACAATATGCATATGTACCTTTGCAAAGATGGACAGGGGATCCTGACAGAAAGTCTGGTTGACTCAAATGATGTCAAGTTTACCCTCAAAAATCTATCAAGGCATAAACATTCAGGCAACTACAGCTGTGTATATTCAAACAAAAGAGTCAACCCAAATAAGGTGAAAGCAGTTGGCAGCAATACTGTATTCATCCAGGTCCAGAAGTCAGGTATGTGGACTAAGTTCTTATTAGCAATCAAGGAATCAATAACACAATATTTCAGATATTTGCATGGATGATCATTGTATTTCTCTCTACCTTTAGATTCAGTGGAATTTAAGTGGTTTTATAAATACGAGTTCATTTTCATCTCGATCGCTGGTCTCTTGGCACTGGCATCCTTACAAGGAATGTGTTGCATTTGCTGCAGAATAATATGCAAAAAGTGTAAGTACTGAGACCAAATAATAACTTCCAATTATTTCAATGAAAAACGTCAATGCACCAAAAACGCACAGAACCTGGCTGTAGGTCATTAAAAGGAATGAGTTCAATTCACTCATTATTGTTGCCGAAACCCATTAGCCAAGAGTGTGAATATTTTTTATGGTGTTTTGCCTCCCTTTCTTTATATTTTGTTATATTTGGGCTTTTTGTTTGTCTATGGTGGTGCTTACGTGCTTTATAGTAGCCTAACTTCTGGAGTTATTATGAGAGTGGCTTAATTTGTAGATTTCATGAGGATGACTTAAACTACATCATAATGAATGTGCTCTTTTCCTGGCCTTTGTTCAAGGTCCAAAAGAAAGACAGACAGAAAGGTAAATTATCATGACTCGGGTTTCCTTGTACCAACAATGTAGTACATATTTATGAATTACTTGTATGGTGAATTTCTTGTCCATTACAATAGTTGCATCCCTTATTATCAGGGCATGTTATAAGACATCCACTAGTATTGTAAGACATTATTATTGTATCAGAATTAAACTCTGTTATATGTTGTAGAATATACACCTCCCTCCTCCCCTCCAGTGATGTAATGGATGGAATCTACTTGGAAATCACTCCACCAGGTAAGCATTTGTAGTTGTGCAAAATGTTGAATTTGATTATTATCGAACTATAATGTAGATGTACACTAACTTATGTGGTTGGATTTTTCCCCTTCAGTTAGCACAGCACCAAATACAAATACTGCCCTGTAAGTGTGTTTTTTTTCTCATGATGTACACCTTATAGACCAATACAGTAGCATAGCAATTTTTAAAACACGAACCAGCCAACTATTAATATTACTCTCCCTCTCCACAGCGTTAACAATGACGCACTTTGAGTAACTTAAGGTATGTATGTGGGCCTAGTGCTGCTGTTTGTGTCATTCTTTTCTTATCCTCTATTTGGTCTAGGCTGCATAGCTTAAAGGAATGTACCGGAGTGAATTCAAGCATAGCCCTGTTGAAAGAGCTTGCTAAATGCGCTAGTTAGCGAGTGGAACAAAATAATTTGGTGTTTTTATTGGCTAGCTAGCGGTGTCCAGTCACTTGCGTTAGCTTAGCACCAGCGAACTCAGCTGATAGAAGGACTGGATATAATGAGTTGAAAATGGTCTCCAGTGACAGATATCACTCAGGCTTTCTTGGAAATGAGGTTTAAAGGTGCCTTGTGGAATTCCTGTCAAAAAATCATATACCATACTCCACACTCAAGGGGGTGGTGTTCAGCATAAACCAGAGCCATAGCCTGTAGAGTTTGAGGCTCTTCACAAATTATTTTTTTTCTACCCTATCCAAAAATTAAAAGCTTCCACCATAATTTACAAAGATGGGTAACATGCAACTATATCAAGAAGCTTGATTTCTGCAAGAGCCCATGAAAATAATCGCCTTTAGCGAAAAGCGCGGCTGTAACACAGACTAACGTTAACTAAGTTCAACATATTGACCGGGGACAATGCATCGGCAACACCGAAACAAAGGCTTTCTCCTTTGGAAGAGCCTAAAGTTAGTGCGTGATAAGAGTTATCGTTTGACTCGGGACATGCAGGTCAGCAGTAAGCACCCTGCCCACTTCATACACACCATTCCAAGAACGATGAGCGATGCACATGTGTTTTCCTTTACTAACAAATTTGTGATCGAGATATTCCTTACCTACACCTCGATTAGATCAATTGAATGTCCACTATTATTTAGGTGTGCAAATTAATGTTACCAGAGTTGGTCGATATTTTAGATCATATTGATATTTGAGCCAACTAACGTTAACGTTAGCTAGTTGATCGCTACTGCACCCACTGACAATACATTTGGTTCGGGCTACTAACAGCTTGATTGCTTTTGACAGGGTCTACTTTATGTTTACAGATCAATTTCGTTAACACAAGCCCCTGTGTTAGCAAACATCAGCTTGGCATACCGCTACATTTAACCATAGGACATATAGTTGTAACGTTACAGGCTCTGCTATCTAACATAACTTTTGATATGGGCAGTGGTAGCCTAATGTTAGTCCAATCTAACATAACTTTTGATATGGGCAGTGGTAGCCTAATGTTAGTCTTTTTACCTGTCCAGACGAAACATTGCAGTTCCACCATCAATCTTCGTTTAGCCTGCTTGGTTTCAAACTATGTTTTCAAACTATGTCGATGCTTTAATTCCAGTTTAATCGGTTCTTATCTTCACTTTTCAATGAGTGTGTTCTTGGTTCCCATAACTTGTGGTGGTGGTGGGGTTGACGTTAGTTTCAGCTAATCCAGTACAGCTCAATCCTTGTACGCTCCTTTTCTAAAACTAATTTCCCATTCTGATGGAAACGTGGGACTGTATCTTCCCTAGAATTGACAGCTACTCCAGAAAATGTGTAATAGCCATAAACATGTACATTAACAGGGCATAAATGGACTCTGACAGATTAATTTCAACTACAAGCCATTGCTACTAAACCACAGGCGATTTCTGCGTCAACAATCGGAGGTTTGCGAGCTGTGACAGGCCTATTAGTCGCTAGCGATTACTAGTGGCAAAATTGGTATTACAATAGGCATCAGGGCCGGGGCTAATTTTTAGCAAGCTAATTTGGGTTGATATCTCAGCAGCTGAGTACATGGCCGTATTTTTTGTGTGATGACTGCATTTGTTTCTTCACATTCTCCTGTTGCATTTTGTTTATTTTTTCATATTTCAAACTTCAATTCTTACACAATACACCTTTAACATCGAAAATTCTGAAACCCCCCCTTTAATCTCCTTCTTAATGTTTCAACGTTATTCCCGAAACGTTCGTAAACTTAAAGCCCTCACGTAAATGACAGACACGGATACGTGTGGAGTGTTTCACACTGTCAATTTTGTCCATAGTTTGACACGAAAATGGGGAGCTTATGATTATGGACGAAAAGGATGAAATTTATTTGGAATAATGGGGGTGGGGGCGGGGTTTAGCACTTGCAAACATAAAAACCGGAGATATGTTAGGTATGAATTAGTGTATCTTCTGTAAGTCACACGTCTGTAAGGGTGGTCTGGTCTGGACCATTCCTAACCTTACCCTTATCACAGTTTTTGGCTTAAACATAAGCTTTACAGCTGATTGATCTCAATACTTGCACACTTACTGCCAAGGAACATCTAAATTGGTTTCCTTGCATTTTGGTTTTATTTTGCATAAAAAACACCCTTATCTAAAAGCCTACCCTGTATATGTTATTTAATAGCCTATGCACTGAGACAAGTCTCACATTCTTCCACACCATGGGAAATGCAGCGTCCCTGTATTTGCATTTTATTAACGTTTTTACTAATGTTATTGCTTCTATTTATGCTTTTATTTTGTTTTCTTTTATTTATTCATTTTATCTTTTAAGAAAATCAATTCTGCAACTATCATTTACTCGCTTTTTTTGACACACTAATTATATTTTTACTTGCATATTTCTCATTAATAGCTGCACCTTAATCCCCGAAAAGACATTTTTACGCATGCTCAAAGGAAGTGCAAATGACAACAATCAATGCCAGAAACATGGATTTGGCACCTTAAGTGAGAAAAGAAGACTCTAGTTCGGGGAACAAACTCAGAAAAGTAAACAACTTTGGTAAAATATATCTTTCGAGTGTTCTTAGAGTGAGCGTTATTGGGGGAACCCAGCCCTGTTCTCCTTCACATGCTGATCGGCCTGAAGCAGATTCTGAGCTGTATTCTAAAGTCACAAGGAGTTCCAGGTAAAGCTGTCTCAATTGTTGCATTTGAATTCTACTGTAGTTTCTGTTAATTAATTTTTTGTTGTCTGTTTGTTGTTTTTGTGTACCTATACATAGGGACAAAAGTGGTTTTGTTGTGTCATATTTTTGTTTTTATTGTTTTAACTTTTTGCTTACTCCTGTGTGCCCCGCCCGTAATAATATTCATTAGGCAGTCAGTATGATGTCCTTGTTTTGTTTTTGTTTCCATTTTATTTTATTTTATTATTATTTTGTTTCTGTTTATTTGTTTAACTTGACTGCCCCCCCTTTTTTGTTTAAACTTTTTGCTTACTCTTGTGTGCCCTTCCAAGTTGTATCTGTTTGTATGTTTTCTTCTGAAAGCACAAATAAAAAGTATAATCACAAAAAATGAAAAATACTCTTTTAGTCAAATACAGTTACACCCTTCTAACCCTTTTTGGTGTATAACAGTTCATTAACAGTTTTCATTTGAATAAATAGCTCGATTTGACCAAAATATCACTTGCGCCCATAGCTTCTGAACCCTTAATTTTGACCTGTGCTGTAAAGGTGAAAAGTGTAACCTATCTAAAAGCTACACCCTTATCTAAAAGCCTACCCTGTATATGTTATTTAAAGGTATAATCCGGCGTGAATCAACACCTAGCCCTGCTGTTTTATACTGCTAAGCGCTACTGAAAGCTACCTCAATGATAAAATTTTGTGCATCGTAGACCGAGTTTGGGAAACGGCAGCTAACACTAAGTGAATGAGGCATGTCAAAAACGAAACCTAACCGATTTGCTTTCGTTTTGAAATACCCCGGGCCCATTCTGTTAACGTTCAGTCTGCCTTGCATGAAATCCAGTGATTGAGGTGGCTAACAATAGCGCTTGGCACTACAAAACAGTAGGACGTGTTGATTCACGCCGGCTTTCTCCTTTAATATGCATTGAGACAAGTCTCACATTCTTCCACACCATGGGAAATGCAGCGTCCCTGTATTTGCATTTTATTGACATGCATTTATTTACAATGTACACCCATGGAGGTTTTACCGGTGTATCCCAAAATTGTCTTCACCTTTTTATGAAAATGCATTATTCACAACCTCACTTTAGGGAAAAAACATTTTTGATCTCAGTGTATGTATTTTCCTAGTCTGGCAACTCCCCAAAAGCTCTTGTTTATTTGATTATACTGTATGTGTTCCAAGTTAGAAAATACAATACTAATTTATTCAATGAATGGTTATACCTGTATTCTGCTTTGTTTTAAAAATTTAATTAAAGGGCTGTCCTTCATTAATACCCTGTCTGGGGACTTTCATCTTTGTGTTTTGTTGTTTTGTGTTGTCTCGGTGCCCATTACATCATCATGCCTCTTCACATAGTTGAAAGTTTTAAACCAAACCAAATGCAATGTTGCTTTAAAAAAAAAAAAAGAGTTTGTATCAAAGTGCATGTACAGTATGACATGACGCCGTATAGGAGTGGCATTAGATCATACTCTGACATTTGACTTTGCATGTCTCCTGGAGCAATAGTGTGTAGCCTACTCCTGAAGACTTTATTTAGTTTAGCTTGTTTGTATAGTGCCATCATAGTCTTGCCAGTCTTGTACATATTAGTGATTTTCCTGCTCGTTTTGTTCCACTAATCCAGTGCATGCAGGGGCAGACACGGCTCTGAGACAAAGAACTGATCAAAGAAAGAGTGGGTTTGTTTACATGTGATTAATGCAGACAATAATAGTACAGTATTCATTTGGGTCGTTTGAGTTTATTTTGCATCAGTCAAGTTTCGGATAACCAGTCACGTGATTGCATAGTGCATTGGATCCATGACGTCAGAGATGCGATTGGTCAGGCCCACATCTGTGGTGAATGCAGCAAACGCACTCATCATCTCTGCTTCCTGGCTTAAGGTCCCACTTCACTTTCACCAGACTCGCAAATTGATTTGCTCAGCAGGCACATCTAGCCATGAGCCATGGGTTGTACTTTGACATCGTAATGGTGTGGTGGCAAGTACTACTGTTGGAATAGCACAAACAAGATGAAAGTAGTTTGAGTTGTATTTAAACCACTGTTGATGAGACAGGAACACCGCTGAGACAGTTTCTGGTGTGAACGTGCACGCACACACACACACCGCTCACGGAAAGCGAACGCACAATTACTGTGTGAATCTGGCCTTACAAGTGTGGTGTAAAAAGCACAAAAGTTTTTTTGGTAACACTTTATTTGAAGGTACTGTCATGAGACTGACATGACATTGTCATTAACTATGACATGACGTTGTCAAGAATCTGTCATAAACAATAAATTGCACTAGTCATTTTCTTTGAAAGTGAAACAAGAAAGTGCACTGAAGTCTTTCGTTCTGAAAAAAGATGTCTTTGCCGTGTTACTGACGGGCTACGGGAAAAGTTTGATATACCAGCTGGTACCACTGGCTGGAACGCTAGCCTATTACATGGAGAGGCAGTTTGAAAGACAACGCAATCACCCGCCCCTCCATTGAGGCACAGTCTATCAGTGGTCTTCAGACAATACATTCTTATGATATAGTCTGGCGTGTCAGGCTAGTTTTTTCCTTCATACAAATTTGCCAAACTGAGAGATCAGCTAGGGTAAAACATCTGACTGTAAAACTTTACAGTCTCGGCTTGTCATTCTCAACTTTCACACCGAATTAGTGAAAGTCATTCGGAGGGCCCGAAAGCACAAATGGCCTGTTGAATGGCGGTCAAGACCATTTCATATCGGCCCTACTGTAGCCTACATGCCAAAAAGTTTGCCGACCCCCCTAATGCTCTATACATATACCGCATATACTGCATGTTCTATATTTCTACTGGTTTTTATATCAGCCCAGTTTAGTCAGATAGCACATCACCTTCCACTGCATGTTTGATGTATTAATTAAGCGTCTTGAGCTGGATTTAGATTGCCACAACCATACTTCAAATTATACTGATGAGAGTAACTTGAAAGTAATGCAACAGTAGTATGGTAATGGTAATATTGTAATGTAACAGTTTTGTAGGAACTTGCCCAACACTGATGTTGGTATGTGGGTGGCATGGTAGTACTGAATGTTGAAGAACTATGCCTGAGTTTATCTATGTATTTCATGTTTGTGGGGCTTGTATAGCCTAGAACTCTAGACGTACCCCTAGCGGTAGCAAATTTGAATTTGCACAGCGGATACGTCTAGAGGCCACTGATAGAAACCCGTTGTATCCTTCCTCTGGCAGCGGATAACCAATCACAGCGCGGTATGTGTACAGGAAATCGTAAGGCGGGCTTTGTACGATGACGACAGCCCTGCTCAAACCAGAACAGAATCGTCTTTGGCTTTAGTTTTGGACGCATTGCACTTGTCATTTTCTTTGAAAGTGAAACAAGAAAGTGCACTGAAGTTTTTCGTTCTGAAAAAGATGTCTTTGCCATGTTACCGACGGGCTACGGGAAAAGTTTGATATACCAGCTGGTACCATTGGCCGAAACGCTAGCCTATTACGTGGAGAGGCAGTTTGAAAGACAACGCAATCACCCGCCCCTCCATTGAGGTACAGTCTATCAGTGGTCTTCAGACTATACATTCTTATGATATAGTCTGGCGTGTCAGGCTAGGGCTTGTATGGTCAGTGAACATAAATTCCATCGTGAACAAATAAAGACAAACTAACTTACAAATTAATGCCCGCAAAGGGACTGTGACATACCAGATTTTCTGCTGTGAAGACATACAAATAGGACAACTACAGGATGGACAAACCTTAAATTGTCTGGACTTGGTTTTCCTGGTAAACCACATCAGTCTGGTGGTTGTATTGCGGTTATATGGTGGTTGCCTGTGTATATGGTGGTTGCCTGTATATATGGTGGTTGCCTGTGTTGCACCCAAAGTCCTAGGCCAAGAGGAGTGCAAGACTGGGGGCACAGTATTATCAGGCTCAATGGTGTTTTTTGCCCCCAACGACACCTTCCAGGCAGCACAGCATAAAAGCCACTACCTTAACCCTTACCCTAAACCAGTGTTTCTCAAACTGTGGGGCGGGCCCCACTAGTGGGGCGTAGACACATGAGACATCTCTTTGCCCCCCCGAATTCAGTTATTTGTCAGATATGCATATTTGACAGTAAATTGAGACTTCCAATGGTATTATTTGCTACTTGGTTTGATGAAGGGTTTGAGAGAAATTTGGCTTTGAATTAGTACCATGAAAATTCTAACAGTGACAAAAATTCAGTACTCGCTAAGTATTTCTTACAGAGATATTATGTGCAAATTGAGCCTTCCAGGTGGGGCGTGAAAATTTCCTGCCTTCTTAAGTGGGGAATGACAGGAAAAGTTTGAGAACCACTGCCCTAAACCAATGGTCACCAAATACTTTTACTCAAAGGCCGAATTTTATAAAGCGTGCTAAGCCAAGGGCCAAACCCGCAAAGGCCGAAAAACTATGCGTTGAAAAGGGGGCTTGGTTTGAATAGCAAAAAGCGGTCTTCCTTTATCCTACTATGTTCTTCCTTTAGCCTACCACTGTCTTTAATGTAAATTACATTGACGTATTATTTACCTCACAAAATACTGGTGGTAAATTGGTCTCGCAAACTGCTACAGGCACACAAACAGAATATTGATTAATTAAAAGTGTGTAAAGTGTGTCTTCTATTGTAAAACAACAAATGCTACAACAAATGCCTAATAATATAAAGATGATTCAACTCAATTCAACACTTACTGTTTGTTGAAAACCACAAGATTCGCACAGAACGCACAGATTCAGTGTATACAGACTGACAGAGTTGATAATCAGAATCGGCGAGATCTTGCATCACTCACAACTGTGATCGCTTTGCGGGTGGTCTATATACTTAGGCTATGTCTTTCAAGGAAGGGAGTGGGGCACCAGTGACCTAGTTAGAGATATTGTTGAAGCTTCTAAAAGCGTAGCCAGTGTTTCAGGCTCTATTGTAAAGAATAAACCTGTTTCCTGATTAATTTAGTTCTGACGCAGGTCAAGGCATCTGTTGCTATAAAAAATACCATCAGCAGACATTTTGCCGACACTTGCGTGAACTTTTACCTCTACTGCAATGTGGTTAAACATAATAGGCCTACTATGATGTGTTGCTTGACAGTTTGTACTCCCTACTTACAGTGGGTTGAATATATCCGTCCCCGTTACTCTGTGTGAGATGTGACGCTTCTTCATGGTCACATCACATCTAACACAGACAGGCAGGAACAGTTATGGGGCTTCCACTAATCCTAATATGTGAGTATAGGAAATCATGAGTGGCTTTTTGAATGATTATGAAATTAACAATAATGTATTTTCTGTAACCTTTACCACTATTCCTTGATTATTAACGGAGGCTAATATGTTGATTTTTCTACATTTCTTAGTCATTTCTTATGAAGTTAATATGAGGGCTGTACATGGGTATATGCATTTCTTTTCTTCATTCAACTTAATTGTGAAATTATTATCTGATTTGATTTAATGATAGTCCACCCCCATTCTCCAGTAACAACCGAAAATTCTCGGAACAAAAGCATTAGTCAAGATTTCGTTTTTGGTGTTCGTTGTATCCAAAAACAAGGCTTATTGCCAAATATACTGAATTTCTGCTCTATTAGTGGTTTAAAAATATGTGTATCCATGTCAGTCACTATAGATTGACACTGCTATGGATTTATAATTGTGTAATATGAAACATTTGCAATGTGTATGTCATATATGCAAAAAGCAGGTAGGCCCTACTGTGATGATCTTTGACTTTTACCTTTGTTTAAAAATTTCAGTTACATGGATGGTGGGATTGTCATGTCAGAAAGGTTTGTCACTTTGATCAGTTTGGGTATGTGAATTTGTGAACTGCACTTGTAAAATTAGATTCAAATTCTATTGATTTCTTTCTGTTTGTTTCCTCAAGTGGCCGGTCAGAATTCTTCCAATTTCCATCCTGCTGAAATATTTGCAAACAGAATTCAAAATGAAATGGAAAGCATGGATATTAAGTGCCGCATTGCTAATTTCTCTGCCTCATACAACAATATGCATATGTACCTTTGCAAAGATGGGCAGGGGATCATGATGGAAAGACTGGTTGACTCAAATGATGTTATGTTTACCCTCAAAAATCTATCAAGACATAAACATTCAGGCAACTACAGCTGTGTATATTCAGACAAAAGAGTCAGCCCAAATAAGGTGAAAGCAGTTGGCAGCAATACTGTATTCATCCAGGTCCAACAGTCAGGTATGTGGGCCTATACTAAGGTCTTTATAGCAATCAAGGAATCAATAAAATAAAGGGTAACACTTTATTTGAAGGTACCGTCATAAGACTGACATGACACTGTCATTAACTATGACATAACGTTGTCAAGAATCTGGTCATAAACTTTATAAACCTGTCATGACTTCTGGCATACCCTAACCCTAACCCCATGAAAAATACCAGGTGACACTTAATGACAGAAGTCATGACAGGTGTATAAAGTTTATGACAGATTCATGTCAGTCTTATGATGGTACCTTCAAATAAAGTGTAATCTATAAGGTTTCAGATATTTGTATGGATGTTCATTGTATTTCTCTCTAGCTCTAGATTCAGTGGAATTTAAGTGGTATGAGTTCATTCTCCTCTCGATCGCTGGTCTCTTGGCACTGGCTTCCTTACAAGGAATGTGTTGCATTTGCTGCAGAAAAACATGCAGAAAGCGTAAGTACTGAGACCAGGGACTGATTAATTAAAGTGACATTATCTAGAAAGTTTTAATTCTGCAGAGGTAATTATCATGTTATTATTATTATTATTATTATTATTATTATTATTATTATTATTTCAATGAAAAGGTTAATGCACCAAAAAATGCACAGAACCTAGATGTAGTGATGGAGTGATGTCCAGGGCAGCTTAACTTGTAGATATCATAAGGATGACTTTAATTACATCATACTAAATATACTCTTTTCCTGGCCTTTGTTCAAGGTCGAAAAGAAAGACAGACAGAAAGGTAAATTGTAATGACTTTTTATGGTTTTTAGTGACATCACTGTCAGGACATGTTATTAGACATTAACTATTGTTGTAAGATGTTAACAATTATTGACCCCATAGTAAGACATTATTATTGTATCAGAGCTAATTAAAATGTTATATGTTATAAACCCTCTCCCTCCACCCCTACAGTAGGGCTCCCTCCAGTGATGCAATGGTTGGAGTCTACATGGAAATCACTCATGTTCCAACAGGTAAGCATTTTGTAATTGTGCAGAATGCAGAATCTGGTTATTATCAAACTATAGTTGTACACTAACTTATGAGGTTGGGTTTTTCCCCTTCAATTTGCCCAGCACCAAATAAAAATACTGCCCTGTAAGTGTGTTTTTTTTCTCATGATCTACACCTTATAGACCAATACAGTAGCATAGTAATTTTTAAAACACGAGCCAGCCAACTATTAATATTACTCTCCCTCTCCACAGCGTTAACAATGACGCACTTTGGTCTAGAGTAGCTTTCGAAGGTATGTATGTGGGCCTAGTGCTGCTGTTTGTGTCATTCTTTTCTTATCCTCTATTTGGTCTACGCTGCATAGCTTAACCATGCATGCTAAGGCCTAGACGTCAACTTGAGCAAGCCTACGGTACAATGTGGTCTTTATTTAAATATACCATTGAGCAGATGATAGGGTAAATAAAGGATTTTTTCTCATTTTCTGCATTATGCTTCTGTTCTCTTTCACATGCAGATCGACCTGAAGCAGATTCTGAACTGTATTCTAAAGTCACAATGAGTTCCAGATTGTAGTTTCCGTTAATGTGTTTTTTTTTTTTTTTTCTTTCTGTTTGTATGCTTGCTGGTTTGTTTGTTTGTTTGTTTGTTTTGTTGTATACTTGTACATGGTGACAGAAGTGCTTTTGTTATGTCTTATTAGTCCTTGAACCAGAGCCCCAAATTTGGCCTGTCAGTGCCACTCAAAGGCATAAGTGACATTTCACCAACTTTACAGGTCTGCCAAAACAAAAATGACTATAGTTTGGTCTTTCGCAACTTTTTGTACTGATATCACCTATTAAAAGCACATTTAATAACACAGATGGATGACAATACTCAATGAATACTAAAATACTCTTTTGAATACTAAAATACTCTTTTAGTCAAATGCAGTTATACCCTTCTGACCCTAATTAGTATTAAAAAATAAATAAATAAATAAAATAATTTTCTTCTATAATTTTGTCAATGGCAAGAGATCATTTAGAGTTTTCATTTGAATAAATAGCTCAATTTTGACCAATATGTCATTGCGCCCATAGGCTCTCAACACTTATATATACAGTATGCAATAATGATCTGAATTTTGACTTTGACTACTGTATGGGTAAAAAGTTTACCGTAATTTCCTGACTATTAGCTGCGGCTTATACACTGACTTAGCAAAATTTCTTCCGCTATGAGGTTAAAACAGGGGGACAGTTAATATGGTGTATATGGTTTTGTTAGGCTATTTTTAACTTGCATAAAACACTGTCCTGCGGCTTATACACAATGCGGCTTATATGCGGGAAATTACTTTAACCTTGTCTAAAATCCAACAGTACACCCTGTAGATGTGATCTATACACTGAGACAAGTATTACTTTCTTCCACACCATGGCCAATGCAGCGTCCCTGTATGTGCCTTTTATTGGCATGCATTTTTTTTACAAAGTAGGCCTACACCCATGGAGGTTTTACCGGTGCATCCCAAAATTGTCTTAATACTCCACCTTTTTATGATATTGCATTAGTTAGTGTAGAATTATTGCACACCTCCTTTTGTCAGGTACGTCGGAACCCCTGGGTCACCAACGTTAAAGAAAAGAAAGCTCCCGCACACTGCTCACATTTGCAAGGTTTACTGCGACGTTTCGGTCTACTGACTTTCTTCAAGCAATTCAGCCAGTTGAATTGCTTGAAGAAGGTCAGTAGACCGAAACATTGCAGTAAACCTTGCAATTGTGAACAGTAGTGTGCGGGAGCTTTCTTTTCTTATGACAATGCATTACCCACTTCGTCACCTGGAGTTAGGCTACTTATGTGGGCAGTCTCAGTGATCTCAGTACATGCATTTTCCTAGCCTGGTGTAACGGAGGCCAGCTAGCATGGCTAGCTCGGCGGTTGTGTGTAAATCCTCATCACCCAATTCCATGGGCGCTTCTAACACGCTGAGTTAGAAGCTTGGGCTTTTAGCTCAGTTGGTTAGAGCGTTCCACTCCCACGCCGGGAGTTTGTAGCTTGCGGGGTGGCGGGTTCGAGACCCGTGTGCGGTGCGGACCACCACCGGCTACACTGGCAACATCAATTCTACCTTTTTCTTTGCTTTAGCTTAGCATAAGCACTGGAATATAACATGGCCACGTAGCATCTCTTTAGCAACATTACATTCCAGTGCTAAGATAAACCTAAAATTGGGGTTGCCAGACTAGGAAAACACACTGAGACCAAAATGCTTTTACCTGCATATGTAATCCCAAAATCTTAAAAAAAGGAGGAATATTCCTTTAACATTCAATTTCATATTCAGCATAGCCAGACACGAAAAGTTTATCATGGCAAGTTATTACTGCATATTTGAGAGGTTAATCATCTACATGTATGTACTTCAGAGTAAGTAAGTATTTCAGAAAACATGTAGGCCACTAGAAAGTACTTAATTTAGATTATCATATGGAAAAGTTTTCAGGGGATAAGTTTTTTTTTTTTTTTTTTTTTTGTAACCCTATTCCTCATCCCATACAATAAGCTGTTAGTTGAGTTTATGTGTTTCAAGGCCTGATTTATTGAATATTAATGTGTATCTGTATTCTGTTTTTTATAAACATTTAATTAAGAGTCTGTCTTTCAGTAATAATGCATTAAACCCAGCAACGAAATTCTTTGTGTTTTGTTGTTTTGTGTTGTCTCAAATGCCCATTGAATCAGAATGCCTCTTCACATGGCTCAAGGTTTTAAACCAAAACACACTACAGAACTCACAGAATACTGACTGCAGTAAGCTAAATGCCACTCCTGGGGCAAGTCACAAAAAAGAATCAGCAACCCCAAGATATGGTGACACAAATGAAATTGTAAATGACCATTCTCTTATAGACCGCTTTTACTTTCACTGTAGGTATAATTATTCTGCCTTACTAGTGCAAGTCAAAGCATAGGGTGCAGTAGTGATGTAGGTGTGCAAACATTGTAAGATTTAGCATGTTTCACACTCTGAAATATTGTAAGTATAGGCCTATGCTATTCCTGTACTGTATATGCATCATCAATCATATGAAAATCCAAATGCAAAGTCATGATATAGACACATCTCATGTCTAGACACAATAAACAAACAGCTCTATTTGTTATAACATCACTTCCTGTTAAAGCCACTAGAGAAAGCTTGTTTGATAAAGATAGCATAAGGACAAATGATCAGTCCTACAGTAGTTGATGTAGAAGGGTTCCATTTTCTCGCTCAGCTCTTCTCTTAGCAATGGTTCTCATTATTATCATTTGTGAGTATAACTTTTTCATGCATCTTAGTGTAGCAAGTACTTGTACTTTAATGTTGCTTTTAATGTTTACTCTTGTAATACTGTATGAAGATTATGGATGATATAACTTAATTTGTTACTGATTGACTGTACTTGCCTGGCTAAACAAATTGTGTTAAACAGAACACAAATCAGCAAATTCTCATCAATTGCTCTTTTCAAAGGTTTTACTTGTGTTTTGGATGCATCTTTGCAGACAGGTATGAAAACAGAATTCAGAATTTCAGGATTCAGAATTTCACTTAACCTGATTTATATTTCGCACATAAACTTTACTATCAACTTGTTTTGTTTTGGCTTTTATACTTGATAATAACTTTAAAATTGCAGTTTGATGGTTAGATTAGTATTTTTTTAATTGAATATCTGTAAATGGTTTTTTAGATGGTTTTGAACTTTTTAAATATTTGAGTATTTTCTTTTTTATGCTTAGAATTTAAGCCTGCCAAAATGATGTCAAGAGAAACTGAAGTATTATCGGGTGATACACTTGAATTAAGCTGTGCCATTATTCAAAGATGGGAAAGGGAGAAAAGTGAGCTCACCATGTACCTTTTCAAAGATGGAGACATGGCCATGCAGCAGACAGTTACAAGCTTAGGGACTGCTGTTTTTACTCTTTCACAAGCAACCAAAGAAAACTCAGGCAATTACAGTTGTATGTACACAACTGCTCCATCCAACAATACCCCAAGCACTGTCATTGGCCAAAATTATGTGTTCATCCAAGTCAGAGGTAATGTATCACATTTAAGATTCTAAATGATGTTATAAGTTATGTGTTATAAGACATCAAGTGGATCAGGTTTTTCTTATGTGTGTAGGTGGCTACAGATCAAAGATCTGCGACGAGATGGGCTGCGACGTTCCAAAAACCTGGACGTTCTAAAACTCAGAAACTGCAATTTGACATGTTAAATCTTTTGCGACGGCTTGCAACTGCCTACAACAGTGTTTCTCAAACTGTGGGGTGGGCCCCACTAGTGGGGCGCAGACACATGACAGGTGGGGCGCGAGACATCTCTTTGCAATCGACCGACGGCCGCACCATGCCCCCCAAATTCGTCAGATATGCATATATGACAGTAAATTGAGCTTTCCAATGGTGTTATTTGCTAGTTGCTGTGATGAGGGGTTCAAGAGAAATTTGGCTTTGAATTAGTAACATGAAAATCCTAACACTGACGACAATCCTGTAGCTAAGTATTGCTCAAAGAGATATTATGCGCAAATTGAGCCTTCCAGGTGGGGCGTGAAAATTCTCTGCCTTCCAAAGCGGGGAATGACAGAAAAAGTTTGAGAACCACTGGCCTACAACAACCTGTGACGATTGATTCACACTGCCACAACTACTCTCTAAAACCGTTTCATCTCTTTGCGGATCTTCAGTCTGAATTGGCCTTTATCATGGCTAAATAACTACAGTATAACCTTTACTTTTGCTTGTTTTTGTGTTTAGATTTCGGTTCAGCCATTATTTCTATTGGAAACCCTTATTTATTTGAGGGAGAAACTATGGATTTGAAATGTGCTCATTCTGAGATCGACAAGACACAGGATACATACAAAATTTTGTATGTGTACCTTTGCAAGGATGGAGTTGGAATCAGAAAGAGCTTAATGCATACCAATAGGGAAAATGTTTTTACATTCCCACAAGTCAGAGAAGAGAATTCAGGCAATTACAGCTGTTTGTACGCAATAAATGAACATGACCTTGGAGATGTAAGGTCAACAGATGAAAACTCAGTCAACATCCAAGTAAAGGGTAAAGCATTTTCATTTGCATGATTTTACACTGTTTAAAGTTACAATGGAAGGCCTGTGTGAATTAGTCAATAGCCCCGTTGTGTGAGGTCACCTACAGTAATGCTGTTTTTAGGAAAAAAGAAGCAGAAAATCTTAGGCCTATAGGCTACTACATAGACCAAATAGTGGTGACAAATATAAACTCAGTGGGACATAGAGATATGAATTATTTAGTGAATAATTTAATAGTGAGTTATTGTGCCCCAGTCAGTAAGCATTAACTGTCAATTCACTATTTGGTGTAAGTTATCAATTTTTCTCATTCTTTTCCCCACAGAAAGCACTCTGTGACCTTAAACAACAAACTTATTGATTCATTTACCCTTTAATTTATACTTTAGGATTTATGTTTGGTTTTAATTAGCTCTCTATAGCCATTTTAAAAACATACACATATATTTAGTATTTATCATTCAGTTTTTTAAATACATACTCTTCAGATTTCAGGCCTGCCAATATTATCCCAGGAGAGACTGATGTATTAGCAGGGGGCACAATGGAACTGACATGTGACATTCTGAACCAAATGGAACTGCAGAGGAGACAGATATACATGTTCCTCTGCAGAGATGGAATCGTGGTCAGGATGTTAGGTACAAATTCAGGAAATATTGTTTTTACCTTTCCGCAAGTAACCAGCGAATTCTCAGGAAATTACAAATGTGTGTACACAACTGTTAAACAAAGACATCATGCTATATCAGTGCTAGGCCACAATTCCATCTTCATCCAAGTCAAAGGTGATGTACAACATTCAATTTTCAAAACTTTAGTGACGAAACCTCATTCATTCTTTTTAAATTACAGAATCAGATTATTATAAATGTGAAATAATTCATGTTTGCTTGTGGTTTAGATTTTGTTATGGCCAGAATATCTCTAGAAAAGGCTCTTGTATTTGAGGGAGAAAGTTTGGACCTGATGTGTAAGATCAACGAGACACAACAAGCACACCTGTTTATGTACCTCTGCAAGGATGGAGTCAGTATCAGTAAAAGAGAAATACGTTCCAATGAGGAAAAAGTTTTCAATATCACCTATATCAGAAAAGAAGACACAGGCCGTTATAGTTGTGTATACTCAATAAAAGAATATGAGCTTGGAGATGTGAGGTTAACAACAAATGACAACTCAGTCAACATCCAAGTTAAGGGTAGGCCAAGAAAATTTCCTTTATTTTGTTTATATTGGTAAATGTACACCCCTACAATAACAAGTTAAATCAAATTTGCCAAATTCTTGAGAAAATGTTAACCAATTATTGATAGATGCAGCACGACATTGCATTGTTTTTAGACCTGTCAAAGTCCCAGGAAATATATCTTAAAGGAAACTAACTTCTTAAATCATGTCGGTGATGTTTCTCATTCATCCAGGTCATGTGTAGCCGGTGATGACCTAGATCACGTAGCCTGAGAAGGCAGATTATCACATAAATGTATAGTCTGGCCACGAGAGATAGACCCTCGGGTAAAACGGCTAAAACTAATCAGAGCAACTAACAAGTGATTCAAACAACGCTAAGCCCAGCTCAGACACCATTGAGGTCTGAGTAGGCCTCCAACCTATGGATGATTCCTAGAAGTACTTGCTGAGCAGATTTAATTTGCTACCACTAGAGTGCGTCTAGAGTTCTGGGCTATAGATCAACCACCTTTATCATATGACTGAGTTTCATGAATCACACATTGACAGTACCAAGGTGTGAACTCACACTAACATACAGTAAAATACTCTAGGTGAAAGTATGACTTGGAGGGCCCTCTAGTGGCCAAGAGGTATATCTCCTCCTGGGTCTCCACCACAAGTTCCCAAAACTTAAGAAATCTTTAATCTTCAAGCTCCTAAAGAAGTCTAGTTTTGTACAACTTAGCATTTTGACTGTTTCTTACAATAGTTTTATTTTTGCCTTTTAGAAAAAAAATCAGATTTAAAATGATGTAAGAAGTATTTTTTCCCTCTGGGTCATGTTTTTCCTTTGGGTTATGTTTATCTGAATTTTGTGCTGCATCTATCAGATTATTAGAAATGTGAAATAATTCATGTTTGCTTGTGGTTTAGATTTCGTTATGGCCAGAATATCTCTAGAAAAGGCTCTTGTATTTGAGGGAGAAAGTTTGGACCTGATGTGTAAGATCAACGAGACACAACAAGCACACCTGTTTATGTACCTCTGCAAGGATGGAGTCAGTATCAGTAAAAGAGAAATGCGTTCCAATGAGAAAAAAGTTTTTACTATCACCTATATCAGAAAAGAAGACACAGGCCGTTATAGTTGTGTATACTCATTAAAAGAATATGAGCTTGGAGATGTGAGGTCAACAACAAATGACAACTCAGTCAACATCCAAGTTAAGGGTAGGCCTATAAAATTTCCTATCTTTTGTTTATATTTGTAAATGTACACCCTTTCAATAACTAGTTATATAAAATTTGGCTAAAACTAATCAACTAGTGAACTAAGAAGCGACTCAAACAACGCGAAACCCGCCCAAAAACTCCCTGTCCAGATAGAACGTTGTGATTGGCTAAACACCACGATATCTGAATACAACCTAGAGCATAAACAGCTCAGATAAACAGCTCAGACACCATTGAGGTCTGAGTAGGCCTACAACCTATGGAATGAGTCCTAGACGAATTCACAGGAGTTTCATGAATCACACCTTGACAGTACCAAGGTGTGAATTCACACTAACATACGGTAAAATACAGTAAAATACTCCAGGTGAAGGTATGACTAGTGGCCAAGAGGTATATCTCCTCCTGGGTCTCCTCCATAAGTTCCCAAAACTGAAGAAATCTTTAATCTTCAAGCTCCTAAAGGAATCTAGTTTTGTACAACTTTGCATTTTGACTGTTTCTTAGATTAGTTTTATTTTTACTTTTTAGAAAAAAAAAATCAGATTTAAAATGATGTAAGAAGTATTTTTTTCCTCTGGGTTATTAAGTATAAAACAGACAGACATACCCTGCTGTGAAATCTCTTCTGTACTGTAAACTTTTTATTTTTTATTTTTTTAGTGTTTGGTTTAGTTAGAATTTCTGCAGAAGATACTCATGTATTTGAAGGAGAAAGTGTGAACCTGAAATGTACTTATGAGACCAATGAGACGCAACATGCACACAAGACTATGCACATGTATCTCTGCAAGGATGGAGTTGGAATCAGAAAAAGAAAAGTTAATTCCTATGCGGAACAGCTTTTTAATATCACTCATGTCAGAAAAGAAGATACAGGCCATTACAGTTGTGTGTACTCAATAAAAGAATATGAGCTTCATAACGTGAGGTCAACAAACAACAACTCAGTCATCATCCAAATCAAAGGTAATTACAAACATAAGCTGTAATACTTGGAAAATGAGATTCGACAAATGAACAGTATACAGACCTTTATAGTGTTAGAACAAAATCTTTTGTTCTGCGTGGTCGTTACAGGGAGAAAAGGACTGACACCGAAACCAGAAATAAAGTTAAGACGGTTTACTTGGTTAGACAAGACAAAGTTACAACAGCTCAACCTACAGTGCTGTTGGAGAATGCATTCCTCCAGCACATAAGATTCACCCCACATTTATACCCCCTTATGCTACATAGTTGCACTTGGCCGGGTTCCCAGAGTCTCACAAAATGCCATGCGTCACAGAAGTTAGAATGTTAGAAACACAATGTTTTAGTCCCAGTACATAATAATTATTCTTTCAATAATAATTATTCTTACAATAGTGACATTGGCAAGATCAGTACCCCGTTCTGGTCCCATGTTGAAAAGTCTATGGAATTTAACATTGTCCTTTTGAATCATCACTGCATTCAAACTCTAGGAGAGATCCAAGTTAGGAATATTTTTGCAAACAGACTTTTGTTATTGTTTTGTCAAATTCTGTTGGTCAGGGTTGCAGTTTGTTTCTGCACTCAACATTCATTGCATGACACAAAGGTGTGTGCGAAACCCATCTGCATCTTGGACTTCTCTGTCTTAGTTTGAAAGAAATGTACCGGAGTGAATTCAAGCATAGCCCTGTTGAAAGAGCTTGCTAAATGCACTAGTTAGCGAGTGGAACAAAATGATTTGGTACAACATAGACTGAGCACGAGCGCAGAAGCAAACAGGCACTTTACACTGAATCAATGGGACCTGACTGTTGGAAACCGAAAGTAAGATCTGAGGTTACATTAACTCAATGTAAAGTGTTTCGCGTTCGCGTTAGGTTTATGCTGTTCGAAATTCTTTCATTTCATGCGAAATATATTGCTGTTGGAAGGCTCGTGCAGCAGGGCTATGCTTGAATTCACTCCGGTGCATTCCTTTAAAGGAGACAATGTTGAAAAAGCCCATGTTTAATTCCATAGACTTTTTTTTTTTTTTAGCATGGAGCAACCAGCGAGGTTAGAATTATGTTTTGATGATGTCACTGTGGAAGTCTATAATGGAGTCTATAATTCTGTATGGTCATGAAGAGTTGACACTGTTTGGTTTATCTGTTTGAACAGCATTTATGCAAGATTTCCACCAGCAGAATTTCATTAGACTTCTCATATCAGCTGGAGTGATGCTTGGAGTTGTGGCAGTTCTGGTTGACTTTGTCATGTTTCAACGGAGGACAAGGTAAGAAAGATTCGTAAAACCAAGTGCATTTATATGAAAAAGCAAATTCATTGATTTTTACTCAGTATTGTGTGGATTACCTACAATGCACAATAGATTAATTCAAAAATGGATTGCCATTCTTGATTCCATGAAGATCATCTACAATACTATATGTCCATTGTCCAAATGTGTCAAAAAGATGAAAACATTTAGCTTAAAAAAGTATGTAATATGTGTAATATATGTGTCAAATAAATGTTATAATAATAACAACAGAAGGTTTCATGACAATGAAGGATCTTGTTTGACTGAACATACACTACTTACAATGACAAAAACGACAAATTATTCCTCTTTCTGATGTAGTTCTTCATTATCCTTTTTCAGTCTGAAAACAAGGATCCATCCAAGACATGTCAGTTGAATTAAATAACAATGGAGATAAACAAATGTCAGCAGGTTTTTTTCTTTAGATTTTAGGTTGGAGACACTGTATATTTATCTATGGAACAACCTCTTGGGCCTTCATGCTCAAATAGTTGTTCCCAATTGTTTCACTGTTGATGTAATATTAAACATAGTCTAATGTTGAGAATTAACAGAGAGGATTGAAGCGGAGCTCAGTATTATTCCATTATCTTTGTAATTAATTAAGGGATGAAAGGTAATGTTTTGATAACCAATGTTTTGTAAATTAGGCTATTTGTACAGCATTTATTTGCTTTGCTATTTGCTTTGCTATTTGCTATTTTATTATCATAATCAATTGTATCTTCATTCAATAAAGTTCAAAGTATGCAAGCGCTGCTTGTCATTGTAATATTTTAACTTGCTTAATGTGCTAAAATATCCTATTATTTTAAAGGAATTCTGTGAGTTCAAAAGATATAGAATATAGGCCTAAATGTTTATAAACAAATACTGTAAATGTCAATGACTTACAAAGCAATAGACACTATTGTGCTACAAGGTTCTACAAGGTATAGCCTATATTTATTAATCAATATAACATGAGTGGGAAATCATTCAGGCAACGTAGGTAAGATGTTTGACTTCCACTTCAGATTTCAGCAGGTTTGCAATTATTTTTGTTTTGAAATTTATTCACGTTTTCTTGGATGCATTATAGGTCAAGGCTAGATGTGCATAAGAGGTCCCAAAACCATAGTTAGCAACTAGTTTGGTGATTATGGAAAAAGTGGAGAGTGCACTATTATTAGCCTATCTTTTCTGACCCAAGGCCTATTCTTGTGTCTGTGTGTGTGTGGGCGCGATTCTTGTTATTGTGTGTGTGTGTGTGTGTGTGTGTGTGTGTGTGTGTGTGTGTCTTTAGGAACAATTGCTTTGTAGGCCTACTTTAGCTACACGTTTGTAATAAACTAAAATGTGTGCGTAGCCTACCTGGTTTTAGTTAATCTGAAAGTGTAAAATTCATGCCCGCGGAAGTTGACATTGAGAGGCAGGTAAATGGGCATTAGCCTACCACGAGGGCGGGGTTTTGTTGTTGTCACGTGAAGGTCTTATGCGTCTTCCGAGTTCATGCGTCATTTCCCAAGTACTGTACCCATGGGCATGGCCATGGGGTAGCCTACATCTCAATACATAATTCCTCCGACCTCCTTTCCTCACTTCCAACCTTTCCTCCGACCTAGCCCCTCCTCCCGTGAAGGAAGCAAGGAAGCAACGATCGGAGGATGGAGGAATCGAGGGCAGACAGCTATAAGAAATGAGATTCATGCATCACTAGTATGAGACGTCCATTACAGATGACATCTCTGAAACAACTGACCAAAATAAATGCTATCTTCATCAAATATAGGCTATAACAACCACCAAGCAATTTTATTCATCATAATGCAATGTAATCAAACCAAGACAATTAAACCACGATCTGTTTTGCATCAGTT
>JAODXP020000030.1:8176129-8358629 GCA_027497455.2 Sardinella longiceps
GTCTGTCCTTCTGTCTAGCTGACCCTATTGAGCAGACTTATATTGATATGTCTGCGCCGGGACGTCAAGAGGAGCAGAGGAGCTGTGAGGAGGAGATGGGGAGTAAGGACGAGAACATACCTGCAGCCACTGTTGAATCACTGACTGTAGAGCTGGAGGATGCCACTCGTATACTACTGTTCGACATGGACACAGAGAAGAAACATTTCCAGCATAATTAGCCTATAGAAGTTATTGCAGCTTTGTTCTAGGATTTAAAGGATTGCCCTATAAAAGGGGTTAAAAGGGTCAAACAACCCAATTTTGGCTAGAGACTATTTTATTGTTGACTTTAAAATTATGCTCATTCTACTCTTACAACTGTACTTACAAAATACAATACATTTTCATATTTCATTGTATCTTTTATTGGAGTTACTGGTCCTGATTTATCTGTTATAGTGATGAAGTTATAATGAGATGGATATTTGTTTAAATATATAGGGATAAGAGTTGCTATGTGTGCTTATTAGTTTGTTTTAAGTTTTGGGACCATTCGCGTTTACACCCATAGGGCTAATCAGTGACACTTGATCAGATGCATTCAAGTCACTATTTTAAAATACTACAAATGGCTCACTATACAGTGCCATGTCACTTCAGATGTAGCATTATCAGTGCCTACACTTGAGTCCCTAAACGTTGAGAACACTTTTGGTCAACACAGAGCTTATAAAAATTTGTGTTATGTTCACAAAATGCACTGTGTGTACATTAACATTTTTTTTTTACAATTAACATTAACAATTAACAATGCTTCAGTTCATAGGGACTCTGATATTGCTATGAATATAATGTATGCTGAAAGTCAAGCCAACGTAGTAATGAAAAAATAGTGATTTGGTTGCATGAGGTACTGATGCACTTTATAGAACATTAAAAGGCAGCTATGAAAATAGGCAGAACAATGTATGGCAAAATACCATAGTATGATAATAATGTGAGGTGATGCCTACTTAAATCTCCAACATTCAATCATTTACTGCACTTGAAGGCACTTAGCCCAGAGGTCACAGTACCTACTGAAAGGTCTCCTTCTTTTGTTGACAGAGGTTAACTGTGATTGCACCTCTCATGTTTGACAAAGGAAATAAACAAGGGGTCTAAAATAGTCATGCACGCCTTTTGAAAGTTAAACCGTTGGGTAGCCACAGTAGCCTCGAAATCTAGATGCCCTATATGGGTCTGGCATGCGTGCCAGGCTACAACCACAGTGCAGCAAAGGATAGATAGACCATCGGCCATCTACTGTGCTTTGCTTTTGTTTTTGTACAGGACGTGATTTGAGTGAGTGTGTGTGTGTGTGTGTGTGTGTGTGTGTGTGTGTGTGTGTGTGTGTGTGTGTGTGTATGAAATGTGCTATACAACAAAATGGCCTTGCTTTGCCTTGGAGATACCTGCACTCTCACATTTGTATATCATTCAGAAAATCATCTCCTTTCTGTATGAAATGCGCTATATAATAGCCTACAACAAAATTGCCTTGCAGATAACAGCACTCTCACATTTCAGAAAATCTGTAGATGCCATCCTGGAAAACATGCTGAATAGAGCATGCATTAAAGAATTTCTATATCCTAGTTGTTCAAAATACATATATTTTTAGAGCAATTGACAGACCTGACCTGCCTCTCTCACTCCACACCTGCAGTAAACCTCTAACATCCTCACCCCTCTTTAGCCTGTTCCTCTGATTCTCTCAGCTTCCCCGCCATTTTCAAATAGGATAAGTGTAGCATTACGGGTGTACAGTATACTCTGTCTGAACATACTAGGAGTGGAACACAGTAAAATATGCCGACTCCCACTCACACAAACATAAACAAACACAAACTCTAGTTGGTCCACTTACACCCTCAAATTGCTCAAGTCAGACAGCTTGAAGTGTCTTCAAGTGGTGAAACGCTGTAGTTCAGGCAGGCAGGCGTTGCGTTTTAAAATTTAAAGAAATTAATTCTAGACTTGGAAAAAGTGCATCGTGGACTTTTGCTCTTCCACCAAATCAAGCCCTGCATAGTGCCTACTATATTGCCTTATACCAGTCAGCCTGCCAATCACCCACTGTCGAAACCTGAAAGGCGTGTGCACACCTGCACACACACACACACACACACACACACACACACCTCTTACAAAAGAAACACAAGATAAAATAATTTTAAGAATTTTATAAGAATAAAATAATGTGCAAATAGATTCCAGACAGTTAATGTTAATATAAATAGGTGCAAATGCATTGCACAGAGTACCCTAAAACCATCTGTCCTGTCTGAGGGTTTGAGGATTTTGTCCTCCCAGTGATCATCTATCCTGCTTCACCTTCAACAGGTCCACTTTAACCCCCCTCCTCTTCACCCCCGACTCACGCATCACTGAAGACAGCAGACTTAAATCAACTGCATGAGAGTTTTGTAGGATCTCTGTGAAATGAAGGCCACTGCCACATCCTACTGTGTAACTTGACCCCACGGAGAAAAAAAATAATAAAATAAAATAAGAACAAACAAATAAACAGACAAACATAACAAAAAAATACATAAAAGTTGCTGGAATAGGAAAACATCCAACTCCTGTGCAGTTGAGGAAATACAGCCAGTTTGTTCGGAAAACTACATCAGGCAGCTATACAGCAATTTGCATTTGCATGAAAAAAAAAATACTGAAAGCCTTTGGATGTTTGGACTCATTGCCACTCATGCCAGTTTTTTTGTTTCATTTCATTACTCCACAAACTAATCGACTAAACCAGTACCAGAGTGCCGGCAGAGCTTATGAGTTAAAAAAATGTAATAAAATACAATAAAACTTTCAACTGAGAGACAGCATGTAGTGCTGAAATTCCATCCAATCAGATGACCGCATCCACTACCGTCACAAGTCCATCCACCCAATAAGATGGCAGCATTTACTACCGTCACAAGTCCATCCATCCAATGAGATGGCAGCATTTACTGCTGCCACAATTCCATCCAATGAGATGACAGGGCCTACCACTGTCACAATTCCATCCAATGAGAAGGCCAAGCAGTTGGGCCAATGAGGCGACCAGCAGCATAGGCCACTAGCTGAACTGGCACCAGGGCGTCTCGTCCAAGTCACACTCCAGTTTGGCACTAATGACGGTGCAGGGAGCACCACTGATGCTCAGTTCCTGCCTGGCCTCCACTGTGTAACGCAGGTTAGTCAGCCCACCCGTGGGGTCCACCTTAAACTGCTCCTGGGGGAGGGAGGGACGGAGTGAGGGAGGGAGGGATAGAGAGGAATGGAGAGAAAGGGAGAGAAGAGGCAGAAAGAGAGAAAGAGAGAGAGGAAAAACCAGAAAAAAGAAAATGTGTTGTCATAACAGCGTTGGCTTGTTCACCTGCATAATTTAATAATTCATTAAAATACTGGACCATGAAAGTATAGAAGGATGCAGATTGAGAGACTGTGCTTGAAATAATGAGAAATGGGAAGGACAGCGAGAGAATGAGAGAGAATTAACGTTTCACATGACTCATGCCTTGGTTCACTTATTTGGGGATTAACACTAATTTGGATTCATAAGGTTTCTATTGTTTACTTACACAAAAGCAAAGCAAAAAGAATTTCACTGGAACTGAGTCATAATCAAATGGCGAGTATAACAGATTAGGACATTTTTCATCATTTTTCAACATGTTTCATCATAATTTAATGAAATTATACGGTCTAATTAACCAATGTGATGGTATACCAGAGAGGATGACTTTTAATGAGGAGATGTCAGAAAGGGCTGTTCTTCTTTACCTGTTTCTGAGATGCTATTCTCTTCTGGTCTCTCTTCCTCCATGCAGGATCATGGATGTGGCGGAAGGTTTTATAACCCGTCTTTATTCCAGTTGGCCTGAAAAGCTGGAGGCATAATGGCAAAATATTATATAAGGCTGTTCAATTGATCAAATTGATCAAACAAAATATGTGTGATTATGCATTCTGATGATTAGGCCTATAAAAATGAAATGAAATGTATTGATTCTGTGGCTGTTCTTTTTGCTATGACGAGTAGATTAATGTTCACACACAAGTCCAGAATATTTCAACAATATTTTTCTTCCACAGCACTCAGTTCCCTCAAACAACATGGCTTTGATTTAAAATGATCTGGATTGCCTGTTCAACTGCCTAATGCCTGGATTGCATGTTCACATGCCTAATGCTTTACTCAAGACTTTTGGGAATATATGGCAACTAAAAAATACACAGCATCATGTTCTGCCTGTCTGAAATACTAGTTGGCACAAGTCTAGTAAACGGATGAACTGTAACAATGAGAAGCCAATCAACACTGCATAAGTTTGTAAAGTTGTAACAACTGTAAATATCCTTTACCAGGTGGTTGCAAATTAAAAGGAATGAATATACCTGCAGTCCAGCGGTCTTGAGTCTCCGGAAGAATTCATCATCCTCTCTTCCCCAACCCCAGAACCGGTTAGACATGCCATTGCACTGTGGGAAACAAAACCACCTCAACAGGACAGTCCACTAGCATGACACAGGACATGAGGGCTAGTTTCTGACCCAGCCCTAACCTCCTTCCTCTACTGGCTAGTTTATGAACGAGTTATTCACTATTACACAGGACATTTCTTTTCTGTGTGCTTAAAGGAAAATACCGGTGAATTCAAGCATAGCCCTGTTGAAAGAGCTTGCTAAATGCGCTAGTTAGCGAGTGGAACAAAATAATTTGATACAGCACAGACCGAACGCGAACACAGAAGTGAACAGGCACTTTACACTGAATCAATGGGACCTGACTGTTGGAAACCGAAAGTAAGATATGAGGTTACATTTAAAGTGTTTCGCGTTAGGTCTATGCTGTTCGAAATTCTTTCATTTCATGCGAAATATATTGCTGTTAGAAAGCTCGTGCAGCAGGGCTATGCTTAAACTTACTCCAGTATTTTCCTTTATAGTGATACTTTGGTGGCATTGAAGCGTAGCCCTGTTGCATGAGCCTGCAGACTGCAATGGTTGACTGAATTTTAAGTGCTAGTTCGCATTTGCGTTCGGTCTATATTCTTCCAGTCTTCCACTCACTATCTAATAGTCAATAGGCTCATGTAACAGGTATATGCTCGAATGACTCCAAAATCTCACTTTAATGATCAGTTTAATTTACACAGCTGTAACATATTGGTCAGCATCTTTCAAATTACAAGAAAATTAAACTAGACCAAATACCATCATAGCCATCAAAAAACAAGATACAAAAAAATCAATCAATATAGATTATTTAAAGAGCGTGGTTATAAAATAGAAACAAAAAGCTGCATAAGACCATTTTGAGGAAACAAGAGATTTACCATTTGATAATGCTGTTTGGTGAGGAGTAAGATCCCGCCTACGTAGGTTTTGTAGTGATAGAGGGGGTGAAGCTCCGGCGAGGCCACGTGGAAAGGCCCCTCCTCGGGGAAACTGTAGTCCAGCGCTTCGTTCATGGGGAGGAGGTCCACATCATGCATAGCTAAGTAGTCTGTGTCGTTCCCACTCTCCATGTAGCCCACGTTTATCAGGGAGGCTCTGTTGAACCTGATGGAGACAGAATCACTTGAATTCAAAATGATGTTATACACAAACAAGTGGGCTTACTTAACAGTCTTACTTATTTTTTCAGAGATATTAAAGCAACACTGGACAATTATCTGTGAATGGTTTAAATAAATCCATAAATCGTGAATTACAACATCAAATGTCTGGCACACACAAAGCAGCACTTACCGATAGTGGTCCACCTGATTGACCACCACGATCTTGTGTCGGATCCGCTTCTTGTTGAGGAAGGTGTGCATGAACGGCACGAACACCAGCAGCTCCTCAAAGCGCTCCCTGAAGGGGATGACCAGCACCAACTTGTGGGGGCCCCAGGCCGGGTTGTCCTGCCCAGGAGTGGGCTTCTCGTGGGGGCAGGGCTGGTATGGGGCTCGGGCCCCAGCCTCCGAGGCCGTGTGTCCCAGGTCCCCTGAACAGCTGAGCTGGAGCCACAGCAAGGAGACCACCACCAGCAGCATGCACAAGCCAAAGAGTTTGAACACTGTGCACTTCCCTGTGAAGAACCGACTTAACACAAACATGCACACATCTAAGTAACGGAGTCTATTATCAGCCCACCACACACCAACTGACTGTCAAAATTAATCAGATCCACTGTCACAGATTTAAAATTGCAGCCCTATGTTGGCAAAATATGACGTCCAACTAGAGCTAACTTAAAGACTATGCAAAATAATGCGATTTGCCAAATTAATAGCATTAGTAAGATCCAAAGCACACTGTGTCAGTCCAAGGCTCTCTCACACACACAAGAGGCTGGCTTCATTCCATGCACACTAGTCAACAACTTGTTCAGTGACAGACAATGCACTTTTCCCCACCATTTCAATTCATTGTCTTTCAACAAATCAATTAAGTCTTGATATTTTAAAGCAAGCATTACAAATCACCACTATACATAATAGGGATCCTTTGAAAGTACAGTAGCCCACAAAACCCACTCTTGTAATCACAATGGTCCATAGTCAATCATACTGTGCTTGCCCTGCACACATTAAGCATACCAAAGCTTAAGTTCATGCTGGGTCAGTGGGTATAGACATTGCTGTCAAACTATTCAGCAGTCAACTGTTTCCCATATGCACAACTGTTTCCCATATGCACACCTGGAGGGGGTATTCCAGGTACGTGGTTGAGTGCTATACCTGGGTGTGGTGAGCTTCCTCAGAGTGGTAAATCTCCAGAAAGAGCAGCCCTGAAGGGAGTCATTTTAACGGTAGAGGGAGGCCATAGGACTCTTAATTGGGCTATTGAGTTAAGTATCTACCATTTAAACCCAGTTAAATGATGCAGGTCTGTCACTATGAGTACCAACCCATGGGTGAGCAACAGAGATGGAAGACTATGCCAATAGTTTTCTGAGCTTTGATGTCAGACGCTGCTAGTGGGTTTCACTTTGTATGAAAGTATGGCGTTCTAGGCTTTCGGTTCTTTTGATGTGCAGCGGTGGCATATGACTAAAGAATGTTGCATTCAAGTAAAAAAAAAATAAAGACAATAGCCCAGTTTGATTCCTTTGGTTAATTTTGCCTAGAGAACATTGCCTTGTAGTAGTGGGGAGGTACAGCCTAGCTGCCAACTTTTAATATAACTTTTAATAGAGCTAGTCATTTGATCTCCGAAACATTTTAGCCAAAGTCCAAGTGAGTATCCCCTGCTGCAATATTAACCTGCATAACACAGCCTATAACCTGTAGGCCTAATTGCAGCAGCACACCTCAACACAGATTACCGTCACAGTGTTATAAACACAGATCACAGATTTTGTATACGCCTAGATTGATTCAAATACACTGGGGGTACTTGTATGCCACTCTGACAACAACTGCTGATAAAGTCTGCACTCTACATGTCTTGTAGAGTATATACAGAGCCACTTGGTATATATTAGCCTATCAAATGAAGATGTCAGATAATTGAACTGGAATGATAGGGAAGCTTGAGGCAAAGGGTTATCCTATGGACTAGAGCTAATCTATAAGGCTGATTAAATTTACAGGTAACTAGGGAAGTGTTTGACTGCTGCACTGATAAAAAAAAAAATGCTTCAAGAGTACATGCATCAAGCATCAGAGGAGCATACGTCCAGACGTGAGAAACAATATCCTCTAGTCTAAATCTGTTAGCCTAGGTCAAGCATTTTTACCCACGTTAGGCCTACTCACAGATTAGTGTCTTCTTTGTTCATCTTGGAGATTGAGCTTTTGAGCAGGATTACCATAGAATCAGAACTGAGTTTGAAACTTCATACATCATTAAGGGTAAGTATAACGAACAAACATTACTAACCGAGACAAGACCTTATGTAGTCTAACCCATAGATATCATATCGTTAGAAAACCTATGGTCTCACCTAGGACCTGTCAATGAACAGGGATGTAGCATGGGGGGATTCCTGATAGTAACAAAACAATTAAGCAATTTACTTTCAACTGTGGATCTTACCTTCTGTCTTCTTTGAAATATAGAACTGGTTTCCTACGCGAAGAATACATCATCTTGAGGTATGATGGAAAACCAACTTCCACACAGAACTGTCAGGCAATTTTAGATTGGGTAGCCTAATTTATCACTTTACAGATCTCCGTTCAAAGAGGAAAAAGTGCTGGCACAGGTAGTCCAGCAATGTTACAGTTCCTTCAGATGTAACTTCATAAAAATGTTCTCCCTTTTACGGACACTCTTCTTCATCTTGCTTCCTCTGCGATGAACTACAACTCTGATTTATTCATATCCAAATCCGTGTAGAGGGTAAGGGGACTGACCGTGAACCGGCGTGTGCCACTAAAATAGTATCATTACATCAATATAAGTTTATTAGCCAACAAAATTGTATTTGGCTGGCAAACATCAATTGCCCATGTAGTCAGCAACCAAGCGCTAAAAAAACTATCTGAGAGTCTCTTAAATTAGCGTTAAGGTTATGAAATAAACTACATGTAACGTTAGCCTAATATTCTTCAAACCCGTCTCTGAATTAGCCTAAGTTAACGTTAGCTATAATGACAGCTCAATCGATAAAGTTCATAATTTCAGGGACCCTGTTTCCCTGAAATCACAAACTCATGTATAGCGACAAGTACCAAACAATCTACATTTCGTTGTCGTTTGCCCTGAAACCTTGTACCGGTACTTCTTGGCAACTCCGGGAGAAAAAAACGAAAAAAACCTACACGCTGGCTATTTTTTTTTTTTTTTTTAAGTGTGTGTGTGTGACAACAAATGTTACCGCTGCAACTGTTGCTGCTCACAAAGGTTCCGCAACTTTATATTTACCGCCACCTTGTGTGCAGGAGTAAACTTCAAGTTACCGAGTATCACAGACCTACAGTACCTCATTACCCTCTGCTTGCCATCAATTAATATTTATCAAGATAAATAAAACGCTACCTAAAAATTGAACATGCAATACATAATAATGTAGAAGTAGGCTACCTGGGAAAATATGAATGTAAAATAATTATCATCTCCATTATGCTGGTGAGACCTAAGACCACTTTGTGATCTTGAGTAATGTTGGGTTCCAGTTGCATTTACAAATTTTTGCCTTTAAAAGTCTTGTCAGTGGTGCAGACTCAATGGCATGAATTGTTAATGACCCCAGACTGCAGCAGAAGGCTACTCGGTTAGGCAAGTGATCTGATCTTATCACACAGTAGTTCCCCATCTAGTAGTAAGCCATGTTATCTTGGGTTCTTGCTTCACCTAACTATAGGTGCAACAGGGGTTCTCAAAGTACAACAGGGGTTCTCAAAGTTTTGATAGGTGAGGGTCAATTCAGGGACCCAATGTTGAACTGGGGGCCGCCAAATCATTTTAATGACCATGTTGCATCTGTACAGTTGTTTACATCATTGCAATAAATAAATGCCTATAGATGCCGCAGGCTGCCATTGGCCCCCAGGTCACACTTTGAGAACCTATGCCTACCTGGTTTTACCCTTACATGAAAATGCTAACTAAGGCAAAGTGTGTAAGGCAAAGAGTTGATCAGAGACTGGGTCACAATGCCCCCTTCAAGTAGCTTACCAATTACCTCACTCACGTCAGATGATGCGCTACATCTGACGTGAGTGAGGTAAGCTTACCAATACTGAAATCTCTAAACCTGTAGGCATGTCTTCTCAATAGACGACCTCTGGTGGCTAAAATTTAAATTACACTGTTAACCCTACCACACTGTAGCTGTTCTATTTCATTCAACAATGCATATTTGTATTGACATTGTTGCAGTGTAAATATGAATTTTGTGATCACTGCAAAGTGGGCATTCAGACATGTTTGATGATAGAAGATTATTGCTGTGCTGTGGTATTAAAATTGAAATTAGGATAAAAGTCTATCTCGCTCTCTTTCCAAATGCAATTTCACAATGTTATACAGTAGTAATTCTATGTATGTGACAAATAAAAGTCTTGAATCCTGAATTAACCATTTCCAGAATTTTAGGTCGGTAAACTGTTTTACTTGCATTTAGCCACCACTACATCCCTTTATGAAATAATTATCTAAAAATCTAACAGCTGAATGTCAGATTTCATCTCAGCGCCCTGATGAATTAGACTAATTGGTGAGATTTCTGAGATTAAACTGCATTGTTTATATAAACACAATCAAGCAGCTTGACAATGACTGCACTTTGTCCTGGGCTGACCGCTGTTATTTTCATTAGTCGATGAGGCAAGACTTCCTTAGCGTTTAAAAGCCTTTTCATACCAGTGACATCTAACTGACTTGGCTTTAGACCAAACTCCTTTAGACAAATTTCTATGACCCTCTCACCCAAAAGGCTGGGCTCTGCCTGGAGTAATAAAATACAAAAATAAAAGGAGACAAAACGTATTTATTTTTTTCTTCGAGTGCAATTATAAACATTTCTGACATTTTTTACCTCTCACCCATGGTATTTAGATAATAAAAAGCCTCATCCCATGAACTCAAACTTTTGTTGAAAAAATCTATGAAGATGTGATAGAAAACAGCCGGGTGTTAAAAACAAAAGGAGGATGGAATCAGTAAGCATCAACCATCTACCAGCACCATCAGTGCCACTTAAACAGTAGTTCAGAGATGATCGCATTGCTGCAAAGGTTAAGTTTTAACAACAATGCCACATGAATGACAATTGTGCTTGCTTTTGCACGCAACACATAGAAAGCCCTTCTCACATTTTTCTTGAGATATGCTGTCCCTCCATAGCAAAGAAAGAGGGTGGAGTCCCTGTCCCCTAAATACAGCTGGTTTCGAACGATCTGTACAACAATGACCATTTGTATGAGGAAAGTTTAGCTATCTTTTAGAAATTACATTCGTGAAACTCAGCTCATGATTGTTATAAGTTATAACATTTCATAGACTCCTGTTTTTACTCGAGTACTGATTGTTGTCTCCATTTCCTTCTGTAGGTAAACAATAAAGGCCAGTTATGACGAGCATCAAGAGGGCCATAGGAGGAGGAACACTTTTAAATTTTGTCTTGCAACCAAATTTAGCACTGAGCAGTGGACAAAACTACAAGACATACAAAAAAAAAAAAAAAAAGAAAATCGTACACTTTACTGTGTTCTCATAGCATTGAAATTTCATACACAAAAATGGCTGCAACCTTCAGGTAGATGAAAAATAGGTCTCAGGTCTCCAAGAACTTGCCAATAGATGCTGTAAATGGCTTGATCTCACCTATTATGTGCTATCTGAGAAACTGGGAAAGAAAACTCAAACCAAAACAAAAACAAAAACATACATTCACTTCTACACAACCGAAACCTTAAATATCGACAGTAACAAACGATTGCAATTAAACTACCAAACACACAACATATTTAGATGAAAGGGTTGTGTGCCGGCTAGCTTACAATCCAGTTCTAAGCTTCAAGTCCACATGGCAAATGTCTAGTATGCACAAATTAATAAAAGGCAGATTGCTTTCCAATTTGAAATGAACCCATTTAAACTTTTAAGCTGAAAGATGGTTGAAAGTAACTAAGAACTGTTAATGTATGTACAAGGGCAGTGGTTTCGACCCTTATAATGACACTGAAAGACCAACTTTGGACAGCTTCTCACTGAGCGTGCAATAATTCAAATTTGGCCATGGTTTGTCAATCTATGACCACCAAGCATTTAAAATGGACTGAAAGATGGGTGACAAACAGAAGTTAAAACAAAACAAAAAAAAAAAGAAAAAGAAAAGAATCTCAAAGCAATTAAAAAGCGGTGTAGAGTCTTTGTGTTGAAACTGAATAAATCCACCAGTTTGTGTTCGGGCATATTTTGACAAATTTACCAAAACCAGTCTGCATACTGCATTCACTGTACAAGGTATGTACTTCCAAAAAGAGGAAAAGAAAAAAAACACACATACACACTCAAACAAATTACACTAATTTTTTGGCCTCGAAGAAGCTCTTGAGGTGTCTCATTTGCCAGAAGCCAATGGCTACCAGGATCAGTGTCTGGACGATGGACCACCAAAGCACTCTCTGATTGGTGCTCTCGCTGGTCTGGCGGAAACGCTCCTCACGATACTGCAGGGGAATTACAGGTCAAAGGTCAGTCATTCTGATGGCCCTTGAGGAATTAAAGATTTTATACTATACATAAAGAAATGGAGAATGGTCTTGAGCAAGATGAGGCATGATGTGTAAACTCACTAACGAATTTCAACCTGCAAATAGCACTTTATGAGCCTAGAAATCTAGACGTACTGTAGCGACGGCAAATAGATTTGCTCAGCCAGTACGTTGAGTAGCAAGCCATAGGGAATTTGTTTGGACGACACCCTTCATGTTCACTAATGACAAACACTCTATGTGTTTAGGGTGGGCTTCGCCAAAAACAACAGCCTTTACATCTTGTTCATTCCTCTGATTGATCATAGGCTATCCTACTGCGTGCAGAAGCAGTTTGAAAGATGACTGCCTTGTATCCTATCAATACCAGACTATACATTTTAATGACATAGGATGGCTTGCCAGGCTAGCACTTTATGTCTAATGTCTGAAGACTTACCCGCTGATAGTTCTGCTCTTTCTGAATCTGATCCACTTGCTCCACCAGCTGACGAACCCTCAACTGGAGCTCCGTCAGTTTATCTTTGGCTGCGATTTCTGCATAGTTGTTGGTGTGCTCCCCGACCTGGATGTCCAGGTGTACTCTCTGCAGTTTAGAAAGGATACGCGCACGGTCAAAGGCACAGACAGAATCAAAGGGTGAGACAGTACAGAGGTAGCCTGGGAGTTCCCATGCTCCTTTGCACTTATTTCATTTCACTCTACAAAGCAGCATGGTGACTATGGCCAATTTTCTCGTCTGCTTTCGATATCCAGTCACAGAACAAAAAGGGACTAGCACGACCCTCGCTTGCATTTTATGTCACATGGTGGCTCTGGTATTGGCTCAGAGTTATGTACAGACGCTATGATAGACATTTATAGCACCCAATAAACGGCTCTGGACAATTGTAAACGATGCTTCCACTGTGAGAAAAGTAATAGGTAGGTCTCCAGACTAAATATCACTTGTGATATTAGTTTGGCGATCGCCAGGCTAGTACAGAGGAGGTATAGAGTGCATGCACACATCATGACCCATTATGACCTAACCCACAGCCTTCGCTTAGGTATTGTGTAGTTGAATATGTCTCTGTGTGGACCATATTGATGAAGTATGAGTGTTAAATGACTTTATTTTAAGTTTTGATTAAATTCATATCTCGGCACTGTGCTTGGATGTGACTTAGCCTGTCCAACAAGCACAGCCTGAATTTACTTGACTATTCACCAGGGTCATCCTTACTTGTGTTTACTTTAGTCCCAGATCACAACAGTCACTTAGCGCAGTGCAACATTGTCATTTATTTAACTTTTACTTACGAGCATCCCACCGGCGAACAGGGAGAACTTGGAGGAGTTAGAATGAAGGCAGATCTGATGTTCACCAGGGGTGTGAGAGGTAAATGTGAACCTTCCCTCCGAACCATACTGACGAGAAAGGATCACCTGCAACACACACACACACACACACAGACAGACACACACACACACACACACACACACACACACACACAGACACGTACGTTAAGGTACTTGACAAAACCAACATTTGGGATTCTCCTTGAATAGTGAGAGAATAATGAATATTTTTTCCTCATATATATATATATATATACATACTATTCTTTATTGTCTACAAGGGGAATTTTACACCAACACCTGTCACCTTAATATCCCATTTACCTTCTCATCAGGGTCTTTCACTTCAACAAACATGCCCAGTCCTTGGGTGGCAGGCATGTACTCTTCCCTCATTTTGTCATACAGCTGTACACGATAGTTTCCTGAAAGGTTGATAATTAACATTTCAAGTGAAACAGGTTCACAACGCACCATTACAAAGAAAACAGTATTTTTCTTTTAGCATCTACAAATGCAAAAAAAAAAAAAAAAAAACTAAGAAAAACAATGGTCATGTAACGCTGTAACACACACGGTAGAGCCACATCATCCTGTCATAGAGGAGTCCGCCAGATGATGATCACAGATTAGGCTACAAAAATGTAAAACCCAACTGTACATTAAAAAGAAAAAAGCTAACGAAGCTCATTTCCTGCAACCATCAAAAGTTGTAAACCGATCGACTGATCAATATGACAACTAAAACAACATTATAATCGGAATCAAGCTACGCAAGGCAGTTGACAAACAGCAATGCCTTTTGACCAGGAAGACAGTGGCAACCTGTCTAACGTTAGACATCTAGCGTTATGACATGACTTTGCTCGAAGACTAGAAGACTACCATGAACCGACATTTAACAAATAAGTTAAATTCATAGCAATCTAAAATTGACTAAATATTGACGATTATTAATATTGACGTTAAGGAATAGAGTAAAGTTGACTGTAGTCACCTCTTCATGGAATTACAATTAATGGCTAATGTTGCCGGTGGGTCAGTGCAATTCACTCAGAAATCTGCAACTAAGCAAACCTAACATAGTCTTTGGCTAATTGATGATTTCCAAATCTTTGCCTATGCTAAGTGAAAGGTAGGGCGACATACTGTATGGCCAACTGATGATGACACTAGCTAAAAGTCTGTTCTAGATGGTAGTTAGCCGAGCTAACAGCTAACTTCCTGTGCCTAAACGATTAGCTAGCAGGCCTGCAAGAAACTCAGGATGAAACAATGTTTAAATACATACCAATTATCATAGTTTCATCTGGAATTTCCTCTATGAAACATTTCTTCTCCGTTTCTCCGATGTGAAAGTATAAAGCGGAGACGAAACTGTTGAAAAAGTTCAGAAGCAAAACCGTGTACACAGTGAGCTGCATCCTGGCTGCCACCATCTTGCCACTAACACTACCGGTACACAGAGCCTGCGCAAGGTTCCCAGTGCCACGTAACCTTTCGCTTCACATCATCCAATCAAATGATGTCTTTATTATCTGTGGGAAATAGTTCAGTGAATGATCACAAGTTCAATTCAGTTCAACTCAATTTATTATACAGACAATATGACAATACAAACAAATACAAATACAAACAAAACAGATAAAAATAACTATCTGGTATATATAAAAAGAAAACACAATTATATCACATACCAATATACAGATATTTCAGCCAGTGTACATCTGCTCTTTGGGCATTTTATTGCAACTTCAAGACTCATAGTTCATTAAAAAAAACACCTTAGCTACAGACAATCATACATTACAAATGATCATTAAATCGCTTTCATTTGTCATAATCTTTACATTCTTGCTGTTCATAATAAGGTGCTTTCAGCTTGCATGTGGAAAACAATTAGGCTACAACTCAACATGCTAGTGATTAAAGAGCATGTTTTATTCTCCATGGGCTTATAGATCAAGGGAATAATTCACAAGGTTAAATAGGCCTCTATGCAGTTAATTTTTAATCAAGAAATTTCATTTTTAACTAGACCTACTGTAGTAAAATAGTTGTGGAAATTGCTTCAAAAAAAGTTATTGTAAGTAAATTGTTCATCATACATCTTCTACAACCATGTTACACAGTCTTAGCCTATTGGAAAAAAGGAGAAATTAGAAATCCATAGCATGGGAAACAATTATGTCATTACAGGTTTGTGTTTTTTCTGTGATGCTGATGTTGTTCTCATACAAATGGTGTGGAGTTTGAGCCGGTGGAGTCTTGTCTTGGCCTATATTTATTTCAGAAAATACAGGAATCTTAGTTAGGAGAAAAATACACTATTTGGAACAAATAGCCTATCCAATCTGAGTATAGGCCTATGTTTATCCATATAGACCTCTGACAAAAAAAAATCTAATGTTTGGCTTCAAAGATGATGTGAATTTAACGCAAGAATTTGTCTTGTAGGCCTAATTGACTTCAAAACTATTTGCGTAAATGTAAGGTGTAAGGTCAAAACAGGTGCAACAGCAGCCTGTAGGCTAGTGGTTTTACAGTAGGGTATTTTAGTGCACCTACTGTACAGTGCAATGCATTTAGATACACACACACACACACACACACACACACACACACACACGGTTAAAATGGCGGTTAGGCCTACAGTATGTGTTATGTGCAGAGGTATTTTAAACTTCACATTTTAAAATACTTTGAGTTTATAATTCTGGTAGCACCTGATTTAAATGAGAGATATAGGCCTACTGTATTTGAGACAATACTGAGAAAATATAATGTGGTTACAATCAACCTGAAGTATGTTTCACCAAACCGTTCACAAATAGAGAACCACAAAGAATTGATGTGTCCATACCACCAGAATTAGCGTTGATGTATAATGGTTCCTCCTTGCGTCTACAGAGACAGATAAATCAACCGTCAGTAACTAAGGTTAAGCAACCCACAATGCAACAGTCACAAGTAGAGTCTGTTTGTTGAAAGTTAAATACTGTGTATTACACATAGCCTACCTGGACCTGCCATCCAGTCTGCTCTCTGTAGGTAGAAAAACATTTGGTTATAGTATACAGTAGCTCAGGAAAACAGTAGCATCTTGAGATAACGAATTATATCATTTTGGTTTGGATACCTGAGTTTAAGGGTCCAGTTTGGTGTGTATCCCCGTTGTTGCTGAACAGAAGAAGACAGATAAGAAGGACCAATCAGAATAGGATAGCTGCTAGGTCATTCATTTTATAAAATTATAGTTTTTTTATGTGCATACCAGTCTCTGTGCTGTTGACATTTATCTGCCATAAAAAGAAAAATAGAATGAATACTTTTTGTATTGTTGCAGTATTATATTTACAGTAGGCTATTATATTTTTGTAAACTCTCACACACATTCAAATACTGCTTTTCCATGCTGCTGTACCATTATTTACTTGGAAAAGCGCAGGTACACATACTAAAGTGCATTTTCGGACACAATTTGAACCAGTTTGCTTACACTTCTTCAGGCAGTATGTTGCCACCAGTACCACAACTGCTAATAGTACAACAAAAACGACAATAGGCCCAACAGACACACCAGAGCTCTCAGGAGTAGACCTTCCTGAAAAACAAAGATGACATTTTATGTTTTTACTCCTTTCAGGTTAAATAAATAAACATATTTGATAGTATATGTTTACAGTTACAGCAAGTTAACCAGAAATATATACAAATATACACAGCCCTCAGCAAGTTTAAATTGACACTTTACATTACCCCGGACTTGAATGATCACTGAGTTTTCATTTGCCAAACTCGCATTTTTTGTTGGATATTTCTTGATGGAATAGACACAGCTGTAATTGCCTGAGTCTTCCTTCCTGACCTGTCTTAGTGTAAATAAGACTTCTTTTCTCTCAGTTACATCCAAGGTGAAACCGATTCCATTCTTGCAAAGGTATATGTGCAATGCATTGTGTGTATTGTCCTCAAAAACAGCACATTTCAAATGCACGTTGTCGCCTTCAAATACATGAGTGTTGCTCAGAAAAATATGGGCCAACCAAAAGTCTAAAACATAAAGAGAAAACTGTACTCCAACTTCGTTTCATCATTTGATCGGTTAATTGCAGACACATTGTATAGACCGTAGCCATGCTAGCCTACTGTATTTCCAAAGCATTACCTGTCACATGGACGAAGATGGACTTTTGGTCAAAAGCCTTCACTGCATGAGTTTCAAGTCTATGTCGTGAGAGCACACAACTGTAGTTCCCAGAGTCCTCCTTCTTTACATCACTCAACTCAAAATTCTGTTCAATAACATTTGAAGGACTTTTTGAGGACTTCAGTATTTCTATTCTGATTCCGACTCCATTCTTGCAGAGATACATGTGTAGTTCACCCCTATACTTTTCATTTGTGTGGAAAACGGCACACCTTAGCATTATACTACCCCCCTCTAATGCTTCAGTTGTGCTGGCAAAAATCTCTGTACGGCCAAAATCTGAAATTAAAAGAAAAAAAAAATGTATCATGTAACATGTAAACATTAATCAAATGCTAATTCATGTAGATGACATTAAATATGCTATGTAACACACCTGTCTGGGAAGATCTGTTGAGCGTAAATGTGCCTTTATTAAAGAAAAAAAAAACATTGATCGGAAATAATTTTATAAATGTTTAATGGATATTTCATTCATTTGCTGTTAAAAATAAATACATACATAAAAAATAAACAGGAGTTTTACTCACTCATTATCAATAGGAAGAATATCATTGCTAAAAGATGTAGAGCGGAAGAGTTTGGAGTTTCACTGAGTCAGATCACTGCGGAAGACTCAGCTAAACAGATCAGAGACACTGTCCTTATCATCTACAAATTTCCGTGCCCCTAGTGGCAGAAAATGTACTTGCAGCCAGCAGCTCTCCATTGGCTTGGAGTTGGAACCTACGATTCTGGCAAGGCCAATCACATTGCAGAGGACAAAATCAGAGTGCATAATGACACCTTACATGACAGTTGCGCTGGCTCCATATTAGAGATAAACAATGATAGGTCAAGTAGCCTCGAAGACGACGGTCTTGTGTGAATTATCTTCTATCAGGAAAACAATTTAATTTGTGCTTTTTCAATTGCTCAATTTAATCCTTAAATTTCATATGTCCCCTACTACAAATATCTGTCTCTGCGTCATGCTTATCCTTCGCTTCCCCCATGTCTATTATCTCCCTATATGGGGACATCTCGACGGCCATTAAATTAAGACAGTACAGTGTTGCATAGGCGTATACAGCCCATTTCTTTAAAAGTGGTAATAGTGAAATTTCACTTTTAAAATAGTTATTAATGCATACAGTATAGACTGTGTTTATACATTTATGCCACCATTATGACTTTAGATTTCCAGTGAACCTCTGACATACACATGCATTGTTTTCCTTATGAATTTATGAATCTAACCCTAACCCTGGCATGATGACCACCATACAGTGAACCTGCTTGACTTTTGAGCCCTTCAAATCATGCCTGCAATTTACACATCACAAGCCATTTTGTTGTTTCAGTTAATTTATGGAAATATACAACTTCTGAATAGTCACAATGACACACTATAAAATGACACATGAAGAATTTTACATCAGGTTAATTCACAGAATGACAAAAAATATCATACATAAAACTAAAAAAAATGTTTACTAATCACTCTGACATATTTAACAGCATGGCTTTAAAAACAAACGTTTATTTGCCCATACTTTTCCACTATTGTCTTCAACCATCAAAACAAAAATGTTGGCTTTGAAATTTGTTAGACATTAAGACAATACAATGCAAGTACTTACATTTTACTAAGACTAGTCATCACTCCTTACAGTCTTGGCTAAACTTATGAACAGTATACTTATTTTATGAAATGGTACATCATCAGGCAATCCTGAGAGCAGGGCTCCAAACCGGTTCAAGGAACAAAACCGATAACAAACAGAACTTTATGAGGAACAGGAACGGGAACGAAAACCAAATGGTCTTCAACTGTTCCAGAACAGAAACGTTATTCTGAAATCCCCCAAAGCGGTTAATAACGTTTTTTATTTATTTTGTCTTATATAGCCTATAACATTAAATAAAAGCATAGCTTACTTCATAAAAAAACCCATTTTTGACATTTTCGCTGTGCTACAAGTCTGAGTGTCGTCTGTAATGTTCTTTTCTGTAATGTTCCTCCCGGCTATTTACATAAAGATTGTCTTCAACATCAGGAGGTGGATCTCCACTGTCTGTGATTGAGAATGAGGAAATAGTAATACGTGAATCAGAATCCAGATTGTAAAGAAATATTTAGGTATACTATGTACTCTATCTCCAAGCTACTGCATATCACAAGATTCTGTAACCTAATTAGCTTAAACCTTTAAAATATGACATGACATGATGTGGTGGGTCTGGTCCCATACTCTCCCCTTTTACATGTCTGAAATTTTAGCAAACAGGAGAATAATAGTTTTATGTGGGGTAGAGCCAGAGCAAGATATCAATATGAATATTTTGATGACTATTGAAGTCACATTGTATTTATAAGCATAACCAGAACTATGACAGTTAGCTAGTGTGAAGAAGAGTATACAGTAGATGACAGTTAGTTAGCTAGTGTGAAGAAGAGTATACAGTAGATGACAGTTAGTTAGCTAGTGTGAAGAAGAGTATACAGTAGATGACAGTTAGTTAGCAGAAGAGTATGCAGCACATGTTCAGTACATACTGTACAGTAGCCTACATGTTCAGAACACACTGTAAGTTTTTAAAAATAACACTTTCGTGGTGGTGTCTGAAGTGAGGTAATAAGAGCTGAAAATACTGAGATGTATAATCAAACCGTAGCATGTTAAACCAAGACATTCTAACAAATGTGAAGAACAACCAGAATAGACATGAGTAGGCCTACATACCGCTGAAATTAACATTGGTGTAAAGTTGTTGCTCTTCGCTTCTACAAAGAGAGAATCAGAAAAGACATTTGTTTCACTCCAGTCTTTAGTCACAAGAGCCTCTATGCACTGAAATTTGTTTGTAGCTTACAATACACACCTTAGTTTGTAGTTACCGGTAGGTCTTCTCGCTGATGGCAAAAATGAACATTTGGTTAGCTAAATAGGTCAGGAAGCACAACATATGGAGAGACAGCAAATAAATTTGTGTTGAATACCTGGGACTGGTGGCCCAAGATTGAAAGAAGGCCTGTTGTGTGCCGTCTGATTCTCACTGAAAAGAGAAGAAGAACAATAGTAGTGGCCCATAGGTACTGTACCAACTGAATTTATTACTGTGTGAAGAATCCATACCTATTTTGTTGTCGCTGACATTTGCCTGCCATAGAAAGGAAAAAGAAAGTATCTGTCACATATGCACTTTGGATCAACTATGTTGTATGAAATGTGCTTTATAAATAAATGTGACTTTACTTGACTTGACAAGTAATGTATATCAGACCAGGAACAAAAGCCACTTCATGTAATCATGTAAGCCTAGGTCTAGGTCCACACTTCTCAACAATAACTACATGGTCTCCTCACATCAATGTCTAAAATTGTTGTGAGGAGTTTCTAGTTTCTGATTGTCATCGTTTGAACATTTTCAAAATCTGAGTGATCACAACGATCTTTGTACACTGTTTTTACAATTTGTGGAGTGGACATTATCGTTCATATTACCTAGTTATTGCCATTGTAGTTAGTTATCATTCTTGGTGTTAATAAGTCTTAAGACAATATGATAAGTATAGGGTTACTTGCCATGTCTGAGGCTATACCCTGCCAACAGCACCATAACTACTAATGGTAAAATGACAAGGTATACTAGAGGCGATGTAGACCCAGCTGGCACTGGGTTAGCATTGGTGGTGTTTGGAGGGACACCTGAAAAATAATTTTGACATTCATTATATCTCCCATTACCTTCCCTTTTATACCCTGTGCACGAGGCTTACACGTGCTGTCAGAAATGCTTTATAAAATGTGTTCTTAGCAGACATTTTTGATCAACACAATCTTCTCCATACAAATACTGTAATTGGTCTGGGAACCAGAGAAGATATACTAAAATGCTACATGTTTTACAAACCACTCTGCATAGCTGAATGCAGGGCCGGTTTTAGGCATAGACGAACTGCAATCACCTAGGACACCAAATATCTGAATGTATCTTTGATTCATAAAAAACAATAGTTAACGTATTTATGTAAGGGATAACGGCTACCAAGGTGTCCCTATCTAAGCTAATGGACGAGGCGGAGGCAAAGAACAGCCTGACGACGCAGCCGCAGGGCCTTGCCTCCGCCAAGTGATAATATTAAAATGTCATTGTTCCAATCAACTAACATAACCCTCAGTCTATATATAACAGTGACACTGATAAAATGACGTATAGTACATTACCCAGGACCTGGATGACCACGGATGTCTCATTCACTCTCAAATTGTGTGGTCGATACTTTTTTATTGAGTAAACACAGCTGTAATTGCCTGAGTCTTCTCTCCTGACTTGTCTAAGGGTAAATAAGACTTCATCTCTTTGCTCAGCTACTTCCATAGAGATACCGACTCCATTCTTGCACAGGTATACATTCAATGGTTTGGGTGTCTTGGTTCCGAAGTGAGCACATTTCAGATCAATGTTGCTTTGCTCCAATACTTGAGAGTTCCTTACAAAAAGACGTGCCATTCGGAAGCCTAAAACATTGAGTTTTGAGAACAATTTACATGAAGTTATCATCCTTTGGTGTTTAGCCTAATATATGATATGAATAATACCATTGTGTGTAATAGAAACTGTGTATGGACATGATTCTTTCTAATGACACAAGAACTGTCTCCAGTTAATGCAGCATTCTGGTTATGACAGCACTTCAAGAGAGAGTGGTCTATTATGCATAGCCAAAGTATGGAAACATAGGCCAATTATCAACTATACAAATATTTTATATTCTGTATTTCGGATATTAAATTAGAATAAAATATTAGGGTAAAATATGTCACATACCTTTGACTTGGACAGAGATGTTTTTCTGTCCAGCAGCAGTGGCCACATCAACGGCATGCAGGTTAACTGAATACACACAACTGTAATTCCCAGAGTCTTCATTTCCAACATCTGTAAACCTAAAAATGTTCTCTTTAGTGGCTGTTAATATTTCTCTCCTGATCCCGACACCGTTCTTGCAGAGATACATGTGCAGCTCACCCCTGTGATTGTCATTAGTGTGGAAAATGTGACATCTCAGATTAAAAGTATCCCCCTCTAATACTTCAGTTGTACTTGCAACAATTTCAGCAGGGCTAAAATCTGAAATATAAGGTGAAAGACCTCTAATAATATAATTTGCAGATGGACATGCTGCCATAGGATTAAGAAATAGCATACAGTATACCATTAGACCTAAATGAAATCTATATGAATTAGTTAGCTAAATTAAATTAAATTAAATTCACAGACCTATTTGGGATGATGGGTCCAAAAGACATGTGAGGGCTGTGATGAAGAGAAAAGAAGCATTGATAAAGGGTTATAAAGCATCTGTAATACTTTATAAGTTATGACAATAGTAACAATAGTAACAGCCAGTACCATGATTCTTGACAATATCCTATCAGCCTTTAAAACTTGAAATGTCACAAAGCCTATAAGCTTCTTTGGCCTTTTGATACTAGGCCTACTGTAGCGAAACGTAGCTCTACTTATTGTCTGTAACATACCTTTCTGATTTTCATGAAACCGGAGGCCTAACACAATAAATATGCTTTGGCTAACTATCCTATGTACGGATGATGTGATGTGCAAGTTCAACTTGGACTTTGAATACATAGAACCACACAATACATCATTCTAAAAATATATTGTTTTAACCATTTGAGTTTTACTCACTTATGATGAGGAGTAGAGGCCCCATTCCTAATTGAAGAGGACGACAATGTGAGTCTTGGGCTTTGACTGAGCGGTGCTGACTGAAGAAGAGTCAGTCTATGAAGTCACACGCGTTTTATGTGGTTCATGGAGCAAACAGATGAGCTTTATTCAACCTTATCACCCGGTGGAATGGAATACTGTTTTCTGATTGGCTGTCAGGGTGTCCGTTATTTCAGATAACAGGATACCTGAGGCATTGTTGGGTTAAAAGTTTCACCAGCATTCTATATCAATGCTCTTTAGAACGCAGCCTTGCGGATCTTCTTCATTTGAAAATAGTACCCCAACCGAACAGGATAACTTATTTCTAAATGGAGCCACGTGTTTCTTTATGTTTTAAACACTTGCTTACCATCTATACGTTTTAGTTGCAACCGGGTGATAAGCGGGATACATATTGACCACAACCCATTGTTCCCATGGTGCACACTGCAAGATGATTCTAGGTCTCATATTTCTTAATAACGGACTGTTGCTAAGTAAAACAGACCACTGTCAAGCAAAAGTGAAACAGATCGTTGTCTGATCTGTAAGTTAACAGAATACTTATTTTCTGCAGACGGTATTATACATATTTATCATTAAAGTTCTGTTAAAACAGTGATAAACAGTGCTTCATCGTTATAATATTAATATCTACAGTACGTTGCTGTGCAATAAGCAGGAGAACATTCTATGAGGCGGTCATTATCGTGAAAATATCTCCCTTCAGAGTGATGCCGCATCGTTGCATCACTTCAGTTGGGAGGTATTCCATGATAATAATCGCCTCACAGAACCCTTTTATCCCTTACAAAAACCATATATGCACATAAAGAAATAAAGTTGAGGGCACAATCCCTTTTAAGTTTACCCACATAGTGGGTTGATGGAAGGGGATTGGTCCTATTGATTATGTAATTTCAAAATTAAGCTTGTTGTGTCCTTTAATTTAGGGCATAATAGGCATCAATGAGGAAGTGCAAGGCTTTCAGTAAATACTCTGCTTTGAGGCTTCACAAAATATGTGGCCTATCTGTTGCAAAGGACATGGGGTTCTTTGTTCTTTGTGTTCACATAGTTCACATCAAATGTGAATCTATACAAGCAAGAGTCCGCAAGTACATGTGGCCAAAACTGAGCTGAAACATGATAAACCACACCACTTTTTCAGACGTGTCACTAGCGTCGACATTGCTATACTGTTCCCTCCTATTTCAGAGAGATGCTTAAAGAAATGCAGACAACCACAACTGTGGTTAGACTCATTACACAGAATGTAGAAATGTAATAGTGTTGAACTAAACACACCTTGCTGAAAATTCAGCTTTTGCTCAGTTTGTTTTAGCTTGTCTATGTTTCCAAATCTAAAGTTTCATACCATGTTTGGTTGTTTTGGTTGGGTCACAAGCTGGGTCTGCTAGTGAGGCCATCACACCACATGTCCGTCAAAGCTATTAACCGCATGGTTGACCCGCCTCGATTTGCAACTGGTCGATGTAAGAAAATGCTGTGCCAAATCAAAACCAATCTCACCACTCTTTCCTTTGACGTATGTGACGCAAAGGGAACTGCTTGAGTAACAGCTAACAGGAGCCGTTGGAGCTGCTCAAAGTTGATTGGTTCCCGACCAAGGGGGTGGAGTTCCACATTTTTCTGAAACTCTGTTTAGATTAGTAGCTGGCCAGACCAGCGACAGCAACGCCACATCACTGGGAGGGCGTGCCAGGCTAACATGTGACTACAAACCAACACAAACTGGTCAATCTAGCTAAGCTAAAACATCACAAATCATGCAAAAACAAAACAAAAAATTGCAGAACTATATTGGTTCAGTTCAACTAACTACAGTACAAGCTAAATTCTAAGAAAAATACACAAAAAAATAAACAAATCAAGGAATGAATGAATGAATGAATGAATGAATGACATGAGAGGCAAAACAAACAATTTCTACTCTGCACTGTGAATCCAGGAAATGCATTATGCCCAATTTTGGGCATTTTGATGTTCTCTGGAAGTCAGTTCCTTAACGGAATCACTGCTGCTCAAGGTTGCTTCATCTTGTTTACCAACAAATTATTCTGTGGCCTGAGAGTCTGCAATGTTTGTCCAGCTGAAATGTGTATAATGGCTAATTCAAGGTTTAGAGATTTGCAAAGAAATCACTACAGCAAATAAATGATTACATATCAACATAAAGCAGTTTATTCTATTTCTATTAGACCTATACTTAAAAACAATTAACACTCCCAGAGATAAATGCATGACCAAGTTCTTCTACATTGTATAAGACTTAATTAAAGCAACACATATATTTTCACCACTATTTAAGACAACAACTATTTTTATACAACATTTTGTTCTGTTCCATTTCCAAATTGGATTTCTTCCAAAAAGGAGAAATCCAGCGTAAATCAATCCATAATCCTGTTTTCCTAATTCTGTCCAAAGTGCTGTAGGTAGAAGAAAGAATAAGAAAATCGGATTCTACATAGACCAAGCAGTGAACCGGCAATTATCACTTTGTGAAAGGGGCATAACTTACTTTCAGTTTCATTTCATTATGCCCCATTCAGTCAGCATTAATAATCAGTTATTCGGTTTATGTAGTATCAAATTTTTGTAGTATCTAGTATCTTTTCTGTAGTATTAGTATCTTTTTTTTTCTTAAAGACAGCATTCAGATACCTGGAACAACAGGGCTACTGACTGATTCACAGCAGATTTCCTTGGATGGCATATAATCATCTGAAGGGTGGGTAAACATAGGCTAGACATCCAGAATTTGCACTGTGCAGTTCTGGTGTAGATGTAGAAACCACTTCAAAAGAGACAGCTAGCTCTAGTTTACACCAAAAACTGCACAGTGCTAGCCTGACATGTCAGACTATAACATGAATGTATAGTCTGGAGACGAGTGATAGACCCCCGGGTAAAACTTATCAGCGTGACTAGCAACTAACAAGCAATTCAAACAACGCTAAGCCTGCCCAATGACTCCCTGTCCAGATATAACGTTATGATTAGCTAAACACCACGATGTCTGAATACAACCAACAGCGTAAACAGCTCAGAAACAGCTCAGACGCAATCGAGGTCTGAGCTATGGCTCGTCACTAGACAATCCAATTTACTCGAGTGCGTCTAGAGTTCTAGGCTAGCAAAGTGCTGTTTTTAAGATAAAAAGCTGATTTGGTAGTTGAGGTAATTTGATAATTTTCAATTGCTTTTAAGACAGTATGGGTTTTCAACAGGGGATCCGCGGACCCCTGGTGGTCTGTGATGGAATAGCAGGTGATCTGTGACATGGGTTCAAGTTACAATTTTGGTGGTTGAAAATGATTTTTGAAATCTTGATTTGAGAAATGAGCACAGCTATGAGCACACAAATCATTTTACAACTGTGCTCATGTGTTTTATCACTCAATTGCAGTGGAAGAATTAACTTTTTGCATACTTCAAAAAATGTGGTGGGCACTAGCTTAAATCTCTTTCTATGTAATTTGTTGGAATCACTTTCTTTATGACATCTCCGTGACTCCCTCCTACAGTGGGCCGATGATGACTTCTTAGTCAAAATGGTGGTCCCTCGGACTGAACCAGTTGAAAACCCCTGCATTAAGACCATCAAATTTGTGACAATCTTACGCTTTGAGACAACAGATGTCACCAAAAGTGACATGAGTTCATCAATCAAAATGAAGGCCACTGGTTGACAGGCACAAGCTGCTGCTCCGATGATGTATGATGTCATGTCATATTTTCACCAAAGACATGGATCCACTGGTGGATTGTTGTCATGTCGATCCTTATTGCCTGTGTAAACGAGTATAGAGTGATTGAATTTCAGAACTTTTTTTGATTAAAGACACACCAGGCAACATAATTTACCAGCCTCAAAGTCACTTCGATAATTAAATGGTTCATTACGGGGTGACCGATGCCTCTATCTTCATTCTCTAGCATTTGTTTTGCTGTAATCCCACTTGCAGAATGGCTGCCGGGTCCACGAAATAGAAACTGAAAGTAGATATTACTGAAATCGCATTTATTTACCGGCTTGTCAGACAACGTAACGCACGAAAATTAACATCTCTGGTTCGTACTCTTTGGTTTGCAAATAAATTTACATCGATGGTTGAGAATGTACAATGTAGCTGCAAATTGCAAGTAGAGCTCCGGAGATAGAAAACGGTAATCCTGCCTGGTGTCTCTTTATATAATTCTTGTTTTATTAGCTTGTATGAAAAAAAACTCTGAGGGTATTCCTGATATTGCCTTATGTTCTCTATAGAAAAAAACAACAATATTGAGCACCCACTGTCTGCATGTTTGACTCGTTTCTGACATGTTGGTTAATAACAAAAAAAAAATGCAAAGAGGTCAGCAAAAGACAAGTGCACAGACCTTGGTAAGAAATGCTGGAGTATTCCACATCTGTTGGGCTACAGGCAGATACAGATGGGGACTGTTAGCATGTGAGTCATTTTTATGAAAGCATTGATATATATACTACAGTACAGTATATCAATTTTATATTGATAAAACTGATTAGTATATTGATAAAATACTGTATGGAAGTACAGTAAAATATATCCCCTTTATGCCATGAAAAAACATACACAGTGCAGTCACTGTACTCAAAACACATAGCCTACCTGTGAGAAATTGTAGTCTTCTTTTTAGCTGTGAATAGAACAGAGGCATTGTGCGTTATTTTGTGAAACATGAACTAGATGAAATGAAACGGTTAGTCTAGTACTGTAGAGCACACACCTCTGGGTCTATGTGTGGTTTCACTGTAGGTCACGTCTGACTGCTCACTTTCCCTGGTCTCACTGGAGGACAGGGAATAAAGGTAGTGTAGGATAAGGGGAGAGAGACAATGACAAAGTGTATATTGAGTAGTCTAAAGGCCACCGCACACCGGTTCCGACACAGTGCTGAGCACTCCTCTTCCAACATTCGATTCCATTGTTTTCAATGCAACCGCGCACACCAGCGCCGAACCCTTCCGCCGTCGATTGTGAATTACGATTGAAGTCTATTTTGTCGGAGCCGTCCGTTGACATCCATTGTTATTTCTCATGCTTCGGGGCTAGGTACGTTGTGAAATTGTCGGAACCGGTGTGCGACTGGTTTAAGTTGTCCTTCAAAGCCATTACATAGCATGGCAGTCCTAAGCATCTATAGTTTTTGTCTCTTGAGGTCACAGAATGCTGTCAGTATGTGAGAAAAAGTTGGCACAACATGGACCTGAAGGTGTCCTATGGGGAGAAGTGCAATAGAGGGCTAGAGAGATCTCTACAACTCAGGCATGGCGTCTGTAGATTATTCCATACATTTTATCATTCCGCAACAACCACAAAAGATGTGTGAAATGCAGCGCGCCTTTCAAAGTCACAACTTGTTCCATTAGGCCTACCTGCTGCTACCAAAACATGATTGGCTATTTCAACCCTTGTTACATTGGAGCAGCTTCAAATTCGTCATTCAAGTAAACAATGGTTTTAAATTTTTGCTGTTTATTCAATTCAAAGTAAAGTACCAGGGTCTACCATAATACATATGCCATCATTAGTTATGCCCACCCCAAGCAGCTGTGATCGATCGTGCGCTAGATGTTTGGCAAAATATGTAATAATGAGCTAATTTAAAATTATGACAAAATTGACATAAATATTATGTGCAGACACATACCTGATCTGACGTTTAGATTTCCTTTTCGCTGTAAGTAAAACATAAATGTGAGTGAAAGTGTGAAAATAGCTAATGAAGAAAACAGGGAAATATAACAAGCACACACCTCTTACACTCTCTGCATTGTTGTAAACCACATCTGTCTGCTGAGCTTCACTGATGGAGAAGATGGTGGAAGAGAGAGAGAGGGGGAGGGAGGGAGACAGAGAGTGATAGAGAGAGAGAGAGAGAGAGAGAGAGAGAGAGAGAGAGAGAGAGAGAGAGAGTGAGTGTGTGTACCAGCACTACTTCGCCAGACACATTCAAATTAGGGCTGTCACCAATTAAGAAAATAATCACAAGTAATCTTACAAAATTATGCATGTAGGCCGTCACAATTTAATTACAGTATGTAACCATAGTTTACCATAATGCATATGCAGATTGAGTCCTAGATGTTTGGAATAGCAATGAGCAAATGAGCAAATTCAAAATCATGACAAAATTGGCATATGCAGACACATACCTGGTCTGACATTTAGATTTCCTTTTCGCTGTAAATAATACATAAATATGAGTTATATTGTGAAAATAGCTAATAAAAAAAAACATGGAAATATAACGAGCAGCACACACCTCTTACACTCTCTGCATTGTTGTAAATCACATCTGTCTGCTGAGCTTCACTAAAGGAGAATAATGTGGAAGAGGGAGAGAGAGAGAGAAAGAGAGAAGCAGTGGCAAGAAGAGAGACAGTAAAATATCAAACACATTACAGTGGCTGAATACCAATGTCCTAACCCTAAGCGCTAAAACCTTGGCCACACAGACCTGCAGAGCAAATCTAAATGACAAAATAGGCAAAAGAAACATACCTGCTCTGACATTTAGATTTCCTTTCCACTGTAAATAACACATAAATATGATTTTGAGATATGATATTGTGAAAATAGTTAACAATGGAAACAGAGATTATAAAGAGCACACACCTCGTACAGTGTCTGCATTGTCGTAAATCACAACTGTCTGCCGAGTTTCACTAAAGGAGAAGATAGAGAGAGAGAGAGAGAGAGAGAGAGAGAGAGAGAAAGAGAAAAAGACAAGCAGTGGCAAGATAGAGAAACAATCAAATAGACAGACATCGGCTGAATACAAATGTCTCCCCTTACCTCAAGCTCTAAACCCTCGAAGACTTAAAGTGAAATGCTGGTACTAAAGCTATTTCACTAGTTCACCCAATAGGATTGCTTGTTAGTGAGTGCTATTAGTTATGTTTAGATATAAGCATGTTTGGCCTGGCAGCTAGTTGTGGTCCTAGGATGCCATCAGTGGAGATCATGTGTGAGTGATGTCCACTGGAACCCCTCTATGGATAAGGGGGAGTTGCTTAGTTTTACTAATGAAAAGGAGGAGATAGGGGAGGAGGAGAGAAGCTTTGAAACACCGGGGTGTATTACGTAGTAGGCAGGTAAGGAGGGTTAAATCTCCTTCAAATGGAAGTCGGTAGATTGATGGCTGTCAATCATTGCTTTGGGCTCCTCCCAAACTATGTTTAATAAAACAACATTAAGGTTCTTTTTCAGCATGTATGAATCAAACTTATGTTTAAAAGGAAAATTACATCACATGAGTACCACTTGGCCTGACACATCCAAATCACTATTTTACTAAAGTACTAAAAAGTCTTACTTCACTTGAACCCTAGCAATGAGAACACTATAGTGCACACAGAACACACAGAAACCCCTCATGGAGCAGAAACATTTTGAAGGACTCCTCATAATCACAACACAAATTTGGCCATACAGGCGTATCCATTAGTTCAGTTAGATGCTAGATTTTCATGAACCCCTTGGCAATGTGACCTAGGGGTCCCCGTAACCCCAGTCTGAAAATCAAATGGTGCAAAGACAGCTCTGGGTTTTGTCATTAGGATAATTGACAGCAGAAAACCATCAGCCTGACATGTCACTGTCACTTTGAAATTCTCCCCAAAATGGCGACCACATGACATAAACCTGTAGGGTTTAGTTCATGCATCAATTCATACATCAATCATGCATCAATTCATACACCAAAAGTCTGTACGTACATGCTACATGGGCCATGCTCCTCGTCATCTGTGAACAAAATAAAAGCAATGAACATAACTTGCAACATAAGATTATGAAGGTTTTAAAAAAAATTATCGAACAAACTCACTTTGAACAAGCACTGCTTCTCTGTAGATTATCTCTGGGTCGCGAAATCCTTCTGTTGGTCTGGTAAAGAAAATAAAAAGACAAAGATCAAAGGAAAAACAACAGTGATAGTATACATATTTATTGTTCTACCCAGGTGTTGTAGAGCCACGGTTTGTTAACATTCTTACCGGGGTGTATTTGGCGTTACATCTGTTTTAAAAAGAGGAAAGAAATGAGATATGAGAGGAATATTTCATCCAAGCCTTCACCCAATCCATCCAACACACACACACACACACACACACACACACACACACACACACACACACACACACTGGTGAATGTATACTGGACTGGTGAATATACACGACTATTATCCTGTTTTATCTCTTATTTTAGCTCAATATATCATAAGGAAAATTGATAGCCCCAGTTCTTTTTATTTGAACCATACTGAAAAAGCTGACACTGCTGTCAGAAATCAGAAGAGTTACATCTGGAATTGAAATAAAAATGATGCCGATCTAATGCCCACCATCTAACGCTCACTCTCCCTTTTACCCTTAGTAAAGCTGAGCTTCCATAGAAATTATGTTGTTGTGGTTTCAACCTGCATCTGTCCAATAAACTGTGATCTCTGTGTTCATTGTATAGGGTAGTCGTCCAGAATGTGGACTTCCCTGTGTTTAAGTGAGTCAGTGGGATCTTGATTGAAAATGAGTGCGGTTATAGACACTTCTGAAAGTTGTAACCTGTTTTATGAATATTTTATATACCAACTTTTTTTGGTGACATTTAACAGGAGGCCTTGCAGTCTTATATTATAAGCTATAAGCTGCCTCTGATTGAGAGATATTGTCAATTATGGACACAATGATTTCAGATGGTGGTGACAAGTAATGATGATCAATCATAAAATGACATAAGTATAATATAGCAAACAGAAAATAGTAGGGTCCCCTATTCCTTCTCCTCGTTTTCATCCTTTAGATATGAACAAATTATCAGACAAGTCCGCAGTCATGACACCTAACTCTTCACATCCACAAAACAACTTACTTCTTTTGCGACTCCTTCTGTACCAGTAGGACACTGAACCAAGCACACAAAGACAAATGATAGGAATTGTAATGGCCATGATGAAAGGGTTTTCTGCAAACAAATTTGAAAAATACAAAGAAAAACTTCAATTAGTATTAATGCAGTCACGCAATTGTAGAAATCTCTCATATTTTTTCAAGATATAGCATAAAGTATATCTAATATACAGTATGTACTAACTTGAGAGATGCTGTGGTACTTGTAGTGTTATACCAGGGGAATCTGGGGAGCTTGAAGCTGGCACGTGGTCAATTTCTAATCCCAAAATCATCAAGAGAAATAATCAAATTGAACAGACGGGCACAATTCTTATTGAATTAATAACAATCTTCACTTCTTCTCAAAAGTCTCCATTTCAACTAAAACTTTCTGCCTCAATTACAGATTTGGTCAAGGGCGTAGGTTTGGTCTCAACATTGGTAGGGACAACCCCCCTCCCTCCAATAAAAAAAACAATAATTTATTCTGCTACTATTACTCAATTTATTAATAAAGTTCTTCCCTATAGCCTGTAAGAATAGCCTGGCCCAAAAATACTGTGAAGACAATGGTTTGAAGAAGGCTATCTGCAAATAACAGTTGCCTGCATAGCATAATTTTGTGCTTTTACTTTTGTGGTGATGGAGTTTTTCCTCCTGAGTCGATTGGGTTGGTTTGTGTGATTCCAAAAGTAGTGTTAAGTTCATCTTATGAATGAGAGTGAATTACACACCACACATCAGATCTAGGCTACTAATGAAAATTCATTCTGCAAATGGATGATAGAAAACTTGTCTGAGCAAATTATAGGTCTAGCATATATCATGATGTGTGGTGATTTTTGCAAGTTCCTGGTTAGATTAGATGGAACCCCAGTCAGCCAACTAAACCCAGTTTAGCCTATAATGTAGCCTGTAATAGCAGATAGATATTTCTCTCGTCTAAAGGTGGACGATCTTTACACTGAATTTAAACCCTTAAATCTCAAGTGATAGTGATACCAATGGATAGGCCTGGCTGTGTAGTTTAATTTGATACCAAATACCATTGCAATAGCACGATGTGCCCACATAAAGCTTCTGAAAGACAGTGAAGGAAAACCATGTCATCCGCGATATTAAGTGTGGCGGCGGCCCGCACGCGCAGTAATAAATAGATAAATTGCAGTGCCCATGATTGTTTAACCAATTTTATTTTCGGCTCGCAAAAAATTACAGAGGTCCGGACCTTCGTGCTCTTGTAGCTAGTAGCTTACCAGAGACTTCTTCCTCCTGCTGGCACGTCGAAAAAACTAAACATAACTAAAGTATACACTACAGTGTTCGCAAGAAATATGCAAATAAATTTTGGTTGTGACATCACTATGGTCCCTATACAAATCTATGCCATTTGATTTGGTGTAGGGGTCATTATGCAATGGTGGGACTAGCACAGGCTTTGGAAGATCTCTTGTGAGAATCAATGACAAATCTGAGATTACTGGTCAATGATCCATTGTTCAAAATGTGAGTGCTACCTTCATACAGAAGAACTTTTACAAGGGGGACTGTCCATTTTAACCAGCCTACAGACCTGACTGAACTGGGGACAATTTGTATGGCTGTCATGTAACATTACTTACATTATTGATGGTTATTTACTTGGTTTGGATCATGGACTATTTAAAGTGGAAATATGTAAAGTAAAATATGTATGAAATGCATGGCATTACCTGTGACTTGGATGATGATTGAGTTTTCATTTGTTGATCTCACATTGCTAGAATGATGTTTCTTTAAGGAGTATACGCAGGTATAATTGCCAGAGTCCTCTGTTTTGATGTTTTCGAGATTAAATTTAGCCTCGTCCTCTGTTACTATGTCCATGTTGATTAAAATTCCATTCTTGCAAAGATACATGTGAAAAGGGTTCTGTGCTGTGGCCATAACACCATTAGTTGTACATTTCACGGATACACTGCTTCCCTCAGCTACAACAGTTTTTCCTACAAAAATGTTGGCCACCTGAAAATCTAAAACATAACAATCAACATCAAATGATCGATCTTGAATGGGTTTATCATGTAATTCGAAAAAAAAAAAAAAAACCTTTGACTTTGCCTACCTTTGACTTGAATGATAATGTAGTTTTGACCGACAGCTGTCATATTTTCAACGTTATCTTTTGAGTATACACAACTGTAATTCCCAGAGTCTTCCTGGTTAACATCTACAAGCTTAAATGTGGCCTCTTTTGAGACTGTAAGGATTTCCCTCTTTATTCCGACTCCATTTTTGCAGAGATACATGTACAGCTCATCCTCATACATCTCATCTGTGCTAAAAACACATTTCAGTTCCAGTGTTTCTCCCTCCAAAACATCTGTTGCAGTTGAAGAGATTTCAGCAGGGCTAAATTCTGCAATACATAATAAAGTATGCGATACCTAGTATGTAATGTATAGTAATTACAAGTATCAGTCATGGAATATGTGCAAATAAAAGTCATGAAATATGAGGATAACTTTATGAAGCTTGCCTACCTGTTTGATAAGATGTGTCCATGACACTTGAAAATGCTTCATTGATGTCATCCCATAATAAGACATTAGTTTAAGTTCAAAATATAAAACCACATAGAAATTCCTTACCATTGCTGAGCAACTAATTTAATTTCTAAATATATTCTACGAAGCTAATGTGATATATAATTATGGTTAAATTTAAGAATGTATTGCAGCCTACTTTTCACAACATGACATTATTATCTATAGACACCTTTAAAAAATTAAACTAGACAACTTAATTGCTTGATAAATGGTTATGCCTATGTATCTCCTATGGCTATGTATCACTTACCAATAATTAGTAGGAGAGCCATTACTGAAACATGCAGTGTACTTCTTAGTGTAGCTTAGTGTAGCTTAAGAAGTACAGGTAAGAGATGACCGCTACTCTTTACTGACCTGCACTGAGGCAGACTCATTTTCAGCGTCTCACGTTTGTGACAGCCAGCTCAGAACCACAAGATAAAGAGGGGTGATGGAAACAGTGGGTTTGGTTAACCGAAATGTTCATTTAAAAATTATGCGAAACAGAAAAAAAGAACAAATATCAGAAAAGATGTTGAGGGGAGACTATCAAATTTATTTAAGTAAGACATAATGAAGGAGATGCGGTGTCTGGTTAGAAGAAATGAACTAAAAAGAGAGAGAGCGACAACGACGACTCCTCAATGACCTCTGAACAGGTACAAATACACCAAATTAAGAACTGTGTTACAAAATAGCAAACTTGCTTAAAGCTGCAAATATTTCACTTTTTGCTAAACCTAGATGGATTGGTCATCACCAATGCCACATTTAGGGAAAATACAGTGGGCCAATAAGTTATTAATTGAGCCGAGTCTACACTACACAATAGGTGCACTGGCTATGCAAGGCCTGAGAAGGGCACAGGGGATTGTAGCAAGTCACTGGTTAAGTAAATAAAAGTTAAATCCTTCCTGTTTTATGTGTGAACTACAACAATTACAATAGCTTGTTAATATTTTTTCCATAAGGCAGCGCTGATACAGATGTTTAGAGTTGTTTATAAAAATGTATTTAATGGAATTCTTTACAACCACAATATAGACACATCTTGAGATGGCAAAACATTCGTGAAACATTCAGAGAGAGAAAGAGAGAGAGAGAGAGAGAGAGATTATGTTTGTTTGAAGGTGTCCAAAGCAATGCCAGTATAGCTAGAGAGGGTTGAAGCGGAGCGGTATTCCATTATCTTTGGTATAGGTTCCCTGGTAGCTATACACAACTTTGTGGTATATGATGATGATGATGATGTGAATGATGGTGCCCTCAGTAATTTATACTCCTATATTTTTGTCTGAAAGTTGGGTCTTGGATTTTAGAAAGTAAGAAAGCCGACCTATAGAAACATATATCATCACATGCTGTTATGTTTATGATAAGATGCAAATTGAATTGCCTTGTTGTCACAGTCACACTAAAACATATGAAGAATGAAGAAAGATGTGGGATTATATTGTTACCTTTTCTTCTCCAGACCTGGGGAATGATCAGAATGGCAGCTGCAATGATCACTCCAGCAGAACACAGGAGTCTGGCAACATTCACCAACCACTGATGGGTGTGTGTATCTTTTGAAACAGGTAAAGCAATATCATACTCCTTATGGTCCTTAAACTTTTACATGAGCAATAATCGCCTTTAACTTTGAATGACAATTCACAATAAGGTATAAGCTACAGAGGATAAAGCAATATTTTACAATCCTGAGGGGTAATGGAATTTAATACCTTTATGCATTGCTAGAGGATCACGGAACATTCAATATCAAAATCAATTGAGTAACACCAAAGTTTTTTATTTAATATCTTAAAAGGCTTTGATAGCATGTCTTAACAGGATAAATAACACCTTTTTCAGATTAATTGTTAAAACATGCATACAAATTGTGCTCTCAAATCACTTAATTTTAAATGGAAGATATGTTATCTGCCAGAGTTTGTATAGAATGTAAAGGTATTAGATATAGGTTTTAGATATAGTATATTTAAGTTATTTACCTGGGAGGCACTGTGATGTTAATGGCTGCAGTGTCTTAACATGGGAACCTGTGGGGATTGAATATATTTCCTGATCCCAACAGCATCAAGAGAAGTAATGCAAAGTGCATTAAAACAGTATAAGGCAGGCATAACTTTTTTGGCATGCCAATAAATAAAATTGAAAAATAAAGAACAATTTGCCAAAAAGAATCAATGAAAAAACTGTGCAAAATTGTGCAGAATAGAATACAAGTAGACTGTCCGTGGACCTGACTAAATTCAAATTTTTTTTTAGGGAGGTATGGCGCTGTTATGTAACATATATTACTGATAATTCTTTGGTTTGGATCATTGGCTATTTGAAAATATTTAAAGCAATGCTTGGCATTACCTGTGACTTGGATGATGACTGAGTTGTCATTTGTTGATTGCACATTTCTATAATAATGTTTCTTTGAGAAGTATACACAGGTATAATTGCCAGAGTCTTCTGTTGTGATGCTTTTGAGAGTAAATTTTGCTTCGTTGTCTTGTACGATGTCAAAGTCGACTCCAATTCCATTCTTGCAAAGATACATGTACAGCGTTTTTGCCACAAAACTATTTGATGTAACCCAACATTTCAAAGATACATCACTTCCCTCAGCAAAAGGACTTTTTCCAACAAAAATGTCAGCCACCCGAAAGTCTAAAACATAAGAATCATAAACATGAAATGAGTATTCATTATAGCCTATGGGTTCATAATGTGAGATTATTTGAAAAGAAAAAAAAAAGTTCAGTTTTAAGTCTGAAAAAAAAAAAACATGAAAATACCTTTGATTTGGATGATAATGGAGTTTTGGCCAACAGCAGTATTTACTGTATTTACTTCAGCATTATCTTTTGAGTATACACACAACTGTAATTCCCAGAGTCTTCCTTGTTAACATCTACAAGCTTAAATGTTGCCTCTTTTAACTCTGTAAGGATTTCCCTCTTTATTCCGACTCCATTTTTGCAGAGATACATGTACAGCTCATCCTCATACATTCTGTACATCTCATCTGTGCTATAAACACATTTCAGTTCCAGTGTTTCTCCCTCCAAAACATCTGTCACACTTGTAGAGATTTCAGCAGGGCTGAATTCTAAAATATGCGGTAAAATATGTTATACCAAGTATGCAATGTATAGTAATTTACAATGATCAGTTATGGAATATTATGTGCAAACAAAGTCATGCAATATGAGAATAAATTAGTGAAGCTTACATACGTGTTTGATAAGATCTTTTCATAAGACTTGAAAATGCTTCATTGAGGTAATCCCATGATAAGACATGAATTTAAGTTCAAAATACAAAAAGCACATGATAAGGCCTTACACAAGAATTACTGAGCAACTCATTTAATTTCAAAATATATTCTAGGAAACTAACATAAGATGGTTACAAGAATGTAATGTTCTTTTAAATAAATTGTTAGATCAACTAAATAACTATCACCTGACGAATGTTTATGTGTATCTATTGCCTTTGGCTAAGTTTCACTTACCAATAATAATTAGTAGGAAAGCCATTTTTGAAACAAGCAGAGCTGAAGTAAGAGATGTGACCCCCTAGGCTTCACTGACCTGCACTGAAACAGGCTCATTTTTAGTTTCTTATGTTTGTCATGGCCAGCAAAAAAACACAAGATAAAGAGAGGACACAGTGGTTTTGGTCAAACAAATGGTTATTTAAAAAGGATGACAATCAGTCTACTCTAAAAGAACAAATGTCCAAATATTTTGAGGGGAGACTTGAATTTATCCAAGTCTTGACATGAGTTACACATAAAGAATAGACACTGCCTGGTGAGGAGAAATCAACTAAAATAGGTGCAATAGGTGCATTGGCTATGCAAGGCCTGAGGAGAGCATGAGTTAATAGTAGGTTAGAAAACATGCAAATAGCACCTGTAGGCCTACACAACTAATGGGTTAGCGGACCTAATTAGTTTTAAAGGTCCCATATTTTAAAACTAATTAGTTTTAAAGTTTTCCAAGCTAACTTTTTTTTTTTTTTTTTTAGCTCTAATGCTCAGAACAGGTTGTTTCTCATGGGGGGTGCACCAGGAAACTAGACAGCTGCACCCAACACATTGAGTATTACCCCTGTAGCCTATGACAGACCACCCCTAATTATTCAATTGATCATTTCCATTGTTCTCAGCTGCAAAGTGCCTGCCAACTTCTCTCTCTCTCTCTCTTTTTTTTTTTTGCAATTATCCATTCTCATTGCCCTCAGCTGCTTATGTGGTTGCCAATGTTGTGGGACCCCACCCAACTTACCCTGTGACATACGTAGTTAGGAAAATTCTATGAAGGTGGTTAAAGCACACAGCAGCTGAACAGTTACTAACAGTGTAAATTGTCTTTTTTAACAATTGAGGCTTGTTATCCAACTTAAAGTGTGTGTAGAGGCAGTATAGACCCAGGAAACACATTCAAAAGCCATAAAAAGTGATTTTTCGTAATATGGGACCTTTAACTTGTTTGGTTAGGGTACTGTTTTCATGTGAAAGTATAGATCTAAAAGGCTGCTTACTGTTGTTATAGTTACCAATCCAAAACTTTTTAACAGAAAAAAGTCTCAAGTAGCCGTTTATACAAAGTTAATGCCTACTTCATCAGCCAATCAGAGAAGAGAATGCTATTCTGCTGGGAGATAAAGGTATGTAAAGAGCAACATATAGACGAGACAGCGTGGGGTCAATACAAGTTTATGTTTTATTTGAACCGAAAACACAGACGCACACACACACAAAAACTCCCTCTTCCGGCAGTGCAGACCTACAACAAATAAATCAAAACATTATTCAGAAATGCTGTACAAGTTTCTACTTTGCAGTAGGCCTATATTGAAAGGCTGAATTGAAAGGCTGAATGTGCAATATACCTAATCACAGTAGACTGACAGTAGACTGAAACAAATTGGTAACACTTTGCGGTAAGGGTACATGAATTATCATGAATTCATGCATGAAATCATTCATGATAAATTCATGATTCATGCATTACTTCATCTCTGAAAGTCTAATGAGTTATCAGGAATTAACATGAATTCATTGTTTGTCATTAATGACCTCCTGCTGAAATAGCACATGATCTTAAAGGTTCAAGTATACTTCTCCGTACACCTATTGCATGTCCGTCTCCGAGTCTCCGCTTGCGTGTCCAGTCATATCATACTTCTACGTTGCTTGTCCCTCAGCCAGGAGAGAAAAATACTGCCGTCGGGAATGACCGACGGCATGAGCAGCGCCAAAGTCCGCCTATTCATTAACTATAGCAGAACTCTGCTGGCTACTTCATGTACACAGTAGCCTATAGTAACCTGTGTGGGGTTGAGCTTTTGATATCTCTTGTCACAAGGAGCAGGTTATAGTGATCAGTAGGCACAAGTAAGTTGACTGAATGGAAGAAAATGAACTTTATTGCAGCCAGGAGTGTCCTGCTGTCTGCTAACTAGCTTGCTAGGTAACTAAAAAGCTAGAGATAGCATAGAGTTCTCCCTGGTGTTGTGAGAAGACCAATCACAGCCCTTACCTGACCCAGTGCCCTCTCCGTTCTCGTACACGCATTGACGGATAGATAGGAAATTTTGGAGGTGCACGTCGAGCCACGGAGAGGGTCTACAACAGGCTCTACGTCGTCGTAGAGGGCTTTGCGTCTCGACGCAAGACGCATGACTGTAAATCGAACTTAAGTATTAGTTACTCTGGGTACATCATCATGAGCCATGATTAATTAGCATGATCAAGATGAATTCATCATGTTTGTGCCCCCTCAACTAAAGTGTTGACATGGTTAAATTGGTAGATATGAGGAACTAGGCCAAAGTAGGCTAAATAAGTATTTTTATTATATCAAATTCTTTTGAAAAAAAAAACATCATGATCATGTGTAATTAGTCATGACTCATGATGATGTACCCAGAGTAATTAATGCTTAAGATCATCTGCTATTTCAGTAGGAGGTCATTAATGATAAACAATGAATTCATGCTAATACCTGATGAATCATTAGATATTCAGAGATGAAGTAATGCATGAATCACGAATGAAATCATGAATGAAATCATGCATGAATTCATGATAATTCATGTACCCTTACCGCAAAGTGTTACCAACAAATTAAATTAAAACCTTATGAATAAATAGGATATCTTGTATATATCCAATACCGCATGATCCACATATACAGTAAGAGGCATTTGATACAATTTTAAAGTTTCATTACATTTTTGTTACCTCACTCACGTCAGATCATGCGCTACGTACCTTTCGTAAGGCCTCCGCGCAACGATCTGATGTTGATGCCATTGGGAGGGATTTCAAGCCCAATATTTCCTAACCGGACCAATCAGGGCTGCTGGCTGCTGTAGAGGGTGTGACGTAGCGAAGAAGCAACTGTTTTGAATCCAACCAATCCAACAAACGTAACCAGCGTCATCGGTTGGTTTCGATGTGGTTAGCTGAAGTGTACGTCAATTAAATTGATGGACAAGCCGTTTGTCCAGTTAGATTCAAGGATTTCTGGCTCCTGAAATAAATCGTCTATCGCGGAGGATCAGATGTTCGCGCGTAGCGCTACATCTGACGTGAGTGAGGTAAACATTTTTGGCCATGAAATCCACTCTGAATCTACCCCTCTGATGGGATCAGTTTAAATAAGATTTTTTGGATGAAAGTGATCCCAATGCCACTAAAAATGTCTGAGAAAATTGTTGAAATAGACTGAACTACAGTATTTGACTTAGTGAAAGTGTGGCTAAACAATATTCAATCACCAATGAAAGTTTGACTACTGTTAGGGAACTAAACTTCTACATTAAGTCAGAATGTAAGAATTGATGTTGTATGACATTCTTTTTCTGCTCAAGAAACGATGAATGATCAGAATAATCGCTGTTACGATGAGTCCAGCTGACAACAGGAGTCTGATGACATTCACCCACCTCTGTTCAATACCTTTTGAAACACATGAGACCATGTCAGGTTCTTCAGATAGCTTATGGAACATGTATTTAAAATCAACTTGAACACTCACACACTCTTGCCTCTGTTTGCCACGACTTTGATGGTGACCGGAAATGTATTTGTGGACCTCACATTGCAAATATCATATTTGTTTGTTGAGTACACACAGCTGTAATTGCCCGAGTCTTCGGCACTGACATGTTTGAGTGTAAAGAAAGCCTCTGGTTCTTGTGTTAACAGCTCCATTCTGAGTCCAATTCCATTCTTGCAAAGGTACATATGTAGAGTACCCTTTATACTGGCCTCAAAATCAGCACATTTCACAAGTATGTCGTTGCCCTCAAAGACAAGTGTTTTTGCATAGGCTTTGGCTGGTGTAAATTCTGTAAAGATCAAATCAAATATCAAATATGCTAGGTTGATTATATAAATTACAGTAATTAAGCATTATGTGAGATACCATGAAGTGAAATAATAAAATAATCATGCAGTACCTGCCTTAGAAGCTGTGTCCATAATACATGTAAAGGCTTCAGTACAGTGCACCCCATGATAAGCCATATATCTGACTAAAATAAATATAAATCAGGTGTTGAATTTTATTTTTAATTTACTTCCCACCTCACTGCACCATACACACCTAATATTTAATATTCACATTCTAACACACTGCATCTCAGACACACACACACACACAAACACACACACTTCAATTTGTCCACTTTTTTTTTTTTTTTTTTTTACATCTAATTTATTTTTGAAAGACATATGCCACATGCACAGACTACACACAGTATGGCAGTTTCACAGTTAACACACAGTTTCATCACCCCCCCTCCCTCCATTATGGACAAATACATCAACACCAAACACAATTTCACTGCTTAGTCACTATCCTTGTGAGAAATAAACTTGTATTGTTGTATTTTGTCTTTATCCACCAAGGTCATGACAAAAATCCATACAAATAGTTGCCTTGCATTGTCACCCAAGTTGATCTGATACATCAACTTCACAACTGGCTCAATGGCTAATATTTCTATCAATCTCAAGAGTTTTTCTCACCGATCATAAGAATAAGGAGACTCATGGCTGAGACATGCAGAATTGGAGAAGCACAGGAAGATATGAACCCTATCATCCACTGACCTGCACTTAAGGACACACATTTTTAGTCAGTCCGGCCTGTTATGGCCAGCTCAGAACCTCAGTTTCTTAAGGGAAGTAGGCTAGGCCACAGTGATATGGTTGACCAAATGTATTTGTTTATGAGATGAAAAATAATGAAGTGCTGTAAAAAAGCATGACTAGGGGAGAAAATAGAATATATGTACGTGACTGAATGCAATGCAAATAGGAAAAAGAAAAAGAGAACTCCTCATGACAAATATGACACCCACCACGTTGTACTCACTGAAAATGGGCTTATTTGAATGAGCTACTGCTAAGCAGTATGCAAGTTTTGCCCAATGATATAGCCTTATTGCTCTCCAGCATGGCTTGGTTTAAGTCAAAAAGCCATCTCAAATAAGCATTACTATTTTTTACAAAACGCCTTCAAACACAACTCTGTTCCTCTTGCATTGCAACATTAATTTATTAAGCAACATTATATGATTTATTTCGCCAGTTATCACGTTCATTTTAATGATGACATGAGGGATTTCAAGCTGTTTTCAATGCAAACTAACTTCCGTGATATCTCCAATTTCTTAAGGGAAGTAGGCCACAGTGATATGGTTGACCAAATATATTTATTTAAAAGATGAAAAATAATGAAGTGCTGTAAAAAAGCATGACTAGGGGAGAAAATAGAATGTATGTACGTGACTGAATGCAATACAAATAGGAAAAAGAAAAAGAGAAGGTCAGGTAATATACAAACAAGTAACTTTTTGATCTGTTTTTCATTTCATCAGTGGTAATTATGGTGAAACGGTTTGAAATACCACCAGGAGAGCTTTCACTTTTACTTAATTTAGGAAGTCAAGTCAGCAATTCCACTTGTAAGTAGTACCTCTAGTCTAAAGTGTGTATACTTTTGCCATATCTTAGCCTCAATATCAATTTGCCATATCTGAGCCTTTCTATATTGACAGAAAGAGTCCATAAACATGCGGTATGCTACAGTATGTCCAGTGTGTTCAAGTCACAGGCCTGATTTTCATTCCTGCGTGTTTTAGGGAGCACCCGTTACTAAGTATATGGGAGATGAAGAGATGAACTAAAAACAAAAAAAGGTCTCAGTGACAAAACAGATTCGATTCAAGCACGTGGATACACTGTTCATGTGTGTTGTTAAGATAAAAGACAGAGATAACACATGAAAAACAAGTGAAACTTACAGAGTAGTGACTTATTGAGAGAGAAGAGAAATCTAAATAGAAAAAAGACGACCACAAATTCTGCCAATACCAATGTCACACCTGAAGATGACACAGACCACAAGGTCATAAAGAGGTCACAGTGACATTGTCATTAAATGAATAATAAATAGGGCACAGCCTTTTGTGCTAGTGCATTAATCACTCTGCTGCTTATGAAGGCTTAGAGAGGTACAGTGTTATGAACATTTTTTTTTAATGTAGTCATTTGTGCTGATATCATTACATGACATGAGACATGATATCTATGTAACTGCTCAAGCACATGTGGTCACGATTCACACTGAAATATGTGAGCCTAAACCACAGTAGCAAATGTTTAGCAAGCATAAGCAAAAAATGCCAGAAATGCAGAAATGTTCAGACACACTCCTATCAAGTCAGTAGTTATTAGTATTCTTAGCAGGGTGTATTGCACATAATCTTGTAGAAAAATAATAAATAACAGACTCTACCAAAAGATTTATTTAAATATTAGTGAGCTGTGAGGTGGTCATGGGATCATGAGAAATTAAGTCCTGTAACTAGCAACATCATCCAGCTGCGTCTCATCTAAAACGCCCAGTCCTCGATAAAACGCCCTCACACAGTACTGCCCCTTACTTCGTCACTGTCAACGTGCTGCTTTGTTATTGAACATCCGGGTTCTCATGTGCTATCGCTAGCCTCGATAGATAGGAAAGTGAAAGCATTTGGCGACTCGTTTGTATTTTGTCCAGAGTAAAGTTCGTGAAAATGATTCTTATTCCGATTGTAAAAGGAGTATTTGCAATATTTAAGTCATGCAGATTGTTTGATGTCAAACGGAAAAAGAGTTAACAGGACACGTAGGCCTACATCAACCAAATATTTTTCGGTGTATCCCTACGTAATACCAGTGAATACACTCAATGAGGCCCCTTCCTTTACATTACAGATAGCCTACTGACTGAATCCGCAGAGCTCATAAGTCACGCGGCACGTCCCTCTACGTTATAGTATGATAACGATAACACAAAAACAGTTTTATTCCGCCATTGAGACCATACAGAAAACTTGCACTTCCTAGGTTGCATGTTGAACGTCGCTTACGAGCTGGGGACACTTCTATGCCGCCCCCACCACCTTTAGCACACATTGGATGATTAAATAAAACAGAATTGTAACTCTCAAACAGTTTATTTCAAACAAACATGAACAGTGAAGTGAAGTTTAGTTTATTGGTTTATTTGACAGGGGCCATGTACCAGTTAGCTACAAAGCTATTTTACATCTGTGGACATATTAAAACACATTTCAGACCGGCATAACAAATAAATAAATACCAAAAACACATTATAGACCAGAATAGCAAATAAATAAAAAGCAATGAATAAACAAGAAATAAAGAATGAATAAAACTGGATTAAAGCTGTGGCACAAGGTCAGGAATCAGCTTGGCAGTGTTAAGTTTCTCTCCTTTTCCCTAGTTTCTCTTCTTTCTTTTTCAAACTGAACAAATAAAATCCTTAAACTTCAGATACTATTATATTATATTGCAAACATATCCCCCAATCCTCTCTCTCTCTCAAAAAAGAAGCATGTCTCAGAACTCAAAACAAAAAAAGCCTGAGATATCCCTACCCCCAGTTTTAGAGATAAGAAATTAGAACTTACACCTTGCTCTGTTAAGGATATGGTATTATTAACTAATTTGCATTAACTTCAAGGATTTCAGGACAATTTGTGGTCAGATACATTAAAATGCTGTGCAGTGAGTTGGGAGACTGGCTGGACTGTGTGTGTGTGTGTGTGTGTGTGTGTGTGTGTGTGTGTGTGTGTGTGTTAGTGCCAGGCAGGGAGTCAGACATCTTCTATGATGATATCCTATTAAAAAAAAACAGCATTCCCATGTCCAAGCAGAGCGTCTCCTTGATGATCCTCTGCAGGATCTCCGGGGGGAGGACAGGCCTGTCCATCGCTGCCACTTGTTCTGCGGGGCTGAGGAGAGGGAAAGAGAGAATACACCAAATAAAAAATAAATGCAAGGTTTGCTTTGAATGATTTACTGCTTTGGGCAATGGCTTAATATTTAGATATTAGTTGTTTTTGGTCCAAAGCCAACCACTTTGCACTGCACTCACACATGCCATTAGCAAAACCTGTAGCAAATTGAAGGTCAGTCAGATGAGTGGTTCAAGAGTTACACAGGGAGGCAACCATCTTCATGAGCAGCCAATATGAACAGAGAGAAAATTATGCAATATGTATGAGTAGTGAGAAAATTATGGATACAGTGTATAATGACATTTGTTGTTTTTGGTCCAAAGCCAACAACTTCGCACTGCTCTCACACATAGTAGCAAATTGATGGTAAGTCAGATGAGTGGTTCAAGAGTTACACAGGGAGGCTACGCTGGATGCATGAAGTGAAAACCATTTCTGCCGTAACAATTAACTTCCACTGTGATCAATGGAACTGGTTACACCACTGCAGTGCAGTGAACATCCTAAAAACAAAATAGACCACTCTTTCATGTGCTCATGATATAAATTGACTTAATGTTAATGTAAAGCATCCTGTGTAGCCCGTGGGTTATGCATGGAATAGACAAACAGGGTAACAGACAGGCCTTCCATGCATTAATAGATAGATGTTGGCAAATGGCAAAGTACATTCTTTAATACCTTTCTCTGCTCAATGCTTCAAGGGTGGGACCAACATGCGTTGATGGCGAGGGCAAGAAAGGTGTTCCAGCTTGTTCTGTTGGGGTACAGAAAGAGAGAGGGTGAGGTTTAACTACTATCTTCATGAGCAGCCAATATGAGCAGAGAGGAAAATACTCAATGTTTCTTTTGTATAACTTATTACTATGTGGGCAAATGGCAAAGTACAATGTAATACCTCTCCCAGCATGCAGCCTCCAGGGTTTGGCTGACATGTGCCACAGATGTGCTACCTTGACTTGTAGGGCTACAAGCGGGGTGGGGGGGGGGGGGGTGTTGGGTTAGCAATCATCTTCATGATCCCCCAATATGTATGAGTAGTGAGGAAATTATGGATACAGTATATAATTGGCTTAATATTAAGATATTTGTTGTTTTTGGTCCAAAGCCAACCACTTCGCACTGCTCTCACACATGCCATTAGCAAGACCTGTAGCAAATTGATGGTCAGTCAGATGAGTGGCTCAAGAGTTACACAGGGAGGCTACGCTGGATGCATGAAGTGAAAGCCACTTCTGCCGTAACAATTAACTTCCACTGTGATCAATGGAACTGGTTACACCACAGAAGGCAGTGCAGTGAACATCCTAAAAACAAAATAGACCACTTTTTCATGTGCTTATGATATAAATTGACTTAATGTCAATGTAAAGCATCCTGTGTCGCCCACGGGTTTTGCATGGAATAGACACACAGGGTAACAGACAGGCCTTCCATGCATTAATAGATAGATGTTGGCAAATGGCAAAGTACATTCTTTAATACCTTTCTCTGCTCAATGCTTCAAGGGTGGGACCAACATGTGTTAATGGCGAGGGCAAGAAAGGTGTTCCAGCTTGTTCTGTTGGGGTACAGAGAGAGAGAGAGAGAGAGGGTGAGGTTTAACTACCAGCTTCATGAGCAGCCAATATGAGCAGAGAGGAAAATACTCAAAATTTCTTTTGTATAACTTATTGCTATGTGGGCAAATGGTAAAGTACAATCTCTAATACTGTACCTCTCCATGCATGCGGCCTCCAGGGTTTGGCTGACAGGTGCCACAGATGCGCTACGTTGACCTGTAGGGCTACAGGAAAGGGGGGGGGGGGGGTAGTGGGAAAGGTATTGGGAACACCCAATATGTACGAGTACAGACCAAAAGTTATGGACACAGCATATAATCCCATTAAATTATTTACTTTATTTTCATGACTGTTGCCTTCAGTGACAATCTACAAAATGAACAAACTTATGAATGAACACGTGGCATTATGTACTTAATAAAACAAAGTGTGAGATAACTGAAAACATGTTTTATATTCATTGCTTGTACATCGAAGTATCACTTTTATCTAGATCTTGATAACTGCTTTGTTCTCATATTTTATTATGTCTGTGCATGATGCTTACAGAGATGGTAGTCACCTGACAATAGGCTTTCCAAGCTGTCATATGATGAATGCTAACTGTCATTCTCCAAGTAGGATGGCTAAGAATGTTAATCAGGCAAACATGTTCCAGCCTTCATTCTGTTGGGGTCCAGAGAACTCACCGAGCCAAGATCAGGTCTTGACTACCAGGTTCATGAGCATCCAATATGAGCAGATAGTCAAAATACTCAAAATTTCTTTTGTTAAGCTTATTGCATAATGTCAATATGTAGTATCATTCATAATATTGTATGCTCTCTAGTGCATGCAACCTCACAGTGTTTGACTGACAGGTGCCACGGATGAGATAAATTAACCTGTAGGGCTATATGAATGAGGGGGGGTGTGTGCAAAGTTATTGGGATCACCTAATACTGTATGAGTAGTGAGGAAATTATGAATACAGTATATAATACTTCAGTAGGGATCCCTGCAACAGCTGTTGGCACCACCACCTCCAAATAGACAACATATCAACCTGTACAGTAAAAAGATGAACTATGCATATGAATATTGCATATTCAATTTCTACGCCGAGAGGAGCTAGAGCGAGGCGAAGCGGTTATCAATCGACCTAAAAACTGCTGTACAATCACCACAATGACTCTTAAGCTGCTAAATAAAGGTAAATTGAACTAAAAATGTTAGTATAGTAGCGTAGCATAGTTCCCTTTTAAAGATCTCCATAGCTTTTTACAAGGTTATAGTACTGGCAATGTACAGAGATGTAGTCCTTTCCTTCAATAGCTAAGTGTATATGGTGAATGTTAACTGTAGGCTCCAAATAGGATGGCTGGAATATTAAAAAAAACATATTCCACTACATATTCTTTTAAGATTCAGAAAACTCACCTCCCCAAAATCACACGTCTTTTCCAGTGTGGCGTACATTGCATACTGAAAAAACAAACAAACAAACAAACAAAAAACATCAGGACCTGTTAGTTGGTCTGCAAACGCAATATCAGTAATCATTTTGTAAAATATTGTAGGCTCTCTCACCATCAACATATATACCCCACAGCTGTTGCTTTGGTACTGGCAAGATGCACCCTGTAATTGAGAAAAAGAACGCAATTTCTTAACAATGATTATCATTAAATGATGGCTGTATACAGATCTCCACCCTCAATAGCTTTGATTATGTCATCAAATCACAGTTAACAATCAAGACTGTAGCAGTGTAAGCAACTTGACTAAATGCAAAGATTTGCAGGCACACATTTTACCTCATCAGCCAAACAATTCATAACGTTAGCATACTTTCACAGTTCAGGTTTAATATCTGTGCACAGGTCCATGGCGCCGTTGTGCTTAACCACGTTAACCTTGCTTCTCAATCGTATCGTATTTCATGATGGCTGTATACAGATCTCCACCCTCAATAGCTTTGATTATGTCATCAAATCACAGTTAATAATCAAGACTGTAACGTTAGCAGTGTAAGCAACTTGACTAAATGCAAAGATTTGCAGGCACACATTTTACCTCATCAGCCAAACAATTCATAACGTTAGCATACTTTCACAGTTCAGGTTTAATATCTGTGCACAGGTCCATGGCACCGTTGTGCTTAACCACGTTAACCTTGCTTCTCAATCGTATCGTATTTCATGATGGCTGTATACAGATCTCCACCCTCAATAGCTTTGATTATGTCATCAAATCACAGTTAACAATCAAGACTGTAGCAGTGTAAGCAACTTGACTAAATGCAAAGATTTGCAGGCACACATTTTACCTCATCAGCCAAACAATTCATAACGTTAGCATACTTTCACAGTTCAGGTTTAATATCTGTGCACAGGTCCATGGCGCCGTTGTGCTTAACCACGTTAACCTTGCTTCTCAATCGTATCGTATTTCAAATAACAGTTTTGTTTAGCACTTATATTATGGGGTACTTTCTTTTAGGTAGCGTTAGCTGCTAAGTGTACACCACATACAGTAGGACGAGAGAAGAGAACACGACCCTAACGTTAGCTGCTAACGTTAACGTTATATCTGTCTGTCGAATTCGAATGCAATTAAGATTACAACCTTAATGTCAGTAACCTGACTCCCGCGCAGATGAATGAATACACGAGTGTCTGCGAAAGCTAGGCTACAATGTCAGTGCATGTTGTCGAAATAAACAATATAGCCAACTTACCAACATAATCTTCCTAGCAAGATGTCACCATTGCTGACCACGAGTTAGAGCGGTGTGCGCCATAGCTTTCAGAAATGGATTTGAGAATGACATCATACCCAGTGTCCCTTGCGAAATTCTTCACGATTGGCCAATCTGCAAATTCTTGGAACGCCCATGGGCGTTCTGGCATTAAGGCGGAACCGTCAATACTGCAGCTGGACCCTTCTCGTAACTAGCCTAGAAATATTAGACATACTTTAGGGGCGGCAAATAGATTTGCTCAGCCAGTACGTCTAGTAGCAAGTCATAGGTAATTTGATTGATCAGACACCGTTGATGTTAACTAATCACAACGTTATATGTGTTTAGGGCAGGCTTAGCTGAAATTGGCACTAACATCTTGTTCGTTCCTCTGAATGGTCATAGACTATCCAATTGCGTGCAGAAGCAGTTTGAAAGATAACTGCCTTGTTCTGCCCATGATTGAGTTTGGTCTTTCTATCGGTGCCATACACTTTTTACATGTTTTACATTTTAAAGTTATAGGATGGCTTGCCAGGCCCAGGCAGGCTATTCTGTCACAGTTTCACAAAAAAAAAAAAAAAAAAAAACAGATGGAGGGTGTTCATTAGCCTGACATAGCCCGCCCATAATACGAATGTTCATACGTATCATGGTCTGGGCACGGTCCTCTGATCAGACAGAGAGCACATCAAGACGTCACTGCTCCTGCCAAGCACACCAGGTAAACCAAATTTAAATGCCCTGAGCAACGTTATCACCAAGAATGGAATTCAAGCCTGTTAAATCTAGAGCACTGGTAGTGAGGAAGGTGACTGACTAAGACAATCATGCTGTGCAAAAGGCCAGGGCATAAAATGAGTTTCTAAGTGAGATTTGAAAACACCCAAGGACAGATACAAGCGTACATGCATTGCCATCTCGTTCCAGAGCTTAGGAACTTTCACTGCAAAGGCCCAATCACCTCTGCTTTTAGCGATGAACAACAAGTTAGAGTTTGGTCTAATGATCTACATGCCCTAGTAGAGATGTTGTCTGAACCTTTATGAGATCTGATAAATAAGGTGGGGCATTACCACGTAAAGATTTGAAAAAAAAAAAAAAAAAAAAAAGAATTTTGAAATGTATTCTGTATTGGCCAAGGAGGTAGCCTAGACTCTAGACGTACCCCTAGTGGTAGCAAATTTGAATTTGCACAGAGGTACGTCTAGAGGCCACTGATAGAAACCCGTTTTAGCCTTCCTCTGGAGGCGGATAACCAATCACAGCGCGGTATGTGTACAGGAAATCGTAAGGCGGGCTTTGTACGATGACGACAGCCCTGCTCAAACCAGAGCGGAATCGTCTTTGGCTTTAGTTTTGGACGAATTGCACTTGTCATTTTCTTTGAAAGTGAAACAAGAAAGTGCACTGAAGTTTTTCGTTCTGAAAAAGATATCTTTGCCGTGTTACCGACGGGCTACGGGAAAAGTTTGATATACCAGCTGGTACCACTGGCCGGAACGCTAGCCTATTACGTGGAGAGGCAGTTTGAAAGACAACGCAATCACCCGCCCCTCCATTGAGGTACAGTCTATCAGTGGTCTTCAGACTATACATTCTTATGATATAGTCTGACGTGTCAGGCTACCAAGGAGGCAGTGAAGAGGTGCAAGCACAGGAGTAATGTGATCCCACTTTTAACTTCTGGTTAGAATGGATGGCTGTAGGCTATTATTCTGAACCAGTTGGGACTGAGGAGCAGTTGGGAAAGAGGAACAGCTAGTGCCTGTATATAGGGCGCTGCAATAATTTACACGGCAAGATACAAAGGCATTAATAGCAATCTCCAAATTTTTGAAGGATAAGAATGGATTGACCTTGGATAAATGCCTTAGCTGGAAGAAGTTAGATCTTACACCCATCATTCACGTTAAACTTTGAGGCTATTTAATGACATCATTTAGAATATCAAACAGGAAATGGACAGACAAATAAGGTAGAGAAATGCATTACATTTATTATACATATGTTTTATTTCCTTATATTGATTGTAAGAAATGCAGATAAAAATGCAAGGAAATAATTGCATGTCCTGTCAACAAATGATCACCTGAATGGTGTGCAGTAGCCCACACACACATAATGTATGAGACGCGCACACAAGCATACACACAGTGTTGGCAGATAGTAATAGTAATTTTCACACATAAATGCCAAGGTTATAAAGGTCGCCTACTCTTGAGAGACAAAAATAACCCTGGGAAAAGTATGGATGTTCAATGACGTTTGTCCATTCCAGAAATGACGAACAAGAACAACCACAACTGCTATAAGCACTCCAACTGAACACAGAAGTCTGATTATATTCATCCGTCGCAGGGGGACATCTGGGGGACTGTGAGGAATATCCATCTCTGTTGAAACACACAAAGCAACATCATGTCCTCCAAATAGCTCTTGCAGCATGTATTTAATTAATAAAACATATCATATGCTTACCCAGATTGCCTTCTTTTGTCATGATTTGAATAATGACTGAATTTTCATCTGGTGTCCTCACGTTGTCAACGTTATGTTTGTATATTGAGTACACACAACTGTAATTGCCTGATTCCGCTCTTCTGACTCGTCTGAGCGTAAAGTCAGCCTGCATTCCCTGGATTACCTCTATGTTGACTCCAATTCCATTCTTGCAAAGGTACATGTGCAGTGTTTTTTCATCACTGACTCCAAAGACAGCACATCTCAGATCCATGTTGTCACCCTCGTACACCTGTTTGTTTTTAACAAATATATGGGCCATCCCAAAGTCTGAAACATATACAAAAGAACAATATTTAAAGCAAATAGGCATTCCTGTTTGAGGAATCAGTTGAACAATTCTGTTTCCCCCTCTACTGTAAAAACATTTTTATGATTACTGATGTAGTACCTTTCACTCGGATGGAGACTGAATCTTGGCCTTCGACAGTCGCAGTGTGAGCTGCATGTATATATATTGAGTACATACAACTGTAATTTCCAGAGTCTTCTTTTTTAACATCTTTAAGCTCAAAAATATTCTCTGTTGAGGTTGTAAGTGTTTTCCTCCTGATTTTTATTCCATTTTTGCAGAGATACATGTGTAGCTCATTCCCCTGCGTTTCATTGTTGGTAAAAATGACACATCGAAATTCCAAGATATCTCCTTCTACTACTTCAGCCTTACTTGGATATATTTTGACAGAACTGAAATCTGTAAATTAAGGTAAATTAATTGTTGATAGTATGCTTTAGAATGTAAAGTATGATTGTTTAGATATTATTACATAAACGAATAATCTGAAGTTTTGAAGTTTGCTTATTTTGATTTTAACCAAAAGCATCTATAACAATAGTGCAAGGGGCACGCCATTCCACCACTATAAATCAATAATTTTTAAAAAGTTCAAAACAAAATAAAACAGTTAAATATTAAACTGTAGAAAGGAGTAGATGATCCCCACAGACAAAGAACTACCTGTGTTGTGTCCATGGAAGACGGCCTCTTCAGAAGTTCAAGGTAGGTTACTCTCCATAAACTGTTTTACACATATTACTTACACTTACAGAGCTAGGGACACTTCAGTTTGTCTGTAGGCATCCACAACTTACTTCTTCAGAAGTTCAATGTTGTTTTGAGCTTTCCAAAAGTTTAAAGATAATTACTTAGCATCGGCTAAATGACGTGCCCTATTGCACTGCAGTTTTCGGCTCAAAACACATCTAATTGAAGCGACTGATCTGCCAACTCAACGTATGAATACCCAAACATAAATCATTTGCCATAGAAAGCATTTTACTCTGGATTATTTATTTAAAATGATCATTCAGTGTAATTCAAGCATAGCCCAGCCTGTCAACTGCAGTAGGCAGGATAGTGAGTGGAACAGAAGAATTTGGAACATAGCCTGAACACAAATACAAATATGCAGTTTAACATTCAACGCCAAATTCATTTACATGAATTCATCCATTTTTGCCAAAATTATTTTGTTCTACTATCTAGTGCAGTTGGCAGCACTGCAACCCAGCTATGTTTGTCTGACGCCGACTGTTCAAATTGTTCTAGTTGGTCGCATTATATGAATTAAAACCTAATTAAGTTTGACCCACCGGTTTGAGAAGATGTGACCAAGAGACATGAAATGCCTTTTGGGAGAAGAACAATTGAGAAGAAACATGTTAATTTATAAATACAGATGCATTGTATTGATGAAGACATTGCCAAACAATTTTTTTCAGATAAAAATACAATAGTCACCAATGCTTATACTTTTTAATGTGAGTAACGTAATTCATTTTTATATTTTCTGTCCAATTTTAGTACATTTCCTTTTTCATTGGAACCAAAACCTCGTTTTGAAACTTGATGTTTTCCAGCTGTGAAAATTACCACACGTTTTGGTAAATGACTATGTGCCGTGCTATTTAACACAGAACTCTAATAAATCCAGGTCACTACATGGTCAAAAGATGCCAGTAAAGATAATGAATTAAAGCAATGGCACGCTTTGAAGAAATTTTATCATATAAATCATCATACACATTACTTAGTATCTTGCTTCAATTTGTCTTTCGTAGAATAGACTTAGTTAAGACCGGTTAAGTGTCACTCACCTATGAGGAATAGGAGTTCCATTTCATAGTCATGAAGACGTGAAGAATATGATGAGGGTGATATGCCTCCTGGCCTGTACTGCAGAAACAGAGTCATAGTGTTACAGTGTCGTCATCAAATATTAGAGGAAGATGTGTTAACTTGAAGATAGTTTTGAATATTTTCAAGCTGGGGTGCTTAAAGTTTTGATTTGGGGGGGGATTCAAGGGGCATTGCTGTTCAATTGGCAAGTCTCAAACCAGTAGCCTCATTTTCTTCAAAGCAGGGTTTAAAGGGGGGACATGAAAACATGAAAACAACAAATTTGATCAATCAGGCCTAAAATCAAAGTCACCTTGGCTAATACTCGATTCAACTCATAATATAGATGTCTCTTTCATATATATAACTGTTAAATGTGTTTTGTTATGTTTGCTAGAGATGACTTACGTCAAAAATTCCGCCCACTGCTTCATCCTGGTTGGTTCATCCGTTCAGTCCTGAAATACCTTTAATGGACACAATATCAGATGGCTGCGCCCGAGGGGGCGCTGCATCTGACGTGAGTGAGGTTTATTAGTATCTTTATCTGTCTCACTCTTTCTAAAGAGTGTGTTTAGTGCAGTTTGTTTTTTGATTTTTGAACACTTATGCATGGGTAGTGCCAGTTGAGTTTTTTCTGACCTTGCCACACCCGACTCAAGTATAGCACAGTAAGATGCCATGTAGGTAAAGATGATCAAAGAATATATGTTCTGTAGGCCTCCATAGTTGACTAAAACTTTTTGTGCATGATATAATTGTGAGTAGGCCTACCTGTGTGAATGAACAATATGAACATAACAAACATGTGGTTGGAGAAGTGCTAAAGCGAGCTGCTGTCGACGATGTGTATTAGTAGAAGCAGACAATGAACTAGAATAGACACATGCGCATACAGTACCATTGAAATTTATACTTCTCACGGTTTCAGAAAGAGGTAGACGACCAGACACAGCAGTGGTTAGACTTGCTACAAATGCAGACATGTTGACACAGTGTACGCTTTCCACTGGGTGCTTAGCCGAGAGCCTGTATTAGACTGCGGTTTATGTGTGGTATCGTTGGCAAGATGCATTTGCTTTAGAGATGCATAGTTCAGGGAGGATGACAGGTTGGCATTGTGCTTGAATATCAAATGGAAATAAAGTGAAATTATATTGTGTTACAGTCTGGCTCACAAACTGGAAGGGGAATCGCGGGGGAGGGGGAGGGGTGATCCAGAATACCATCTGTGACCACATTGCCTTGGCGGAGGTCTGCGCTCTCTGAGCGCGTTTCTAGTTTTTTATTCTCTTCACTCAGCCTCTGCTGTTCCAAGCTCTTAAACAGAGACAAAGACCTTGACAGAAATCCAAGAAATCTTTATTTAAACATATCAAAATGGACAAAAATACATAAGATAGAATTCTATAACAACAATTTTATTATTAGAGCTCATCCTCTGCTCACAAAATTGTTCCAAGCTCTTAAATAGCCACCAGTGATGAGGCAGTGGTAATATGGTTAAAGGATAGCACCAGAGTAAGTTTAAGCATAGCCCTGTTGCACGATCCTTCTAACAGCAATGTACGTGAAACACGTTACATTGAGTCAACGGCTCCTCAGATCTTACTTTCGGTTTTGAATCAGTTTCCACTGATTCAGTGTAAAGTGCTTCAGGGTGCTTGCGCAAGTCTTGAAAGTCTTAAAAAGTATGGAATTTTGAAAAGCCTTTTTCCAGACCTTGAAAAGTCTTGGATTTTGTGTCAAAGTCTTAATAAAGTATGGAAAAAAGTATGCTAAAAGACACAGAATATTTTGAAATAAGAAATAGTATAAGGGTGTAAAAACTATGATTTTATTAACCAGTCACGTACCGTACAGGATACGTATCGTACCTACTAGCCTACTGGAACAATATTCAATCGACTCATCTATGCTGTTTACTAGTTGCTTTGATAAAAGGTTTAATTCATTAATTCGAAGTAGGCTAGCCTATTGTGGAAACAGTTCTGTATGCATGATGCATTCCAAAAACAGTGGAAGTCATAGCCATACCTATTTGTAGATCTACAATGAGGTAGCAATAACATCACTGTACCAAGCACAGCTGTTTTTGTAGTCTCCAATATAGGCTGAAGTGGTAATTTCAGAGATTCCATGACTAACATGTTGGTCAAGGAATAGCCTACCCTGTGCTAATTAGGCTACTGATTTAGAAACGCAAGGTAGGCTACTGAAGCCCATTTCCTCAGTGAAATAATTTTGAATATCAGTGAATTTTAACAAATTGCAAAGACAGACGTCAAACTATACAAAGATTATGGCCTAGCTCCTGACTGTCCAACAGCATGTTTTGGGAATCCTTGGAGGTAGGAGACAGATGTGAATTGCCCCATTTGAGACCAACAAAGCCAACTATTTAGTATCAGGGCCTTTACAGTGCAAAATAAGCACCGACATACCCTAGCATCCAAATTCTTACTGGAGGAAATGAGTTGTGATTTGCATAATTTTTTGATTAATCAGATAAAAAAATTTTAATCGTTTGACAGCACTACAAGGTCTCACTGACTTCCTACTACAATGTTTACACCCAGACAGGGCTACTCTTGTTAGTGATCTCATGCAGCATTCAAATAATGTGCAATGCAGTAGGTAATCCATTTAATTAATTGCTAGCTATCTAGCAGCTTGTTAAAATGTACCAGATTGCAGGAAATGGCAACTCATTTTTTGAAAATTTCTTGGGGAACCCCCAAACCCCCCTACTATTTCTCTATACAAATGTGCACCCTATACTCTTCATTGATGTTCTGCCTTCACTGTTGTTGTGTCATGTGTTGTTCACAGTATAAGATGCCGAATTTGATTCTATGTGCTGTATTTTCGTGATCTTTTTTTAAATTATTATTTTAATTGGGGGGGCGGGAGGTAGTTGCGCCCCTGAGTCAAGGTCTTGGGGAACAAAATATCAGTTTTGAAAAAGTCTGGAATTTTGATTTGGAAAAAGAGCAAGCACCCTGTGCTTGTTCGCTACTGCGTTCACGTTTGGTCTATGCTGTTCCAAATAATTTTTTTCCACTCGCTAACTGGTGTTATTAGCATGCTCCTTCAACAGGGCTATGCTTGAATACAGTCCCGAGCTATCCTTTAAGGAGCCTGACTAGTGTGCTAGTATAATCTGGAAGTTGTGAGTACAAATCCTGGCTGCCACCATTGTGCCCTTGAGCAAAGCACTTAACCCTAAGTTGTTCCAGGGAGAGACTTGCCCTGAAGTTATCGGTAGTTGCAAGTTGCTTTGGATAAAAGCATCTGTTAAATGCATAAATGTAATGTACTGTAAATGTAAATAGAGACAAAGACATTGACAAAATGCCCCATAGTCAAAAATGTATGAGATAGCATTCTATTACAGCATTCTTATTCAGTACAAGCATGAAGCACTTGATTATAAGTGATGTGGAAGCGATATGATATAATGGAGAATTGGATTTATACAACATTATCTTCTATCATAATTTCACCAAAGATATCATCCGATGAAGTTGAGAATCTTCATGTTCTTTCATCTTATCTGCGCAAAGGGTAACAGTGGGTAAATATTTGAATAGAGTTTCAGTCAGCACTGGCAAAGATACGACAGCCTCTTAATGTTTACAAACTTTTCCAATTAAACTCAGTAATTTTAGAAATGGGGACATGATCATACATGTACCTTTGAAACAAATCCTGGAGTACTCCAGCTCTTCTGGACTGTACAGATAGACACAAAGAGAAGCACAGATGGAAGGGATGGTTACAACCAGGCTAGAGAGAAAGTAAGCTAAAAGTAAAAAAAAAAAAAAAAAAAAAGACTGGGAAACCACCATGACCAACACCAGGGTACAGTAAAAGTTTTATAGAGGGTTTCATGAAAGAACAAGGAAATTGCATCAAAGGAATATAAGGATGTATGTTTTGCTTGTTTTGTGTAAATGCCTTCAAAAGTCACAATAATACATATGGGCTACACATACCAAGAAGCGTCCTGCAAGAGGGGGGCATGAGGGGTTTGTGTTGTTTGACTGTAGATCACATCTGTCTCAGGTATTTCCATAGTATCACTGGATGAGAGAGGAGGCAGAAATGTGAGACAGGGTGTCATCCTACAACATTACAATGTAGACCTAACTCAATCCAGGGCTCTACGCTAACTTTTTTCTTTAGGAGCACTCTGACACCATCACTTGCCATCAACAATGTGAAGGGAAAAAGACTTGCAACAACTTCCCCAATTTCTGACATTAATTTACTCTGTGTTATGAAAATGAGGACAATAACAAACCACTGTATTCTCAATGTAAGTGTGTAAGCCTCGCATATGGAGTCAAATTTAACAGCCACCCAGACACTTCTCAAGCTCTATAATGGGATGTGATGCAGTGAATGACTTATATATTCTTACCACTGTGCATTTGGCGATGAACCTGGTGTAAAATACAACAACAACAACAACAAAAAGGTGGTTTGGAGGGTTGGTATGAAGCACTATATCATACAGGAGTAGTCCATATACCTCTCATCTTTCCAACTTTTTTAATTTGGGAAAGGAAATCAGACGCGAGCAGTTGTAATGAGTAAGTAACAAATCAGTTACTTACATTTTTTGAGAGCACTTCTGAAGAGGTACAATGTTGTTCCAAGTAAACAAAGTAAGATAATAGGAATGATCAACATCACCATCACAGGAACAGCTGTGGGTGTTTCTTCTTCCTCTGGAAAATGCCGTAATACAAACCAAAAATTTAAACTAGCCTTTTTAGTATTTTAAATAGTGCTGGCAAAAAGGCTTAAACTCAAGTCATTAATCCAAAGAAATTAACTTAATAAAGATATATACCTGGGCTATTGGATAGCTTAAACGATCTACAGTATGTTTAATTTGGCCACAGCAATCAGATTTACATTATACCTTCAGATCTGTCACCTAGTCAAAGATTGAGTTCAACAACTCCAAATTTGCCAGCTCATTCAGGGTTGTATGACATTTTATTGATGCCGGTGCAGAATAAAAGCCAAATTTAAAACATATCATACTATATCGCTTCTCTTCAAATGGAATCGTTGGGAAAAAAATAATGAAGTGGGCTGAAGTATTTGAAGTCTGGGACTGGGCTCTAAGCAGAATCAATCCTCTTGTGCCTGCCTATTTCATTGGATTTAATAAGCCTATATACAAGATTTCACAGATTGATCCACTATGCCCATGAATGAGAGAAACACCATTGTTCATTGCCTCCCTTCTACCTCAGTGAAAAATAGTGAGGGAGTGGAAATCTCTCTGGCTTAGTGATGATGCAATTTTTAAAATGAGAAAATAGGAATTACTTTACCAGAGGATCTATGAAAATATTTTTATGAAATATGGAACCCACTGAAATTCCTTCAAATGATGCAAAGCGCATCCCCATTATGTTTTAGTTTTGTATGGCAATGTGAGTCGGTGATGTGGGCATTGTTTATAATGTAAATTCAAAACACTGTATCCAGTTGTATTTGATCTGTGGCCTACTGTCTTTCTTGAATGATATAATTTGAGAAAAAAAAATTCTCAGCACCTACCTCTCTGAGGGACTTCCAGTGTACCTGCAGTAGGGAGACGAACACCTATTCACCCTCATTAAACAAACCAAAAACTAGAGTTCTGCTTTAAGAAAATTTTATGTGTATATCAAACATGATAATGACACGTTACCTTTGACTTGAATGAAGACATAATTTTGTCCAAGTGTAGTCACCGTATGACCTCCTGCATGTTTAACTTCTGAATACACACAACTGTAATTTCCCGAGTCTTCTTTCTTGATATCCGGAATCTTAAAAGTTGTCTCTTTTGATGCTAGTAGTAGATCCATCATGACAATGACTCCATTTTTGCAAAGATACATGTGTAGGTCACTCCTATACTTTTCATTTTTGTGGAAACTGGCACATTTCAATTCCAATGTGTTCCCCTCTAATACTTCAGTTGCACTGGCAAAGATTTCAGCAGGAGTAAAATCTGAAATTTAGTTAATGAGAATATATAAATTTTGTACCATACATTACTGTATGTCTTCATATCCTTAATTATCTCCCTTCAGAACGCCATTCTCTTCTCTGATTGGCTGCTAGGTGACCATTATTTCCAGATAACTGGCTACTTTGGAAGTAGTTCCAAAAAATAACTCATCTAATAACTGATTACCGTTCCATATGAATGCCTTTCAGAATGGTATAACTATAACAACAATAAGCAACCTTGTAGATCTACTTTCAACTGAAAGTAGTACCCAAATCGAACAGGTTAGCTTCTTTTAAATTTGAGTTGCATATTTCTTTTACGTTTTATACGCTTCTTCAAATATACGAGAGATAGATAGATACGGGAGATAAGCGGGATGCACGCGTCGCCGGAGTTATTCTGCCAAATCAATTATCAATGAATAACTGGTCACCACGCCGGCCGTTATCCCTTACGTAATATCTTGATTCATTATAGAAATGTATAACAATCAAATGAATTAGAGGATCAACAATGGTATCTGGATAAGTCAAGGATAATTAAGTTTATAAAACCTAATAGAATTTCACGTACCTGTCTGAGAATGTGTCCCCAAACCACATGAAAAGACTTTATAGTGAAAATATTAGAACCAACAAGAAATACACCGTTAACTTATGCATTGTGTGCTGTCAATATCAATGGTATGACTTAGACCATGGAATATAAAACTGAACACTAAAACACTTAAAATAAAATAACTTAAATAAAAAAGGATCTATGTCTTCACACACATTACCCATCAAATTGCCATGCAACACAAATTTCTGTGCAAACAGACAATAAAGTTTTATCTTACTTATCTTATATAATACTTCAATAAATTGACTTTAACTCACCAGTCAAAAGTAGCAGGAGCCCCATTGCTGAGATATACAGAGCTAAAGATGGTGAACTGATCCATGAGGTACTTTGACCAACATGGAGAGAGACTCATTCTTAGCCAATCAGATCATTGCGACAAAAGTCTTAACAAGTAGTTTGGTTACAGTGCTTGGTTTTTAATCTACAGGGCAGTATTGAATGAGACAAGTAAAGTGACTTCCTAGAAAATAAATCTTTTTATACTACAGCATATAATACCACCTTTTTGTGCGTTCATATTATTTATAATTTTTTTGGGCATGCATGCTCTGTGCGCAATATCTCACAACTCCCTCACTCTTTGGTCAGGTTCAGTGGATTTCAAAATGTGGTCCACGAAAATTCAAGTGGTTCGTTATCGTTTTCCCGATATGACAAAATGTGGGCTTAAGGCTTTTTTTTTTTGGTCCCAGTCCGTCCCTCCAGCTGAACACAGAAGTCTGATAACATTCACCCATCGCTGATGGGGCCCCATGTCTTAAGAAACAGAATCTAATTTTATATTTTTATGTTTCTAGAAGATAAAGCAATATTTTACTAATCTGAGGGGTGATATGGCATTAGTGATCTTTGGGTCAAAATCTGACCTCACAGTAAACTCTCTCTCTCTGTCGGCAATGTATCCATAACAGTGTGTTTCTGTGGACACTCAGTGTATGTGAAAGTTATCCACAGTTTTAATGTTAGGGAACTACAAATTCACAGATTGTTTGACAAAAGCACTGTACTGACTCTTTAACTCTGTATTTAGTGTACACACTAAGTGAATTTCCACAAATATGGCACACATTTGAAATGTTGAAAAGTTTCACTCACCAATTATAAGGATTAGGGGACTCATTGCAGACATGCAGTGCTGAACAAATAGAGGAAGAAATAAGCCCTTGGCTTCTATGACTACTGTAATACTACAGGATATTTATTTTTAGCTAGTAAGGTTTCTTGCAGGCAGCTTATTATCTGAAACACAAAGAGGGAAACCATACCGCAGCTGCTCTACACCAGTATATGATATAAGTATATCAGAAAAGCACAGGTATTGAAAAACAAAGGTTACTTAAGTAACCATGGTTCTATGAACAAAGGGGCTATGCTAGTCACATACTAATGGGATATCCTTCCGCTTGCCAGCAATATAGGTCGAGCAAGAATTTCAGAGTATGACCGTGCAAAATGGTGGTATGTCCATGCGCCCACCAATACATATCCTGGAAAATGCCACAAATCCACCAAGACTTCCCGAGGCTCTGAGGAAGCAACAACTAGACTAGCAAAGTCCCTTAGTTCATAGAACTGTGGCTACATAAGAAACCTTCATTCTATCAGGACTATGCTAGTCACATACTTATGGGATGGCAGAGTAACCCTGTGGTCACACGGGAGGGCAACTGGGCAATTTGAACAAGCGACTTGGTTGCCAAGGAGGCGTGACTCGTATGAAGTTCGGTCCTACCGGCAAACACTAAAATATGCGTCTGGTAGCGACAACGTATATCACCACAGATGTATTTTTGTGTTACAAAACCTATGTTTTCAGATTTATCTTACCTCATTTGCCGCCTCGTTTTACAAAATATCAAGTCATAAATCCTTAACTTCTTAGTTTGTTACAGATAAATGCGATCTTGGAGTTAGCTCCGCCATTAGGCGTCCGATCAAAATTCTTTTTGAAAGTATGCTGTCACGCATGGCTTCACTCTGATTGGCGTTTATGAAAAATAGCCTTGTTAAATCGCCCAACTTTTGCAGAAAATAGCCCGCATTTCTATTTTTTCCCCGCCCACCAGGCGATCTGTTGCTCAGTTGCCTGTACTAATCGCCCATTGCCTACCGTCATTGAAAATGAATGGGAACTAGTCGCCCAACACCAGTGAATTTATCGCCCGTGTGACCACGGGGTAACTAGTCGCCCAACACCAGTGAATTTATCGCCCGTGTGACCACGGGGTAACCCCGTGGTCACACGGGCGATAAAACCAACGGTGTTGGGCGACTAGTTCCCATTCATTTTCAATGACGGTAGGCAACGGGCGATTAGTAGGCTACAGGCAACTGAGCAACAGATCGCCTGGTGGGCGGGGAAAAAATAGAAATGCAGGCTATTTTCTGCAAAAGTTGGGCGATTTAACAAGGCGATTTTTCATAAACGCCAATCAGAGTGAAGCCATGCGTGACGGCATACTTTCAAAAAGAATTTTGATCGGACGCCTGTAATGGCGGAGCTAACGCTAAAATCGCATTTATCTGTAACAAACTAGGAAGTTAAGGATTCATGACTTGATATTTTGTAAAACGAGGCGGCAAATGAGGTAAGATAAACCTGAAAACATGGGTGTTGTAACACAAAAATACATCTGTAGCAATATACGTTGTCGCTACTAGACGCATATTTTAGTGTTTGCCGGTAGCAACGAACTTCATACGAGTCACGCCTCCTTGGCAACTGAGTTGCTTGTTCAAATTGCCCAGTTGCCCTCCCGTGTGACCACAGGGTAAGAGCAGAGTAAGTCGTTTCCCCCCCCAAATTTTTTTTTAATAAACTTTATTAGAACCAAGTCACAACACAATTAATTCCTGAGAAAGCAAAGAGGACTTGAGTGTACCTGAACCCACATCAAGAGATGCAGCAACATTCACCTGATAGAATCTTGCAAAGGTGCCTGTGTAGCCGGTGGCGGTCCGCACCGCACACGGGTCTCAAACCCGCCACCCCGCAAGCTACAAACTCCCGGCGTGGGAGTGGAACGCTCTAACCAACTGAGCTAAAAGCCCGAGCTTCTAACTCAGCGTGTTACGGCCGATTCACACACAAACCTGTGTGTGAGCGGTGCGGGCGCGGTTTTGGGGCGATTTCATTTAGAATACATGTTAACAGGTTAGGTCATTCAGACTGCACGCGTGTTCTGCGCGGCTCCTGTCCGGTTTCTGAGCGGTGAACCGCGCAGCTCCCGCGCTGCTTTTTTGAAATAGAAACAAGTTCTATTTTTCCAAGCGTTTTCAGCGCGGTAAGCGGGACTTGCGCGGTGTCTATAGATTTTGAATGCAGAGCTCAGGCAGCCGCTTCGCGCAGAACACCGCAGAAACAATTTCTTGTGTGAATGCCCAAGTCCACAGGCACCGCTCACGGACCGCCCCGCTCCCGCACCGCGAACGCCCAGATGCGGTGTGATTCGGCCGTTAGAAGCGCCCATGGAATTGGGTGATGAGGATTTACACACTACCACCGAGCTAGCCGCGCTAGCTGGCCTCCATTACACCTGCAGAGGCCCAGCAAATGTCTACTAAAGGAACACCTTTAAGCTGAGCCCAAGAGGCAGCAACTCCTCTAGATGAATGTGCTTTCACAGTAGACAGGAGAGGTCTTACCTGAGGCATCAAAGCCAATTTTGATCTTCTCAACAATCCAATGAGAGAAATGCTGCTTGGTGATGTGCCTCCCCATTATGAGAGGCCGTATAGGCCATATGCCAACTATTCTCTTTCACACACAGTCAAACTCTCTCTCACACACTATCAAACTCTCTCACACACAGTCAAACTCTCTCTCGCGTACTGTCAAACTCTCACGCACTATCAAATACTCTCTCACACACTATCAAACTCTCTCTCACGCACAGTCAAAGTCTCTCTCACGCCTAGTCAAACTCACTCTCACGCAGTCAAACTTTCTCTCACGCACTATCAAAGTCTATCTCACACATAGTCAAACTCTCTCTCACACACTATCAAACTCTCTCTCACACATAGTCAAACTATCTCTCACGCACTATCAAACTCTCTCTCTCACACATAGTCAAACTCACTCACACATAGTATTAAACTCTCTCTCTCACACACTATCAAACTCTCTTGCAATGTTAAGCTCTCACACAATTAAATAGCCTTCAACAGTGTGTGAGAGAGAGTATGATAGTGAGTGTGAGAGTGACTTTTGACTCTTTTGATTAGCTTCTCAAGTCCTGTGTGTGATTGTGGTTTACTCAGGATAGTTATGTCCAACTGCTTGTCTACCCTAGCTTATTGGTGAAAATGAGAGCACTTTGTAAGTTTCTTTGTCTTTTTCAAGTTGCCTGGATTGTTCAGATAAAGGGAAACAATGATATTACAACATTTTTCAGTAATGCTTTACAATGTCTTCAGGACATTCAAAGGCTGGCAGATATGGGATCCGACCGTTTGGATAGGCTCTACAGTGAACTGGAGGACCACGCTAGGACCGTTTCTTTTTTTCTCAGTGTTATGCCAGCCTCTCAAGACCCGGCAAGAGCTGATTGTGAAAGAACACTGGAGAGGATTTACAGGACATTTAGCTCTATTTTAGCCGATGCTGGACGTAGGTCAGATTTTCGCACGACTCTGCCTTCCTCTATCCCACCAACGGTTAGCAATGCGCTTGCTGGTCGTCCTATGTATAGTGTCTCCGGTGGTCAATTTTCTGTTTGTTCATCTTTAGGAATGAACTGGCAAGCTATTGCCTCTTGTTTCGGCATCAGCCGACGTACTTTATACCGTCACAGACAGCGCCTCGGTATCCAGCCACGGTCATTTACGGCCATTACAGACGAAATGCTGTACGCTCTGGTAGCCGAAGTATTAGCAAGTACACCGAATTCAGGTGAGCGCTACATTATGGCAAGCTTGCGCGCACGCAGCACAGCACTAGCGTGTCAGACTATGCCTTCAACAGCTGGACCCCATTGGACGTGCCTTCAGGCGACGGAGAGCAATTCGAAGGCGTGTTTACAGTGTACGGACACCCAATGAGTTATGGTAGGTAAATAACAGTAACAAACCAACCTATTCATTTAGGCTATTCCTTTGACAATTAATTGTAATAATAAACTGAATGAGCGCCCATTCAGAAGTTAGCTTAAACAACCACACTGGCACAGGCAATCAGCATTAGGTTATACAAAAAAAACACACTGGCAGGCGAATAGAATAGCATAAAACACAATCACACTGCCACAGCCAATAGCTTATCTTCCTTGCAAGATTTTTCGTCAGTTTGGGCCTAACAGGTTCCTATACACTGCACCCACGCTATTGAGTAGCCTATAGAGTAAACGTAGGCCCAATTCTTACTAGGTCTTATTGCAACTGTCATTTTTGTTCATGGCATTTCTAATTTCCTTTTTTTTTTCAGGTACATCGACGGGAATCATAAACTTTTTAGGTGGTTTTTCATGGTTGTGTAGACGGGTACAGTCGAACCATTATTTACTTACACTACCTCAACAATAACAGAGCATCTAGTGTTTTAGATCTCTTTGTTGGTGGAGTTGCTGACTTCGGCTTACCTTTACGAGTTCGCTGCGACCACGGAATTGAGAACGTTGCAGTAGCAAGGTACATGCTGCAGAGAAGGGGGTTACACTCTCACTGCATAATTACAGGACGCAGTGTGCACAACCAACGAATCGAGCGGTTATGGGCTGAATTAAACAGGGTGGTGTCATTCCATTTCAGCAACCTTTTTAGTTTTATGGAAAACATAAACGGAAAATGAACATTGCTTAGCATGGTAGACAACCAAAAACGCTAAATCTATCTCAACCTAAAATGGCATGCTAGATTTGCATGCTAACATCACTGGAAAAAGTTGATAATGCTAAGTATTAGCAACTTTTCCCGCGCACATCTTTGCTGTAGCTGTAGCTAAGCTAACGATGCCTTTGCATAGACACAATCTTTTGAATCATGCCATGCATCAAATGTGTGGCCAGTTCAGTTAAACCTAACTGATAAATGAAAAGGCTAAGATAACAAATGATTTGATTACCTTTACCACTTTTTTTGAAGAGGTCATATCGCCTTACCTGTGTACACTATGAAATAATAACTACTTTCAGAAGAAGCAAGACACTTCGGCCCAATCCCATTTCTATTCCCTAACACTAGCACTCGTTTTCGAGTTCCCTCCAAGATGAGACACCCCTCGATTGTGTAGTGACAAGTGCGATCTTCCCCTAATAAATGGGACAGCACTTCGCTTAAAAACGTCTTCACCTGTTTCATGCGTCTATCGTTAACACTGAACGGATATAAGGCTCTTAACCGGGGTAAACTGTTCAAAAGCCATCATAGACAATTATCAACACCCACATGAGAGGCTCTGGTAATTCTGGTGAAAGATTTGCGCACGTTGAAAAATATCGATCTTTCTAATAGTCATGTTTTAACACACCAGTGTGGAATTCAACTGAATTTACATCAAACTAAGACAGCGGTTCTCAAAGTTTGGTCCGGGGACCACTGGTGGTCCGCGAGTAAGCTCAAGTGGTCCGCGAAGGGATTTCAAAAAAAGTCTCTCACTAACATTGTTCGAGGTTTGAAGATGAGTGGTTCACTGAATACTATGAGGCAGGCCTGTAATTTCGAATATTATAGGCTATCTTAATATTGAGGTGTCCATAAATGCCCATGCAAATCTGCAGCTTTGGTTAAAAGGTAGCGATAGATGGTTAACTTGGAGAGGGTGCTGCGGTTTGGTGGTCCCTGAAAAACATTTTTTGGTCAAAGTGGTCCTTGGTCTGAAAAAGTTTGAGAAACACTGGCGTAGAGACATGTGACTTGGTGAGGGGGTGCGAGGGTAGGTGGTCCCTGAAAAATATTTTTTGGGCAAAGTGGTCCTTGGTCTGAAAAAGTTTGAGAAACACTGAACTAAGATATCCCAACATTAAAATGTATATATATATACATGCTCAATTGCAATAGTAGCTATATTTTTGAAGTTCTTATCCAGAGCTGAGAGAACGGGACACAGCTCGGGCAGTCGGACACAGATCGGGTACCGATACGCAGTTCGCAAAGAATCGTGGGTAATTTCATCTTCACTTCAACTTCACTTCGTTCGAAGTCTGCACCCGACCTCCCTCCGTTTGAAGGGGCAATTTGAAGGGCTGAAAGCCACTATCCCTCGGTCCCGAAAGTATTGGGACACCCTACACTTACACATGAACGCGCAAACCGAGTGTTAGGGCCAAAATCGAGGGGAAGTGATAGTGAAGTGATAGAAATGGGACTGAGCCTTCAATTTTTTGTTTGATGTGAAAATTGAACACCAAAACCTAATCAAATCAGCAGAATAATGAAGAATGTAAAATTGGCTCATCTTACCCCGGTCTCCCCTACCGTTTCCTTGGCTTATTAGCCCATCCAGTGAAATACTGCCTATCCTGGAAGCTAGGCCTGTCGTTTCTGCCGGTGGAGGTGGAACCGACCGTAAATAAACGGCGAACTTCTCCGTTCACTGCTTGCTCACTCTGTCCATGTCTGGCGCTGGAGATTGCGTTTGTGATCACATCACCATACTCTCTCACTTCACCTGTGCCATTTAGTTCCCGTGTCAGCATTTGAATCGCTGCGGACAATTCACCTGCCATATTTACCCTGTAGTGTCACCAGGGAAATTGGTATCACCCTCACGAGCCGTTACAGCGCCGTCAGAGGCGGGAACACGGGGAGACGGTCTTTGAAGTCTCGTGATAATAGAGAGAGTTTGATAGTGCGTGAGAGAGAGAGTTTGATAGTGCGTGAGAGAGAGTTTGACTATGTGTGAGAGAGTTTGATAGTGTGTGAGAGAGAGTTTGACTATGTGTGAGAGTGAGTTTAACAGTACGCGAGAGACAGTTTGACTGTGCGTGAGAGAGAGTTTGACTGTGTGTGAAAGAGAGTAGTTGGCATTTATGGCCTTTTACGGCCTCTCATACTATCCCATCACCTTCTCTTCAATACACACAAACAACTGCTCTGTTTGGCAAAATACCCGTGTCCTGTCCACACAATGAAGTACGAACAGGACAAATTGGCAACGTGTAACCATGGTCACTCTGAGAAAGAAGGAAGGGGATTGAGAGTTATCTCCTTGTTAACGTAACTCCCACAGTGTCCCCACTAACAGAGATCACATTGGCCCATACCATTGGCGTCTAGGCCACTTCGGTGCAACAAGAAGGTGAGGCCAAGCTCTGAAATGTGGCTGAGAACCATTGAAGTGTTTGCTGCTGCTTTGTCCCGAAATGGGGAACAACGGTGCCAGTCGTTGATGTAGTTGAGAATGGTCAGATTTTTTGAGATCAGAGGTGTCAAGACTGCATCCATACTCTTTGTGAAGGTCCGGGGGACTAGAGATAGCCTGAATGGTAGCACTAGGTACTCGTCACCCCTTTGAATGCAAAGCGTAGGAACTTCCTGTGGTCTAGATGCACTGCAATGTGAAAATATGCAACACTGAGAGCCATGGTAGTGAACCATTGACCTGGGAGTATTGACTTAAGGATGCGTGAAGGTGCCAACATTTTGAATGGGAGGTCCTTTGAAGTATCATTCAGATTCCGAAGGTCGAGAATAGGCCGAAATCCGCCTTCTTTCTTCGGAACCAGAAAATTTGTGGCATAAAATCCACTGAGCTGTTTGAGTGGTCTTATAGCCCGTTTTTGACTTAAGAGCTTCTCTCTGACGGGGGTCTGACACCTTTGTCATCATAATACCCCTGGTACTTCTCCCTTGAGGCTGGTAGAACTAGGGTAGAATACTGATGGTTTACAAATGAGCCCTCTAACGTTTGATTTATCCGAATGCTAAAACAGAGATAACGTTTAGCTGCGTTAACACAATGATATGGGTCAATATTTACTTGTTGGACACAAATAAAACCAAAACGAATATTTGCGTGTTACACACAAACATGCTTGGGGCAAATATATTACTGTAAATCCAATCAAAGCTACCCTGTTATGACCAGAGAATGCTCTGCTAAAAGGTATGTATCCGCTGTGTGGAGAAGACAGTATGGTTGGAAACCAAGTGAAATTTTGGGATTCTGATTGGCTAATGTGAGCTTGAGCTGCTTGTTACACTGCCACCTACAGGTTTGGCTCGACAGCATGAATTTAAAAAAAAAAAAAAAAAAAAGGTCAGGTGGGCATGAAGCTATATTTGAAAACAAGATGGTGAGATCCATTTACAACTGCAAAAACAAACTGAAGTTTCCTCTAAGCAATCTGATTGAGGAGTTTATGGTCACCAGGGCTAGGGAGGTGCTGCTGGCATTGAGGTCCAAACTGGTAGGAAGAAGGCATGTGAGGCACAGCTGGCTGGACTGCGGCAGTGACATGAACTGGTGGAAATAATAGGATCAAAGGAAGTAGGATTTGGATGTTTTTCGTTGCTACTCTACAGCAAAGTCCACCTTGCTTAAACAAAGTTCTTTTCACTAAAAGACATTTAAAGCGGCAAAGGCCTGATTATACGTAGGTCTACAAACATCAAATTCAATACAATGATAATGGCACACAAATATTTTTAAAAAATGTATATTATATTTCTAATGTCTTTTTTTTTTTTTTTTTCCAATTTTGTCCTGGCTTGAAAAGTAATAACCAGTTAATTCAATGGTAATACCAGATTGGTGTTGGGATACCAACATATAAGATTGGAATTGCACCTGAAAAAGTTGGATTTGTAAATCCCTAGTAAAAATCTTAATGCGCATTTACGTGATGGTTTTGAGTACCTAACAGAAATATCTATTTTCTAAGTTTGCACTAATAGGTTTGTTTGTGAATGTAAAGTTGTTTATGACTGAGTCAAAATTAATACTCAATTATTAATTCAACATTATCAACATAATCTATTCACTTTGTTTGACCCCTTGCATCTAAAATGCTGTATTAAATGAAAGAAAGCAATGAAATTCCATTTATGTAAAACTTTAGGCCATTTAATCACATCATTTATAATATTAAACTGTCAGAAAATGTACAGAGAGAAATGCATTACATTAATTATACATTCATATTATATTTCTCATACATCAAAAGAAGGCAATGCAAATAAAAATGTAGGGAAATCATTGTGTCCTATCATAAAATGATCTCCAGCATGGTGTACAGCTGGGCACACACACACAGTAAGTGCACCAGTAGTTTCTCTAGCAGACAGTACTTTACTTTCAGAATGGTTAGTGCTGTCTGTGTAAATGGACTTCAAGATACTGGGATACTCTGAATACTGGGGTCGTGCAGAGGTCTGCTATTTGCCAAAAGTTCATATTAGTGTCATGTTTTTACATATTTTACAACAAATTCACACCAGATTTCTCCTTTAATTGCTATAAACCAGACCCTCCAGGATTTTGCGATGTTGCGATTTGCAACTTCAACACCAATCCCCGCCACTTCATCGCGGCCATGCAATTTTGAGGAACCACCGCACCTTTCCCGCAACTTCCTGGAAGGTTGCTTGAAATATCACCAATCACTCGCGAGTGAAAGATCAATGGGTGCAGAGCTTTTCCTGCTCCTTGTTTTGCAGTGCAAATATTACTGTTCAAAACAGCTGCTAATCACAATATTCTTGATCATTTAGGCTATTGCCATTTACGTTACGTTTATGTCATGAGGCAAGTGTTACCTTAAATTACGCATAGGACTGAATGAGCTCTCTTCCGTTGCGCGCGTCTCTCTCTCTCTCCCTCTCCCTCCATGTGTGCGCGCACGTGTGGATTCCAAAATCACAAGTTATCTAAATGACGAATTCAAGCGAAGTTGAAAGTTATTGCTAATGTAGGTTAGGCCTACTGTAGAACTATCTCCACGAAGAATTCGTCAAAATTGATTTTCACCGAGCCCCCCTTGTCATAGGACACTAAACGCACATTAAGTTGGTTCCCATTCTTTAGGTCTATCAGAATTCAGAGCAGTCAATTTTTTTCGGTTTGTGTAAGCTAGCCTGCATCTTTTCCATGTTTTAAGATATCAAATCCTGTTTTGGCTTGTATGAAGTACAAAGCTTATTAGATGGCTTTTATATTTTTGCATTAAAATTAAGCAGATTTTTTTTCAGCCAAGTAATTGCCACACAGTTATTTATTGTATGACAAACAGTACAGCTCATGCCTTGCTTCTTGCTGTGGAACTACTTCACTTGTAGCTTCCAAATATATAAAGAGTGCTAGCTCCCTGGCAATGGCTTCACATTAGGTATACCACAGTTTTACTAATGCTTAGTCACAGTCTACTAGTGCAATCAATCAAGCCCAATATGATTGGTTATGGTGATGAATATGATGAAGCGGAAGATGATGACAAGCAACTACCAGCCCCTCCTTCTTTGCTTTACAGCAGCACTTTCATCACTATTTCAGATATATCTTTAATATAATATTTTGTTCTGGTTTACAGATGAACTTGGATGGCATGTAGTCATATAAAGGGTTGATAACTAAAACCATAATTGCCATCAGCCATCCATAATGTGCATTCTGCAGTTCCAGATGGTAAACAAGATAAAACAAACAAACTCAAAAACAAACTCAAGATAAAAGAAAACCTATAGTTGCAATATGGCACTGATTACTGCATAGCTATAACCACCTACCATCATCAAACACATCAAAATGTGCTGCTTAAAAAAATAAAAAAACGCAACTTTCCGCAACTTTTCCTGGCCCCCGCAATTTTCTCGCAATAAAATGCCTAAAATCAGCGCAACTTCTGCCGCAACTTTTCAGAAAACCTGTCGCGAAATCAAGCATTTTTGATCGCAACAATCACAAAAAAGGCCCGCGAAATCCTGGGGGGACTGATAAACACCTTGAAGACTCAACAATTTCAATGCAAAGGTTATAAAGATTGCTGACTTTTCTGTGTCAACAAACCCTGTAAAAAGTATGGCTGTTAAAAAAAATGGCGAACTAGAATAACCACAGCTGCTATGACCACTCCAGCTGAACACAGAAGTCTGATGATATTCATCCACCACTGGAAGATATTGATCTCTATTGAAACACATAATGTAACATACATCAGGTTCTCCATAAAGCTCTTGCATCAACTATTCAATTAATACGAGAAACATCAGCTGCTTACCTATTGCCATGACTTGGATGATGACTGAATTTCCATCTGTTGTCCTGACGCTGTGAATGTTATGTTTGTATATTGAGTACACGCAGCTGTAATTGCCTGATTCCTCTCTTCTGACTTGGCTGAGCGTAAAATTTGCTTGGTTTCCCTGGGTTACCTCCATAGTGACTCCAATTCCATTCTTGCAAAGGTACATGTGCAAAGTTTTTTGTTCACTGACATCAAAGACAGCACATCTCAGATCCATTTCGTCACCCTCATACACATATATGTTTTGCGCAAAAATATGGGCCATCCCAAAGTCTGAAACATGTAAAAGAATATTATTTAAACCACATATGCATCACTGTTTGACAGTTAAATTCGCTCCTTGCACATAACAATTCTATAATGCTCTTAGATTTTTGATTACCATTGGTTGTAATCACTAAGATAGAACACTGGTAATTACGTTAAAATTTCAACAGCCAGCAACATAATTTTAAATTAACGATTAAATGACTGTTAAAGTTGACTTGTCTAAGTTTGTATGAATTTTCTTTTATCACGATTGTTATGCAGCCAATGTAACTAGAAATAAGTGAGCATATTAAAAACATTTATGTGCAAAGGGCCTATTGAACAATATTGTTGCCCGTCTGTTGTAACTACATTTTTATCCCTGACTTTACCTTTGACTAGGATGAGGACTGAGTCTTGGGACACAACAGTCACTGCTTGAGCTGCTTGTCCATATATTGAGTACATACAACTGTAATTTCCAGAGTCATCTTTTTGGACATTCGTAAGCTTAAAAATATTCTCCGTTGAGGTTGTAAGTGTTTCCTTCCTGATTTTTCTTCCATTTTTGCAGAGATACATATTCAGCTCTTTCCCTTGCATTTTATTTTTGATAAAAATGGCACATCGAAATTCCAAGATATCTCCCTCTATTACTTCAGCCTTACTCGAAAAGATATTGACGGAACTAAAATCTGTAAATTAAGGTATATTGTTACACATATGGTATATTATACAGATATACTTACAATATAAGTATGTTTGGTTATATTGTTATTTAAGTGTGATGCCTATGAATTACTGTACAATCAAATTAAATTTGACCCACCAGGTTGAGAAGATGTGACTACAGGTGAAATTCCTTTATTGGAAAAAAGCCATAGAGAACAGACATATTAACTTACAATACAGAGGCATTGTTTTAATTAACATAGGCTATTACCAAACCTTTTTTTTTTTTTTTCAGGTGTAATCATTTTCAATAATCTTCAATAAATTTAATTACAATAAATACTCTGTAGGCATGCTAGCCTGACATAACCCACCCATAATCTGTTCATATTTACGGTCTGGAGACGGTATTCTGGGGAGGGTTTAGTCTGTCAAAAATCAACCAATCGTTTCAAACCAGAGCTGAGTGCACTCCCCCACCCTATAATTGCGTCAGGTTAAAGAACCTCCAGATCATGAATACGGATGAACAGAAGTATTATGAGCAGGCTATGTCAGGCTATAGGCATGCCTGATCTTTCAGTGAAATAAGCACCTTTCTCAAATTAATGCTTTCATGTGAGTAACACAAAAGACCTAGCCTGACGAGCTACACTATAGCACATACTGTATAGTCTGACTACGAAGGATAGGCCTCTGCACACAATAGAATAGTGTTAAAACTACAGCTCGGACAAATCAAATCGGCTATGATGAATCAGAACAACAATCAACCCAATTCAAACAATACTATGCCCACCCAACTTTGCTTACCCTGATTGTCCCTGTTTCCCATGACTTGGATGATGACTGAATTTTCATCTGTTGTCCTGACACTGTGAATGTTATGTTTGTGTATTGAGTACACACAGCTGTAATTGCCCGATTCCTCTCTTCTGACTTGGCTGAGCGTAAAATTGGCTTGGTTTCCCTGGGTTACCTCCATGTTGACTCCAATTCCATTCTTGCAAAGGTACATGTGCAAAGGTTTTTGTTCACTGACTTCAAAAGCAACACATCTCATATCCATGTCGTCACCCTCGTACACCTGTATGTTTTGTACAAAAATATGGGCCATCCCAAAGTCTGAAACATACAGAAGAATATTTAATCCAAATATGCATCTCTGTCTGACAGTTAAATTGATCAATCCCGCTGCCCTTTTGTAGCAACATTTTTATTATCACAGATTACTGATGTATTACCTTTGACTAGGATGAAAACTGAGTTTTGGCCGACAACAGACACTGCTTGAGCTGCATGTCTATGTAATGAGTACATACAACTGTAATGTCCAGAGTCATCTTTTTGAGCATCCATAAGCTCAAAGAGAGTCTCTGTTGAGGCTGTAAGAATTTCCTTCCTGATTTTTCTCCCACTTTTGCAGAGATACATATGTAATTCCCTCCATTGCACTTCATTTTTGGTAATAATGGCACATCGAAATTCCAAGATGTCTCCCTCTACTATTTCAGCCTTAGTTGAATAGATTCTGACAGAACCAAAACCTGTAAATCAAGGTAGGTTATCACAAAGATGGTATATTTTCCAATTTATAATATGTTTTCATTATTTATGCTGTAAGGTCACATCATATGAATTGCAACAAAATTCAATTTGACCGAGTGGGTTGAGAAGATGTGACTAAGACACACACACACATAAAAAAAAAAAGAAAATACAGATACATTGCGTTGAAGATATTACCAAACTTCTAATAACTTCCAGTAATCTCTGATACATTTAATTACAATAATTACCCTGAATGCATGATCTTTCAGTGAAATGGACACCTGCTTCAAATAAATACTTTCATGTGAATAACACAAAACACACTGAAATTAGCCCCATCATTTATTTTTCGCTTGAATCAAATAAGAAAATATCATTCTGCCTAGTTCTAGCAACATCTATTTAATCATTAAATATAAAACATATCATATGCTTACCACTATCACCTCCATTTGCCATGACTTGGATGATGACAGAATTTTCGTCTGTTGTCCTGACACTGTGAATGTTATGTTTGTGTATTGAGTACACACAGCTGTAATTGCCCGATTCCTCTCTTCTGACTTGGCTGAGCGTAAAATTGGCTTGGTTTCCCTGGGTTACCTCCATGCTGAGTCCAATTCCATTCTTACAAAGGTACATGTCCAAAGTTTTTTGTCTATGGACGTCAAAGACCGCACATCTCAGATCCAAGTCGTCACCCTCGTACACCTGTATGTTTTGTACAAAAATATGGGCCATCCCAAAGTCTGAAACATATATATATATATAAAAAATATTAAAGAATATTATTTAAACCACATATGTATTTCTGTTTGACAGTTAAATTCAACAATCCTTTTGCCACTACTGTGTAGCAAAATTTTTATCACTGATGCATGTGATGTACCTTGGACTCGGATGAAGACAGACTCTTGAGATATAACAGTCACTGGTTGAGCTGCTTGTCTATACAATGAGGACATACAACTATAATCTCCAGAGTCATCTTTTTTAACATCCATAAGCTCAAAGAGAGTCTCTGTTGAGGTTGTAAGTATTTCCTTCCTAAACTTTCTTCCATCTTTGCAGAGATACATGTGTAACTCCTTCCATTGCACTTCATGTTTAGTAAAAATGGCACATCGAAATTCCAAGATGTCTCCCTCTACTACTTCAGCCTTAGTTGAAAAGATTTTGACAGAACTTGAATCTGTAAATCATTACATAGATAAAGAATTGCACAATGTATTGTACAAGTAAAATAGACATGTATTTGTTATTATTATTATTATGATTATTATAATTATTATTATTCTGGTTCAGAGTATTTACACTAGGGTCTTTTGCACCATGATTTCTAGCCAAATACTTCACTCTAATTACTTTTAAAGGAATGTTCCGGAGTCAACTCACCCCAGGGTCCTTTGAACAATGACATCCAGCCAAGTGTCGCATCCAAAGTGTTTTCAACCATAGTCGAATACTGGCCGAGTTAGTGAGCTAGACAGACTAGCTCAGTGCAAGCGCTCTTGGAACTTGAGTCTAACTCCAAAATTACTACACTAATAACACATCTCATGTTACCAAGTTTGAAGTTAGCACTTGCATTGAGCTATTCTGTATAGCTCACTAACTCAGCAAGTGTTCAATTATGGTTGAAAACACTTCATGGTTCAAAGGACCCTGGGATGAGTTGACTCCGGAACATTCCTTTAACCTTGCTGTTTGAACATTGGCAGAGTTAAGCAGATTAAGCCAAATGGCTCATAGCAACCACGAACGGAAACTCCAGCATACCGCCTAAAGTGACCTCATCATCAGGTAGCTGGCTCCTGGAGACTGTTTCCCAAAGCATAGTTGCTAACTAAGTTAGCTACTATGTTGGTTGCAATGTAATTTCCCAATGCCAACTAACTAAGTTGCAACTAAGTTAGCAACTATGCTTTTGGGAAACGGACGCCAAGTCTGCACTCAAAAAACAATGCATTGAAAAGTTTGTAAGTTGTCCTGGAGCTTAGTAAAAACAACGGCAGCCTGATAGCTTCTCTGCTGCTACAGCTGCATCATTGTAACTTGATTGTGCAAGAATTTGTATTTGGACTACTGTTGAAGTATGGTAACATGTCATGATTTTAGTGGGGTAATCTAGGGAAGGTGCTGGAGATTCCATTAGCAATTCGCTCAAAGACTCCGGTTACCGCTGGCCGCAATCACTGAGATAGAATGCTGGTAGTTACGTTAGAATTTTAGCACCTAACTTAATTCTAAATTAACTAAATGGCTACTGTTAGCGGTTTTGTTTGAGAGGACTTTGCTATGACTGACAGCTGACATCCAAATGTAAGTCTGTGGGAGTTTTCTTCTATCACGATTGTTATGTGGTCAATGTAAACGGAAATAAGTGAGCATCATTAAAGAATGTTTATGTGCAAGGAGCCTATTGCAGTAAGCCATTTTGCCTAAGTTGCTAACTTGGCCAATGTCCTACCAAGGTATACACTGTATGTAGGTACTTCGTGTGAAGCATTTCATTGGATGTCATGCTGCAAAAGACCCTATTGTAAATCAACTCTGAACCATCACTTAAAGTATGTGCTAGGTAAAATTATATGAATTAAAACCAAATCAAATTTGACCCACCGGTTTCAGAAGATGTGACTAAAACACATGAAATGCCTTTGTTGGAGAAGAGCCATTGAGAAGAATCATGTTAACTTTTTAGTCTTTAGTTATGAATTTGAAATATTACACTTCTTACACTATTAAAAGGTTCACACGGTAAGTAAACGTTTTGCTCCCATGCCTAGCACAGCTCTCTCTCAGAGTGACTGCACATGCTGAGTTACATGAATTTTAAGTATAAGTCCCGAGTAAGTTTAAAGGAGAGTACCGGAGTGAATTTAAACTTAGCCCTGTTGAAAGAGCTTGCTAAATGCGCTAGTTAGCAAGTGGAACAAAATAATTTGGTACAGCACAGGCCGAACGCAGAAGCGAACAGGCACTTTACACTGAATCAATGGGACCTGACTGTTGGAAACAGAAAGTAAGATCTGAGGTTACATTGACTCGATGTAGAGTGTTTCGTGTTCGCGTTCTGTGCTGTTCGAAAATGTTTCATTTCGTAAATATGCTTTAGTAGCTGTAAGTATAGCTCATGCTGGTACGAGCCTTCTAACAGCAATATATTTCGAATGAAATGAAAGAATTTCGAACAGCTTAGACCTAACGCGAATGTGAAACACTTTACATTGAGTCAATGTAACCTCAGATCTTACTTTCGGTTTCCAACAGTCAGGCACCATTGGTTCAGTGTGAAGTGCCTCGCGTTCGGTCTGTGCTGTACCAAATTATTTTGTTCCACCCACTAACTAGTGCATTTAGCAAGTTCTTTTAACAGTTCTTTGCTTGAATTCACTCCAGTATTTTCCTTTAAGGGAGTGTCAACTATTACACTGTGCATCAACAATCCTTCTAATTATTATTACCTCCGCCAAGGAGGTTATGTTTTGCTCAGCGTGTGTGAGTCTGTGTGTGTGTGTGTGTGTGTCTGTCTGACTGTGAGCAACATAACTCGAAAAGTACTGCACGGATTTGGATGAAAGTTTCGGACAACGTGTGTTGTGGGACAAGTAAGAACTGATTCGATTTTGGTAGCGCTCACTCAGAACACCATCTGTGACCACATTGTCATGCCGGAGGTCTGTGCTCTCTCAGCGCTTTTCTAGTTATATTATCAATTACACAATGCCATGAAATAAGCATTATACAATATGTGAATAATGAAAATAAAACGTCAATTATTAATTCTACTTTTTGGCTCTTACAATATATTCAAAGAGCTTGGTTTCAAAACGCTATATAAACCGCTGTAAAAAAAAAAAAATAACATCTCAGTAATTATTGACCAAACCTAAATTTTCATTCCTTTTATTGAAAATAAATCATGTAAAAGTAACCCATAAGTTGTTACATGGATAGGTCTAGAAAATAAAATGTAAAAAAGTGATTTCTGAAAATGTATAAATAGGGATTTTATAGTGTTTTGGAACCAAACTCTGCAATTAATGACAACTAGAAAAGCACTTGGAAGGTGTAGACCTTCACCAAGGCAATGTGGTCACAGACAAAATATAAATTCCAGATGATGTTCTGGATCACCAATCACCACCTAAATTAAATCAGTCGTTAATTGTCTCGATACACACAACTGCATCCGAATCTGGTGGAGTTGCAATTATGCTTTTGGGAAAAGGACGCCCGTGCCGTACTTTTCAATTTGTACACAAACAAACAGCGCCATTGCTTACTTCAATACTTTCAATGTTTTCATGCAACACTAAGAACAATGAATTTAGATATTTTAGTTCTAGCATTTCACTTTTCATTGGAACCAAAAAGCAAAGTATCATTTGGCATTGTTTTGAAAATTTATCCTAGATGTTTTCCAGCTGTGAAAAGGACCATACACTGTTTTGGAATAATTATTATAATAATAACAAAAATCTTCCACGGATTTAAGGTGGGTGTCCGAGTAGCATATACCCATAACTACACACACAAAGGCACAAAAAGAACATCCTTATATCCCTAAAATAACAATAACAAGCAAATAATTCCGGTAACATAAAGCCTGCACAATAGGAGCAGTTTAGATAGGAGTCATAATCAAGGTGCAAAAGATTCTCCATGCAAGACCATTGCCATTGCCAAAGCAAGACCTAGTAAAATTCAGCATGCTACCCTGAAATTTAAAATCACATTAAAAATAGTTGAACCTACTGTATATTGCATAGCATTCAACATCAATTAGTCTAGAGTTTAGTTTCACTCACCTATGAGGAGTAAGACACCCATTTTGTAGACATGCAGAACTGAACAGTATGATGAAGGTGATATTGCTCCTGGCTATCACCGTGCTGCGGAAGGAGACTCATTACAGTGCCGTCATCAACAATATTAGAAGCAGGATGTGGTCCCCAATATTTTAAAGCCATGGCTCTCATAGTGTGGTCCACGAGCGAGCTCAAGTGGTCAGTGACAGAATTTATTTTAAAAATTCTGTGAATTTTTAGTAATTTTTGCGCAGAAATACTTATGCTTGTATGAGTCAAAGTTACAATTTCAGGAGGATGAAGAGGAGTTGTTTTTCCAAACAAGTATCACTTTTGAAGTATGTTCCTGCATTGGAGTTCTTGTGGGGTGTAGGGTGACCTGTTCCCAAATTTGTTAGGAATTTTTCTTTTTCACAGAATTTTCGGAAATTAGGTTCCCACAGCCCCATGCTCTCACATTACAAAGCTTTTTTTTTAAAAAAAAAAAAAAAAAATTAGACCCTATTTTCCCACAGCAAAATGTTCCGATAAGGGCATGTTCACACCAGCACAGGTAATATTTATCCAGTTAGCCCTTCCGTTCACATTAGAATTAATAGATTCTGAAACTGAAAACAAAAATGCTTGCTGAGGTCGATTTTAAAAATGATCGCTGAGGTGGATGAATATAAAATCGTTGTGTAATGTGGATGCAAAACGTTCTGAAAACGAGAGTGGATGAAGATCGTTTTCATCGTGACTATGAATCTAGGCAGCACAGCATAAAAGAACCTTAACCCTTACCCTAAACCCCACTACCTCGAAGGCACCATGAGGGCAAATAATACCAAAGATCGAATCTTGCTTGAACTTACATAGGGGGTCTACTAGGTAGGGGTAGAAATGTGGGACTATAGTACCTGACTTTGAAGAAAGAAAGAAAAAAAATCTTGAAATGTGAGAATATAGGGCTGTGGGAACATAGAGCTGTGGAAACATAAGAGTTGTGGGAACATAGAGCTGTGGGAACATGACACGTCCCTACTGTGGATATTTAAGCTTATGTGGCAGAACTAAAGCCTGATAAAAAAGTATCCTGGTCCTGAAACTTATTTCAATTGATCATTTTCAGGATGTATACACATGGAAAAATCTACATTGTACATGAGCTGGCATTTTGATAGTGACATCTAGGCTACTATCAATAATATACATAGCTGCTGTGCTTTGCATTGTTGAAGACAATGGCTAGGCCAATCTGCATGACATGGCTTTCATTTTGAGTCGCATACCAATATGGAAAAATGATTTCAGTTTGCTATGATTAGCAGAGCTGATCCAGCTAAGCCAGTGCCTGGTTTGCCTCAGCCACGGTGCCAGGATTTTCATTTTGGGTGGGCTCGACCAAATGTGGCTGGGCCTGGTAATGAGAAAACCTGTCGTGAGATTTTACGCATAGAGGCATCTACTGGCAAGGGTTTGGACGCAAGGTCTGATATCACCAAGTAATTAAGAGTCCAGGATCAATGTTAAACTTGTTTGTCCTGGATCAATGTACTCTAACCCTAAGCCTAACCTTAACCCTAGCCCTAAACCTAACCCATTGATCCAGGGCAAACAAGTTTAACATTGATCCCACATCATTGAGCCTTTCACTCATTCTGGGGGGTATTTCACAAAACCAAGATAGGGGATTTAGGCAGGCTTACTGGGTTATCCTGGATGAACATAGCATTGACTTGGTTTCACAGAAGAGATCTCATATAAGTTACCGTGGCAATTTATACTTGGAACCTAGCCTGCTCCTGATGAGGCTAAGTTCCAGGCTTAGTTTATACTGATGATAATTCTGGTATCTCATTGGTTCAGTCAGTTGTCACTCCAAATACACCCTCACGTGTTAGAAGGATTCTATAATCTGTCAACTTTGCGAGTGAGAATTACTTAGACCCGGCTTGACCTAGCAGCCTCAACTCATCCGTGCTTGACGTTCATGAAACGTTTTGAGCTTGTTTACCTAGAAGAGGCTTGGTCAAGCCCCGTCTTCGTCACTTATCTTGGATCTACTTACTCTGGTTTTGTGAAATACGCCCCTGGTCAAGTCAGTATCAGTGTCACTATTGTGTCTAGTTGACAGGAGAGTCACTGCGGAATCTGGTATTTAGTTCATTCAGTTGACAGTCAATCAGTTCGTTTGAAATGGCTCGCAAGTCACCGTCACTCCTCACTCTTGTTGACCTTCCTTGGGACGACATTACCACACTTCCCTCAAGTCGATTGGGAAGTTTTCGTGAGTGAGGGGGCACAGTGTTTGTATCCCAATTTTCAACATCATTCTCTTGCATTATTTTATTTGTCAAGTCCACTATTTTTGCGAAAGCACTGTCACCAGTACGAATGTCAAGTGCCTCTGCCCCCAAAATGCAGATCACCTTCCTTTTTCAGTTGCCTGACTTTTACGTACGCTGGAGTGGTCTGCCCACTTAACAATATTTAAAAATATTTTGAAAAAACATTCACATTTCAGTAATAGTTACATTTGGATATATTAATTTGCATTGCACTTACCGTAACCTTGCTTGTGTTTGGATTTCATTCACAAAAGCAATAATCGCTGCTGATGCTTTCAGTAGGCTAGGTGCTGTTGCTGCTAGATCTGGGGTTCCACCAGCGTATAACCCAGCTCCTCCAGGAACATCTTCCTTTAATTTAGTTTCACGCCACTCCAGTCTGGATTAATTTCCTCCTAAAGCATGAAACCATTGTAGGCAAGAGGCCAACTGGCAGACATGCATTGGGAGCTGTATGTGGCTGTGACCTTCTCCAGGTTATCAACACCTCCTTTGGTTGCATTGTAGTCCAGGATCATTTGGGGCTTTCGGTCTTCCCTGGTGCTTATGATGGCATCTTTATATGCATAGTGGTCATCAGGAATACAAGTGTATTTTTCTTGGGGCAATATGAGGCAAGAGTGGCTTTGTCTCTGAAGGCAAACATTGAGGATTTTACCATCCTGTCCTTTTTTGTAATCAGGTCAGGTGAGAGCTCTGGCTTTTTCTTCCTCACTGTCCCTTACATGGTAAGGTTTCTTTTCAACAGTTCTTCACCCAGGGCATATAATGTCATGACCACAGAGTCTTTCAACCATGTCAAGTACCACCCTCTTGCCCTGAAGTTTTAGGGGCGTCACCTTGGGGTTCGCCAGTTTACACCGGTATATTCACATCACAGGCTGCTCAAATTTAAAGCCATATTTTGCCCATTTGCTCGGCATGTATTGTCTGAATGGACACCGTTCATGGAATCCAACCAGACATTCATCCAGTCACATTGGGGCCTGGATTGTAGAGTTAAGGTAGCTGACTAACCCATTTGTCCCACACATCCGGTATTGCTGCCAGTTTATCAAGCTCTCGCTTGTAAAAAAAAAAAAAAAAAAAAAAATAGTACTTGCATAACACTGTGAGGAATGTTGACTTGCAAATTGGTACTTACACAGAAAACTGTATTTCACAAAGATGTTCATTTCATTCTGTCTTTGTTGTCAACTTTTAGACACTATTATTTCACTTCAGTTATTGTCATCAGATGTAGAGTCCTGTCCTGTTCAACTCTCAACTCTGAGCGAACTTTGATTGGTCTAGAGGATATCGACCTCAGTCAAAAAAAAAACAGATGTTGGGCCTGTCGCGTTTGAGAGAATCAATCAAAATGCATGACTGCTTGAGAAAGCTGTTCACATACTATTCTCTGAAAAATAGTTCGCCTCGGAGGCAGTTTGTAGGATGGGTCACCTGTGGCTGCCTGGAGGACAAAGTCGAGCCCATCATCCTCAACCATATTTATGGGCCAACAGCTAGTGGCAATCCACTAAGTGAGGAGATTTGTTAGCTTGTCTGATAGAGCTGCGCTGACCCACTTGCCTCGGTTGCACTCAAACAGAGTAGTTTGGCGGCATCTCTTCCCCAGGGTTGCATCAGTGCTTGACCCAGTATCAGCAACATTATCAAACGGGTGCTTTGTGTTTAAGTGATACTTCAGACTGGAAGAACTCCTACAATAAACTAATTCCGCATTGCATACGCTGCAAACAACTCTTGTCTTTTCAATGTATCCATTTGGAAGCTTCTTAATAATTTTCCATAAAGCAAACCAGACGGCTTTGTAGCTGCATCCATGTTAGCACATGTGCGATTTGTTGTGGTAGTCTTTGTAATTCACAGGTTTGAAAACTCATTCTCGCCCCCTAGTGTGCAATTTGGTTAGGGATAAACCAGAGCTAAAATGTCAAGGTAAAAGTCATCAGTTTACTTACCTATTTTGACCCAGCTCCCAACCCAACTTTGAGAATAGATTAATGCACCAATGTAGCCGGTGGCGGTCCGCACCGCACACGGATCTCGAACCCACCACCCCGTAAGCTACACACTCGTGGTGTGGGAGTCAAGCGTTCTAACCACTGAGCTAAAAGCCTGAGCTTCTAACTCAGCCACTAGAAGCGCCCAGGGAATTGGATTGTGAGGACTTCCGCCAAGTTAGCTGGCCTCCGTTACACAAACTAGTTGACAGAGGTCACAGTGCCCCGCAGGCCACTTGCCAGTCTTGGAGTACAGGCCTTACAATAGACTACCCCGAGGTGAAATGTAGTCCCTGACCATATTCCCCTGAGTTGGATAAGTGAGCAAAAGCGTTTTTCAATCAGCCCCGTCGTTGTCTTTATCCAAAAGCGCAGCTTTAGCTCAGCATAGGGCACCATAATTTGGAGTTGCCATTTAAGCTAATTGTTCACTAATAGACATAAATGAACTCAAGAATTTCCGGAATTTCATCTTTTGACCTGTACATTCAAATTGAGTACAAATACCAATGCCATTACATCAAAAGGTTTGCCGACGGCAGGCAGTCTTGGGACTATATTCGTGCAAAGCACCGAAAGCACTGGCGTGTAAGAGTGATAAATGCAAATAATCCTCAATACAAACAATGCAGTAAGTAATCAACAATGCTACCTGGTTTTAATAACCACTGACTTGTTATTATTGCCACTTCAGTAATAGAAGTCCATGCTAAATCAATTTCAATGACCAAATCGGTCGGCGACGCCATCCAACGTACTTTCGCCCAAAAATTTTGGCTTGTACAGTAGTCTGGCCAAGCCGCCTAGCTCAGATCGCATACGGCTTAGCCAATCAGCACACCGTATAGAGCGATGTCTCAGAACTTGCAGCAGCTTGTAGTTCAACAGCATAGGAACATGTTCGTTATTCCCTCCCCCTCACTTTTGAATTACCTTTCAGGGTTTCCCGCAGAAAATGAGCTTGGCAAGGTGGTGACCAGGGAGGAGGGGGCGTGGCCTGGGCAATCGGTGTCTGGGTCACCCAGGTGTGGGTAGATGACAGATGACCGGGGGGAGGGGGCGTTGCCCGAGGGGGGCACAAATTTGACAATTTTACAAAGCTGCTAGAAATTTTGGGCCCTATGACAAAAAACTATTTTGGACTCCTCAAATATTGATTTTAATATTAAAATTTTCTCTGGGCTCCCCTGTCAGTGCCAGGCCCTTAGAATCATCCTAACTTTCCTCCCCTTATTTACTGAACAAATAAATAAAGTAATCAAAGTAAGCAGGCTACAATCACAGTGCAATTAAGTGCAATCAGATATTTTTGGAATTGAGTATTCTGTTGATTAGGCTATTATCTATACAATTGATAGAGTAATGGGATTTTGAGGTTTTAAACAGCAATATCAATAGCATGTTATGCATAAATGAAATTCAACTGGATGAATAAATGCTATTTGACACTTGTTTTAAGTTTACCAAAAAGTAAAGAAGATTGTAGGCCTATCTCCTGCATCAAATCAATGCATGATGAGGAGACAGGCAGGGAGCGTGTGTGTCTGTGTGCGCAACTGCTACATGCACGATGAGGAGACAGGCAGGGAGCGTTTGTGTCTGTGTGCGCAACTGAAGGGAGAGAGGGAGAGAGAAAGAGAGTGGATGAACTTTCCAATTCTAATATTATTAATCATTAGTAGGCATAACAAATTATTGCCGTTACTAGGCATAACAAATTTATACCGTAAATAGCGCTAATGTTAACGTTATTTATATCGATCGTAAATTGGCTACCGTTGACCGCTAACTTTGCTGCTTTTATTTGGTGACTTTGGTAAACTGCTGTCAACGTGCAGATTTTTTTTCTGTCAAGATGAGCATTGACAGTTATGGTAAGCCACGACCTATTATTCTCTTTATGAAACATAAACACGCACCTCCAGGTGTCCTACCCACGACCATGGCATGTATTCCAGTTGTCGGTTAATTAGCGTCTAACCATAAACTAATAATGTCGGCGTAGCAATAGGTAATAGATGAAGCAGTAATAGGCTACCGTATGTAACCCTCAGGTGCTGCTATTCGGCCTCATCGCGCAATGATAATGATGCAGCCATGTCTTACTTAAGTAGGCCTATGCGTTAAAAAAAAAAAAAAAAAGTCGGGGGAACGTAGGCAAGGCGGGGGGCAGCTTTTGTCAAGGCGGCCGCCTTGCCTATAAAGCGCTGCGGGAAACCCTGCCTTTACAAAATTGCAGTTTGTTATGAGAAAGATTTATGAACACTTATGCATGACTTTGGACAGGATGGTGAAGTTTTTTCTGACCTTCCCAGTAGACAGACTTAAGCATACCACAGCAAGATGCCGTGTTGGTTAAGATGATCAGAGGTTTCTGTATATGTTCTGTAGGCCTCCATATTTAAATAAAGCTTTTGTGCATGATATAATTATAAGTAGGCCTGCCTGTGTGCCCGAACAGTATGGCAGGACATAATGAACATGTGGTTGGAGACATGCTAAAGCAAGCTGCTGTCGAAAATGTGTCGAAACTATGAACAACTAGAATAGGCATATGTGCATACTGTTGAAATGTGCGCTTCTTGCGGTTTCAGAAAGAGAGACAACCAGACACAGCAGTGGTTAGACTCATTACGTAGAATGCAGACAGCAGTGGTTAGACTCGTTACGTAGAATGCAGACAGTGTACGCTCTCCATCTTCGCTTAGCTGATAGCCTTTATTAGTCTGTGGTTAATGTGAAACGGAATGCAATGAGTACACACCTAGATCTAGGTCGACTCACTGTAGTGTGGTTGGCAAGATGCGTTTGTTTTAGAGATACATTTGTTCAGGGTGGTTGATAATGTCATGGCAGGTTAGCATTGTGCTTGAATATCAAATGGCAAAGAGTAAAATTATATTGAATGTTGAAATTTGTATCCTGACAATAATGTGTAATGCATCATTTTATCCTGATTCTCACAGTATTGAGGAGAGTTAGAGACTAGATGTCAAGATGTAGTAGGTGTTTTTACAAACGAAACATTTGATTACGTTTGATTAACCATGATATTCTTTGCAGCACAGGTATAGAGAACAAGAGGCATGTTTTTTGGGGGTTTTTTTTGCCTTCATGGTATTTGCAATGACCAAAATAGATAATAGAGACAGAAACAGAAGTAGTACTTTACAAATCAGCTGATTGGTCAAGGCAACATGCTATATTCCTTGACAGCGGTCTTTTATATTTTGCAACAGTCCATTATTAAACAGTCCCCCCAGGATTTCGCGGGCCTTTTTTGTGATTGTTGCGATCAGAAATGCTTGATTTCGCGGCAGGTTTTCTGAAAAGTTGCGGCGGAAGTTGCGCTGATTTTAGGCATTTTATTGCGAGAACATTGCGGGGGCCAGGAAAAGTTGCGGAAAGTTGCGTGTGTTTTTTTTTGTTTTTTTTTAAAGCAGCACATTTTGATGTGTTTGATGATTGTAGGTGGTTATAGGTTTTCTTTTATCTTGAGGTTGTTTACCTCTAGAACTGCAGAATGCACATCATGGATGGCTGATGGCAATTATGGTTTTAGTTATCAACCCTTTATATGACTACATGCCATCCAAGTTCATCTGTAAACCAGAACAAAATATTATATTAAAAATATATCTGAAATAGTGATGAAAGTGCTGCTTTAAAGCAAAGAAGGAGGGAGTGGTTGTTGCATGTCATCATCTTCCGCTTCATCATATTCATCACCATAGCCTTAATCATATTGGGCTTGATTGATTGTACTAGTAGACTGTGACTAAGCATTAGTAAAACTGTGGTATACCTAATGTGAAGCCATTGCCAGGGAGCTAGCACTCTTTATATATTTAGAAGCTACAAGTGAAGTAGTTCCACAGCAAGAAGCAAGGCATGAGCTGTACTGTTTGTCATACAATAAATAACTGTGTGGCAATTACTTGGCTGAAAAAAAAAATCTGCTTAATTTTAATGCAAAAATATAAAAGCCATCTAATAAGCTTTGTACTTCATACAAGCCAAAACAGGATTTGATATCTTAAAACATGGAAAAGATGCAGGCTAGCTTCCACAAACCGAAAAAAAATTGACTGTTCTGAATTCTGATAAGACCTAAGAATGGGAACCAACTTAATGTGTGTTTAGTGTCCTATGACAAAGTGGGCTCGGTGAAAATCAATTTTGTCGAATTCTTCGTGGAGATAGTTCTAAAGTAGCATACATTAGCAATAACTTTCAACTCAGCTTGAATTCGTCATTTAGATAACTTGTGATTTTGGAATCCACACGCGCGCACACACACACATGGAGGGAGAGAGAGAGAGACGCGCAACGGAAGAGAGCTCATTCAGTCCAATTGCGTAATTTAAGGTAACACTTGCCTCATAATATAAACGTAACGTAAATGGCAATAGCCTAAATGATCAAGAATATTGTAATTAGCAGCTGTTTTGAACAGTAATATTTGCACCGCAAAACAAGCAGGAAAAGCTCTGCACCCGTTGATCTTTCACTCGCGAGTGATCGGTGATATTTCGAGCAACCTTCCAGGAAGTTGCGGGAAAGGTGCGGTGATTCCTCAAAATTGCATGGCCGCGATGAAGTGGCGGGGATTGGTTGAAGTTGCATTGAAGTTGCAAATCGCAACATCGCGAAATCCTGGAGGGTCTGATTAAAGGAATATTCCACCTTTTTATGAAAATTGGTTATTCACCTGCTCACCTGGAGTTATGTGGGTAAAAGCATTGGTCTCGGTGCATGTGTTAGACTGGCAACCTCAAATTGACTGATGTCATGCTTGAGACCTTGACAGACTAAAATCAATTTAAATTACTTTGTCCATAAGTGCGTTAGTGGATATTGCTATAGCTATATTTTGGCCTCAGGCACAATGGCCAACCAACCCCACAACTATGAGTGTTATATCCTTTATACAACAGTTTCATTACTAACTGACGCAGTTGTAAAGCTGTTTTAAAATGGTTCTCTTTGTTCTAAATTCTGTTCACTCATCCTCTTTTCCCAAAATTGTTCTAAGTTTAGCTGAGCGCCCCAGTCCCGTGTTAGAAAAAAGTAAGAAAATACATTGAAATTTCTTAAATAGAGACAAATGGATATTGACGAAATCCCCCAAATCTTTATTTAAACAGTCTAAAATGACAAAAAAAATGATAAGATAGCATTCTATTACAGCATTTTTAGTCTGTACACACACAAAGCACTTGACTGTTATTGTTAAGTGATGTGGAAGTGATATGATATAACAGAGACTTAGATTTATACACCATTATCTCCTGTCATAATTTCTCCAAAGTCATCATCCTGATGAAGTTGAGAATCTTCATGTTCTTTCTTCTTATCTGTGCAACGGGTAACAGCCACTTAGTATTGAGTATTAAACTTGAAAAGGGTGTGTTACTCATTACCAAAGAAGTCTACGCCTCATGTTTTTCATGTCATTTGCTGCTTGGTGTGTCCATCTAGATCAGTGTTTCCTAAAGATGCCCTAAGCAGCTTTTGTTTTTTGTACAAGAGCAGGTAAAGAAATGTCCGACTTACATAGTAGACAACCTAACCTACTTCTGGAGTAAATGGAAAATCAAGTTTACTTTCGCTTTCGAATGAATATTCCGAGATATCTATCAGGACTAAATCAGCTTCTTTCGTGTCTTGTGCAGCCTGTAGACATCAATTTAATATTACCAGAGCCATTACAGCTCAGACTATTACTAGACCCGACATGTGAGCTTGCTAGCTATTCAATATTTTAATTTCTTTGAATGCACAAGGAGATCAGCTAGTGTGATCGCAATTCACCAGGCGCCTCGTGCTCTGCGTTCTTAAAGGCAATGAGAGATTGATCATTGGTTATGTCTGAGTTACACCCACAACGGTCCGTGTACTTTTTCGTTCATTCATTATTCTATTTTGGAAGTCGCACGAGAAATGAATAAGGACTCGTTTATGGTGTTTTACGCTTGAATATCACTTATGAAATGGAACCAAGCGCCATGTTTTAATATCTTTTAGGAACTGAAACTGAAACGCTGAATCCTAGAAAAAAGAGAAGAGCAATAAAGAAAAACCTCCATCTGAATTGCGTCTTTGGTCTGTTAAGCACCCAGAATTTGGATGACCTGGAAGCTAATTCTGGAAGTAGGTGGTTGAGTTTTTATTACATGGTTTATTTGGAGGCAAATACAGACTTTGCAAGTTGCAACACTATTCCGGAACGTTGCTACACTTCAAAAGATGTGGTTGATCTGTGATGAGTGTGCGAATAATATTTTGTGACGCTCACAACCTCGTGAGATGGTTCGTATATCCATAGCAAGCAAGCGCTACAAGCAAGTGCATGCCAGAGCCCACCACAATATTGAGTAGGGACAGAGGACGGGAAGGGTAGACCAACTGTGATCGAGAAAGGATTTTGACAGCTCTGATTATCAGCATCTTCCAGCTTCGCAGCTCATCTCAAGCCTTTACATGTGTAGTCTACATGGACAAATGGCTTCCCAATGATAATGCCCCAAATATATCAAAGAGAAACGTGTAGGCCTAGGCTATTAAACGTGCGTAACACCGTGGTATGAAGAGCAAGAGCGCGCGCTTCAGCTCATTAATAAACTTGCCAGCTAAAGATCTACACTCTATTATTTTTCTCAATATGTCTCTGGCTCCGGCTACGTCTGGAGCATCTTTGCGTATGCCTCGTATGGTATACCTTTTCTGGTGCGACTCAGGCTGCAAACTTTCCTTCCGGGTAAACGGAAGGGTCAATCAAATGAATTTCAATAAATGAATAAACAAATATCACACATTGAAAAACGATCAAAAATGTTGTAATTTCTTATAATACTATTATGGCATGAGACACACATGCAGAAAACCAAATACAGCCATTTCTGCGTGTATGGCTTTAAACAAGACAAGATGTTGCACCCTTTTTTCAATTTCATCTTTCATTCCAAAATAGAATAATGAATGAACGAAAAAGTACACGGACCCACAACACACCTATGATTAATTATGCATCCTAAGTCCAACCTTTTTGAATCATTTCATTTTCTGTGCTGTGAAAATAGCAAAAAAAAACAAAAAACCATATGTGCCATCCGTCAAACAACATTTGAAATTGCGTCGTCAAAATAGGGCCCAGATCCTTTTCTGCGTTTGTATAATTGCATCTGTTGCACTTTGCGCCTAACCACACCTTCGACACACCTTCGAGGACGTAAAGTCATTTGCTAATTAGACAACGCAAATTACTTGACAGAAAAACCATGCCCTTGCACAAAATAGCAATGACAGCTGGCGCCAGTCGCGAACGCATGGTGCGCCGTCTGCATGATAGGGCCCCACATGTTGCCTAGATTTCCAATGCCTTAAAACATTCAAGTAGATTTATCACCACTATCACAATTGAATAGAATCTGATCTGTCTGATGAAACTCAGACAAAGGGACATGAGTATAGAAATACCTTTGAAATGAACCCTGGAGTACTCCGTCTCTTCTGAACTGTACAGATAGACACAAAAGGACATAGCACGTTCCAGTAACTGTTATAACAAAACACTGGTCTGAGTCAGACGAGTAAAAATAGAAAAAGTGAAACAACATTTTGCCCTGTGCCTGTCTGAAAATGTATTTCAAATTGAGGGATCACAACCAGACAACACAAACACACATACCTGATACAATTTAGGGGTTCCTTTTTACCTGTAAAAGTAACACAATCATTATGTTAATCTATAAAACCTGAAGTAATATAAAAACCATGATAATAAGGTAACAGTTCACAAACCACTGATAAATGTGGTTTCACTGTAGACCACTTCTGTCTGCTGAGGTTCCCTCTTCTCACTGGAGGACAGAGGAGAAGATTGGGACAAGGGGACAACGAAGAGAGACAAAGTCAAAATCAATGTCTCTTGCTCCTGTTTCATGTCAGATTAACAAGTAAGCTAAAAGCATAAAATAAAAGAATGGAAAACCGCATTAACACCAAGGTTTATAAAGTCTTCTAGAAGGTTCCATGAAAAGAACGAGGAAATTACGTAAATATGTAGCCTATGTAAATATATTTATATATTTTTATTACTTGTTTTATCCCTTCAAAAGTCACAATGATAATGCATATAGGCTATACATACCTGGTACGTGATTTAGATTTTCTTTTAGCTGTGAATAGGAGGGAATATTGTGGTTTATTCTGAACAACATCTAGGGTATACTATATGTACTATACACAAATATGACAGTTGACCTCCTCACACCTTTTATATGTGTTGTTTGACTGTAGATCACTTCTGTTTGCTGAGGTTCCCTCTTCTCACTGGAGGACAGAGGAGAAGATTGGGACAAGGGGACAACGAAGAGAGACAAAGTCAAAATCGATGTCTCTTGCTCCTGTTTCAATGTAGTGAGATTAACAAGTAAGCTAAAAGCATAAAATAAAAGAATGGATAACCGCATTAACACCAAGGTTTATTACATGTAAAAAGTCTTCTAGAAGGTTCCATGAAAAGAACGAGGAAATTACATAAATATGTAGCCTATGTAAATATATTTATAATTTTTTTTGCTTGTTTTATGCCTTCAAGTCACAATGATAATGCATATAGGCTACACATACCTGGTACGTGATTTAGATTTTCTTTTAGCTGTGAATAGGAGGGAATATTGTGGTTCATTCTGAACAACATCTAGGGTATACTATATGTACTATACACAAATATGACAGTTGACCTCCTCACACCTTTTATATGTGTTGTTTGACTGTAGATCACGTCTGGCTCTGGTGTTTCCATAGTATCACTGGATGAGAGAGGAGGCAGAAATGTGAGACAGGAAGAGAAGCAATGGGCTTGATTGTTTGATAAAATGTATGCAGTGCAACACACTAATGTGAAAACCATCCAGTTGGAAAAAAAAAACTTTTCAAATCTAGATAGATTAGTTTATATAGCACCTTTTTATGGTTTAGCTGGTTTTATTGACCGTGACCGCTCAAATCAACGTCAAAGCTTCTCCTTGCTGGTGTGAAATGAAACCACCGTAGATTCCCATAGAAGATTTAATATTTAGTATTTACACTGGCTTGGTTTAACAGTATGGTCACGGTGAGCTCAGCTTTACATCATGGTGGAACCAAAGCAAAATTGTGCAGTTAGTGTCCCTTGACTTTCACCATGAAGAACTTAAACAGACAAATTTGTGCCTGAATGTTATAATCCAATATAGCCTACTTAGGATTCACTTTATATAATTTGATACTCTGGCTTGGTGAAAGCGTTTTTCTTTTTCTTTATTTCTTTTCTGTTTGACATTTTTACAGATACTGCGCCCCACATATTGCAGATTTGATGAAGTGTCCAATGTTTTTACTGTATAAATGTATTGGTAGCATTAAAAGGGAACTATGCAACATTTTTTGCTCAATTTACATTTTATTTAGCAACTTAAGAGCCATTGCGATGATTCTACAACACATTTTAGGTCGATTGATGACTGTTCCGAGACACTCCGCTCCACTTGAGTTGGCACCATTTTGTGTCTTTCTACCCAGCTGATCTTAACGTAATAGATTTGCCAACAACAAATGTGAAGGGGGAAGAGCTTACAACAACTTCCCAATTTTACGACATTAATTTGCTGTTTTATAAAAATGAGGACAATAACAAACCACTGTTTTCTATGTATTCTTGTAAGTGTGTCTCACAGTATCAGAGCAATCAGAATACCTGCCCACTTCCCAAGCACCATAACAGTAATGTGAAGCAGTGAATGTATATTCTTACCACTGTGCATTCGGTGACAAACCTGGTGTAAAAAAGAGGGGGTTTAAGGTATTAGACCATACAGTAGAGTAGCTTACTCTGTGTATACCTCTCTCACACTCTTATTCACTGTTCCTGTTCCATTAATCCTTTAAACTTAATAACTTAGAAAGGAAATCGGACAGAACAGCAGTTGTAATAAATGAGCAAAAAATCAGTTTTCAATTACTTACATTTTTTGAGAGCACTTATGACGAGGCAAGATATTGCTCCAAGTAAACAAAGTATAATAATAGGAATAATCAACATCAACATCAATGGAACACCAACAATGGGTGTTTTTTCTTCCTCTGAAAAGTATGTAGAACAGTTTTCACTGTTGCAGACAGGAGCTGCAGCAGTGAGAATTTATCACTTTAGGGCAATGCAGGAACATGCAAGTACGAGTGCAAAACATTTAACAAGAAATCGCAGTTGCAAGATTTTAGGACACTTTAACCTCGAAACACTTTAAAAATGGTGTAACCAGAAGTGTTAATGCAAACATTGGTCCTGTTCTGAATCACTATGAACACTACAATCCAGTATCTTTCATATTGCTCAGCTTCAACCCTCTCTGCTACAATTATAAGTAAAAGTATGCAGCAATAATATATCGGGAACGGCATGCTTGATGAATTGAAGTCTTTACCTTTGACTTGTATGTTTATCGAGTTTTCATTTGTTGAGGTCACATTATAGATGGGATACTTCTTTATGGAGTACACACAGCTGTAGTTCCCTGAATCTTCTATTTTGACCTTTTCGAGAGTAAAATGGGCTTCAGCTTCCTCTCGCTGAGTTACCTCCAAACTGATTCCAATTCCATTCTTGCAAAGGTACATGTTCAAAGATTTCTGTGTTTTGGCCTCGAAAGCAGAACATTTCAAATCTATGTTGCTTCCTTTAGGTATTTCACTTCCTTTAGGTACATGTGCAAAAATATTGGCCACACCAAAGTCTAAAAGCAAACAAAGTAAGTGCAAAGGTGTAAAACAGAAATATATATATATGACCCTCTTCAGAATGGTTGACAATGAAATCAACAATCAACACATAGGCCTACCTGTCTGAGAATGTGCCCCCAAAGCACATGTAAAAGCTTTATCGTGGAAAATATGAGAACCAATGAGAAATACACCGTTAACCTACAGTATGTATTGTGTCAATGTCAATGGTATGACTGAAATACAGTACATGAAATATAAAACTGGACACCAAAACAAATGGAGAAACAGATCTATATCTTCAGACACATTACTGACTAAATTCTCAAACACTTGCTCAACGTGACAGCATACAACTAAGTCATAAATTGACTTTAACTCACCAGTCAAAAGAAGTAGCCCCATTGCTGAAATACACAGATCTGAAGATGAAGTGGTGAACTGACCCAAAGGCTCTGTTTTTAGCCAATCAGATCCCAGTGACATCATCAAATGTAATAATAAGTAGTTTGGTTACAGTGATAGGTCATTTTTAATATACAGTGCTAGCCTGGGAGTACTCATGCTCCTTTGAGCGCTCCATTTCGTTTCACTCTGCAAAGCAGCATGGCGACCGTAGCCATATTATTATTTCTATGGCAAAACTAAAAATATAACATACATTTCCATATTACTGATCTATATTTATTTATTTAAATATTACATATAATAACATACTTTATATATTCATGTATTTCACATATTTCAGCTTGATAAGTTGACTTTCACTGACCAATCATAAGCAGTAGAAGCTGAACCACGTTGAACTGAGGATGCTCATCTGATCTAGGTGCCGAATTAACACAGAAGTTAATTTTTAGCCTTTCTCAGTGACATCTTTAACAAAGTGACATCTCGTCTACAGCTGCACATAGAAATAGTTCTGGCTCTTTTCTTAGTCGACACCGCAGTTTTGAATGTATGCTACTGTTCAAATAGGGTAAAGGGATTGTGTAACAGCCATTTCATTCTCTCTCTGACTCTATACACAGTATATATTTTAAAAAATATATATTATAATGTATAATAACAATGTATATAAAATGATTTATTGTGCTACATACACATCTTTTAATTTTCACACAGACATGAAATATCCACACATTCAGATTATACATGATACAGATGATGATGTGAACATTAGTAGGTCAAATTGCACTTTATTGTCAATGAAACTATCCAACAGTACATGGTAAGAAGATTAAAATTGCATTTCTCCAAAGTCCATATGTGCAATAACAAAGCTTAATTAGACATACAACTAAATATAAGTGTATTCAACTGTGCAAGACATCGCGAGGGCATAAAGTGAAAATAGATATCAAGCATGATAATAGATACCAGGAGCAGACAGTAGCCCCGTTTACATGGACACTTCTAATCTGATTATTTAACCCAATATTCCATTTTAGATTGCATATATGAATGCATCTCCTTGGATACTGTTCTATAGAATGCACATGGAATCTTTCTAATCAGATTAGAAGTGTCCATGTAAACTCGCCTATAGTCCAGATGATATGTGACAAAAAATAGGTGAAGTGTTCACTTTTTCATAAAAGCGTGAAATTTGGTATACTTGTACAGTTTGGTGCCCTGAACAATTTCAGAAATGGAGCCATCGCAAAAATGACTCGTGGCGGCCGTGGCGGCCATTTTTCTTTCCGCCATTACCGAAAACAGTACTTTTAAGCATATCTCTTGAACTGAACAAGGAAATGCAGAAATGATGATGGCTACCCCTATGTTTTCATGGTCAAGGATTTCAATGACACCAAACATGATATTGTAAATGCCTTTGGGTTGCCATGGTTACCATCTCAGCTTTCCGCCATAATGGAATTAATACATTTTTCTTCATAACTCGAGGACCAGACATGGTAATAAAGAAATCGTGATGTCTACCCATATGTTTTTATGGTCAAGAAATGCAGTGAGACAATAATAAGCAGTATATAAGGTTCAAGTAAATGGTTCAAGGTGAATTCAGTGACACTGTGGATTACAATGACATCTGAAAATATTCAGAATGAACTTTCAAGCATATACTCCTTGAGCCAGAGGGGTTGGTGGTTACCAAAAAGTGGCAGTGGCTACCATACCTTTTATGAAAGCCTAGAATATCAGCTTTTCAATTATGTATGATGGCCATTTGAGAGGAGTAATTGTTTTGAGTTATTGCACATAATGTAAACCTAGATAAAGGAAATTATGCGTATAAATCTAGCAGAATGCTGAGATAGCTGGATATGTAAAAATGGTATAACAACAAATGAAACATTGATTCTTATGTTTTGGGGTGTGGTAAACCCAATTATGACTTAGTCATTACTGTACAAGGAATGGTCAATGACATTTTTTTGACACTTTTTTTACACAGATTGCATCATTTTTCTCTCTATATCCCCCATCCATAAGAAAGGAAAGATCTTTTTACACTGCTCAAAAAATTAAAGGAACACTTTTTTATTGGGTATCACATTAGGTCAGTTAAAGCTCTCTGATAATGATCTGGTCAGTGAAGTAGCAGAGGGTGTTGTTAATCAGTATACAGCTGTACTGATGTTGATGGAATAAAAACAGGTATACAAGAGGGGCAACAATGAGAGGGCTCCCAAAACAGGAATGGTTTTGTATATGGAGGTCATTTCATTTGAATCATCTTTCTGGATTGTTTTCCACTAGTGCTGGTTTTGGCTAGAGTCATTATCAATATTGGTAGTAGTGTGAGGCAGAAGTCCAACTCCTCCAGGATGGCATATCCACGACATGCCAGATAGGAGATTTAATGTATCTCCAAAACACAACTTCCAGAACATGGAGGACATTTTCAGGAGACAGGCTAGAGAACACCAAAGCTGGCAAGTCTGCCTCTGGTGCATGTACCTTCCACAGATGAGAGCAGGTTCACCCTGAGCACCTGTGATAGACATGAAAGAGACAAGGTTCCTCCAGATGTGTTGCAAGAGTATGCAGGCAGTACGTGGAGTGTGAGGGAATTGGTACAATTAATGGCCCTCACCATCACCTGACTTAACCCCTCTAGGACATTATATTTTGGCACATTAGACCGTGCTAAGTTGCTCCTTAAACTTTGCTGAAGCTCAGGGATGCCTTTCACATATCTGTGAGGACATCCCACAAGACACCATCCATTGTCTCTTTTGGAGCATGCCACAGCGTTGTCAAGCATGCATGGGGACTACAGAAATTAAATATAGGTAAAATGGATTAGCCTGAGACATCATTATTTCACTTTGAGTGGGGGTGTCTATATAATAAGCCCTTAATAGGCTGAAACCTTATTTCAATGAAAATTATGTGGCATCCTTTTGTTCCTAAGGCATTGCCCTATCCATATCTGCAGATCAAACACAATTTTTGTCTTGTTGAGATCTGATATATTATTTTTAAGTGCATTGCATTGTATATTCTTTAAATTTCCATTTCCCAATAATAAATTTTAGTTATTTGCAGTAGTAAATTTGACCAAGAAATATCCAACCTGATGCAAGCCCTCGATCCAAACATTGCTCACATCATGTATGCATACTGAATGCCATTTCATTACACTTTGGTCAGAATCACAATTGCCTGAATTTCATTGTGCCAGATTTATTCATTCTATACACACTCATATAATTTGTAGCAAGTGTTCAACTTCTGCAAAACCATCTTAAGCGTGTTTTAAGTTGTGGTTTTGGTAGAAGATTGACTGAATCAATAAATGTGTTCAAAGCATTTGAGAGTTTGGTTCATATAAACTGTTTAAGTATTTGTGATTAACTGCAACTTTCAAATTTGAATTAGCCTGGCGATCACCAAACTAAAATCACAAGTGATATTTAGTCTGGAGACGCACCTATTGCTTTTCCCGTAGTGGAAGTATCGTTTACGATAGAGCCGATTATTGGGCGCTATAAATGTCTATCATAGCATCTGTACATAGCTCAGAGCCAATACCAGAGCCAGCATGTGACGTAAAATGCAATCGAGGGCCGTGCTAGTCCCTTTTTGTTCTGTGATTGGATACCTAAAGCAGGCAAGAAAAACGGCCATGGTCACCATGCTGCTTTACAGAGTGAAATGAAATAAGCGCGCAAAGGAGCATGGGAACTCCCAGGCTAACTTTGAATATGAAAAATGTCCTTTTTTGGGGGCCCTCTCATTGTTGCTCCTATTTGCTGATACTGATTAACAATGCCCTCTGCTACTTCACAGACCAGATCATTATCAAAGAGGACCTAATATGATACCCAATAAAAAAGTGTTCCTTTCATTCTTTCAATCATTCTTTCTTATGGATGGGGAGAATAGAGAGAAAAATGATGCAATCTTTGAAAATGTCAAAAAATGTCATCAACCATGCCAAAAGGTCATGACCTTGACCTTTTACAGTAATGACAATGTCATAATTGGGTTTACCACACCCTAAAACATAAGAATCAATGTTTCATTTGTTGTTATACCATTTTTACATATCCAGCTATCTCAGCGTTCTGCTAGATTTATACACATAATTTCCTTTATCTAGGTTACATTATGTGCAATAACTCAAAACAATTACTCCTCTCAAATGGCCATCATACATCATTGAAAAGCTGATATTCCAGGCTTTCATAAAAGGTATGGTAGCCACTGCCACTTTTGGTAACCACCAACCCCTCTGGCTCAAGGAGTATATGCTTGAAAGTTCATTCTGAATATTTTCAGATGTCATTGTAATCCACAGTGTCACTGAATTCACCTTGAACCATTTACTTGAACCTTATATACTGCTTATTATTGTCTCACTGCATTTCTTGACCATAAAAACATATGGGTAGACATCACGATTTCTTTATTACCATGTCTGGTCCTCGAGTTATGAAGAAAAATGTATTAATTCCATAATGGCGGAGAGCTGAGATGGTAACCATGGCAACCCAAAGGCATTTACAATATCATGTTTGGTGTCATTGAAATCCTTGACCATGAAAACATAGGGGTAGCCATCATCATTTCTGCATTTCCTTGTTCCGTTCAAGAGATATGCTTAAAAGTACTGTTTTCGGTAATGGCGGAAAGAAAAATGGCCGCCACGGCCGCCACGAGTCATTTTTGCGATGGCTCCATTTCTGAAATTGTTCAGGGCACCAAACTGTACAAGTATACCAAATTTCACGCTTTTATGAAAAAGTGAACGCTTTTTTCACATATCATCTGGACTACCTAGTAATAGATATAAGTACTAACGTAATAACAAGCAACATAACATAGACAGTGTGCATATAGATTTCTAGACTGTCAGACTAGGCATTACAAACAAATCATCTCCACTTCCGTAACATTACTGAGACATTACAGCTGATTTAGTTGAATATATTTACAGAGTTTCTTAAAATGATTAAAAGTTATAAAAACAAAGGAAAAGACAGATACATTTGTTCAAAAATACTTAATTATTGATTATGCATTTCGTTCCAGTGAATACCCAGCGGACATTTGGATATCAATTTTAAGTAAAATTGACATCAAACATCGGCATCAAATTGCCGCCTGCATTAGGTGAAAAGTGAAAGATGAATCGATGTCAAAATGTCACTATCAGTTTTACATCATTCTATTGATGTCAAAATTAGGTTGAATTATCAACATCAATGAGACATCATTCTATTGATGTCCAAATTGTGTCAAAATGAGGTGAAGCGTCAGTCAACTCGACATCAAAATGTCAACATCAATTTGACATCATTGCACTGATCTCAAAATAGTATCAACATCTGATGTCAAAATCAGGTGAAAAGTGAAAGTCAAGTTGATGTCAAAATGTCAACATCGATTTTACATTATTTTATTAATGTCAAATGTTAAAATTTCAACATCAATTTGATATTGCTGGATTAATATTAAAATAAGGACATCTTTCAATGCCAATATTTGGATAAAAGTGAAAGTTAAATTGACATTGAAATGTCAACATCAAGTTGACATTATTCAATTGATATCAATATTGGTTGAGTCTGCCAATATTTATTTGACAATATTCAATTCATATCTAAAGTGGTTTCAAACTGAATCTCAAGTTGATGTTAAATATGCCAGTGTCAAATCAACATTAAGTATGAATGGCAAATTTCAAAGTCAAGTGTATAGCTCTGACGGCTCTCACCTACGGTATGTGCACAGTGCGTAGGCGGGGCTAGAGAAGAAGGGGCGTGTTTTTGCACGCATTTTGTGTGGATAGGGCTCTAAGAGTTAGCAATTTCACAAAACCTGACACTCTGGAACTGGAGGTGGGCTAGGGATTGGTAAGGGGAAGGGGAGTGTGGAGTGCATTCTAGGAGTTGTAGGCTTTCAAAAGTAGTTTTCTACCTTCTAGATATTTAGCATGGAGTCAAAATCTTGTTTACTAAACATCAAACTGGATATCCTTTTAATGTCAGTTTGATATCGATATGATGCTTTGTTTGGGACATTTATTTGACAACATTTTGTTGTCAGCCTTATTGACCTTATGCTTATTAGAGCAATGACTGGATGTTGTAATGGTAAAATCCTAATCCTAGATATTTAACATGGAATCAAAATCTTGATAAACCCTAAATGTCAAATTGACTTTGACTACAATTCACTGGACATCATTTTCATGTCATTTAGATTTCGATATGATGCTTTGATACTGACATCAATTTGATATTATTTTAATGTCCACATTATTGACCTTAGGCTTAATAGAACAGTGACTGGATGTTGTAATGCAACCTCTTTACAGGCCACAACTGGTGACTTTGAGATCCTAATGAAATTATAGATATTTAGGATGGAGCCAAAATCTTGATCAATACTAAACATCATATGGATGTGTACTACAAATTCCTGGACATCATTTTGATATCAGCTTGATATCGATATGAAGCTTTATGTAGGACATCAAAATAATGTTATTCTAATATAAAATGTGTTGACCTTATGCTTAATGGGACAGTGACTGATGTTGTAATGAAACCTCTTTACAGACAATAACTTGAGATGTTAAAAACCTATTGAAAATGTAAATATTTAATATGGAGTCAAAATCTTGATAAATCATAAACGTTAAATTGACATTGACAGCAAATTTCTGGACATCAATTTTATATAATTTTAATATCAAGAAGCTGCTTCGGTTCAGGACATCAAATTGATGTCAATTTAATGACAATTGAAGCTTAAAAATCAGTAATTGGATTTTTTAACAAACCCTTGTGAGACCTCTTAACATGCCTTAACTTATGATGTTAACATCTTCATGAAATAATGTATATTTCATATGGAGTCAAAATCTTGATGAATTCTAAACGTCAAAATACGTCAAAATGCCCACTGGGTACCTGTATACAGCATATACATGAACCCGCTTTTCACAGAGACTACAGCTCTGTCATGTAACTGCACGTAATTGCATATAATGAATTCACAGTTGTATAGGATTAGAGAAGGGAAGTGTCTTTTAGGGCTGCATGGTAAAAGTCAAGATTGACTCAACATCAACAACAGTAGAAACAGATAATCGTGTAAAAAGATAAAGTTTTTATCACCACCAGTGCTGGAGACAACCTCTGAATTAGAGATGAAAACTGCATTCATATGCTCTAATTTTCAGGCGTGATTGAAACAGGATTCTGAATTTTGCCCTGGCTTTGGAACTTAGTACTGGACAGACCCATACAGTCTATGGGACAGACTGCTATTCACCTTATGCAGCCCCGCCCCTTTTCGTCTTTTTTTCTTCCGCGTTTGCCCTCCGATTGTCTTGAAACTTCCGTTAGACGCTACCTCTCATTCAAATCAACGTAATTTTCATGAAATACCACGATCACAAAACTCCTTATTGTAGCCGTAGAAACACACTTTTTACTGCTGAAAACATAATTTTTCATCTGGCGACGAACTGTTCTAACTATATTGATGGATGTAGTGAGCACAACTTCATAATAAGACCACTTATATTAGACCGTTAAAACACCAAATATCACAACGCTAAGTCAATGTGTTGCTAGACCGGATGTTGAATGACAATCGTCATGGCAGCGCCCATGTTTACCCGCTGAATAAGGTGAATATCTTGGCCTATGACATAGAAGGGAAATTAATACATTTTATTACACGGCTCTTTATAATGCTGTAGAATGCTCCACTTCAATGGGACTCTCCAACGTTCTACTGGTCTGATAATTTTTAATAACGGACCGTTGCTAAGTATAACAGACCGCTGTCAAGTTCAAATGAAACAGGTCTTAACCAATCTGCTGATCTGTAACAGAATGCCTCTTTTATGTGGACTGTATTAGCCATCTTAATCATTAAATTTACTGTTAAAGCAGTGATAAACAAGGTCGCATGTTGTTAATATCTACAGTAGTTAGCCGTGTAATAAGCGGGATAACGTTCGGTTCTACTCTGTCGGGAGATATGCCACAATAATGACCGCCTCACCGAACGTTATCCCTTACTTAAAAACATTCATTGCCACATGTCTGATTCCTAAATAAGTTCTGGCAATGACATTGATAATGAAATGTGATTTAAGTTGTAGGAATTAATTATTCAAAGACAATGTTACCTTTTCTGTTCCAGGAATGAGAAATGACCAGAACTGCCACAGCTGCAATGATCACTCCAGCTGAACACAGGAGTCTGATAACATTCACCCACTGATGGATGTCAGGACTGTCCATCTCTTCTGAAACAGAAAAATAAGCTCAGTCTTATAATCCTTAAAGTTCTGTTCAACATTACCCATGACAAGAATGGGTAATGTTGAACAATTGCTTGAATCATCTCTTCTTGTCTTGTCTGACTGTAAAATGGGATTGATGATATTGAGATAGTACTTTACTTGTCCCGTAGGAAATTTATACATCCCATAGAATTCACAGCGAGATACATGTACACCATGATCAAGTACACATATAAGCACTGTCCTGTCAAGACGGCAAAGTATTGTGCACCTCAACAAGCACAGACAAGATACTGTACTAGAGGTAGCAAGATCATTGTTAATAGAAAATGACTGTTGTCTTTACCTGCGACTTGAATGACCATTGAGTTTTCATTTGTTGAGGTCACATTAAGGGCAGTATACTTCTTTATGGAGTACACACAGTTGTAGCTCCCTGAATCTTCTCTTTTGACATTTGTCAGAGTAAAATGGGCTTCAGCTTCCTCTCCCTGAATTACCTCCAAACTGATTCCAATTCCATTCTTGCAAAGGTATATGTTCAAAGATTTCTGTGTTTTGGCCTCGAAAGCAGAACATTTCAAATCTATGTTACTTCCTCTTGGTATTTTGCTTCCTTTAGATATATTTGTAAAAATACTGGCCACACCAAAGTCTAAAACAAACAAAAGAAACACTAAGGTTAAATCAGAAAACTTATACAAATGAAGATCCTTGGAAGAGTTGACAGTGAAATCAATCTTTCTTTACCTGGAAATATTTTATGTGCATACCACACAAGAAAATGGCATGTTACCTTTGACTTGAATGAAGACATACTTTGAGCCAAGAGCAGTAACTGTATTAGCTTCATGTCTATTTTCTGAGTACACACAACTGTAATTCCCTGAGTCTTCTTTCTTGACATCTGGAAGCTTAAAAGTTGTCTCTCTTTTTGCTGACAGTAGTTCCACCCTGATTCCGACTCCATTTTTGCAAAGATACATGTTTGGTTCACCACGGGAAATTTCATTTTTGTGGAAAATGGCACATGTTAAATCCAATGTGTCCCCCTTTAATACTTCAGTTCTTCTGGCAAAGATTTCAGCAGGAACAAAATCTGAAATTTCAAGGTTTTTAAAATCTCAAATCCATTTATTGTATTTTCACATAAGACAAACAAACACATAACAACTCCATTCCCTCCCAACCCAACCCTATCGCACCACCAGATTTGCTTTAAAAGTAACAATGGCAAACAATAACATGAATTTTTAAGTTGAGCAGAATATAGGCCTATTGTTTGTACTAATTTGAATTTACTGTATGTTTATGTTTATTGTAAGTAATATTGGGATTCATTGCAGAAATGCGTAAGTCGATTAGAAGAGCAAACATCTAACTAAGAATCTCTCAAAGCACAAGGTAAAATGTATAAATCACGAAACCTAATAGAATTTCACGTACCTGTCCGAGATTGTGTTCCCAAAACATATGAAAGGGCTTTATTGTGATAATATGAGAAACAATGAAACACACTTATGTTAACTCGTATATTGTATTGAAATACATTAAATACAATACTGAAATAGGCTACATGAAATATCAAACTGAACACTAAAATAAATGGAACCACAGATCTAGTACATTATCTATTTATTTTTTAACATTTGTGATCACATATAATATGAACTTTAATACATTGACTTTAACTCACCAGTCAGAAGTAGCAGGAGCCCCATTGTTGAGATATACAGAGCTGAAGATGGTGAACTGATCCATGAAGTACTTTGACCTACATGTACATGGAGAGAGACTCCTTCTTAGCCAATCAGATCAGTGACATTTAAAGTATTAACACGTATGGTTACAATGCTTGGCTGTTTTAGAATAGAATAAAAAATGTTCATTGTCCATTCGCATGGAGATTTGTTTTTGGCCTCACAACTAACCCTAACCCTAAACATAAAATATGGACACAACACAGAAGGACATTAGAAATGCCACAGGACAATTACATACAATACAATTGACAATTACTTCCCTACTTATTTTCCTGTTTTTCACATAGACTACAACCCTGTCATGCACTTGTAAGTATCTTTTAGCCTAAAGGGCTGCATGGCAAAAGTCACCACTACACAGTACCTCTGAATTAGTGGGGATATTTATTGACCCTGATTTCCAGGTGTGATTAAGACAGGATTCTAATGAAACAGCAATGGAGAAGTACCATATACAATGATTGATATTATAGGCTATCCCAGAGAGTTAACACCCACAAATTGAGATTGATGATCAGTTGAAGTTTGGTAAATTGGCCACGTACCTTTTAGGTAAAAAAAAAAAAAAAAACTTGCAGGAGGAGACATTTTTTTTTCCTTATGACATTGATAAGTTGACCAAAACAAAACAAATCTCTGAATTACAACAGCTGTAATACCATGCCCAACAATATGCTCCTCAATATCACCTAGCAGGACGATATGAACAACATAGTCAAACGACACAGATGGACCTGGATCAGCCATGTTCTCAGAATGAATACGAAGTAGCCTACAGTCACATCACACTGGACACCTGAAGACAAAAGGAAAAAAGGTGAGTTGTAAAATGACAGACAAAAAGCTCTAGCAACACCATCAAAGCTGGAGGACAAATGAAAAGGCAGATTAAAGTAGATAGACTTTGTGGTTCCCCTCGGTGCTGAATGGCATGACAGGGTAAAGTAAGTGAACAAAATAGATATGGGATTTCCCAAAAGCAAAGTGGCTAACTAATTAAGCAACTGTGTTGCTTGGAATGCAATCTCCCATTGCCAACAAACTAAGTTGCTAAATGCTTAGCAACTAGGCTTTTGGGAAACAGACCCCTGTATATTTTGCAAGATCTGATATCACAAAGTAATTAAGAGTCCAGGATCAATGTTAAACTTGTTTGTCCTGGATCAATGTACTCTAACCCTAAGCCTAACCCTAACTCTAAACCTAACCTGTTGATCCAGGGCAACAAATTTGACATTGATCCTGGACTCTTAATTACTTGGTGATATCAGATCTTCCGTATATTTGTGTGAAGTGACAACAGCCAAACAGATCACTGGAGTCTCTCTCCCCTTCATCTCAGAAATCCGCACCACTCACTTAATACTGTACATAGGGCCAAAGACATTCTAAGAGACTTAACCCATCCCTCACAGGCCTTGTTCTCCCTGCTGCCGTCTGGTAAACTGCACAGTAGCATCAGTGCCTGCACAACCAGATTCAAAAACAGCTTCTTTCCTCTGCTCTGCATACAAATAGACTGTTCTATACAGCCTCTGCATATAGCATTGCTTGTCTTCATAGTATTGTACTCTCTGTCTTATTCCTAAACGTTTGCATGCATGCATGCAATGTGTACATTTTGGTGATGTGTTGATGTTGTTCCATCGCTATACATGGCACCAGGACCTCTGCGAGGCGTACTCTGGTTTTACCATGTGGTCTAACCACAATAAAGTCCCCTTGAAACTTGAACCCGACATATCTTTCTTATCCAACAGGAAGAATTCTCAAATAAGATATATATTCACTTGCCAAACTGAAATATACAAATGAACACATCAAATAGTCTGAGACTATTTGCCCATACGTTTATATCATTGATTTTTCTATGGCAAAACTAGTCCAAACTGAATTATTATTTTTTTTTAGTTTTTGACCATCTAATTTGCAAAAGCAAAATGGCTGCCGAATTTATAGGTGTTATTGCCAAATTGCTGTTTTAAACCACAAGAAAGCTCAAAGTAACCCCTCACCACGTTTACTACACTGATGAAAGACTTGGGGAATTGAGACTTTAGTTTTGTTGTGTGGTTGTCTGTCTACAAACATCATTGATGTGCCTTTGAACTCTCACCTGTTGAGATAGTCTAGAGGCCTATTTTATCTAATGGAGTTTGAAGAATGGGTCTACTTGCCAAAAACTGGAAAAATGAACACCTCTCAGTCTATCTGAAAAACTTTTAAAACCAACAAAGATTAAGGTAGCATAACTACAGCAACAAAAGTGTTGTAGGCTACTGATAAAGTCAGGGCCTGTTTGAAGGGACTTAGGGGGGCCCATGCATGGGGGCCCTTCACCTCCCACAAAAACCTACATGGACCAAATTATTATAATCCTCAAGCATCTTTCATTATTTATTTGTCTTGAGCTTACAGTTGTCTAACTCTAGACTAAGTCATATTTTATTGGAAGAACACCACCAACTAAACTCCTAGAATAATTATACAGTTGGTCTTGGGGGCCCCTTTCAGCTTGGGGCCCCAGGCAATTGCTTGGTTTGCCTGTCCTGTTGCAATGGCCCTGAACAACCTATTTGCATAAACTATCTGAACACATACAAAGTTTTCAATGCCTTGTTTAAATGTTATAACCCTCAATATAATAATATTCAAAAAAGTGGATGACTACTCATAGCTCAATACCCCCATGATCTACAATTACACAGGATCAAACAGCATAGGCTAGCTCACTAATTCAGCCCTTTGGTTCCCCCTTATATTTCTTTCAGACCCTGATGCAAGCTTTTAGTTAAGGCTAGTAAAAGAGCTAGGTCATATTATGGTTTGTTAAAAGTTGTATACAAGTTCATACCACCCCCAAGAGAATGGCACTTGTGTCCTCAGGGAACTCAATGTATAGTAAAGCCAGAGTGCTGGTAAGGGCCCATTCCTACTATCCATCAAAACCACCTGCAGCTATGCCTCTTCCATCAGAGGCGAACCTCGGAGGACAGGATTTCTTCAGAATTCACATCCAGTCTGGATGAGTAGTGGCCATTTTGGGCTGCAGGAGGATCCTTGCATTTAGTGGCGGGTCTCTCTAAGGCAATGTTTCTCAAACTTTTTCAGACCAAGGACCACTTTGCCCAATTTGTTTTTTTTTTTCTTTTTTTCATGGACCACCTGCCCTCGCACCCTCGCCAAGCCACATGTTGCTACCCTTTAACCAAGTCATTTATAGAGTAGGCACTTCAAATGCTTCAGTAAACAGTGAATTACAGTTGCCTCTTATATTCAGTGAACAACTAATCTGTGGCCTTCAAGTAATGACACACAAACTAAATTCACATATCTTTATGGTAATCAACTCGCGGACCACTTGCTGTCGGACCACACTTTGAGAACCACTGCTCTAAGGGATGTGGGACTAGCCTGACATAGCCCGACCATAATACTGCTGTTCATCCGTATTTATGGTCTGGAGGTTCTTTAACCTGGCGCGATTATACTGCGGGGGGGAGGGCATTCACTTTTGGTTTGAAACAATTGGACAGCTCGTCTAATCAGCGTCGCTTATTGGCCGGTAGACTCTCTACCGATATAAACACGCCCAAGAGGACCGTTCCCAGACCATGGATACGTATGAACATTCGTATTATGGGCGGGCTATGTCAGGCTAATGTGGGACTGGGTGGAGCCAAGGAATAGATGTGAGGCAAATGAATGGGGCTAATGTAGCTGAAGGGGGACTACTAATCCAAAATGATGCATTTGTGTAACTGTCACAAATATGTAACAAAGAATGGGACTACATGTTGCCAGTAGTGTGAACAATGTACAGAGAATTATACATTTATATGAAGATTGTAAAATGTTTGAATACAGTTTACGGTCTAAGGTGGGTGTAACTGTCAATATTAAACAAATATCACACAATAATCATGCATTAGAAGTTTATTTTTTCCAAAGTTTCCAAATTAGTTTCTGCAGATGAAGAAAGTTGTGTGGAGTTTGTTTCGGATTTGCTGTCTTGCTGTGGTTGCTGCTGGGTCTTTGAACATTGTGTTTCAACGTCACTTGGATTTGGATCTGGGCATTTGCTGTTGGTGTTGTCGTACTGATTGTTGTATTCAGCTTTCAAATAAAGAAAGTGTGAACTTAAATTGTATGAGAATTTCAGAGAAATTCAAACAGATTTCAGATTTAAACAGATTTGATTTTAGGTTCATGGTTCAGTTTCATGCATTTCCACATTATAAAGTAATCAGACATTTATCATTGAAATTATATAGCTGAAATGAAAGAATGAGTTTGAGAATAAAAAAATACAGTGATGTTAATATTATAAAACATTGTTACCTATTCTTCTCCAGAACTGAGGAATATTCAGAACTGCCGCAGCGGCTATGACAACTCCAACAGAACATACAAGTCTGAAGACATTCACCCGCCACTGATGGTTATCTCTCTCTATTTAAACAGATAAAGTAATGTTAGCTTGTTAATGCCATTGTAAAAGCATATGTAAAATCTCTTAAAGATTCCCTGAGGTGCTAGACCTCAGGGTGGTGTAGTCAGGCTACCGGGTTTGGCCTTCTGGCTGCTCCCTACCTCCCCCTGTTACACATACAAACACTAATGTGTTGTGTTAACATTTCCGTACCCTCAATGTTGATGAGGATGTAGTTTTCATTTGTTGATGTCACATTGCCAGCGAGGAATTCCTTTAATGAACAGACACAGCGGTAATTGCCTGAGTCTTCTATACTGACTTGCGTAAGTTTAAAATGGACTTCTTTGCCCATAATAACTTCCTTTCTTACTCCCATTCCATCCTTCAAAAGGTGCATGTACAAAGATGTCTGTGATGTGCCCTCAAAAACAATACATTTCACGTCTATGTCATCACCCTGAAATGCACGAGTGTTTCTTACAGAAATGTGGGCCACACCAAAGTCTAAAACATAAGAAAAACAAATGGTTATCAAATCCTTCAAATCCAAATAAATGGTTAGATTCCTTTAATAACTTGATAATTAATTAAATAAAAGAACATCGTAGATCATAAATATCTGAGTTTTGTTCAGACATTGCACATGGATGCATGGAGACTATCTCAGATATGAAGATGTACTGTACCCTAGGGTAGAGGTAACAAATAGCTTTGCTTAGCCTGTACATCTAGCTACGAGCCATAAGGCTTTACTTCTTTGGGTCTTGTGACTCAGCAGCTTTTACACCTTATAAGTGTGTGTGTGTGTGTGTGTGTGTGTGTGTGTGTGTGTGTGTGTGTGTGTGTGTAGACTATTGTGTGCAGAGGCAGTTTGACAAACACACACTGACTTGAGTCTGTTCAACCGGTTGCAGTCAGACTAGTCTAATCTGTAATCTGACAAACCAGAGAATAACATCATACTGGCTTGTCAGATTATATGGAGACTATTGTTATAATAAACAACACATTACCTTTGACTTGAATGAAGATGTACTTTTGACCAACAGCAGTGACGGTATGAACAGCATATTTAACCTTCGAGTAGACACAGCTGTAATTCCCAGAGTCTTCTGTCTTCGCATCTGGGAAACTAAAGGTTGCTTCTTTTAAGCGAGATGCGATTACCTTCATCCTGATTCCAACTCCGTTCTTGCACAGATACATGTTTAATTCACCTGTCTGTTCTTCAGTTTTATGGAAGATGGCACATCTGAAGTCCAGGGTGTCGCCCTCAGATACGTCCGTTGTGAAAGAAAAGATTTCAGCTGAGCTGATATCTGAAATTATGAGGAAAATCTATTCTGATCCATACTGATCATTTCATTGAACCTGATTTGTGATGTGAATATGAACTATATTTATTAAACAGTTTAAATGTATCTACATACCTCCTTGCGTTGATGCACTCAAAATGCACAGGAAGGCTTTAGAGAAGAATCATATTAATCAAGTGTCCATATAATATAAAGAGTTACAGTAATATAGTGTTGTAAAAAAAGACCTCTCTTGCATTTTTATTTAAGTGAAGATCCAAAAGTAGTTGTTCTTTACAAATAAGAAGTCATGTTTGTATGTAAAATAAATAATTATTTTACTCACATATTACCATAGGAAAGAGCCCCATTGTGAAGAGGTGCAGAGTAGAGAATGAGAAATTTGATGCTTGATACAGCCAACTACAGTCTACCAGGAAGTGCACTGTCGAAGCCAGTATAAAGAGAGAGAGTGAGGAGCATTTTCAGTTAAAGAGAAACTATGCAACTATTTTAGCTTAATTTATCTTTATTTAGCAGGTTAAGAGTCGTTGCGATGGTCCGATTGATGAAGGTTTCACCTCTTTCTAGCTCCCCTGGGTGGAGAAAGGGAATAAGCAAGATTGGTAGCCGTGGACTGATGGCTCAGCCTTGGGGAGCTGTAGGGGGACCTCTATCGGTAAAAATGCAAACACAAACTGAGAAAACAAAGGCGCATAACGGCTCATCCTTGGGTCTTTTTCCTAAATGCATATTTTAACTTGGTTGGTAATGGGCCATTTCATTGCAAACCACAAAGTTGTTAACTGGTTAGCAATGATTTTCAGAAGGTTTTGGGAAAAGGACGCCTGTATGGAGGAGCTCTGTGGCGAAAAATGTGAACACCAACCTAATGCAAACCAAAAGTAAAGGCCGGTCTTGCATAGTTCCTTTTTAATTTGCATGTTTTTGGCTATTTTTAAAGCAACACTATGTAACTTTTCACCATTTGAGAAATCCTTATTCTGGTCATTCTATTATTCTTATCTATCTCCAAATTAACTTGGACGGCATGTTATAATAATGAAAGATGGACAAACACAAGTATAATTCCCACTAGCCACCCAGGATCCAGCATTTGTACTAATAAAATGTATTATTGCATGTTTCTGAGTTGCATTATTGAGTTGATTTCAGATGTCCCTTATATCAATGTTTATAAGTGATAGAGTCACACTTCAGATTGCCTTTTTGCATCATCTTTTTCCTCCTTATAAATGAAAATTACTATACTGTTCAAGGAATCAAGGAAGTTTATTTGTCACATATTTGAATACTAAGAAATGCAGTGAATATGTGTCAGCCTGTCTGTGCAGAAGTACAGAAGTCCAGTTGGAAAGGGGCTACATAGGATGGTCTGTTGGTTGATGGTGAACTGTAATGAAGAGCTAGGTATTCACAGGCAAACAGCTGTCCGTGTCTATGTCTGCCTGTTTATCAGGTAAAGTAACTTCATAATCACAGTCTTTGGGGTTATCTGGCTGCTGCTCCTTGGTTAAACTGGTCTGTGACTCTTGTCTTGAAGGAGGCCGACTGATTTTGAACCTTTTGGAAAATGTTAAAGAGAGATTAGTACCAGAAAGATGTATGCTTTCTGTCTTATATGGTAAGCATTTTTATTTTATTTTATTTATTCATTTTATTTTATCATTTTTATTTTTGCAGATTGTACTGTAATTGTAGCAGTCAACAAATTATTGATGTCAAATAACTACCCACAATCTGTGTTTTCTCCTGTTTTGCTGTCAACTGTTGAAGTTAAAGAATAGCCAGTCAGCAAATAATGAAGTTTGATTTGTCTACAATATTCTTTTCCTTATTCTTACCTCCACCAAGGAGGTCATGTTTTGCTTGGCGTGTGCGTGTCTGTGTGTCAGCGTGTCTATATCTGTGTACAAGATAACTCGAAAACTACTGCACGGATTTGGATGGAATTTTCAACATTTGTATTGGGACAAGTAAGAACTGATTACAGTTGGGTGGCGATCAGTGATCCAGAACACCATCAGTGACCACATTGTCTTGGCGAGGTCTCTCTTTAGCTTTTGGTATTTCAAAAGAAAAACAAATACACACAAATAAAAAATCTATTCATTAGTTTACCTTTTCTAGTGCAGTGTGTAGCGGCCAGTACCAGTGCCCCTGCCACAATCACTCCGGCTGAACAGATGAATCTGATGACATTAACCCACCACACATGAGTCAGATCAAACACCGTCTCTGCTGTGAAGAAAAATCATGACTGTTTACTGTAGATGAATTGATAGCCACTTTGATCTGCTAAAATGTCACTTTCAGGTTTGGAGTACTTCAAGCATAGTCCTGTGTTGCACAAGCCTGTTGACTGCATTGCATAGACTGAAAGCGGACGTAGAAGTGAGCAAGCAGTTTACGTTGAGTCAATGGAACACACAATCTTTCTTTCGGTTTCGAATGCAGTAGGCCTACGTTACACTGACTTGATGTAAAGTGCTCATTCGCATTTCTGTTCGCACTTGGTCTATGTTCTTTCAAAATGTTTCATTCCACTTGCTATGTAGTGTAGGCAGGAGGCTTGAATTACACCAAACCTTTACTTTACGTATGAATTAACAGTTATTTTTACTCAAAGCCTTAAAAACATGATACCACACTGACCAAATGTTTATTTCACTAGCACATTAATATATTAGGTTACTGAATTAATAGCAATAGCAGAGCAAAAAAAAGTAGTCTGAAGAGAGGCTGCATAGGCCCATGTCGGCTTTGGCTGAGCAGGCTGGACTAGTCTGCAATATCAATCTTCTGAAAAGGTTGCATGTGTATGCAGGGATGTTAGTCATGTATTGCAGTAATCAATCAGGTTTAGCAAGAATCACAGCCTGGGGTGCAGAACTGTTTAAGGCAAGGTCTATACATTTTAGACAATATTACACAATGTAAATCTACATGACATGGTGACCAGCTGTGCTTAAATATACAGTAAGTCAATAGGCTAATCAACTATGGTCCTGGTCATAGGGTATTCACCTTCAGACGGGGTCAGAGAAGATGACTCGCATAGGATGTTGCTCTGAGTGGTAGTAGCTTGATTATCTTGATTATCTGGGAATATCAATATCTCAGATTAGGTGAGTTTGAACCTCAAATATCAGACCATCATCTGAATTAAAAGCAAAGAGGATATCAAGGATATCAAAGATTTGATAACAAGGATAACAATTTATCAATTCATTTCCTGATTAAAAATAAAATAAAAATGTGTAGTGTTTAGTCAGGTTTAGTCACCAGATCTGAATTATAAAGTAGAAAAACATACCTCTTGAAATCGTTGCCATAGAATTGCATTGCTTCATCTCTTCAACACTGCCTAATGGAAAACAAATAAAATAAATATAAAGTAGTAAAACTTCAAAACATTCAGTATTGGAAGGAGGATTCATGTAATATAATTATGGTACATCATTAAGAGTCTGATGAGTTACTAAACATGCTTACGGAACACATGAATGGAGAGGTTGTTATGCCCAGGTTCAATTTTCATAGTCTCAAGTCTCTTTTGGGAATAAACACAGCTGTAGTTGCCAGAGTCCATCAGCATAAGATTACTGACACTAAAGCGTATATCATCAGTCTCCCTGAAGGGTTTCATGCTGATCCATGAGCCGTCCTTCCACAGGTACATGTGCAGGGTGCTTCCCTCTGGTATCTCACTGGCAGCCCTCATGCCATCTATACTGCATTTCAGCATCAGTTCTTCCCCCACCATCACACACACCTTGGTTGCAAAGATCCTTGCTGGCCAGACGCTACCAGATGTCTCAGTCACACCACCGTTGCTTTTCACCTCTTTAGTGGGTGATGTTTGTCCTGGTGGTGTGATGGGCTCATCCTGACAATAAACTAGTGTGACTAACAAGGGAGGTGTGTATAGTTAGTGTGAAATATAGTGATAAAGCCATATTCACAATAAATCCTGCAGAAATTGTTGGTTTAAACTGCTAGTTCACATCAGACATGAAAACTGATGGAACAAATCTCATGAAATTATGGGACAGTGCTGCAATTTTGCACATTCATTACATTAAACTGTAGTGCATGGTGCTAAATATATAACTATATATTAGTTAAGTCCATAAGCTTCTGAGTCTTTCTGTAGGTATCCCTGAACCACACATCATGCTTTCAGTCTTAAATATCCCTGATGTAGGCCCATCTAAAAGACTATTGACCAGTTTATCAGCTTTCCACTCTTGAGTTTAGTCTACAAGCTTAGTCACTTCCTCTATTTTTTTAAAAAGGAACAAAACACTGACATTAAATAGAGAACATATAGCATACACACTTGATAATGTACAAAAGAGTGACACAGACTTACCTGTGAAAATCATCAAAAGTTGCATAGCAAGTGCTTAGCATGTAACAGCGTCAACCTGTGAGCGCAATCCATGAACAAATATAAGATAAAAGTGCGTATTTTTTTTGTAGCTTCATGCATGCATCATGTGGGCGTAGGCGTGGTGTATAGTTGTGTGCAGTAACACTATTGTTACTTGAGGCAATGGTTTTGGTCCATCATATGAACAGCGTTTCACACGCCTATATGTGATTCACCTATCTTCTTAATGTAGCTTAGGTTTAATGGCATACATCATCCTCTCTCTATCCTGCTTTACTAAAATATAATTACTTTAATACTCATTTATATTAAGCAATTAGAACAGAGTGCAATTATGTCAAGTCATAAATTACCTTCACAAATTCACTGTCATTGTAATGCTTTTATTAAAGCACATAAATATCACATCTGACATTTCTTAATGACAAAATGTTACATGATTTTCTCAGCAGGAATTAAAAACACAAAAATCATAATTTCCATTGTATGACATCCTATCAAAGAGCGTATCTCTTCAGTTGTGGACAGTGGTTGACAGTGATCAATGGTTATTTTTGTCCCCAACAGCACCCTCCAGGCAGCACAGCCTAAAAGGCACTACCTTTATCCTATTCCTAGCCCTAACCCCTTCAACCCTCAATCTAACCCTAAACTGAGGGGAGTAGTGCCTTTAAGGCGTGCTGCCTCTGTTGTGCGTCTGTTGGTTGTGTCTCTCCTAAAAAAAACAACAAACAAACAAACAAACAAAACACTATAATGCATAGAGGCCACCATAGAGGCTAGAGACTACTTTTACTTTTGACTGTGTTCAGTTTATAGAAACTACAAAAACATGTTCAAAAATACTGATGGAGAAGTTTGGTTAAGATGCTTTTCTTGTAAATGAGTGGTTTTAAAACAGAACTACTTCAAGACGTGTGGTTTAAGCACAAATACGTCTGCAAAGAATAGCATTATTCTATAACATGTCTTTGTACAGCCTACAAAGACCACGGGGGCTAAGGTATAGTACATTGTTGTCAAGGCTACAGAGAGAGGACAGTATAAAGTACAGATCAGTATAAATACAGTATAAAACATATCAGAATTGTTTGCATTTATTTTCATGTATAGTTAATAAACACACTACAATCCACCTAACCTGGCAAGCCATCTGCCTCTGCACAGGATAGCCTGATCAATCAGAGGCACAAACAAATTCAATGGACTGTTGTTTTTGGCGAAGCCCCCCTAAACACATAGAGCATTGTGATTAGTGAACACCAAAAGTGTCGTAATGTAATTCCCTATGGCTTGATACTAGATGTACGGTCTGAGCAAATCTATTTACAGCTGATGGAGTAGGTCTAGATTTCTTGGCTATAATCCACGCAATTTCTTTGATAATCTTTAGTGTGGATGGACATCATTCATACCAACCTTTCAGGATGCACTATGCAATTCTGTATGCAGGGTGAGAAACCACCACAAAAATAAATGAATAAATAAATAAATAAATAAAATAAAACTTCACAACATGACAATTTAGCACTAATCTGGAAGGTTTACCTTTTAGGTAGCTAGTCCAACCCATTTCACATTTCACAACTCCTTTTCCTATTCCTACCCTTTAAAGCATACATTTTTCTTTGTAAAATTACAAAAATGCATAAATCTCATTACCCCTACCTGCGAACTGTTGATTCTGTGTTGGCTGAGAAGGAAAACAAACAAAGTGAGGACTTTACTATTTATTGTCAATTACTGTAAATAAGTAGCCTGGGAGTTCCCATGCTCCTCTGCCCGCTTATTTCATTTCACTCTGCAGAGCAGCATGGTGACCATGGCCGTTTTTTCTCGCCTGCTTTCGGTATCCAATCGCAGAACAAAAAGGGATTTGTACGGCCCTCGATTGCATATTACGTCATGTGGTGGCTCTGGTATGGGCTCCGAGGTATGTACAGACGCTATGATAGACATTCGTAGCGCCCAATAAACGGCTATGGACAATTGTAAACGATGCTTCCGCTACGAGAAATGCAATAAGTAGGTCCCCAGACTAAATATCACTTGTGATTTTAGTTTGGCATTCACCAGGCTAGTAAATAAGTGAAGGCTATGAGCACCCTTGCAAACTTGAATGGTGCTGGAGGGCTGTATTTACGTGGGCTGATTACTATTAAATCAGTTGCTAGGCCTATTTGGCAATTAATTGGGTGATCAATTTTTTTTGTGAATATTTTTTTTATTATATTTATAGTTCAAACAACAAGACAAACATACAAAGAAGACAACCATAACAACAACAATAAAGAAAATTTCTGTTTCTATTTCTATTCTATTTAAATTTCTGTCAGTAGTCAGGGCAGGACTATTGGCTTTAAATCCCCACCCCAGCCAGCTTGGGATTTTATGAAGTCATTATGAAGTATCATTGGTCATTGGTTACAAGACCTTTCAGAACTTGCTGTAGTGCATACATGTAGAAGAAGATGACAACTCGTCAAGTTCAAGATAATTAGGGGGACAAATGTGCTATACAATACATGCCTGTAACTATGCTACTCTGCTAATAACGCTGTATAAAAAACCATGATTAATCACCTCTCTGATTAATCAAAAATCCTTTACCCCAGTAAGAATTTTAATGCTAGGGAATGTTGGATGTTTAATTTGGTCCTGCAGACTCTGATGTCAGTTAGCTAACTTTGATCTTGTCAAGTGGTGAAAATTCACACCTCTTCTTTACCCGCACTGATTCTCCAAAAATGTTTTGAATCCCACAATTAGTGTACATCTCCTTCCTTGTAGACATTTACTTTCTGTCAACTTAAAAACAACAGTGCCCTTTGTTCGCTGATTCTGTAGAGAAATGTAATATTGAGCAGAACCACTAGGTGGCATTAGTCCAGTAAGCTATTTTCCCCATTCAACAGTTGGCTCATAGGTGCAGGTGGTGTCATCAGTGTCCATTAGGAGAAGAGAGCTGGTGTTCTTTTACTTAAGTGCAGTCCTGAGTTCCAGTACTCCTTCCACCACAGTGAGGAAGGTATCAACACCTCTACTCCAGTCCCGAGGCTCGTCCTGGGGCCTAGTGTTCAGAGGGGCGCTGAGCGCAGGGTTGGCATATGCTTCCCCTGATGGGGCCTGTCAGGGAAGGGAAAGGGAACCATCAATCTGGAGGCACTTGTGGAGAATTTCTGGACGGGTTATTTTCCTGTTTGTTTTTTGTTTTGGCCATATCTCAACTGCTGTTGTGAATACTGTGTACCTATACTACGGAAATCTCTGTGCAAGTTTTTAGGTATAATCTTACAACATCAGGTGAGTCACTTTAAATAATGCTTTGGTAGTCCTTTCTTTTTCTATTTGCTTTAGTAAACTTCAACAACATTTAATGACAAACCTCATTTTGATATCTTTGCACTTTATGTCTTGTGAGTTGTGATGTCCTATACATCTCAGTTGTATGTCTTAATTTTAACTGCACATTTGGAGCTTTGAGAAATGCAATTTCAGTCTGCGTGCAATGTACTGTTGCAGTGCTTGATTGACAATAAAGTTCGCTTTGACTTTGACTTTTGACACATTTATGATTGCACCTTGTACGATGATAATCTCTGTGCAAGTTTGGTATTAAACTGTTACATACCATAGGTGCAGGAGGATAGGGAGGGTAAGGCACAGAATAATTGCCAACTACTTCAGGGCATATCTGTAACAGCAATAATAATAAAAAAAAACTTTTTTAGGTAGTATTGCAACATCAAGTGAGCCACTTTAATATGCTTTGGTAGTCCTTTCTTTTTCTATTTGCTTTAGTAAAGGAATGGTAAACAGATGTCCATGTTCAGAACTTCAGGGGAAAGTAAGAGTGAAGAAGAATTTTTCATTTTTGAGAATGAGATAAAGAAGTTGGTGAATGAACTCACTGGAGGAGGGTAAATAGTCGAGTTTGTTGGTGAGGTATCAGCCTGCAAAAAATAAAATAAACATGCAATTATCTACCGTTTCTGTACCTGCAAAATGAATCTGGAATGTTGTTTCATTGAGTTAGGGCTAAGCACCAGGGATTAATATACAATAACTCTTCTACATCACAGCAGGGCCCAGGGGCCACATGTGGCCTGTTGAGCTATTCAATCTCCCAAAATAGAATAATTTCTTGTTTAGCCAAGGTGACTTGATTATAAGCCTGATTTATCAAAATTGTTGTATTCATGAAATACACCCCCCCCCCTTTAAACATGTCGTCTGAAGAAAGTAGTGGCGCTATTGGTTTGAGACTTGCCAATTTACTGGCTTCAACCAGTTGACTGTTAGCAACCGGCCTGTTGGTCAAAATCTAAAAGCCAATGTGGTCCTTAGGCTAAAATAATTGCCCTCCCCTGCTCTACATAGACAGTAATGCCAGGTTGTGAAATTGGCAGACACAGAGGAAGAAGAAGACAAAAAGAAACAGAGGAAGACAAAAAGAGGGAGAAAGAAGCTATAGTCTCTCACCATAGGCCAAGGTCGTGATGCAGGCATTGCAATAGGATTCTACAGCAGAGACACAGTATGTTGGTGAGATGTGGGTTTTTGTAGAGCAAGAGATGGATAGAAATGAAATTTCTTAAACATAAGCATAAAACACCCCTTTCTAAAAACTCCAACAACATTTAGTGACAGATGCTACTTTCCATTCAAACCTACTTACATGTACATAGACGGGCAGCTCTCTGTTGTCTGTTGAAGCAACTGGGGCATCATTCTGTCCACAACAGTATTTCCCCATACAACAGCAACAACCCACCAATGCAGCAAAAGAGATAGCAACAGCAATGGTTATCCCCAGTTTAGAATGATCTGACCTGACCTGACCTGATCAGTGGGACAGCGTGGGGGAGAGATGGGAAAGAATTGTGGAAATAGAGAGATATTTGTGTGAGCATATGATAAAGAGAGATCTTATTCACAGAGCCTAGTCATTGTTCAGAGGAACTGAATTGGAAATAAAAATGGAAAAAGCCAAACCAAAGCCCATCAGAAATGCAGCAAACACATCTTTCAAGTAGACTATATTCGATATCTTTAATTAATCCTGGCCAGTTCTAATACAGCATGTGTCCAAATGTTTAACCAAATAAAGCCCATGTAAAGTTCTATGAGGATACAGCTAAGGATAGGCTGGTGTGCTTGGACCCTGTGCTGGGCTCAAATGTAGAGAAAAAATAAATAAATAAAAAATGTGCTGACCATGTATCTAGCTATTCCAAAGACAACATTGAACTCAAAATATCCACACAACTTTTAACTTCAAAATCAACAAAGATAAAAAAAAAAGGCCATTTACCTGTACCACCGTTCATGTTCCCACTGACAGATATGATACTGACAAGGCCGTTGTTCTTGTCGCGGACCTCATATTTTCCCTTATCATCTGATTTAAGGTCCTCTAATGTGAATCTCACTTCACCTAATTCTGCGGCCTGCAGTTTTATCCGAGACCCAAAGATTTTGAATGCCTCTTCAGTAATAATACCATTCTCGAAGAGTACATGCTTAGCCTGAGAGGAATCAATAAACGTAAGCACTGCTTCAGATACAAGAACTGGTAATCTTTCCTCAAAGGACATGTCGCTAATATCATGATGCTTCTGGGTTTCTGTTGACAAAAGAGATTGAAGGATACTATTATGCTAGATCCAGTAATTTAAAATGAATTAAGATTTTGGTTGAATATAGTTAAGTGACAGAATTAAAGGAATTATCCGGAGTAAATCAACACGTAGCCCTAAAGTTTTATAGTGCAAAGCGCTATTGATAGCCACCACAGTCACCGAACTTTGTGCAATGCAGACCGAGTTGCTTCCACTACACATTCATGAATGGTGCACACTGCTTTCCGGGAAAATTAAAGGACTTCAGTCAAATTTCAACAAGAGCTCTATAGCTCAAGCTACTCAAGAGTAGCCAGTACAGAAGACACAAGAAATTTTGGTCCGACCCATATAGGTTTCCTTAAACAGAGAAACAGCTATTCAACACCATCATCACTTAACAACATTTGACTGAAGTTGCCCTTCAGGGGCATGTCATAAACTTGACATAGCCACTGATACGGATAACTAGATTAAAAAAAAAAAATGTCGTAACTTACAACTTGTAAGCCTACCTTTAACAACGAGCGTAGTACTAGAGATTTCAATTCCACTCTTTGTCCAGAAAGCATAGCGGCCTGCGTCAGAGTAGGTTATCCTGACAATCTCCACCACTCCCTTGGCTCCCTTCCTGTTTTTGTTGTTAATTCGGCTCCACAGAACCCAGTGGTCATTCGACTTGGGAGGGGTGAACTCCAACACGGATGCCTCATCCGGCACGGTCAGATTGATATGACTACCATACTCTTTGTCCGTACGGACGGCACACTCTGTGGGTAAGCAACATACAGTATGTATCAGGCAGATTACCATAATTTCCCAACTCGTAACCAATCTTAAAGGTATAATCCGGAGTGAATCAACACGTAGCCCTGCTGTTTATACTGCTAAGTGCTACTGAAAGCCACCTCAATGATTGAAATTTGTACATCGTAGACTGTGTTTGCGAAACACCAGTTAACACTAACTGAATGAGGCATGTCAAAAACGAAACCTTATCGATTTGCTTTCGTTTTGAAATGCCCCATTCTGTTAACGTTAGCTGCCGTTTCGCTATCTCAGTCTGCCTTGCATGAAATTGAGTGATTGAAGTGGCTATCAATAGCGCTTGGCACTATAAAACAGTAGACTACGTGTTGATTCACGCCGGATTTTTCCTTTAATACATTGATTTTGCAAAAGACGTGTGCAAGAAGTTGTCTACGTCTGGCCTAAAACACTGACAGCTAAAAATGAATTAATTGAAATTAATTAAAAGGGCAGGCTCTTACCTTTGATAACAAGTTTGGTCGGTTTCACCTTCATCATAGAGCCTATGCCTAGGTCTACAAATCTAATAGGAGAACAGTAATACGTCCCCACATGTTCTTTTCTTACCTCCGGAATAAAAACTTTACCATTTTTTAATTGATAAGAGGGGAGAAAGACCTGAATGAAAAGAATAGAGGGCATGGATTGTGTAAATTCTATGATTATTATCTTTGTGATTCTGTCATTCTATCATCTTTCAAATGGCTCCGATGACAGGCTATTAAACTTATCTTGGAAACAATCATTTTTGTACCCAGATTTCCATAATTCAAGAGGCTGTTTATTTGAGATATTATTTACAAGTTAAATAAATGAAGACCCCCATATCTTCCACCCTACTACAATGTGTTAATTGCATGAAAAACACTACAGCTTGGTTTGAGACATTTTACAGTAGGCTACTTTTTTACTCATAGTATTTTTCCCTGCATACCCAAAATGGATTGCAAGTCACAAATAATACAAAAACATTTTTTTATGTTGAAAAAGCAACAGTTGGAATGTCGTTACTGATGATGTTGATAATACTTGTGCTATAACTGTATTTAAGTCCATGATTAAATGTGAACCAGCAGCAACGTCACTATGGTGAGACATCTGACACAGACTTGCAGTACTTACATGTGTATTGTTTGCCAACAGCTGTGCAGTGCTTCCCTGTACAGCTGATTCAAAAAACAAAAGATAATAATCTAGACTGGTTTGTCGCATGGAGAAGGACTGGCCAGGGCATACTTCTGCGGTAAATAGTTTCGGGGAATAAGGGTCCCACCAGTCATCTATGAGGAGAGAGAGAGAGAGAGAGAGAGAGAGAGAGAGAGAGAGAGAGAGAGAGTCTTAAAATTAATGTTTTTCAATGTAGCCTTGCAGAAAGTCCTTACACAGAAACTAGATAGGCCTGCAGATACTGCACTTTGCTGCATAAATGCAATATTTTGTACAAAGTATCTATTCCTTGTGGTGAGGGATAGACAACTCTGCAGGCTTTTCTTGTTTAATCAAAAGCAGCTGACAGTAGGTTAGGGATATTGAGGCAACAGTGCAATAAACCACGTTGGGGGGTGTAATTGATGGACAAAATTGTAGCCTAGTACAAGACCAAAGTAACTGTCTTCAAATTAATACAGAAATACACATTGTATCTCCATTTTGTGAACAAAAATTAAGGTCTTATGCAGGGGCGCTGCTAGAAATTTTGGGCCCTATGACCGAAAATCATTTTGGGCCCCCCCCTGCCCCTGCTCTTATGTAGCAAAATGACTCACCAAAATATCCTGCAGCTGTGATCACGTGCCCTGAAAAAATAAGGATAAAAAGTAATGATGCTGTACATGCTGAAACAGGGTCGACCCAGAACCTGTTTTGGAGTCGGGTGCAAGTGTTTTTTGGGGGGGAAATCGCAATAATGTATCAATTTATTGGCTTATATTATATCTACATACACATCAGAAATAGAAGGATCACCTTCCTATTGGGAAGGTTGGCAAAAAAAAAAAAAATAAATAAATTTTAGCAAGCTAGACATTTGAAAATACACAAATCAGAAGTCCAATCCCCTTCTGAATTGTCACAGCTCCAGATGGAACGAATGTCAAGGGACAAACGGAAGTTGGGTTTGATAGATGTGAACAAATACAAAAGAAAGTGAAGTAGAATAGCGTTTTTTTAAAACATTATTCTAAGCAGCATATTAGAACATAACCATGAGATAAAAGGAGTACTTAAAATGTACATGTCCATTCCCTACATATTTGTTCTCACTCCTTTTGTTATGGCGCCCCCCAACCCCCTTCTGCAGAGTGCCTAGCCTATTATGTATATCCCATTTTTGCGCCACTGTACAGAAGCACTGAAGGGCGGAATTGCATAGGAAGGAAATTACCTAACAGTCGATATCATTAGTGTAGAAATTCCTCCTGATGTTGTTTTTAGCACTGTGGAACCTGCCCTGTCCCAACTTATGGAGACATGTAGCTAAGCCTACATTACCCACAAAACAATTTTTTTCCTGATTTCGAATGTTCATGATGTCTTTGCACTAGGCCTACATGTTCTGAAAATAGGCTTAAAGTAATAGGCTAGTGCTCTTTTTTTATTGACTTTTTTCAAGAGTCCCAACTTTTTTGGAATTTGCATTATAAGTCAGTTGTTTGCGGATGATAATATGCAATGACGTCAAATGTAAATTTCTCTAACTCTGTAGGCTATAGGCAGGAGTCTCAAAATCTTTTTGCCCACGAGAAGACTTACTAACAAAAAAACAACTATTATATATAACATTGTGGGCTATTACTGATAGACTCCTACAGCATGTTAGAGTTGTATGTTATTCCTTAGCACCTTATGCCTATAGACTTTGAGCGCTGTGCAAACAGTCATCTAAATTAGTCTTTATTTACCCCTTTATATTCTATAGCATAGCAATTCCGGTGTGCTATAACATAAACTCTCATCCGAGAATAGTGGAAAGAATAATTTGCTTCATTCCTACTCTGCTCAATTTGATGTTACACTACTCACCCAGAAGTAAAAGCCAGGGAACATAGAACAGACGCATGATCATCTGTGGCTAAAAGAGACATCCAAGCTACTTATTAACTTGCACTCAAAACTTGATACTGTACATATAGACTGCTAGCCCCTCCCCTGGTCGTTGGGACAAGCAGAAGTTAGGCGGTCGACACATCCGACAACAAAACTCTAACTTAAATATGAAAATCCTGAATTCTCATCGAAAAAATATGCTATTGAGCACGTCGAAAAGAACGATGAAATCGCACTTCTAGGGCGTTTGCTATTGTCTTATCTTTTAGCTGGTACTTCCTACACACTTCACAGTAGGCCAGTTACTCTATAGGCTACCTACTTTTCTTCTGACAGCAATCTCATTAGCCTGGGACTAGATTGTATGCATATGCGTATGTATGCAGCATGCAGAAGCCTACAACTGTCGTTGGGCTTCTCTTAAGTACTAATCTACTCCAAACCATGTACTGTATGTTTAGGCTGCCTAGGCTAGATGGCAATGACAGTTTGTGATAAGTGGTAGTAGCCACACGCAGCTGAACCAAGACACGCCCACCTTTCCCTGGGGGCCGCTGTTCATAGTTCTGAAACGTCACCAAATTTTTGAGCGTCGACCTAATTGCAAAGAATGCCAACAAATGCTGTTGACTTAGTTAATGCCATTGGAAAGCTTATTGGGAGGTTATGACATGTACACATACCCACTGATAATAACTCCTTATATGAATGTTACATGTATATGGGCAATATTTAAAAAGTGAGATATACAGTGCATAGGCCTAAATGATCAGTTGCAACAAGTGGGGGCACTCTGTACCAACTTCAGACCAGGCCAACTTGAGGCCATCCAACACCCACATCCCTGTGGTCTAAGACCAGTTGGAAGACTGCGATAAGGAAATTTTTACTTAACATTTATCAATATATTATCATTTGGGCACAGGGCTACTCTGGCCTTGCCTGTTTTCTTCTCTTTTATACACAACTCATACACATTACGAAGTCTACACATGTAGTTTGATGAATACAAATAATCTTTTGCCAACCTGATCTCACTAATTGTTGTGTGGAGAAGTCACATTTTCATGAACAGCATACTACCAGTCCTCCTCCTGAGACATCCAAAGCTCTTTACAATGAAAGGGCGACCTAACCACTACCAATGTGTAGCACCCACCTGGGTGATGCATGGCAGCTGTTATGCGCTAGAACGCTCACCACACTTGAGGTGGAGAGGGAGGAAATTATTGAATGAGTCAGGCGCAGTTGGTGATGATAAGGGGGCTAAATTGAATGAGCCAGGTTAGGACATTAGCCAGGACATTGGGGAACCTACTTCTCTTTGCAACAAGTGTCATGGGATCTTTTTGAGTACTGAGATTCAGGACCTCGGTTTAACGTGTCATCCGAAAGACAGCCTTTCTTACAGCACAGTGTCCCCGTCACTGCTCTGGGGCATTGGAATTGATCTTCTTGCTGACAGGAAGAGAGCCATCTACTGGCCACCCATCAACACCACTTCTAGAAGCAACCCGATTTTCCCCACAGGTCTCCTATCCAGGTTAGCCTGGGAGTTCCCATGCTCCTTTGCGCGCTTATTTCATTTCACTCTGCAAAGCAGCATGGTGACCATGGCTGATTTTCTCACCTGCTTTCCGTATCCAATCACAGAACAAAAAGGGACTAGTACGGCCCTCGATTGCAATTTTATGCCACGTGGTGGCTCTGGTATTGGCTCTGAGCTATGTACAGCCGCTATGATAGACATTTGTAGCGCCCAATAAACGGCTCTGGCCAATAGTAAACGATGCTTCCGCTACGAAAGATGCAATAGGTAGGTCTCCAGACTAAATATCACTCGTGATTTTTAGTTTGGTATTCGCCAGGCTACATCCAGGTACTAACCAAGCCCAAACCTGCTTAGCTTCTGCAGGGTATCATCGATCTTTGCAGAGAGGCCTCATTTCTTTATGATACAATATTGACAAAAGATGCTTGAAAGTCATCCTAACCTTTTTAAAAATCAATGTTAACAAAACACATCTACCATACATAAGATCTGCATATCCGTCACAACCAGATAATAATGTACAAACATCAAAATTGTGTTATTCTTCTCCAGCATAGACATAAAGGCAAAAGGCTTTTTTTATTTACAATTGGCCCTTCTGTAACTCAATTCAGTAACTTTGTATCAGATCAGATCACTTCAATTCAATTCATCAACTCATACAGTAATTCCAAGGTTATTTGTTCAATTAAAGGACAAATTTGGTGTGATAAGGACCCAAAGTATATTGTAACATCATAAAAAGTTGCCCCTGGAAGCTACAACTAGCAAGTGGTTTTCTCTGGCCTGCTCAAACGTCTCAAAATTCTGCTCCCCGGCAAACGTTCCAACTTTTGGAGTCTGGAGGTGGTAGACAGGCGCACCGGTAACAACGGTGCGCATATTTTCATTCTCAGTGCTGTTATCAAAACGTAGCAAAATAACACAATTTAGCGCTATTTTAAGAGAGAAATAAAGACGACACATCGTTTTGATGCTATTATGATAGACAGTAGTAGCTTTGTGAACGTCGCTGTGCAATTTAATTGCACAATTGCAACCCTTTATGTGCCCTTATACGTGTATCTAATACCAAAGATTCTAGAATCTTTGCTAATACGTTTTGTAATAACATGAAAAGAAAACTATATTGTCACCAAACGTCACCAAAACCGGAAATATTTCAGCACTTCTTTAATGGACAGCAACAGGTGGTCCAAAATCACTGCTTTCAAAATACCTCACAGTTCTGCACGATAGACTACTACAGCATGACTTTCCTATCGCTAAAATATGGCGTTTTATGCCCTATCAAATAGCCTTTTTATGTGAGTCTGGAAATAGAATCCCTATGGTGTAAACAAAGAGGGTTGAAGCGGAGCATTGCCAACATTAATGAAGCCTGCCCTCTCATGTGTTTTGTCAAAATAAAAGTAACTGTGAGGTTTTCGAGACACTAAAGTTCTGACAGTGTCTTTTTCATTATTAGTCTAGGTCTATTATTATTGTTACATAAAACCACTTTATAGGCTACGAGCGGGATTTCTCAAATCCCGTCTGAATTTATTGTATTTTTTGAAATGAGAGTAATCCTACAGGCTACTGGCTACTCCAAGCATTCACACCTAGCTTTTTCACGATGTGGAGCGCGGATAAGGTTTTGTAAAGCTCGTCATTGTACAATTCTCGGCTAACTTTTAAATCGGGAATTTATATCAACAATTATATGAGGACTCTTATATCCACAACTTTTCATGCGACTATAAACATCGTGCTGCCTTGGACTTCAGTTGGCTTGACACCAAGATGGCTTGGACGTATAGTGTTAATTTGTGGTGGTCATTTTCTTTTTGGTAAATACAATTTTGTGGGTTGCGTTTTGCACTCCAAGCGACAATGCGTTTGTTTTCGATTCTCACATTTTCACTAATCGGTGAGTAGATAATGAGACTACGCTGGCAAGGACTAGACTTGCGACAACTTTTGATAACTTTGCTGAGCGCTTCCAGTGGCTTTTGGCAATTGTCCGTTTTGTTTTAGGTCTGTGTCATCATGTTTTTCAGGGCATGTCACTGTGCTTACAGGATATGGTGAGTTATTTCATTAAAAGTTTATAAATAACATGTAGGTTGGTGTCCACAAAAGCCAATCAAGTAGCAGGTTATGCCGCAATAGGCTAGCCTAACTAATTTGCCATTTTGTTCAGTAATGGCAATGCAAATGCAAGCTACTGTCAACCCTGAATGTCATTAGATTTTACTTAAAGTCTATATGAAGTAGTCTACTATGTTGATCCAGGCTATTTTTACACCAAGTTGACCTATAGCCTAATGTAAGTCCTGTGCTCTCTCTCTCTCTCTCTCTCTCTCTCTCTCTCTCTCTCTCTCTCTCTCTCTCTCTCTCTCATAGGCTGGAAGTTTCCTGGAGATGAAATGCAAATATGTCCCGGACAGTCCTTTCTCATTCCAGGGGGCTTTGGACCTCTCTATGAGCATTTATATTTCAAATCAAGAACAAGCTCCCAAACGCTGGTGGCAAATAAGACCCATGTAAGTACAGTAACTTAGAAGTCTGTGGATGAAACATGGCCACAACATTGCTGCTGGCAGAGTTGTATAAAGTACTGGAGAAGAGGAGTGGAGTGGAAGTAAAAGTACCATATCAAAAAAATGACTTGAGTGGAAGTAAAAGTGTTCTTTAAACGCCATACTTAAGTGGAAGTACTAAAGTATTCAAAATGTTTGGTACTTAAGTATTGCAAGTAAAAGTATTTAAAAAATTGCTACTCAAGTACTGAAAGTAAAAGTAGAAGTACTGTGTATATTAAAGAAAGCAGTCAAAAGTTTGAATATTACTGTTTTACATTTATTTGGCTGAAATAGTCTGTTTGGCCATGGACTCTAAGTAGGGCCAGGGATGGTCACCACCATTCCCGTCACTACAATCATTTGAAGTTGAAGAACTTGGTGTTTTTCTTCCATCTCGAAATGGAGCAGTAGTCTGACCCTTGCTAATCGTTCCCAATTCACTGCATTCATTCAGTACTGCGAAAGATCGAAGGGGAGCTTGATGTCTCTTATACCGCTTCAATCGCCCAATAATGACAATGAAAACCTGGTGATGGTCTGGTCTCGCATTGATAGACTATCAGTGGATGTGGTATGATTTGTAAAATTTATTTTATAAAAGTAACGAGTAACTAATCAGCACATCTAAAATGTAATGGAGTAGAAGTATTAAATTCATCAAAAAAATTTAGTGAAGTAAAAGTGGAAGTAGGAGAAAAAAATAATACTCCAGTAAAGTACAGATACGGCATTTTAGTATTTAAGTAGGCTACTTAAGTACTTCTACTTAGTTACTATACATCTCTGGCTGCTGGTTGGTGGTAGAATCATAACCATCCACATGGCTCAGGGTGAAACCAGTAGAAGTCCATATCTTTGATAATTTAGAGGTCAATGGCATTATTTAAAATATGTAGCTTTATGCAATATCATGAAGACTTGCATTGTATACGTTTCTCTCAAAAAGCCTCAAATGAGGAGGAAGTGAGGAACTACAGTAGTCAGTACATATTTTAAAACAAATTACCTGCATGCAGCATTGATTTAATGGCATTTAATTGCCATTGCCAAGCTTGATAACCTCATATTGTTGCAATTTTGTGTGAATACAATTAACACAACACTCAAAAGAGCTTAATCTTACTATTATTTTATCCCCTCAGATCTTTCTCCCCTTTTATAGGTTCAAAAGTGGTACAGTTTTTATTCCTGAGGTCATGACACAACACGAGGGACTATACTTCTGGAGTTCTGATAAAGTTAATTTAAAATTGGGAGATACCAAACTCATTCTCAAAGGTAACAACATGCTATGTTGTGTTATTCATTATTTCCCCTCACATTTAGCTGCCAGTATCCATTGTGAAAATGTTCCTTATGTAACTTACCTAAATAACAAACAATAGCCTAATACTATATTCATTGCCATTGTTTTCAGTAATCCTTGGTCAACATTTACTTGAAGAATCTGAAAAAATTAGTGGTCGTTCGGTTTGGGCCTCATGTCTTCATTACCGTGTGTTGCTCTCTCACAGACTGCTCCGTCCACCAGAAAGTATACTATGGCAGTGTATTCACCCTGATGGTGCCCAAAGAGGCAACCATATTGCAGTTCACCTCTCCCAAATCTTCTAACCGCTGGGTCTTGTGGAGTCGGATCAATGGAGACAACAAGCGGGGATCCAGGGGAGTGATGAGAAAAGGCCGCTGGGAGGCCCCTGACATCACCCACGCTGACACAGGCCTCTATGCTTTCCTCAGGGACAGTGGGGGTGAAATCTCCAGCACTAGGCTCACTGTTGAAGGTACACTATGCAAGACATGTTGGCTAATTTGTCTAGTATCTGTATAGTCACTTTTATGGTTAAAAGACTCAGTTGGAGCTAAATGGTATTTGTCTCCCCTCTCTCCACCACCGTAGAAGTCGAGAGACATCATGATGTCAGCGAAATGTCCATTCAGGGAAGCAGATTCCCAGTTCTAGTGTCCGAAGCCTTGTTGACATTTATCGATTCCTCCAACGCTAAGCATGTGCTGTTCCAGAATGGCTTGGTGACCACAGAGACACTACAAATCTTTGGGTCTCGGATAAACCTTCAAGCTGAGTTTGGTGAACTGACACTCAGTATTTTTAACCTGAAATCAAGTGACAAAGGAAGATATGAGGTCCGTGACAAGGACAAAGGCCTTGCCGTCGTCATATATGTCGTTGGCAGCAGTGGTAAGTGGATTTTTTTCTTGTGTTCTCCTTCAAGATCAGACATTTTGAGACTTCATTTAATATTAATAATTACATGAACTTCCTGTCATTCTTGTCCCATGATAAATAAACCAAGTAAGGTTCACATATTGATTAGCATATGGATTATGCGAAATGTGTGTGAGGTTACTTGGGGGTAACCAGGCTAGTGCCATCTAGTGTTTCTGCTCACTTTCTCATTCAGCGCCACCACTGACTCAGGGGTCTATAATCCATAGAATTGGGCCTCATTAAACGTAAGCAAGAGCTGGGGAACCTGGTCCGATCATCTGGTTTCTGGTGTGAATGCACAGCCCATGAACTAACACCAGTGGTTACGGACTGCAAACGCACAATTCCTATGTGAATGAGGCCTTAGATTTCTACCAGCTCTGAGCTATGTGGACTATTCGAAGGACTGAAAGTGATAACGTTGAACACAGTGCATTCAAGCACGTAACATATGTTATGGCCAAGAAGTAACCATGAGTTGAAGCAGCAAGTATCTGCCCTGCTCAAAACAAATGAGACATTCCAAACAATGTGCACAAAGTGAAACCATGTGAAAGTGTTTGGTGCATCCATTGACTGTATGGGTGCATCAGGCTAATTTGGGGGAAGGTTTGCAGAACTTTATAATAATGTATTTACTGATAAGTCTCATTATACGTATGTTATGAAAATCCCCTCAAGTGTCTCTCTCTCTCTCTCTCTCTCTCTCTCTCTCTCTCTCTCTCTCTCTCGCTCTCACAACCTTTCCTTTATTTATTTAGGACCTTCACATGAAGACATGGCTGTGCCCACTGTTGTTGTGGGCGTTGTTGGTACATTGGTGATCTGTTGCTGTTGTTTACCGAAATGCCAGTGCAAAAAGAACAGTGTCTCAGAAACATCAACACGTCCTCAACAGCCTGTCTATGTCCATGTGAGTAGCTGGGATCGAGGCTGCAATAAGGAGTGGCATTTATTTATGCATCCTCTAGTTCGCTATCTGTCTATCAGGCTATCCATCTCTCACCTTAAAGTGGGAAAACCCAGCCTGCAAACTCACCGAGTGCTGTTGGTAAGAGAAATGAGAGAATTTGGTACAATGTAAACTTTGTAGCACATTTGTCTGTCACTGTTTTACATAATAGCTGCTTTGAGCAATATGAAGTGATTGGAGCAATATGTTCATGTTGTTTTATATGGACTTTATTACTACAACCACTACAACCATTACTACAACCATTACAAAGCATTGATCCCCGTCAGTAGTAAGCAAGTCATAAAGGCTGAAAGGGGCCCCCAAGATTGACTGTTTAATCATTTTAGTAGTTATGTTGGTGGTGTTTTTCAACAAAAAATGACTTTAAACTGGAGTTAGACAACTGTACAATACAGATAATTATATTGATGATGTTTGAAAATTATAACAATGTGGTTCATGTAAGTATTTACGGGAAGTGAAGGGCCCCCATGTCCTGTTTGCTTGGGGCCCCCTATGTACCTTGAAACGGCCCTGAATGTGGACTAAAGGATCAACAGTAAACTTGTGGATTTTTCTTTTGATGTTCAACTTCAGACTTCAGATGGCGTGGACGATTTCCCTCCTTCTTTGGGAAATGGAGACCCTCAACCATGGTCAGCCCACAGCAGGGACAGTGCCTTACCTGTGAGTTCACCTGTGTCCAAAATCTACAGTTCCATTTCAAAGTCTTTCTTCATTCTCCATATTCCTTCGTTTATTTGCACCATTTTTATGGAGTAATACTGTGCTGACAAAAAAACTCTTTTATCATTACTATTGCAGTCCTATGATGAAGTAGTAGGCAGCGATTCTGTGCCTTACAGTCCTTGTACGCCGTCTGCACCTATGGAGGTAAGGCATATCCATTATGTAAGGGATAACGGCCGCCGAGGTGTCCCGATATCAGAAGAATAATGGACGACGCGAAGGCAAAGAACAGCCCGACGGCGAAGCCGAAGGGCTGTTTGCCTACGCGAAGTCCATATCTCTCTATATCGGGCCGTTATCCCGCTTATCACCCGGTTGCAACTAAAACGTATAGATGGTAAGCAAGTGTTAAAAACATAAAAGAAACACGTGGCTCCGTTTAGAAAGAAGTTATCCTGTTCGGTTGGGGTACTATTTTCAAATGAAAGAAGATCCGCAAGGCTGCATTCTAAAGAGCATTGATATAGAACGCTGGTGAAACTTTTTTAACCCAACAATGCCTCAGGTGTCCTGTTATCTAGAAATAACGGACACCCTGACAGCCAATCAGAAAACAGTATTCCATTCCACCGGGTGATAAACAATTTTCCCTGATGCAGGTACTGTAGTCACAAGGGGCTCAGAAGCATAGGTTGTAATGATTTTGCTGGAACACTTTTTGCAGGACCTTGATGATGAAAATGTACAGCTTTCTATTACCATGAAGTACCACCATCAGTTACAGTGTCATACTATAGTATGTGTCTTATCCAGGGTGTTGTATACAATATGTGATTTTGTGAATCATTCTACAACAAATCAGTGTCTTTCAATACAGCTTTAAGAAGTCTAGCAATACAATATACTTTTTTGCCTACATGCTTGTCTTCTGTTTGTCTTCTTGGGTGGGATTCAGATATACTGCTTGAACAAAATCCATGGTGGTGCAGCACCTGCTATTTTTCATAGTGTGTTTATAGTGTGTTTGTCTTTGTGTATTTCCCCTTGAAGACTCCAGGTGGAGTGGATGATTTCCGTCCCACCGTGAGAAACACCGGACGTCAACCCTGGTTACAGCCTGGTACTTCATCATCCCAAAACAGGGACAGTGTTTTGCCTGTAAGTTCAGCTTAGCTGTCACCAAATTTTGCGTCTTTGTTTCATTGCATCTTCAATCTTCACAGTACATTTATTTGTATCACTTAAATTATCATATCGCCTCAGCCCTCTCTGTTATATGTTTTCTTCATAGCTCTGTCTGACACTCCTCTTTATACTAACTTATGCAGATTCTATACTGGCAGTGGACACATACTGTGTAACACTCTCTGTTCGCTTTGATGGCTCTGAAATATGCTCTGTTGTATTTTCTCATTCAAACCAGCAGAACAAAGTTCTATGCTGAACTGATTTTTATTTATTTATTTATTTTCATTCTCATTGCAGTCTTATGATGCGGTGATGAGCAGTGATTCTGAGCTTCAGTATCCATGTTCCCCTGCTTTTCGCTCTGAGGTATAGGCCATGTAATGTTATATTGTCTTTGCATGCACATGTGTGTGTGCAATAGTTCTAAGTACTGTTTGAAATGGGGGGGTTGAAAAAACGTTGGCAATACAAAAGCATGGATGTCACTTTGCATCATATTGTCATATGGTAATCTGTTGTTGATTGCTGTCTATACAAAATAATGATTGGTGAAAGGGCCCAAATTTAGGAAGATACAGAATTTGGACCGAAATATTTTGTGCACGCAGTGGTTTTGGTCCAATTTGTGTTGGTTTGAAGTTTGAACACATCTGAGTCACAGCTCTAATGGATTTGATTCAACATGGAAATAGCTTTACCTAGATTTTTCATTGCCATTTACTGTACCTTGAATCGCTTTGAATGCATGCATTCCATACATACAGTACCACTCCACATAGAGTTCCCAGATCCAACATTAGTTCATTGACAAAAGAAAGAGTTCCCAGATCCCAATTCTTTTTCCTTCCCTGCCAGGCTTCCACTGATGGAGCAGGAGCAGATGCCCACCCTCGGCCTAGTGCCCCTCTGGACTCAGAGCTGCAGTAGTAGCCTACCAGCCTCCAGGCCTGCCTCAGCCTCACTAGTTCTCCCCACTTGCACAGAAACATTGCCACCAATGCCAACCTCAATGTCTGAGCATCTGATTTCAGAACTGTTTGCTTATTTATTAAAGCAATATACCGGAGTAAGTTTAAGCATAGTCCTGCTGCATGAGCCTTCTAACAGCAATGTATTTCGCATGAAATGAAAGATTTTCGAACAGCACAGACCCAAAGCGAATGTGAAACACTTTACATTGAGTCAATGTAACCTCAGATCTTACTTTCGGTTTCCAACAGTCAGGTTCCATTGATTCAGTGTAAAATGCCTGTTCGCCTCTGCGTTCGCGTTCGGTCTGTGCTGTACCAAATTATTTTGTTCCACTCGCTAACTAGCGCATTTAGCAAGCTCTTTCAACAGGGCTATGCTTGAATTCACTCCGGTACTCTCCTTTAAAGGAGAAATCCAGTGTATATCAATCCATTGCCTTGTTGTTCCAAATCACCGAGTGTTGTAGGTAGGAAAAGGAATAAGAAAATTTGATACAATATAGACTGAGCAGTGAACCGGCTAACTAACACTAAGTGAATAGGGGATAACCACTTTCAGTTTCATTTCATTGTGCCCCATTCAGTCAGCATTAGGTTTGTTGTTTGGTCTATGTACAGTATTATCAAATTTTCTCATTCTTTTTTCTTAAAGACAGCATTCAGGTACCTGGAACAACAGGGCTATTGACTGATTCACATCGGATTTCTTCTTTAAAGTAACTTGCATTGTCGCACATACAGTACAGTACAGTACAGTACATGCATATGTGTGCCTTCTTATTAACTTTTAAAGTTAAAGGAGAAATTCGGTGTGATAAGGACCCAAAGTATATTGCAACATCATTAAAAGATGGAAAGTTTGCCGGGGAGCAGAAATTTGAGACGTTTGAGCAGGCCAGAGAAAACCACATGCTAGTTGTAGCTTCCAGGGGCAACTTTTTATGATGTTACAATATACTTTGAGTCCTTATCACACCAAATTTGTCCTTTAATTGAACAAATAACCTTGGAATTACTGTATGAGTTGATGAATTGAATTGATCTGATCTGATACAAAGTTACTGAATTGAGTTACAGAAGGGCCAATTGTAAATAAAAAAAGCCTCTTGCCTGGGATGTGGGTGTTGGATGGCCTGAAGTTGGCCTGGTCTGAAGTTGGATGGCCTGAAGTACAGAGTGCCCCCACTTGTTGCAACTGATCATTTAGGCCTATGCACTGTATATCTCACTTTTTAAATATTGCCCATATACATGTAACATAATAAATAAGGAGTTATTATCAGTGGGTATGTGCACATGCCATAACCTCCCCAATAAGCTTTCCAATGACATTAACTAAGTCAACAACATTTCTTGGCAATCTTTGCAATCAGGTCGACGCTCAAACTTTTGTGACAGCAAAATTTGGGGACGTTTCAGCACTATGAACAGCGGCCCCCATGGAAAAGTGGGCGTGTCTTGGTTCGGCTGCGTGTGGCTACTACCACCTATCACAAACTGTCATTGCCATCTAGCCTAGGCAGCCTAAACATACAGTATGGTTTGGAGTAGATTACTACGTAAGAGAAACCAAACGACAGGTGTAAGCTTCTGCATGCTGCATACATACGCACGCTAAAATCTAGTCCCATGCTAATGAGATTGCTGTCAGAAGAAAAGTAGGTAGAAGAAAAGTTACTCTATAGAAGAAAAGTAGCCTATAGAGTAACTGGCCTACTAGGCCTACTGTAAAGTGTGTAGGACGTGCCAGCTAAAAGATAAGACAATAGCAAACGCCCTAGAAGTGCGATTTCATCGTCCTTTTCGACGTGCTCAGTAGCATATTTTTTTCCGATGAGAATTCAGGATTTTCATATTTAGGTTAGAGTTTTGTTGTCGGATGTGTCGACCGCCTAACTTCTGCTTGTCCCAACGACCAGGGGAGGGGCTAGCAGTCTATATGTACATGTACAGTATCAAGTTTTGAGTGTTAGTTAATAAGTAGCTTGGATGTCTCTTTTAGCCACAGATGACCATGCGTCTGTTCTACGTTCCCTGGCTTTTACTTCTGGGTGAGTAGTCTAACATCAAATTGAGCAGAGTAGACAAAAGAGATAGTTTGGGCTATTAGGAATAAAGCAAATTATTCTTTCCACTATTCTCGGATGAGAGTTTAAGTTATTGCACACCGGAATTGCTATTCTAGAAAATAGGAAGGGCAAATAAAGACTAATTTAGATGCCTGTTTGCACTGTGCTCAAAGTCGGTATAAGGTGCTAAGGAATAACATACTCTAACATGCTGTAGAAGTCTGTCAGTAATAGCACACGGCGATCAAAGCAAACTTGTAAAAAAGAAAAAAGGTGTGGTGGCACACTCAGAACTTAATGCAATGGGCTATTTTATTACCAACGTTTCGGCTTACTCTTTACTCTTGTAAAAAGTCAATAAAAAAGAGCACTATTACTTTCAGAACATGTAGTGCAAAGACATCATGAACACTCGAAACCAGGAAAAAATGTTGTTTTGTGGGTAATGTAGGCTTAGCTACATGTCTCCATAAGTTCGGACAGGGCAGGTTGCATAATGCTAAAAACAACATAAGGAGGAATTTCTACAGTAATGTTATCGCCTGCTAGGCCATTTCCTTCCTATGCAATTCCGCCTGATTCTTATCGCCCTTCAGTGCTCCTATACAGTGGGATATAGGCTACTATGCTCTCTGCAAAAGGGGGTTGGGGGTGCCATAACATATAAGGACTGAGAAAAAAAATATGTAGCCTAGGTAATGGACATGTAGGACATTTAAGTGCTCCTTTTATCTCATGGTTATGCTCTAATATGCTCTAATATCCATTCTACTTCACTTTCTTTTGTAGACTACTTGTTCACATCTATGAAACCCAACTTCCGTTTGTCCCTTGACATTCGTTCCATACTCCGTAGCTGTGACAATTCAGAAGGGGATTGGACTTCTGATTTGTGTATTTTCAAATGTCTAGCTTGCTTAAAACTAAAACTAAACTAAACTAAAAAATTTTTTTGCCAACCTTCAATAGGAAGGTGATCCTTCTATCTCTGATGTGTATGTAGATATAATATAAGCCTTATTGAGGAATTATTGAGATTTCCCCCCAAAAAACAACTTGCACCCTTCTCCAAAACAGGTTCTGGGTCGACCCTGTTTCAGCATGGACAGTATCATTACTTTTTATCCTACTCTGCATTTTTTTCAGGGCACTTGATCACAGCTGCAGGATATTATGGTGAGTCATTTTGCTACATAAGAGCAGGGGGGATATTTTCGGTCATAGGGCCCAAAATTTCTAGCAGCGCCCCTGCATAAGACCTTAATTTTTGTTCACAAAATGGAGATACAATGTGTATTTCTATTAATTTGAAGACTGTTACTTTGGTCTTGTACTAAGCTACAATGTTGTCCATCAGTTACACCCCCCAACGTGGTTTATTGCACTGTTGCCTCAATATCCATAACCTACTGTCAGCTGATTTTGATTAAACAAGAAAAGCCTGCAGAGTTGTCTATCCCTCACCACAAGGAATAGATACTTTGTACAAAATATTGCATTTATGCAGTAAAGTGCAGTATTTGCAGGCCTATCTAGTTTCTGTGTAAGGACTTTCTGCAAGGCTATATCCATAAAATCAATTGAAAAACATTCTCTCTCTCTCTCTCTCGCTCTCTCTCTCTCTCTCTGCCCTCATAGATGACTGGTGGGACCCTTATTCCCTAAAACTATTTACCGCAGAAGTATGCCCTGGCCAGTCCTTCTCCATGCGACACACCAGTCTAGTTCATTATGTTTTGTTTTTTCAATCAGCTGTACAGGGAAGCACTGCACAGCTGTTGGCAAACAATACACATGTAAGTACTGCAAGTCTGTCTCAGATGTCTCACCATAGTGACGTTGCTGCTGGTTCACTTTTAATCATGGACTTAAATACAGTTATAGCACAAGTATTATCAACATCATCAGTAACGACATTCCAACTGTTGCTTTTTCAACATAAAAAAAATGTTTTTGTATTATTTGTGTCTTGCAATCCATTTTGGGTATGCAGGGAAAAAAAACTTGAGTAAAAAAGTAGCCTACTGTAAAATGTCTCAAACCAAGCTGTAGTGTTTTTCATGCAATTAACACATTGCAGTTGGGTGGAAGATATGGGGGTCTTCATTTAACTTGTAAATAATATCTCAAATCAACAGCCTCTTGAATTATGGAAATCTGGGTACGAAAATGATTGTTTCCAAGATAAGTTTAATAGCCTGTCATCGGAGCCATTTGAAAGATGATAGAATGACAGAATCACAAAGATAATAATCATAGAATTTACACAATCCATGCCCTCTATTCTTTTCATTCAGGTCTTTCTCCCCTCTTATCAATTAAAAAATGGTAAAGTTTTTATTCCGGAGGTAAGGAAAGAACATGTGGGGACGTATTACTGTTCTCCTATTAGATTTCTAGGCGCCCTGATGAAGGTGAAACCAACCAAACTTGTTATCAAAGGTAAGAGCCTGCTCTTTTAATTAATTTCAATTCATTATTAATTTTTAGAGGTCAATGTTTTAGCCCAGATGTAGACGACTTCTTGCACACATCTTTTGCAAAATCAATGAGTTGGGAAATTATGGGAATCTGCCTGATAAGGTTTCGTTTTTTGACATGCCTCATTCAGTTAGTGTTAACTGCCGTTTCGCAAACACAGTCTACGATGTACAAAATTCAATCATTGAGGTGGCTTTCAGTAGCACTTAGCAGTATAAACAGCAGGGCTACGTGTTGATTCACTCCGGATTATACCTTTAAGCTTGGTTACGAGTTGGGAAATTATGGTATCTGCCTGATACATACTGTATGTTGCTTACCCACAGAGTGTGCCGTCCGTACGGACAAAGAGTATGGTAGTCATATCAATCTGACCGTGCCGGATGAGGCATCCGTGTTGGAGTTCACCCCTCCCAAGTCGAATGACCACTGGGTTCTGTGGAGCCGAATTAACGAAAAAAACAAGAAGGGAGCCAAGGGAGTGGTGGAGATTGTCAGGATAACCTACTCAGACGCAGGCCGCTATGCTTTCTGGACAAAGAGTGGAATTGAAATCTCTAGTACTACGCTCGTTGTTAAAGGTAGGCTGACAAGTTGAAAGTTACAACATTTTTTAAAAAAAATCTCGTTATCCGTATCAGTGGCTATGTCAAGTTTATGACATGCCTCTTAAAGGGCGAATTCAGTCAAATGTTAATGTAAAGTGTCTGATGCTGTTGAATACTTGTAGCTTTTGGGGTGACATTTGGACCATGTTAACAGTTGAAAACACAGTTCGAAGTTCTGCCCCCATGGCTTATTTGTCAGTGCTCATTCTCTCTTTAATGAAACCTATATGGGTTGGACCAAAATTTCTTGTGTCTTCTGTACTGGCTACTCTTGAGTAGCTTGAGCTATAGAGCTCTTGTTGAAATTTGACTGAAGTCCTTAAATTTTCCCGGAAATCAGTGTGCATTGCACAAAGTTCGGTGACTGTGGTGGCTATCAATAGTGCTTTGCACTTTAAAACTGTTGGACTACGTGGTGATTCACTCCAGATAATTCCTTTAATTCTGTCTCTTAACCATGTTCAACCAAAATCTTAATTTCATGTTAAATGACTGGATCTAGCATAATAGTATCCTTCAATCTCTTTTCTCAACAGAAACCCAGAAGCGTCATGATATTAGCGACATGTCCTTTGAGGAAAGATTACCGGTTCTTGTATCTGAAGCAGTCCTTACGTTTATTGATTCCTCTCAGGCTAAGCATGTGCTCTTCAAGAATGGTATTATTACTGAAGAGGCATTCCAAATCTTTGGGTCTCGGATAAAACTGCAGGCCGCAGAATTAGGTGAAGTGAGATTCACATTAGAGGACCTTAAATCAGATGATAAGGGAAAATATGAGGTCCGCGACAAGAACAACGGCCTTGTCAGTATCATATCTGTCAGTGGGAACAGGAACAGTGGTACAGGTAAATGGCCTTTTTTATCTTTGTTGATTTTGAAGTTAAAAGTTGTGTGGATATTTTGAGTTCAATGTTATCTTTGGAATAGCTAGATGCATGGTCAGCACATTTTTTATTTATTTTTTTTTCTCTACATTTGAGCCCAGCACAGGGTCCAAGCACACCAGCCTATCCTTAGCTGTATCCTCATAGAACTTTACATGGGCTTTATTTGGTTAAACATTTGGATACACGCTGTATTAGAACTGGCCAGGATTAATTAAAGATATCGAATATAGTCTACTTGAAAGATGTGTTTGCTGCATTTCTGATGGGCTTTGGTTTGGCTTTTTCCATTTTTATTTCCAATTCAGTTCCTCTGAACAATGACTAGGCTCTGTGAATAAGATCTCTCTTTATCATATGCTCACACAAATATCTCTCTATTTCCACAATTCTTTCCCATCTCTCCCCCACGCTGTCCCACTGATCAGGTCAGGTCAGGTCAGATCATTCTAAACTGGGGATAACTATTGCTGTTGCTATCTCTTTTGCTGCATTGGTGGGTTGTTGCTGTTGTATGGGGAAATACTGTTGTGGACAGAATGATGCCCCAGTTGCTTCAACAGACAACAGAGAGCTGCCCGTCTATGTACATGTAAGTAGGTTAGAATGGAAAGTAGCATCTGTCACTAAATGTTGTTGAGTTTTAAGAAAGGGGTGTTTTATGCTTATGTTTAAGTAATTTAAAGTTTTTTTTCACTACACCCAGTATCTATATGCAGCAGATAAACATCATTGTGTCCTTGCGTTGTTCATACTGTATATCTCTATCCATCTATTGCTCTAAAAAAACTTTCTCACCAACATACTGTGTCTCTGCTGTAGAATCCTATTGCAATGCCTGCATCACGACCTTGGCCTATGGTGAGAGACTATAGCTTCTTTCTCCCTCTTTTTGTCTTCCTCTGTTTCTTTTTGTCTTCTTCTTCCTCTGTGTCAGCCAATTTCACAACCTGGTGTTACTGTCTATGTAGAGCAGGGGAGGGCAATGATTTTTGACCAACAGGCCGGTTGTTAACAGTCAACTGAAGCCAGCAAATTGGCAAGTCTCAAACCAATAGCGCCACTACTTTCTTACATGTTTAAAAGGGGGTGGGGGTGGGGGGGGGGGGGTTGTATTTCATGCAATTCATCAATACAACAATTTTGATAAATCAGACTTATAATCAGTCACCTTGGCTAAACGAGAAATTATTCTATTTTGGGAGATTGAATAGCTCAACAGGCCACATGTGGCCCCTGGGCCCTGTTGTGATGTAGAAGAGTTATTGTATATTAATCCCTGGTGCTTAGCCCTAACTCAATGAAACAACATTCCAGATTCATTCTGTAGGTACAGAAACGGTAGATAAAACGGTAGATAATGTATCTGTTATAATGTTTATTTTATTTTTTGCAGGCTGATACCTCACCAACAAACTCGACTATTTACCCTCCTCCAGTAAGTTCAATCACCAAGTTCAATTACCAGCTTCTTTATCTCATTCTCAAAAATGAAAAATTGTTCTTCACTCTTATCTTCCCCTTTGAAGTTCTGAACATGGACATTTGTTTCCTTTACTAAAGGAAATAGAAAAAGAAAGGACTACCAAAGCATATTAAAGACACTCACTTGATGTTGCAATACTACCTAAAAAAGTTATTTTTTTAATCATTGCTGTTACAGATATGCCCTGAAGTAGTTGGCAATTATTCTGTGCCTTACCCTCCCTATCCTCCTGCACCTATGGTATGTAACAGTTTAATACCAAACTTGCACAGAGATTATCATTGTACAAGGTGTAATCATAAATGTGGTTTGTCATTAAATGTTGTTGAAGTTTTAGGAAGAGGTTCTATATATTTCTGTAATAATGTTTGGTTATTGTTCAAAGCGACATATTAGTCATAATGTGAGATTCTATGACCATCCTCTGCCAACAATGTTTTGATGATTGATTTGACCTCTATGGACCTCCTCCAGTGAGTTCAATCACCAGCTTCTTTATCTCACTCTCAAAAAAAGAAAAATAGTTTTTCACTTTTACTTTCCCTTTTGAAATTCGGAACATGGACATCTGTTTACCATTCCTTTACTAAAACAAATAGAAAAAGAAAGGACTACCAAAGCATTATTTAAAGTGACTCACCTGATGTTGTAATACTATACCTAAAAAGTTGTTGTTGTTGTTTTATCATTGCTGTTACAGACATACCCTGAAGCAGTAGGCAATAACTCTGTGCCTTACCCTCCCTATCCTCCTGCACCAATGGTATGTAACAGTTTGATCCCAAACTTGCACAGAGATTTCCGTAGTATAGGTACACAGTATTCACAACAGCAATTGAAATATGCACAAAACAAAAAACAAGAAACCAGAAATTCTCCACAAGTGCCTCCAGATTGATGGTTCCCTTTCCCTTCCCTGACAGGCCCCATCAGGGGAAGCATATGCCAACCCTGCGCTCAGCGCCCCCCTGAACACAAGCCCCCAGGACGAGCCTCGGGACTGGAGTGGAGGTGTTGATACTTTTCTCTCAGTGGTGGAAGGAGTACTGGAACTCAGCACTGCACTTAAGTAAAAGTACCCCAGCTCTCTTCTCCTAATGGACACTGATGACACCACCTGCAGCTACGAGCCAACTTTTGAATGGGGAAAATAGCTTACTGGACTAATGCCACCTAGTGGTTCTGCTCAATATTACATCTCTCTACAGATTCAGCGAACAAAGGACACTGTTGTTTTTAAGTTGACAGAAAGTAAATGTCTACAAGGAAGGAAATGTACACTAAATGTGGGATTCAAAACATTTTTGGAGAATCAGTGCGGGTAAAGAGGAGGTGTGAATTTCACCACTTGACAAGATCAAAGTTAGCTAATTGACATCAGAGTCAGGACCAAATTAAACACCCAACATTCCCTAGTAGGCTATTAAAATTCGTACTGGGGGAAAGGAGTTTTGATTAATCAGAGAGGTGATTAATCATGGGTTTTTATACAACGTTACTAGCAGAGTAGCATAGTTACAGGCATATACTGTAAGCACATTTGTCCCCCTAATTATCTTGAACTTGACGAGTTGTCATCTTCTTCTACATGTATGCACTACAGCAAGTTCTGAAAGGTCTTGTAACCAATGACCACAACGCCTAACATACAAAAAAATCTATTGCTCTATAACTTGTCAGGTCAAGGACCACATATTGTTTTATAACTTGCTAGGTTAGATTCTCTTTTAAATAACAACATGCCCATTGCCATTTCCCTTTCTTTTAAGCATCATACCTCATTCAGCTGTTATATTATAAGCCTTCATTTTGCCTATTTAGGTCAGAATACCAGGTGCCAACATTCAGCTGAGCTTTACTTAAACTGGATTGTAAATTTGTAAGCTCATTTTTGGGCCGGAGCTGTCATTTACTCATCAAATTCATGAAGGATATTGGGCTAGTTTTATGAAATCTCTCATGTTCATGCAATACGTCCAACTTACAGTGTTATTTTAGCTAGCCACAACGTTATTATTCTTGAATAAAATCATGGCGGGCCGCCATGGCCAAAAATGCCATTTTTTGGTCCCAGTCCGGCCCTGCCTCACAGATATAATATCTATATAGTCTTTAATGAATATTGAGGGGAGAGAACTACAGTAGGCCCTCTGTGGACATGTGACATTTTACCAAGTTTAAAGAAGAGCCAAATATAAAAATAACCATAGACCTACACTGTAAACTACCTCATCACTTTTTCATTAATAACTCTTTCATTAATGATTAATAACATTAATAAAAAATATTACGTGATTAAAATGTCACCTACAGTAGGCCTACCACATAGCCTAGCCTATGGTTCCACCCCTTGCTGTGTACATAGTATGTATTGCACTTTTACTTGTCTTCCACCATCTTTGTTAAAGAGTTGCACTGTTACATTACACCTGATACATGTGAAAATATATTTAAATCTTTTTATTATATGTATTAAAGATTGACTTGTCTTGAATACATTCGAATGTTATTCTTCTATTTAAAGAGCAAGGATAATGCCATATATGGGGTTCGGTTTCTCGATCTGAAGATTCCTGAACTGAGACCCAAATAGCCTAATAGCTATATAAGCCCATGTGGCTACCATCCACTTCAAATTGATAGCCATCTAGGCAGCCTCTGCAAAATGTAGGCAATTCGTTTAGAGGTCATGAGGGTAACCTACTGCAAAGAGAAGCGCAACGATTGGTGAACTCGTGCGCACTGCATCGCCTACTTTTGCGCAAAGTCCAATGAAAACCATTGCTGTCAAAAGCAAAGTAGCTACGTCCATGAAGAGTGTGCGTACCAGATAAGATAAGACAAACATGCAAGAGAGAACAGTTACATTACCGTTATTTTAGACTTATTCGGTGACTGGCATGTTTAGATTATTTTTTTTTTTCACGTTGAAGATTTAGGACTTTTGTTTGGACGGTTTTGTTGCCGGAAGCGTGAGTGCCCCACACGGGCTTGGCAACATGAAGAAGGGGTTGTGAAGAAGTAAACTAAAGATGTGTCCCTGACATGTGTTGCAAATAAATTTTGGTAAATAAAAGTTGGATATTGCTTTCAGCCCCACATGACCATGCATTTGTTCTGTACCTGGCTTTTCCTTTTTGGTGAGTAATCGACTTGGGGTCTACCTTGAAAAGAGTATTGTATAGTTTGTGTGATATGCTAGTTCCCCTGTGTTTTATCAAAGTCCTTCTAGGTTTTATTCAGGGCTACAGATAGTCTACAGCAGGCAACCCCAAGTACAGTAACATTATAGTTCGCGAACGGGATAAGTTGTGGCACTTGTAAAACAGCGATAAAACAGAGGACTATTCTTTTCAAAACAAGACGTAGGCTATGCCATTCCATGGAGAATAGCGTCAGTGCAACATATTAACTATTGAATCTAGATAAAACGATTTCTCTGGAGACTCTTGAACACAAGAGGGACATTTCATTTGCATTTTAATGAGACAAAGATCATGGCTGGCTGGTTTATTTGTATCTCCTATTTGTTATAGCCTTACACAACAATAACACATTCTTTGACTTTTCCTCTTTTTTACGGTTTAGACAACTTTGGAATGTGGAATTTGTTTGTGCTACAATGTCCTAGTCCACATCACTGTTGATCACAGGTCAGGTGAGATAGGATAGCCTGCTGGGGTAGGCTACTAGTCAGATTTTTATCAGCAGATTCTTTCATTAAGTCGTTTGTGAGACATATCTAATTGTCTATTGGTATGTTATAAGCTATGTTATAAAAGAGTGCTTACAGCACAGTCTTAGTAGGCTATAGGCCTGTAGTGATGCATAGGCTACTTAAAACCCAACCCATCATGCCATCGCTTGATCTCGCTATCTATCACAAGCAAATGAATTGATATCTTATTGAGATTTTTCCTCCTTAAAAAAAATAACAGCCAGCAAGCAACCTCAGGGCAAACCCACACAACACTGAAGGGTAGTGGCTCAATTAGACTTTTGTGTATTGTTACTGCATGTATGATCCTTAAGTGATATCCCTCTGCTTTTTTCCCGGACACAGGACACTTCATAGCTGCTGAATATGAATATGAATATTTAGGTGAGTCATTTTGTTAAATAAGATCTTAATTGTCAATTACACCCAAATGTGGTTTATTGCACTGTTGCCTCAAAATCCTTAATATGTCAGTTGCAAAAAAAAAAAAAGAAAGAAAAAAAAAAACAAAAAAACACATCACCGCACACTGGACGACGGGAGTTTGTAGCTTGCGGGGTGGCGGGTTTGAGACCTGTGTGCGGTGCGGACCGCCACCGGCTACATCTCTCTCTCTCTCTCTTTCACTCCTTTAATCTCTCTCTCATAGGAATGTTTTCCCTGACTACTAAAGAAGTATGTCCTGGCCAATCTTTCTACATGGTAAAAATGGCAGGATTTCATCAGTTGTATTTCAAATCAGCTGTGCTCGGAAGCACTGACCAGCTGGTGGCAAACAGGACTCATGTAAGTAAGCCTACATCAGAAATCTCAGCACAGTGACGCTGCAGGTGCACTGCTAATGTTATAGGCTTCTTGACTATTTATTAAGGATGGTATTATCGCAGGTGCCTAAGTCCAGAAAAGTCCTTAGTGCTGGCTGAAATGCATGGAGCTAAGCACTTTTTTGGACTTAAGCACCTTGGAGAACACCGGCCTAAAGATGTAATCATGGAGCTAAATAGTAATGAGCATGTCATTCCAACTTTCTTTTTTCAACACTGAAAACTTTTTGCCTTATTTGTGTTTAAAATGTGGTTAAAGATCAGACAAATGCTTGGTACTCTAACGATTGAGAAAAACTCTAATGATTTAAATAACCTTAGCCTACTGTTCTTTAAATTTCTTCAGATCTTTCTTCCCTCTTTTGAATACCAAGGACGAAAAATTGTTCTTCCTGAGGTTACAAAACGGCATGAAGGAGAATACTTCTGGGCTCTTAGGCCTAAGTTTGATGATATGTATTTAAGGACCAGACTCATTATCAAAGGTAAACGCATGCTCTGTCAATTACCATTCTGGGCCCAGTTCCCCAAAACATTCTTATTGCTAAGTAGTGCTTAACCTATCCCTTAACCTCCTTCTTAGTGCTACGACGTTATTCCCGAAACGTTACACTAAGTGCATCTTCTGTAAGTCACATGTTCGTAAGGGTGGTCTGGACCATTCGTAACCTTTCCCTTATCACAGTTTTTGGCTTAAACATAAGCTTTACAGCTTTAAAGAGTGATCTATTGATATCAATATTTGCACACTTGCTGCCAAGGAACATCTGCATTGGTTTCCTTGCATTTTGTGTTTTATTTTGCATAAATTGAAAATCGCCAAAATTCATTGAGTTGCTTTGCTTTTCAACCCTTCTAAAATGCAAGCACACTTCATGCTCACCTCATATTGACACACTAATTATATTTTCACTTGCATAATTCGTATTAATAGCTCCACCTTAATCCCTGAAAACATTTTCAGGCATGCTCAAAGGAAGCGCAAATGACAACAATCAATGCCAGAAACATGGATTTGGCACCTTAAGTGATAGCTAAGAACAACGTAGTAAAGAAGACTCTAAGAAATAGTTTGGGGAACACATTCAGAAAAGTAAACAACTTTGGTACGATATATATTTGTGTGTATGCAAGCAACCACATATTGGTTGTTTACAAACAATTTTGTAAACACTGCATAAAAACACAGTTTTAACCATTTTGTTAAGTCATATGTAGGCATACTGTACATACTACGGTGTTGTCTTGTAATGTGTCTGATGATGTTACATAGTGTTAGGCCCGAATCACACACAAACTGCGCGTTCGCGGTGCGGGAGTGGGGCAGTCCGTAAGCGGTCCGTGAGCGGTGCCTGTGGACTTGGGCATTCACACAAGAAATTGTTTCTGCGGTGTTCTGCGCGAAGCGGCTGCCCGAGCTCTGCATTCAAGCCGCGCAGAACACACGTGCAGTCTGAATGACCTAACCTGTTAATGTATTCTAAATGAAATCGCCCCAAAACCGCGCCCGCACCGCTTACGCGCCATTCACGCACAGGTTTGTGTGTGAATCGGCCGTCACAGCCACACCAGGCTCTCCTTCAGCCATGCCCACTCCTCACTCTCTGGAAACTCCCGCCTCCCGCTCACTCTCCCCTGTTGTCCTCCGACAGACTGCTCTGTCTATAAGGAACATGACTATGGCAGATCGTTCACTCTAACGGTGCCCAAGGAAGCATCTGTGTTAGAGTTCCTCCCTCCTAAATCGAAGGACCGCTGGGTTCTATGGAGCCGGATTAACAACATGAACCGGAACAAGGGAGTGGTGAAGATTGATGAGATCACCCACTCCAACGCAGGCCGCTATACTTTCCTGAAAGAGAGTGGGGTCGAAATCTCCAGTGTTAGGCTCGCTGTTAAAGGTACACCATAAAACACCTAGTCATCCTTATCAGCGGTCTTTGTCAAGTTTCTGATAATCATTTTAAATTTTCTGTGAATGCAATGTGCAGAATTCCTGAATTGAATTGAAGCTGTCTGGCAAAGCTTCAGCTGAGCTTCCTATGTTTCATGGCAAGATTGAACATAACAATATCTTCCAATCTATCTTCCCTACAGAAATCGAGACGTATCGTGATATTAGCGACACGTGCATTGAGGAAAGTTTCCCGGTTCTTATAACTGAAGCAGTGCTCAAGTTTACCGGCATTGATTCCTCTCAAGATAACAAGCATGTGCTCTTCAAGAATGGCATCATTACTGAAGAGGCATTCCAAATCTTTGGGTCTCGGATAAACCTGCAGGCACTGGGGTCTGGAGGTGTGTTACTCACAATACAGGATCTGAATTCAGCTGATAGAGGCAACTATGAGGTCCGTGACAAGAACGGTGGTCGTGTCAGTACCATTTATGTGGAAGGTAAGTAGCTTTTATCTTTATTTACTTTAAAGCTAAAGGGACACAGTTTAAGTGATATTTTGAATGCAGTGTTGTCTGGTAAAGCCTCATGCAGGGATAGCAAATTTGTCATATTTCAAATTTCACATTTTTTCTCTGGTATGTCTGTAAACGAGGCCATTTCAGCCCGCTTCCAAGAGACCATAAAAACACTAAACCATCTGTATAATCCTGATAGTGCAGGTGTCATCTATGGTCAAATATGTCCACATATGTGTTGTGATAGTGTGTGTGTGTTTGCTGAACTGGATTAAGTTGAATGCTACAGTTTAACCATGAAGATGGAACCCTGAAGTTAATCAATCAACTCCATACCCATCACCACACTGATTTGTGGTCTGGATATAGCCTACTCTAGCTGATGCATCTACTGTAACTAGCCAAGGAGTTCCCATGCTCCTTTGCACGCTTAGTTTCTTTTCACTCTGCAAAGCAACATGGTGACCATGGGCGATTTTCTCGCCTGCTTTTGGTATCCAATCACAGAACAAAAAGGGACTAGTGCAGCCCCCGATTGCATTTTACGTCACGTGGTGGCTCTGGTATTGGCTCTGAGCTATGTACAGACGCTATGATAGACATTCGTAGCGCCCAATTATCGGCTCTGGCCAATCGTAAACGATGCTTTCGCTAAGAGAAAAGCAATAGGTGGGTCTCCAGACCAAATATCACTTGTGATTTTAGTTTGGCAATCGCCAGGCTGGCATAAAAAGGCATAAAGGCATTTACCATAGTTCCTTCCCATTCAGTTCTTCCCAATAGGGCCTAATGATTGGCCCCTATGAGTAAGATCTTTTAAGTCTGCTCTGACAAACACAAACACACAGTTATCTCTCTGCTTCCACCTTTCTTTCCCTCTGTTCAGAAAATTCAGATTATTCCCAACTGCCGGTGCCCATTGGCGTTGCTATTGTTATTGGTACACTGGTGATTTGTTGCTGTTGTGTAAGGAAACGCTGTTGTCAAAAGAATGATGCCCCAGTTGCTTCATCAGAGCCTGAAGAGCTGCCCGTCAATGTCCATGTAAGTGTGTCTACTAGTTCTAGTTGGAGTGGAAATCAGCATATGTCTCTTCATATTTCTGTGTACATCTCTCACCTTAAAGGAATTATCTGGATTGGATCAACACTTAGCCCTGCTGTTTTATAGTGCCAAGCGCTATTGATAGTCACCTCAATGACTGAATCTCGTGCAACACAGACTGAGATAGCAAACGGCAGCTAACGGTAACAGAATGGGGCATGTCAAAACGAAACCAAAACGACAAGGTTTCATTTTGACATGCCCCATTCTGTTAGTGTTAGCTAGCCTGATAAACCTAAATGTGAGATTGGATGTCTATTTAGTCTGGCCCCGATGAATGGATACAACGGGAGATTGTTGATGAGCACAACCCGTTGTCTTTCAAACCATATCTGTGTGTATAGGCCAACGCTCTGTCGTTTCTCCCTCAAAACCCCGCCCGCTTTGATTCAAAACACATCTCTGCGTTATGATTGGTTTTAAACCCCGCCCGCTTTGATTCAAAGCACATCTCTGCGTTATGATTGGTTTTGCCAGATTCCTGGCATTGTGGTAGAATTGGAGAATGATGCGAGGCTAGACCCACTCACAGACAAAAGATTTTGGCGTCCAGCGGGTGGTGCTGGTTTACTAGGCTAAAGTGTTAGCTGCCGTTTCGCAAATTCGGTCTATGTTGCACGAAATTTGATCATTGTGGTGGCTATCAATCGCGCTCAGCACTATAAAACAGCAGGGCTATGTGTTGATTCACTCCGGATAATAGAGTACCTTTAAAAAGCCTTACTCCTCAAGATACTGTCTCTCTCTGTAGGATCCTGTTGCAATGCCTGCATCGGGTAACTCCTCACGATATCCGCCGGTGGTGAGACCAATTGTCCTTATCCATTCGCCTGTGGTAAGCTTCATTCTCCTGATAAATGCCTCAGCCTCTTTGGTTTCCTCTATTTCTTTGTCTCTTCCACAATTTCACAACTTGACATTACAGTCTTTGTTAGAGATTTATGGTTTATCTATCTGGAGTATCCTATATCTGGGCTTAGTCCTCAATGAAACAATGTTCTAGACTTTAGAGTATTTTAATGTTCTAGATTCTGCAGGTAGCAGTTGATGGTGGGATTTGTTTTTCTTTGCAGGCTAATACCACACCAATGAACAGGGATAGTCAACCTCCAGTGAGTTCAACTGTCACCGAATTCAAATTACAACCAAATTCATAATTACAACCAAATTCATAATTACGTATCATCCTCAATTTCCTCTTTCAAAGTCCTCAACTTGAATATCTCTATACCATTACTTAGGCTTACTGTGGAAAAAAGAAAAGATTACCAAAGCAGTATTAAAAGTGCCACGCTGAATGTTATAATGTACTAAAACAGTTGTGTTGTCATTGCTGTTACAGCCTTACGATGCAGTGATAGGCAATTCTGTGCCTTTCTCTCCGTATAGTTCTACTGCACCTCAGGAGGTATGTAACAGTTTAATCCCTAACGTGTACACAGATAAATACTGTTGTTCAATGTCATGGCTTTTGAAATGTGGTATTGAAATGTTTATGTTAAGAAATAATGAGTAATATGAGGCCAATACAGAGGCTCAGCTCTACCAAAGTCCAGTAAAGCAGACTCTAAAGTTTGCCAAAAGGAATAAAGAAATAACAAAACTAGAAAAGCGCTCAGAGAGCGCAGACCTGCGCCAGGGCAATGTGGTCAAAGATGGTGTTCTGGATCACCGATCGCCACCAAAATTAAATCAGTTCTTACTTATCCAAATACATATGTTGACCGAAAATTTCATCCAAATCCATGCAGTACTTTTCGAGTTATGTTGTACACAGACAGACAGACAGACAGACACACACAGTCAAAAACATAACGTCCTTGGCGGAGGTAGCAAAAATATATTGATATTAGCCAACATGGTAGTTTAATATTAGCCAACAAGGTGTCCCCAGATCAATGTTTCTTTTTCCTTCTCCTGACAGGCCTCAGCTTGGGATACAGGAGGAGAGCCTAGTGCCCCAATGGGCCCAGGGCCCCAGTTCCAGCCTCAGGGGTGGCCTGAAGATTTTGATGATTTCGTCAACTCTTTCTCTTACTCCACCTCCAACACCACCAGCACCACCACCTAGCCTAGAAATCTAGGCGTAGCCTAGCGGCGGCAAATACATTCGCTCATCCTGTACGTTTAGTAGCAAGCCATAGGGAATTTGATTGGTTGATGCTGTTGGCGACATCTAATCACAATGCTCTATGTGTTTAGGGCGGGCTTCGCCGAACACAACAGTCTTTTGAATTGGTGTTTACGTCTTGTTCGTTCCTCTGATTGGCCATAGACTATCCTGTTGTGTCCAGAAGTAGTTTGAAAGATAACAGCCTTGTTCCGCCCACGATTGAGCATGGTTTATCTTTCAATGCCAGACTATACATTTCATTGATATAGGATGGCCAGGCTAACCGCTACCACCACCAGTTCCTTCCAAAATGCTAACATTTCACATTTGCATTAACAAAAAATTTTGGCTAAAGAATATTGATTAATACATCTACCCTGCACTCAGTGCCCTTCTGAACCCAAGGCGGGGTTGGAGGTGTTGATACTTTCCTCACAGTGGTGGAAGGAGTAACTGGACACCAACTCTCTTCCATGGAGGTATTAATAAACCTGGAGAAACATACCAAGTCCCGCCTCCCATTCATTCCAATGTGGAATGCTAGGCTAGAGAAATTCATCCAAAATTGAACAAAATTTTCAGTTGTCAAGATGGCGTTTCATGGAGCTCACTTCCGACTCATTTCATTAGGCCAATGAGGGCCCATGTTACTAATGGAGATGAGGGCGGCACACACCTGATGTGCACTCGTTAGCATGAGCTGAAAGTGTAGCATTAACCAATCAGCATATGTCAAATGGAGTCGGATATGATGTCATTTCTGGAAAATGGCGACGAGGAAGTGCAATGCTAATTGGCAAAGCTAATCAGCCAAATCCTGACCCCCTGCTCTCTTCTCCTCATGGACACTGATGACACCACCTCCACCTACGAGCCAACTTTTGAATGGGGAAAATAGCTTACTGGACTAATGCCACCTAGTGGTTCTGCTCAGTATTACATTTCACTACAGATTCAGCGAGCAAAGGGCACTGCTGTTTTTAAGCTGACAGAAAGTAAATGTCTACAAGGAAGGAAGTTACACCAATTATGGAATTCAAAACATTTGTGGGGAATCAGTTGGGTCAGAATAAGAATGGGTGTGAATTTCACCACTTCACCACCACTTTGAGAAAATCAAAGTCAGCTAATTGACATCAGAGTCTCACCAGCACCAAATTAAACATCCAACCTTCCCTAGAATTAAAATTCTTACTGGAGGAAATGAGTTTTGATTAAAGGTGATTAATTATGATTAATCATGGCATTTTATACAAAGTTACTGACAGAGTAGTGAGTTACAGGCATATGTGCACATTTGAAGAGTTCAGATGCAAAACCTCCTAACTCCACTTGACCACTTTTTTATCAGTGTTTTGATTGTAAACAGATATTTTAGACATGGCGGGGAGTAGGTTTTATTTAATTTTTTTCACAAAAACATTTAATTTTACATATTCTAAATTTATACAGGATTCACACAAATTAACTCATTAACTCAGTTTTCACAAAAATGGTGTTTAGGGGTTTTGCATCTGAACTCTTCATTTGCAGATTCTCTTTTAAATAACAATATGCCCATGCCATTTCCTTTTTCAAGCATCATACCTTTACCTCACTCATGTCAGATGCAGTGCCCCCTCGGACGCAGCGATCTGATGTTTCGTCCATTAAGAGTCCCATGAAGGTATTTCACAACTGATATTGTACGGACTGACCAACCAGGAGACGCGTAGTCTACGAAGCAGCGGGCAGGATTTTTTGAAGTAACTCATCTCTAGCAAACTTGCAAAACACATCTAACAGTTATGAAAGAGACATCTATATTATGCCAGTTGAATTGAGTATTGTGGCAATTATGCCACAGATTCTAGCGTTTATGTTTGTTTGGAACTAGAAATCGCGTGGGATCACGGGATGCAATCAGTAGGTTTTGATTTAAGTGGTTTATCCAAGTACATATAAGGATTTCTGATGACGTCCGGTCTTTTTGAAACAATTTTCTTATCAAGCAACATCAGATGCATGCGCCCAAGGGGACGCTGTATCTGACGTAAGTAAGGTTATCATACCTAATTAATTTGTTATATTATAAGCCTTCATTTTGCCTTTTTAGAACAGGCTTCAGTAGCCTAAGTCAGGATACCAGGTGCCAACAGTCAGCTGAACTTTAATTAAACTGGATTGTAAACATTATTGGTCAAGAATCTTGGTAGCCTTAACCATGTGCATCAGCTACATGTATGTTCAATGGAGTAATAACTGACTATTGACTGATATGTAGGCCTACTAATCATAGCCTCTTCCCTGTGCTAAGATCTGGGAAATGTGACCAGTGCCTGAAAACCAGAACTAAGAGACTGATGAAAAGTTTTATCCTCAGTCTATCCGGATCTTGAATAGAAACCACAAAGCATTATAACATGTTTTCTAATTTGCTGTATATAGGTAAATCTATGTTTTCTTAATTTATTATTAGATTGTATACATATTTCAACAATGCAAGCATAGTCATTGGAGTCAGTAGACAAAGCATTTCACTGCACATTTTACATTGTGTAATGGTATTTGACCAATAAAATTTGATTTGATTTGATTTGACATAAAAAGCCAACCTCACCTTAAAACCTCAAGTCTCATCTACATGGACATAAATTCTTTCAGAAAGCTTGTAATACAAAAAAGTATCGTCTCGATGATAAATAATCATCTGAGGAAGTTTCGAAAGGATATCTGTTCAATTTTTACCCTATTCAGGCATAATGCAATCTGGAGGGGCTTATACTGAGCATAAGTGGGTGATGACACACACAAAGCTGCAATGCTATCAGTTATTTTTTTATTGTTATGTTACTATTTCTGTCGTTACAGGTTAAAATCCACCATTCACATTTTTTATAAAGTTTTAGAAGGTTTTCCGTGTAAAAATTAACAAAATCATAGTCTTGTAATGTGCACTGTATGTGCTTTTTCTTTGTGCTGTTGAAGTTTATTTGTAAGCAACTTTAGACCAATTTACCATGACAGACGCTCTTCCGGGTGGCAAAAGCCCAAAGTTGTCAACCAAACACTAGTCAAAAGCATACATCCTCCTTCACCAAATATGCATTTTCTTACAAAACCTGTATATTTCACATTCAACAGTCATTTCTATCGCATTTATAGTATCCGTTTACAAAAACATAAATGCCGAACTTATTAATTTGTGACCGAGTTTACCGACATATCTCTTCCTAACCTGGCCGTATGGCAAGCATAGCAGACCGGCGCCGGTCTGTTTGCTACCTCGGTGGGTGTTAACAGGCATGGAGTTTGGACGCACAACGGGTGTATTTTCTGGTCACAAAACATACGTGTTCAGAATGAACGGTCATCATTCCTTCTCTCTTTTTAACAAACTAAAAACTCATTAACGCCAGACTTATTGGTTTCAGACAAGTTTTCCCTGCTCGATCTGCTAAGCTAACCTAGCATTGTAGCTAGCTAGCAAGCTAAACCAGCGCAGGCACCCCTGTTTATAACGATTAGCCTAATTCGGTTGCTAAGTGGGTAACAGGTGTATCGTATAACATAACAAGTTTATTTGCTGGTTATAAAACCTATGTCTTTAGATTTAACAGTGAACAGTTATTATCTCATTATACAAAATAATAAGTCATACAGGCGAATTTATTAATGTAAGACCGGCTTTCCCTGAATGTATTCACGTCAATGGGGTACTGGCTGTTGACCAGTTTAAGAAATCTTCGGACTGGAGTCGTACACGAGAACAGCCGAAATGGGTGTGACGTCAGACGCCGTTGTGAATCAGACCAATCAGGGCCGACTTAATACACGCCCCCTTTTTGCAAGACACGCCCCCTCAAAATACACGCCCCCGTCTTGCAGGACGCAGCCGGACCCTACTCGGTTTTCCAGCCTACTGGACGCCATAACGTCCAGTACTGGACTCCATAACGTCACATCCATAACGCCATTTCTCCCAATGAAATCCAACTTTTTTACATTTAACATTTAAATTAAGACTTTCTCTGTGTTTCACTGAGGTGTCCTGTTTGGCATGAATGTAGTAATATTTACCTTTCTCTAGAAATTTCACAGACTTCACAGCAAAAACTACTCATCCCATAAAGCTTGTCCATTTTTCGTTCACGTCCTTAACACAAATTCAAAGGCTCATATTCTTATGGTGTAAATCATGATATTATTTTTTTGTGTTTGCCTATATTCAGCCATGGAGTTTGCATAAGAATATGAACACAATTGTGAAATACTGCTAGGTTTGCGGAGGTTATGTGGCATTTTGTTCATCAATAATGCATGAAAATGTCACGTCCATAACGCTGGAATTGCCCATATATATACATGTCATGCCTAGTGCCTATGTCTGTATAGGGTTCTTTCTACCATCCACTTAAAATGGCATGTAGGGTACATATCAATATGCTTCCTCGGGCTCGGTCCTCTGTCCTCCGTACTTGTGCCCCGGAAATTGTTCGAGGCTCGACGTCATCGAGGATGTCTCAATTCTCTAATTGCTGCGAGGAGGAGAGAGGAACGAGGACGGAGGAGAGAGGAGAAAGGTCCGATAAGCGAGGAAGCACAGGTGTATCCTTTGCGGAGAAAACGCGGAAGCGCGAACAGCGGGAACGTGCGTTCATTGGCTTGAATCGAAAGTCTAAAAAGTTTAAATGCCCTCCCCATTCTGTCACCTCAACATCCAATTAAATTGCCATCTAGACAGCCTAGGCAGCAAAACTCTAGGCGTTAGAGGTCATGATGGTTCTGCAAAGAGAAGCGTAACGATTGGTGAACTCGTGCGCACTGTCGCCTATTGCGCAAAACCCAATGAAAACCATTGCTGTCAAAAGCAAAGTAGCTACGTCTAATCCATGAAGTGTGTGCGTACCAGATAAGATAAGACAAGCGTGCAAGAGGGAATAGTGACGTTACCGTTATTTAAGACATATTCAGTGACTGACATAGATTTATTTTTTCACGTCGAAGATTTAGGACTTTTATGTCTACGGTTTTGTTACCGGAAGCGTGAGTGCCCGACATGGGCTTGGCAACAAGATGAAGTGGTTGTGAAGATGGAAAATATGTGTTCCTGACATGTGTTGCAAATAAATTTTGCCTTTTGGTAAATAAAAGGGTTGGGTATTGCTTTCAGCCCCACATGATCATGCATTTGTACTGTACCTGGCTTTTCCTTTTTGGTGAGTAACATCATGTCGACTTGGAGTCTACCTTGAAAAGAGTAACGTTATGCTTTCTAATATGCCGGTTCCCCTGAGTTTCATTCAGGGTTACAGATAGTCTATAGCAGGGAACCCCGAGTAGCATTATAGCCTATAGCAAACGGAGAAATATAACCTGCGATTCCGAACAAGTTGTTGCGCTTATAAAACAGTAAACAGAAGACTAATATTTCAAAACATGCAAGACATCGGCCATTCGATGGAGAATAGAGTTAGTGCAATGATAACAACTGTTGAAGCTAGACAAAACGATTTTCTCTTTGGAACACAAGAACATTTTATATGCATGCGACAAAGATCATATCTGTCTTTTTTAATTTGTCTGGCCGATTAATTTGTTGTCACATATAAACTTACATAACAATAACAAATCCTCGACACTGTGGACCACAGGTCAGGTTAGATAGGATACCTGCTGGAGTATGAGTCAGATTATTATCAACAGACTTGGATTAAGTCGTTTGTGGGACATTTGTAATCTACTGGTATGTTATAAGCTATGTTATAAAAGTGTGCTTACTGCACAGTCTTAGTGTAGGCCTGTAACGATGCATACATTTTACCCAACCCGTCATGCCATCTCTTGTTCACACATGTGCACACAGGCACACCCACAACACATGTCTGCGGAAGCATGATGAATTCTAAACAAAACACAAACACAACTTTATGGAAAATATAAAATTATATATAATGCCTGACCATAAAGAATTTTTATAATAACTAATAAATAAAGTTAATATAAAAGTTGATGGACAAACACTGTTCTATAGCAGAGTCTGTAGCCTATGAACATTTTGTCCTCGTACAAAAGACAAGCCAATGAACTGATATTATTATTGCGATTTTGATGCAATCTGGACGCATTTTCCTCCTTTAGGCCACACCAATAAAATTAGTTGGTTCTCTGATTTTTTCAGGAAAAATGTGGAGCGAGCGAGCGAAATAGAAATAAAATTTAAAAAATGCTCTGAAGGTAAATTAGCGGTGGAAATTGAGGGCTTTAAATAGAGAGGACAATACATTACTGTATCACATTTAGGGTTCAATAGCTTAATATTCATAACCATTAAATAAAATTGAAAATAAAAGGCTGAAACAGTCTTCCATTTTTCTTTCCCCCTCCACAGGCATGTTTCTTCATGTCTCTCACTGAAGTGAAAGGGGTGATTTGATTGGTTTTCAATGTCATGTGAATGCAACATGCAGTCTTCAGTATTATAGCCATCAGCCACAGCGTTTTTCATGTTCGTGGGAGTTTGGATTCAATTTTAATTTTATTTCATTTTGCATTTTTCTTAAGAGGCGATTCTGAGAACCAACTAATTTTATTGGTGTGGCCTTCTATATATATATATATATATATTATACAGCTTGCATTGCCTGACCTGAGGGCAAACTGCACAACACTACCTCACTTTATATTACTCTGCAATAATTTCTGTACTCCTGTCTTGTATGCAGTTGTGTTGTGTATGTTTCTATGTGTTATCCCAAGCACACCAAAACATATTCCTATCAACTGCATTGTTGTAATATCGTTGAAATGGCTATAATAAATTTGATTCTGATTCTGATCACTGTAGGGTAGTGGTTCAATCAGACTTTGTGTATTGTTACTGAATGTATGATCATAATGTGATATCCCACTTTGCATTTTCTTTCGTCAGGACACTTCATGATAGCTGCAGGAATTGATGGTGAGTCTTTTTTTTTTAATAAGAGCTTAATTGTCTCTGAAGAGTTGTCTATCCCTTGCCAAAAAGGCAAAATGATGTACTGTAAGCCTACTATTTCCTTTGACAAAATATTAGTATGCAGTTGCTTTTTTTGTGAGGAATTTATGCAAGGCTACATCCATGAAATTCATTTGAAAAAACTCATTGTAAGTCTCTCTCTCTCTTTCTCTCACTCTTTTAATCTGTCTCTCATCTGTCTCTCATAGATGACTGGACTGGATATGGATATTTTGCCTTTAATACTAAAGAAGTATGCCCTGGCCAATCCTTCTCCATTCCAAAAGTTCTAAGATATAGTCTTTTGTATTTCAAATCAGCTGTGCCTGGAAGCACTGACCAGCTGGTGGCAAACAAGACTCATGTAAGTGAGCCTGAATTTGACTGGCTATCGCTTAAACTAAATAATCACAACTGATATTTAGTCTGGAAAGCCACTTATTGCTTTTCTCATAGCGGAAACGTCGTTTACGATTGGCGCTACGAATGTCTATCATAGCATCTGTACTAGGTCAGAGCCAATACCAGAGCCATCACATGACATAAAATGCAATTGAGCGCCATGCTAGTCCCTTTTTGTTCTGTGATTGGATACCTAAAGCAGGTGAGAAAATCGGAAAAGCTGAGTGAAATGAAATGGAGTGCGCAAAGGAGCATGGGTACTCCCAGGCTAAGCCTGTGTCAGAAGTCTCAGCATAGTGACGCTGCAGGTGCACTGCTAATGTTATAGGCTTCTTGACTATTTATTAAGGATGGTATTATCGCAGGTGCCTAAGTCCAGAAAAGTTCTTAGTGCTGGCTGAAATGCATGGAGCTAAGCACTTTTTTGGACTTAAACACCTTGGAGAACACCGGCCTATAATAGATGTAATCATGCAGCTAAATAGTAATGAGTATCATCAGCAGCATGCCATTCCAACTTTCTTTTCTCAACACACAGAAAGGTTTTCGTCCTGTTATTTGTGTCTAAAATGTGATTAAACATCAGACAAAAGCTTAACGATTGAGAAAAAATGTAATGAATTTAAATAACCTTAGCCTTTTTATTTCTTCAGATTTTTCTCCCCTCTTTTCAATTCCAAATCCGAAAAGTTTTTCTTCCTGAGGTAACAAAACAGCATGAGGGAGATTACTACTGGTCTTATGATACAATTAAAATGAAGTTGTCAACGACCAGACTCATCGTAAAAGGTAAGCGCATGCCCAGCCAGTTACCATTCAGGGCCAGGTTCCCCAATAACTCTTAGCATACTAAGAGGTCTCGAAAGATATATCTTATCAAAGTTACGTACTTCTCTGAGTGTGTTCCCTGAACTATCTCTTCGAGCCTTCTTTCCTACGTTGTTCTTAGCTATCTCTTAAGATGCCAAATCCATGTTTCTGGCATTGATTAAGCGCTTCTTTTGAGCATGCCTGAACATGTCTCTTCTGGGATTAAGGTGCAGCAATTAACAAGAAATGTGCAAGTAGAAATATAATTTGTATGCCAATATGTGGTATGTAAGTGGCATGTTTGCATTTTAGAAGGGTTGAAAAGCAAAGCATCTTAATGAATTTGGTGATTTTTAACTTATACAAAATAAGAATGCAAGGAAACCAATTCAGATGTTCCTTGGCAGTAAGTGTACAAATATTGAGATTACCTCAACATTTGTTACAGCTGTAAAACTTGTGTTTAAGCCAGAAACTGTTTTAAGGGAAAGGTTGTGAATGGTCCACCACCCTTACGAACGTGTGACTTACAGAAGATACTCTTAATGTACGAATGTTTTGGGAATCATGTTGTAATGTTAAGAGGGAGGTTAAGAACTACTTAACGATAAAGGTGTTTTAGGGAAGTGGGCCCGGTAATTTCTTGGAAATAACTAAGTATATAAACAGTAGCAAGCATAGCAAGTATCTGAAAGGCAACTCTATTGCTCAAGCTACTCAAGACTAGCCAATAATGAAGATGCTAGACATTCTGGTCGAACCATATAGATTTTCTTGAACAGAGAATTAGCACTCATTAGCAGTCATGGGGGCAAAAATTTGAAATGTGAAACATCAGCAGACTGCAAATTACTAAAACACTGTTTTAACCACTTTGATAGTCATTTGTAGGTATACACACTACAGTGTTGTCTTTTAATGTTTTTGATGATGTTACTTTTATGTTAATGCTTTATGTTAAAACGTTGACAAAAGTTCAAAATTCTGCCCCAAGGCTCAGTTGTGACTGCTAACTCCCTCTTCAAGGAAACATGCAAGGTTGGACCAAAATTTCTCGCGTCTTAAGTACTTGCAAGTCTCAAGTATTCAAAGCAATTGAGCTCTTGTTGAAATTTGACTGAAGTTGCCCTTTAAGATAGTTTATTAAACATGACTGACAGGAAAACGCAGCTGTAATGATATGATGTAATAAAGAAGGTTGAGGAAAATAACTGTGTTACGTCTTAACTGAAGATATTTAGCAAAAATATTAAACTTGTATTATGCTTGGATAATAGTTGGGAAATTATGGTAATCTGTCTGTCTGGCTGATATTGTCCTCCGACAGACTGCTCTGTCTATACGGAACATGACTATGGCAGATCGTTCACTCTGATGGTGCCCAAGGAAGCATCTGTGTTAGAGTTCCTCCCTCCTAAATCGAAGGACCGCTGGGTTCTGTGGAGCCGGATTAACGACAAGAACCGGAACAAGGGAGTGGTGAAGATTGACGAGATCACCCACTCCAACGCAGGCCGCTATACTTTCCTGAAAGAGAGTGGGGTCGAAATCTCCAGTGTTAGGCTTGCTGTTAAAGGTACACCATAAAACACCTAGTCATCCTTATCAGCGGTTAAAGGTGCACCATAAAACATATATCAGCTGTCTTTGTCAAGTTTCTAATACTCATCTTAAATTTTCTGGGAAAGCAGCGTGCAAAATTCCTGAACGCAATTGAAGCTGTCTGGCAAAGTTTTGCCTTAATGTAGAAGTTCAGTGTGATAAGGATTTCCTGTGTTTCATGGCAAAATTGAGGATAACAATGTCTTCCAATCTATCTTCCCCACAGAAATCGAGAAGTATTGTGATGTTAGCGGCATGCGCATCGAGGAAAGTTTCCCGGTTCTTATATCTGAAGCAGTGCTGACGTTTTTTGATTCCTCTCAAGATAACAACCATGTGCTCTTCAAGAATGGCATCATTACTGACGAGGCATTCCAAATCTTTGGGTCTCGGATAAACCTGCAGGCACTGGGGTCTGGAGGTGTGTTACTCACAATACAGGATGTGAATTCAGCTGATAGAGGCAACTATGAGTTCCGTGACAAGAACGGTGGTCGTGTCAGTACCATTTATGTGGGAGGAAGCAGTGGTAAGTAGCTTTTATCTTTATTGACTTTAAAGCTAAAGGGACACAGTTTAAGTGATATTTTGAATGCAGTGTTGTCTGGGTAAAGCCTCATGCAGGGATAGCAAATTTGTCGTATTTCAAATTTGAACATTTTCTCTGGTATGTCTGCAAAAGAGAGCCATTTCAGCCCACTTCCAAGAAACTGAGCCAGTTACAACCACTAATCCATGTGTACAATCATGATAGTGCAGGTGTCTTCTACGGTTAAAGATGTCTACATATACTGTATGCTGTGATACTCTCTCTCTCACACACACATGATTGGCCCCTATGAGTAATATCTTTTTTAATCTGCTCCGACAAACACACAATTATCTCTCTGCTTCCACCTTTCTCTCCCTCTGTTCAGAATATCCAGGTTATTCCGAACTACCGGTGCCCATTGGCGTTGCTATTGTTATTGGTACACTGGTGATTTGTTGCTGTTGTGTAAGGAAACGCTGTTGTCAAAAGAATGATGCCCCAGTTGCTTCATCAGAGCCTGAAGAGCTGCCCGTCAATGTCCATGTAAGTGTGTCTACTAGTTCTTGTTGGAGTGGATATTCAGCATATGTCTCTTCATATTTCTCTGTACTATCCTTACCTGAATTATCCGGAGTGGATCAACACGTAGCCCTGCTGTTTTATAATCCCAAGCAATGCAGCCTGAGATAGCGAAACGGCAGCTAACGATAACATAATTAGGGAAAGGCCAAAACTAATCGTTTCATTTTGACATGCCCCTTTATGTTAGTGTTAGCTTCAATGTCGCAAATTCGGTCTATGTTGCACGAAATTCATTCAGGTGGCTATCAATAGCGCTTAGCACTACAATACAGCAGGGCTATGTGTTGATTTACTCCGGATAAAAAAAGACTTTCTTCTCAATATACTGTGTCTCTGCTGTAGGATCCTGTTGCAATGCCTGCTTCGGGTAACTCCTCACGACCTCCGCCTTTGGTGAGTGACTGTTGCTCCATTCTCCTGATCAATGCCAACTTGACATTGTAGTCTCTGGTAGAGATATATGATTTATCTACAGTATACAGTACAGACCAAAAGTTTGGACACACCCCCTCATTCAATGCGATTCATTTATTTCCAGGACAATTTATATTGTAGATTCTCACTAAAGGCATCAAAATTATGAATGAGCACATATGAAATTATGTGCTTAACAAAAAAAGTGTGAGATTATGACAAACTTTTGGACCTGAACCCGATCAAGATGGTTTGGGGTGAGCTGGACCGTAAAGTGAAGGCAAAAGAGCCGACAAGTTTTTAGCATCTCTGGGAATGAATAACTCTTCAAGACAGTTGGAAAACCATTTCAGGTGACTACCTCTTGAAGCTCATCCAAAAAATAAAAAGAGGACAAAGTAGTTATCAAAACAAAAAAAGGATACTTTGATGAAACAAGAATATAAAACATGTTTTCAGTTATCTCACACTTTTTTTTATGAAGTACATAATGCCACGTGTTCATTCATAAGTTTGCTTATTTTGTAGATTGTCACTGAAGGCAACAGTCATGAAAATAAAGTAAATAATTTAATGGGAAAGTGTGTCCAAACTTTTGGTCTGTACTGTATATGGAGTATACTATATCTTGGCTTAGCGCTTACTCAATGGAACAGTGTTCCAGACTCATTCTGCAGGTATCAGTTGATGGTTGGATTTTCCTTCTTCTTTGCAGGCTGATACCACACCAATGAACTGGGATAGTCAACCTCCGGTGAGTTCAACTGTCACCAAATTCTCTATCTCACTCATAATTACACATCATCCTTAATTTCCTCTTTCAAAGTCCTCAATTTGAATATCTCTATATAATTACTTAGGTTTACTGTAGGTTTACGGTGAAAAAAAGAAAGGATTACCAAAGCAGTATTAAAAGTGCCACACTTAATGTTGTAATAATATACTAAAACAGTTGTGTTGTCATCATTGCTGTTACAGCCTTACGAAGAAGTCGTAGGCAATAATTCTGTGCCTTGCCCTCCGTATAGTTCTACTGCACCCAAGGAGGTATGTAACAGTTTAATCCCTAACGTGTACACAGATCAACACTGTTGTTAAATGTTGTGGCTCTTGAAAGGGGTGTTTTATGTTTATGTTAAGAAATAATGAGTAATATAAGTCCAATACAGAGCCTCAGTTGTACCCATGTCCCGTAAAGCAGACTCTTAAGTTTGCCAAAAGGAATAAATAAATAACTAGAAAAGCACTCAGAGAGCAGAGACCTCCGCCAAAGCAATGTGGTCACAGATGGTGTTCTGGATCTGGATCTGGATCACTGATCGCCACCAAAATTGAATCAGGTCTTACTTGTCCCAATATGCATGTTGACCGAAAATTTCATCCAAATCCATGTAGTACTTTTCGAGTTTTGTTGTACACAGACAGACAGACAGATACACACACACACACACACACACACACACACACAGTCAAGAACATTGGCAGAGGTAGCGAAAATATATTGATATTAGCTAACATGGTAGTTTAATATTAGCTAACAAGGTGTCCCCAGATCAATGTTTCTTTTTCCGTCTCCTGACAGGCCTCAGCTGGGGATACAGGAGGAGATGCTGATGCACACCCGGAGCCTAATGCCCCAATGGGCCCAGGGCCCCAGTTCCAGCCTCAGGGGTGGCCTGAAGAAATGGGTGATTTCCATGATTTCATCAACTCTTTCTCTCTCTCTACCAGCAACCCCACCAGCACCACCTATTCTTACTCTTACTCCACCTCCAACACCACCGGCACCACCACCACCATTTCCTTCCAAAACGTTAACATTTCACATTCGGATTAACGCCAAAATTTTGGTTAAAAAATATTCACTTTGGTGTACGTTTCCATCAAGCATTAACTTCCACCAGATGTGGGAGCAAACGTCTATGGATAGAAGTGCGGTAAATGCGAATATATGTGAGTCATGTTACTGTTTCCATCTAACTTGAATTGCGTAATGCCTTATTTGCATCAAAGGACAAATCTCAAATCTGGTGTAAATCAATCCATAGCCTTGTTGTTCAAGCTCACAAAGTGTTACAACTTAGTCCGAGCATTGCACCGGCAATTATAACACTGTCAGTGGTTCTCAAAGTGTGGTCCAGGGACCAACTTTCAGTTTCATTTCGTTATGTCCCATTGAGTCAGCATTAATAATCGCTTTGTTACTGTATGTAGCATCAAATTTTCTTGTTCTTTTTCTTAAAGACAGCATTCAGGTACCTGGAACAACAGGGCTATTGAGTGATTCACATTGGATTTCTCCTTTAAAGTTAAAACAAGCAAATTAGATTTATATTCACATTAGTTGAAATGTGCACATTTGCAGGTGTTTCTATCTGAAGATTTGTTATTCGCAAAGCTTAAATGCAGATAACAACTTGGATGGAAACCCACCTAGTGCCAATGAGTTGGACAAACTCAACTTTTCAGTGGAGAAAATACCAGGCTAATGCTGTCAAGTGCCTCTGCTCAGTATCACATTTCGCTACAGTTTCCTTTCGGAAATCTCTTGGCTGGCCAATCATCAAACATAGGACTCTGGCTTGCCCGATAATTATCTCTGTACAAGCAAGGAAACAAACATACGCCAATTGATCCAAGACACTTTGCAGAAAATGAAATGATGTGACAAGTGTATTTAGTATACCAGGAAGGAGTATGATATATAGTTGGAAAAAGTAGCCAAGATAGCATCGTCTAGTGCTCTAGCTCAGTTAAGCTCTAACACTAGTCAGTGTTCTGTCCTTACGTTTAAGCCCCGAGCTGTGCGGGTCAATCAGCAAAGAGGGAGTGATAACTTTGAACTCAAACTACACGTAATACACGTCATGACCAAACAGTAGCGAGTGGTTGACGTGTAGGTTTGAGTTGCATTGAACTCGATTTATCAGGATACAATAGCAATTAGCAAACAGAGAGAGGTGCTATGAATGCATTTTTTAATTTAAACACCTCCCGCAAGCAATCGCTTCTCAATACCTCAATACTTCCAACCCTCTGTACAAAGCAAAGTGTAGAACAGATCTGTTACAGATTCGACCTGTTACATTATATCATTACATCATCATATACTGTACATTACATTACTGTATGTTTATGTGAAAATATATGAATTGGAAATGTGTTAATATATGTGATGTAAATTAATCAAGCTTGCCCTTTGATTTTGTTTATTTGAAAAGGTTGTCTAGAAAATATTTTTTTTAAGAATCAGGATGAGCAAATGAAGCCATTTACTTGAACCTTTAGAATTTTTAAAATTAGGCTATTAGTGTGCCTTGTTTTTTTCTGTGGATAAATTCTACACAGTATACCTTTAAGGATTGTATCTTAAGTTAGGCTTGAAGTAGGCCTACTGCTTAGCCTAGGACCAAGGCTACTCATGCCTACAGTAGCCTACACACGCACTTCACACACGGCACGGGTGTCTGCACTCTGCTCTGCTGCTCCGATGTCAGTGAAAACAAATATTTTACCAATACAATCGTTGATGTTCACTCGCATGTTCGCATATTTAGGTTGTTAATTAGCTAGAGGATTGATGTTGTCACTTAGAAATCCCTTCTCTTGAACTGAATACCCCGCAAATAGGCTAATATCAGTTTCAAAATTGCAGCGCGAGTGAGAGAGGTGAAGGTCGGAGCGCAACTGAGAGAGAGAATGTTTGTGAGCGTCATTTGATGTCAGTGAAAACAAATATTTTACCGACACAATCGTTGACGCTCACTCGCATGTTCGCATATTTAGGTTGTTAACTAGCTAGAGGATTAATGTTGTCACTTAGAAATCCCTTCTCTTGAACTGAATACCCCGCAAATAGGCTAGCCTAATATCAGTTTCAAAATTGCAGCGCGAGTGAGAGAGGTGAAACAGGTTGGAGCGCAACTGAGAGAGAGAATGTTTGTGAGCGTCATTTGATGTCAGTGAAAACAAATATTTTACCGACACAATCGTTGACGCTCACTCGCATGTTCGCATATTTAGGTTGTTAACTAGCTAGAGGATTAATGTTGTCACTTAGAAATCCCTTCTCTTGAACTGAATACCCCGCAAATAGGCTAATATCAGTTTCAAAATTGCAGCGCGAGTGAGAGAGGTGAAACAGGTTGGAGCGCAACTGAGAGAGAGTATTTGTGCAAACGAGACGCATATAGCCTACCTGATTCTGAACTTATGACCTTGTCATTAAAATGAGAGCTTCTTGCAGGACAATTGCCAATATGGCAAAATGCATTTTAAAGGTATGCTCATGCAATGTAAGTTTACTCATGCAGACCATAATGCCATATTTTCATTGAGCCTCTTTAAAATATAGGTTAGTATAATTTAAAGGGCCACCATCCAGTTTTTTTTTTTTTTTTGTAAACTTGTGAACTAGCAGCATACCACCACAGCCATTAAGGACTCTAACTTCCAAAAGACCACATCATTAATTCAGTAGTACTTTGTAATTCCTCAACCTTTCCTCAAGATGGTTTCATCATAATCTGTTTATTAAAAACTACTGACATGTTGATTGTGGAAGTATATATTTATATCTACTGTATATTGTGTCTGTCTATGAAATTGTGTCTGTGCTGTGCACATAAACATAAACAAATACAGTGAAATAAAAATATGGGAAAAGTTTTCTAATAGTCCAGTGTAAAATCAATCATAATACTAGTTTAGTGCACATTTACAGTACATTAGTCTACGGCAGTGTTTCTCAAACTGTGGGGCGGGCCCCACTAGTGGGGCGCAGACACATGACAGGTGGGGCGCGAGACATCTCTTTGTAAACGACTAACGACTGCACCATGCCCCCCGAATTCACAGCTATTTGTCAGATATGCGCATATGACAATACATTGAGCTTTCTTCCAATGGTGTTTTTTGCTAGTTGCTGTGATGAGGGGTTTGAGGGAAACTTGGCTTTGAATTAGTAACATGAAAATTCTGGAAATTCTGCGTAATGTAAAATCCTGTACTCGCAAAGTATTCCTCACAGAGATATTGTGTGCAAATTGAGCCTTCGGGTGGGGCGTGAAAATTCTCTGTCTTTTAAAGTGGGGAATGACAGAAAAAGTTTGAGAACCACTGGTCTACGGTTACTTATAACCCCAGGGCCTCACAGCAATCAAATGTGTTCTGTGAACCTCCAGGCTTGTGCATCACTTGTTCTTTCTCTACACGTATTTAATATAGTTTGACATAAGTGTATTGATGTCTGTTACCTCAAGCTATCGTCATCTGAAACTACAGACTACACTTAAAGTGGGGATTGTATAATGTGATTATGCAAATTGTATCTAACCATTTTATGACCATTGTATATAACCATTTTATGACCATTTGATTTTATGATGATAATTAGATTTATGGTGTTTTCCTACCATATATTATCGTACTCCTAATGTTTTTATTACTACCCCTAACATATAAAGAAACCATAGGTGCACTTGATGAGGTCTGAATGAGGACAGTGAAATCAATCCTGTTTGAGATTTTGAAGCCATTCCAAATCCTCCTGATGAATCTGTCAGCAAAGCATCAATCATTCCTCTAGGGGGCAGATTCTTTTCACAGATTTATTCATCTGAAACAGACACAGCGCTTTCACCTTTGGCTAACATTACAGTTCATAGAAATAACACTTAGAAACAAAAACTTGGGGGTTGTTGCTGGTGGGGTAGTGAGGGGGCATTGTCAAACATCCAGGTTTATAAAAATCAGGCCATTTGTAGATTCCCCTGAAAATGTCCATGCTGACCCCATGAATTTAACATTAAAACCACACAAAACTAAAAGCACCCCGAAGGCTCTTTAATAATATAACATGATAAAAGTAGCACACATACTCAAGTCCTTTGTCCCAAAATCCATCCCCATGAAAATCACCCTCACAACCTCCACCTATTGAATCTCGTTTGCTGGCCACACTTTGCTGGTCACTTCTTTTTCTCAATCCATCTTCTTCTTCTCTATGGCTTTGAGCTTTCCCTCCAATGTGTTAAGGCGGGTCTCCACACCGGCTGCTTCCTTGCCGCCCGTGGCTAAGCCAATGACAGCGTAGGCCAGCACCAGCCCAGCCAATCGCATCGCTGTGGTGTCTGTGGGAGCACTGGTGTCGCTGACGATCAGCCCAAAGAACCAAAGTGTCGCGACAGCCTTCAGCACCCAGAACATCCGCCTCAGCACTGACAGAGCCAATCGCAGCACCACAGACAGGAGCCAGTAGCCAATGAGAGCCAGCAATGCCCACTTTGCCACTGAGGCCACACCCTCTGGGGTAAAATGTGGAAAGGGGAGTGTGGCTGTGGAATGGGAGAGATGAAAGGGAGAGTTGACTACAACAGTGCACACTGTTTACTTCTAGTCTTTACTAATATGCACAATATAACATAATGTAACATAACGCTAATATAACATATATAATATAATGTGATATAACATATGTAATATAATGTGATATAATATGTAATACAACATATGTAATATAATGCTAATGAAGGCAGTTTACAAATTTACAATGTAATTCAAAAGTGATATATAAAGTACATTTTACATTTTTTTTTCTTTGCATATTATAACATTGAAAAATTGGCCTTTCATAATATGCATGGTGAGAATTCCCGGAATTTCTCAATACTGAAGCCTTTTTTTGGTCATAACCCTGCCCCCCACTCCAACACACACACACACACACACACACACACACACACACACACACACACACACACACACACACACAAATATTATAAGGAGATTAAACTGAATATCACCACCACATATGATGCCAAAATCAGGAACCACAGCTACATTTCATCAGTGGCAACTGTTTTTTGTTTGTTTGTTTGTTTGTTGGTTGGTTTTAGCTAGTAAGCTCACTTCTAAACTGCAGTGGACCATAAAAGCTGACTGCCAAGTATGTTTGGGGATCTTCTAAAATCACCAAATTATGCCTATTGCTCTCCTCATAGACACATGGAACGTGTTCATGGAAGTGTAGCAACCCTGTCTGACTAGAAAGAAGACCAACCTGCTTTCTTACTGCTCTCTCCTTGGTAACACTGATAGTGCCTGGTATGCCCAGTCATTCTTTTGACGGGAGGGACATGTGTTCAGATCAGGAATTGGCCCTAAGGCTAAAATTGCATACTTTCTCTCACACACACGCACAAACACACAAGCACAAACACACACACACAGACAGACACACACACACACACACACAGGCCTAGAGGCGTAACTCCTCTGTTAAACTACAAATGAAAGATATCACTGCAGGATCTGACTCTTTGCACATGATACAGTAAATAACCATGGCACCAACGCAAAAATGTTTACAAAACAAACCACAGCCACTGCCTCAGGGTTGATTTCAGAGGGACATTTCTGGTTACAAGTGATCTTACAATCTTAACAAATTCCTTGCTGTAATTCTGTTGCTGGCAACACTCCCACACATTGTGTATGGTTCAAACATGTGTTAGGGATTTAACCACAAAAGGCATTTTTTGCTCACTGCAAATCCACTTGTGAAACAGAACAATGGACCAGCCTTTTCACAACCAAACCAATCCACACACATCTGGGCATTGCTGATTTGGAATACCTACCATAAAGGTCATTTTTTCCTCTATTGAATAATGTGCAAAAAATGTGTGGTCAATGTCATTTTTATTGTAAATGGGGGATGCAGTTTGCAGACTCTCTCTCTTCCATACTCCAGTTACTGTATTTACAAACTGATTGTCCATAACCACTAGACTAACTACAGTACCTATTAAATAACCATATTACGGACTTGTCATTCTGCTCCTTCCTGGTTGTAAAGTCAGAAACTTGCAGTCTTATAGCATGTCTACAGAGATTAATTCATTGGAGGGCAGCAGGGTGACAAGTGAGGCTTTTACGCACCGTCTACTCCAGTGGCTCTGAAGATCTCGGACACGTACACGGCAATGACGTTGAGTCCGCTAGCTGCACCCTCCGCCAAGAACTGCAACAGCATCTCAAGGAACTATAGAAGATAGCGAGAGAATATATCACAGAGAGAGAGAGGACAGAGGGAAGAGAGGGATGGAGAGATTAGAACATGACGAGAAGAGGCAAAATACAGAAAGGAAGAAGAAAGCAACAAGACAAAGATAAAATCAACCTTTTGTACAGTAGGATTGTTCTATATAGTGTGAATCTACTCCAGGCCTAGACCTATCAGAATCTCACATGATCAATGGATGTAGATCAGCTATCTATTGTATGTCAGTATTTCTTCACATTGCCCTGACCATTCTTTCTTTCTTTACAAAATGGACTGTTAGTGCTGATGAAAAACTAGTTTTGGAAGTCAACAGGAAACTTAGTACAGCTCCTGTGACAAAGTCTCTCACACCCATATGTAAACAGCATGTGTAAACAATATAGGTGTTTCAGAATGATTAACAACATACAAATCAGGACTACTGTATATTGTTTGAGTCACTATGCTTTCTTTTAATGTTCTCATTACCCGGTCAAAAGAACAGGCTGGTACTACAGTACATTAGTTCTGTTTGCCCTCATGTGAGGTGCCCACTGGCTCTTGTGAGGCTTTGCTGACAACAGCAACTGTCATCAAGGTCAGGTGTCTATCTCCCGAAAGTTAGCAACTATGTTGGTTGCAATGCAATTTATCATTGCCAACTAAGAAAGTAATTAGGGTGATAGGAGCGCTCTACTCACTATATTGCTACGTCTTTGGGTGCTGGTTTAGGTTAGGACATGCATTAAGACGTAAAAAAACGCACTCTCTGTATATCTTTTTGCATATTTATTGGAACATGTCCGCAAGTATGCATTTCGGCACTAATGCGCGCACTTGCGGACATGTTCCAATAAATATGCAAAAACAGAGAGTGCGGTTTTTTACGTCTTCATGCAACTAAGAAAGTAGCAACTAAGTTAGCATCTATATGCTTTTGGGAAATGGATGCCAGGTCTATATATCAAGTCTTTCTTATTTCTCAATGTTTGAAAATATGGTGATTCCAGCTGGACACCCAGTCAATGACTACCGGTACAGTTTCAGAATAGTTCTATTGTGATTCATTCCACTCATATTGTGGAACTGATGGCTATCTTTTAAACATAAAATAATGACAAAGCCATATTTTTCAACATTAAATTTAGATAGAGGATCATAGAGCCTACATCTCATTTGCACAGGGAACATTTCAATTTGAATAGTGAACAGTGGACAGTAACATTAAGCGCAAACTATATTTTTGTTTGTTTGTAGTTTGTAGTACATGTAGTATTTAACGCACCAAATGTTTTTAGGGACTCAATATGTGCCTGATACAATGGGCCTATTTTGCTGTGCACAAAGACTGGTCTATTGAACATGAGGGTCAACTGTGCATGTGTGTGTATGAAGGGCAGATTCACAGAGTGACAGCTGGACAAACCCTATAACTCGAAGCCATCACTCAAACACATTCACACTTACACAGGCCCCACTGCAAACACACATCCATGACACAAGACACCTTAGCCATTTATATGCATACAAACAGGCGCGCCACAGACACAAATACACACACACACACACACACACACACATTTGAAGGCAGATGATGAAGGAGAGTGTGTCAGAGGACAAGTGTTTTACACCTGTTACCCACTCACTCACACATACACACACACAGCAGTTCTACTGTAGGACTAAGCGTTACAGACTGACACACATATCCCTGAGTGTCAATGTCAGTCAGTGTGTGGTGGTAATATGAACGGACTATTTTTTTACATTAGTCACGCCTATGCTCTTCATATCACTATGCACAGCCCACCCTACCCTTCAGGAGCTAATCAAGGCACTGGTCCAACTGGTAAAGGACACCCATATGTGTTCATGTGTGTTCTGACTGTGTAAAAACAAAAGCAAATGTGTCTAACTGGTGCAAAGCTCTGTGGGGTTTTTTTTTCTTACCATGGCCACAGTATAGACGTTTTCTGGACCAAACACAGATTCAAGGTACACAACAGCATTCTGGTACAGAGAGATTCGGAAGCCAAGTGTGGAGCAGCCGAGGTTGTGCGAGAGGTCAGAGAAGGAGGAGTGAGTAGGGACGAAATTAGGCCATAGCAAAGGGGGGATGACAGGAGAAGAGAAGAAGGGGGGATGAGAGGAGAAGAGAAGAACGGGGGATAAAAAGAGATTAACTTGTGGAGGAGGGGGGCGACAAAAAACGTTATTGGGGGAGGAGAGAAAATGACAAGGATAGGAATGGATATTAACATTAGGCGCTCATATTTTTTTCATATTAGCCTACTGATTCCAGTGGGTTAGTTCTAATTCATCAAGCTTTGGTTAAAGAATAGATTATGAAAGAGAGGTCAGAAAGCGTGATCTATAGGCATACAGTGCCATAAATCCATCGTTAAGGGGCGTGTGAAGCAATATCAGTAGGCTTGAAGATAAATCACAGTCAGTGACTGCCTAAGGTGTTTTCTTTCCTCACCTCCAAAGCCGTTTCGACAACATTGGTCCCCACAATGGACTCCACGTACTGGCGCGTCACCTCTCCAGTCTGCATGATCAGTGACCGGAGGCTCATCGAGGCCGCAGTCGGCGCCGAAGTCCCCCCAGAAGGCATAGCCTGCCCTCGGCATCCAAGCACCATGGCGGATGCACACAGTAGCACAATGAAAAACTTAGCTGAACGTGAGCCAGCCGGGGTTGAAAAAATGTCCTGGGAAGCCATTTCACTTCAGTAGAGAATACGGAGCAGAAGGGAAAACACGAAATCTCAAAGAAGTGACCAATCAATATTTAATCTATTTGAATTGTGCGTCTAATAAGACTGTTGTAGAGACAGGAGTAAGCAAATTAAAGCTGCTTAGTATTGAAATATAACCCTACAAAAAGGCCCCAATGCAAACAATGCCCTATGTTTGCACTCGATGACAGATTGATTTACTGTTACAGTTTAAGCACTGGCATCACTCGCCACACAATAGCCACCTTGAGAAAATAAAATATCCTAGGTGTAAGGTACTGAAAGTTTGCGAGGCAACAAAGCGCAACAGGCAGCCACTACAAATCTGGAGACAGAATGCCAAACTTGGCAGATTGGTCGATTAGATTTACTTTGCATCAACTCAGCATGATTTAATAATAAACTTTGGCAACCTTCACCCTGGGACGCGCAAAGGACGGACAGAGCTCCAATAAATCTCACTGACTATATTTGGTATTAACCAGGAATAAGACAACAGATGGCAAAACGGAATTTCAATATATTCGCGTTTTTTCCAGCTTGATGAATTCCACGACTTGCCCGTTACCGTTGCTTGGTCTCACGAAAATCCTCGGTATATTTTTAGACGGGCGCGTAAAATGGGAATAGAGCTCCAAGCAAACGCGATGACGTTACAGCACCAGGACGCTAAAACACACAAAGATCCCTTGTATTTTCTGTGGAAGTCGGATGCAGGCGTGTTATTAAAGTCCTATGAAATCAGTGGACCTGCCCAAATCCTCATCAATACGCCTGCCTGGTGACCGGGGCCGATGCTATCGACAGACCCGTTCCCTGTTCGTCCGCACAGAGGGATTGCCGCTTTTAGACGCGATTTAGTTGTTAGTAGTCTATATCTCGTTGATGATTGGAGGACGCGTCAGAGTTGAGAGTTGCACGCCGGGACTTGTGGTTTCAAAGGGTTAAATTGGAGGGATCCGTGGGTACAAGTCCTCCACATATTGCTCCAGAAACCCCCTCTGCTTGAAGCGCAGTTTTCCAAAGGGTTGGTCTGGAATCACGAGTATTGTTACATGTATATTATTAAATCTGTGCATTATCATACAGTCCTGATTCATTCAATGTGGGCGTGTTTTATAGAGGTCTGGTTCTGGTATTCAAGAAATAAAAGTTCAGACCAAATAAATTGGTTCAGACCAAACTACAGCTCTGACTCAAGACAAAGTGTTTCAGACCAATTGGTACCTAATCCAATAAACTATGATCACTTACATTGGAGGACTGTGCCTTGATGAGCACATGTGTATATGGTTGACTGTTCAAATAATAATAATAAAAAAAACTTCGATTCAATTTCGTTTCGATTATCACTGTTTCTGTAGACATTTATTGACTGCCCAGAAGCAAATACAAAAGTCATAACCAGTTAACGGCAAAAGGTGTTGCCTCTGCTGTGAAGGCAAGGCATTAAAAAGAAAAGACCGTAAGCGATACAGGTAAATGTACAATAAAATTACAACACCACCATCAATATGCAATAAAGGGAGTACAGGGATGAAAAGCGTAGAAGTTCAAATTCAGATGCTCTCATATGCTATAACTAATTAAATCATTAAGTCTAAATGTCACTCTCCCTGGGTTAAGTATCCAACTCAGCACAGTCTAAAACACATTTTTTTTTGTTGTTGCTTTGTTGTTGTTCTGTTCGTTTGTTTACCTCGTCATGTCCTATGAACTCGTGAAGTGAAGATTTCCTGAACTAGGAACCGCACAAATGACCGCACATGTATCAGTCCTCAGTCTCTACAAGAACCAGCAGTCAGACGTCACAAACACAACGCAGCTCCGCACGCCACGTTTTCATCAGCAAATGCAACCTCTTCAGACGGAATGTATGGAAGCAGGTGTGGAGGGCACTAGTTTTTTTGTTTTGTTTTAATATCATGTAGCTGGGTGACATATTGGTGTTGATGTTTGTTTGTTTGTTTGTCTGTCTGTCTGTGTTTATTTTTTTATGTCATAAAATAAGGAAGGAAAAATCTAGCCAAACCCTAGGATGCCACAGTAGTCTCACACACCAAACTCTCCTCTCTTCACTTCAGAACTCCAAAACACTAAGAGTTTCACTCGAGAGGAGCAGTGCAAGCCCGTAACCAGTCACGATCGAGAACACACGGACGATCCCATTGGTTAGTGAGGGTGAGGTGTGGGTGTGGCCAACAGCCAGCCAGCTAGCCAATCACACAGGGGGACGTCTCGGTGTCTCCTAGCTGATGTAGATGCGGTGGAAGTCGTTGGCGCCGAAAGCAGCGTTACATTTAGGACACTTCCGCTGACGCGTGTCGTAACGCGTCTTTACGCACTCAAAGCAGAAGACGTGGAAGCACTTGGTCAACACAGCGTCCTTCATCCGAGAGTTACAGCAGGGACAGGTCAGACGTGCCTGGGGAGGGCGAAACAAACAGGAACAGAAAGATTAAATACCAGGATATACAAAAAATAAGACAAAGAAAACTTCTAAACTGTAAACACAAAAAAGTCTTTATTATTAAATCATGCATACCAACATTGAGACAACGTTACCTTGTAATCGTTGATCTCCTCATTGAGAATCTCATCCCCACTGGGAATGTCGGCTGGTTTCTTCGACTTCTCCAGCTTTCTTCTTAGTTTACAGATGTCCTCCTACAAGACAGGAATTGACATATGGATGTGTGGACTCTCACTGCACCTAGTTTGGTTTGGCAGGTCAATCCTAGCAGCCTGTTTACTTTTGGAAAGTGAACCATTCTTTCCGATTATCACAATTATTTCATTAACCAACATGACCTTACATTATCCTGACAAGCCAGACTATCAAATAAAATGAATAGTCCGGCAACGAGTGATAGACCCTTGGGTAAGACGACTACAAACAATCAGGGCAACTAACAAGCCGATTCAAACAACGCTATGCCTGCCCAATGACTCCCTGTCCTGATAGAACATTGTGTGAAAACAACCTAAAGCGTTGTGAGTGGTTAGACAGCTCAGACACCACTGATGTCTGAGTACAACCTCTGCCTGATCGCTAGACGTACTCGCTGAGCAAATTCAGTTCTAGGCCAACCTTGCATGGTGTATGAATACAGACATCACAGGCTTGCTGTGTCAGAAAGAATAGTGTGTGAGAAACACTGAAATGTAAATTCATTTTACAACTTAAATTGTGTGTGTGTGTGTGAGTGTGTGTGTGTGTGTGTGTGTGTGTGTGTGTGTAAACAGAGAGAGCAAATCATTGCGATTTACCTGTGCACGGCGTGCATTAAAGGATTCTTTCTCGCGGGTGATGGTGTTCTCGATCACCTCCTCCCGCACCCCAGTGAGCCTCTGTTGCACTGACTCCAGCTGCGTCTTCACCTCCTCAGACAACAGAGCAGACTCCTGGGCCTAGAGAGGGAGAGAGAGAGAGAGAGGGAGGGAGGGAAAGGGAGAAAGAGAGAGAAAGATAAAGAGAGAGAGAGAGAGAGAGAGAGAGAGAGAAAGATAAAGAGAGAATGAGAAAGAGAGAGAGAGAAAGAGAGATAGAGCGCAAGAGAGAAAAGATGACAGAGGAAGGGAAAACAGAAGAGTAAGGGACAGAGAGTGAGAGTAAGGCATTAGAATGCGCTAGATCTAATTAGATGGTAGAGGTGACTGTTACCTCACACAAGGATGCAGAACATAAGACATTACACGTCTTGGTGTGTATGTGCCACTGTGTGTGGGTGTGTGTGTGTGTGCTCGTGTGTCAAAGTGTGTATGCTTACCTTGCGTTTGTTCATATCTAGAGCTTGTGTTCTGAGAGTCAGCTCCCTCTCTGCAGTACCGATGGTGCCCTGTAGAAGGCGCTCTTTCTCCTCCAGTTTCCTCACCACCTGAAGCTGTGCATCAACCTAGGAGGTAGGGAAAGACAAGGGAGTTAATATCACACATGCAACTCATCTACAAATCCATGTAGTATACTTTAAATAACAAAAGCTGAGAAATTTGCAGTGGAGCAATGCTCTTCCTCTCCTCACGTAAAAAAAAATAAAATAAAAATAAGATAAACTTTAATACAATAACAAGCACACGTGGTCTAAGATGGCTCATTTTTGGTTCAGTTCAGTTTGTGTTGGTTCAGTTCAGTTTTCAGGTTCTCCTACTGCAACCTATGCAAAGCACCGTTCCCAATGTTTGTTTTTTTTTAAGATATATTTTTAGGGCTTTTTTTGCTTTAATTCGATAGGACAGTTAGAGAGTGTGACAGGAAATGAGTGGGAGAGACAGAAGGGTAGGGATCGGGAAATGACCTCGGGCCGGAATCAAACCCCGGGTCCCCGGCTTTGCCCACTAAGCTATGCCGCCCCCCACCGTTCCCAATGTCTAATGCACCAAGCCATGCAAAGACGTCACGATGCATACTTGACACATGTACAATTGGGAATCTTGTGGTGGCTATTAAGCAGTCAGAGCCAGAAGTCACTTGGAGTTTAAAAAAAACACGTCTCATGAAGGGCAGTGGCCCAACACGTCACATTTTTCAGTAAAAAAAAATCTGGGAGCAAAACTGGCATTGCAGACTTTCTTTCTCTCTGATTGATTCTTAACTTTTTGAAAACGGATGTGCATGCAGAGTTTAAAAATCATCCCATAGTAATTAGTGCTGTCAAATGATTAAAAAAAGAGAATCTGATTAATCACAACATTTTGCCGTTATTAATCATGATTAACCGCTTTTAATCGCAACTCATTTCCTCCGGTAAGAATTTGGATGCTAGGAGATGTTGGACCCTTATTTTGCCCTGTAAAGAACCTGATGCAAATATCTGACGTTGTTCTTCTCAATGGGACATTCAGGAGCTAGGCCATAATCCTTGTCTAGTTTGACTTGCTAGCCAAGCCATTTTTAATCTGGAATTGAACATAATACATGCCATGAAAGTGGAACCATATCCATCGGGATTAATCTGAGTTCATTTTTAAAATCTGAGTTCTTTTTTTGGATTAATCACTTGAGTTAAAGCGTTAAAGCAATATACCGGAGTAAGTTTAAGCATAGTCCTGCTGCACTAGCCTTCTAACAGCAATATATTTCGCTTGAAATGAAAGATTTTCGAACAGCACAGACCTAACGCGAAACACTTTACATTGAGTCAATGTAACCTCAGATCTTACTTTCGGTTTGCAACAGTCAGGTCCCATTGATTCAGTGTAAAGTGCCTGTTCGCTTCTGTGTTCGCGTTCGGTCTGTGCTGTACCAAATTGTTTTGTTCCACTCGCTAACTAGCGCGTTTAGCAAGCTCTTTCAACAGGGCTATGCTTGAATTCACTCCGGTACTCTCCTTTAATTTTGCCAGCCCTAATAGTAATACACATCCCTAGGCTATCACTATACATCCATCTCAGACTCTGTGGGGTTTGTGTCCGACCCTGCCCGTACTGTACCTGCGTCTTGAGCGTGAGCAGCTGGTCGGCGAGCTCCTCCTTCTCCTCCTTGAGCAGCTTGTGGATCTGATTGGACTTGATGCGTTCGCTCATCAGCTTGAAGTTGGCGTCGTCTTTCTCCCGAAGCTGCTGCATGAGACGGATGTTCTGCTCCTGCATGTCCTCAAACGCCTGACCCGTCACGTCCATCTCGCTCAGCAGCGCATCCTCTTCCTAGAGGGGGGAGAGAGAGAGAGAGAGAGAGAGAGAGAGAGAGAGAGAGAGAGAGAGAGAGAGAGAGAGAGAGAGAAATGGAACAAACAAAAGAGAGATCAGAACAAAAAAAATTGTAATTTTGTACTGGTACACACACACACACACATGCGCAAACACACACACACACACACACACACACACACACACAGACACACACACACACACATGCTCTCACACACACCTGTTTGGCCAGGGACAGTTTCTTGTTGAGGATGTCAATCTGTTCTTCCACAGAGCGAATCTTCCGGAGCGCCTCTTCGTCCGCCATCTTCTTCCCCTCTCTCCTCTCCCTC